>CM074860.1:24139000-24790000 GCA_037501455.1 Lantana camara
ATTCTTTTGACCCCGGAGCTTTGACGACATATCCCAACAACTCTTGCGAAGTATCTCGAAGGAGAGGATCAATCTTCAATCTGTAATTCTCATGCTTCAGTCTTCCTGTATGTATTGACAATTTCACGGCGAGAGGCGACGGAAACCGCACGCATGGAAGGGTGGTTCGCATTTACAGGCATCTCTAGGGTATAAGTAACAATTTCGTAAGAAAACTCTTGTCGAGGTTGGCACGTTAAAACCTGGAATTGTACTGGCATTAACCAAATTGAATCCTTAGCTATTTACTTTGCCCACTGATATCCCAAGACTACACAAGAATCATAACACTGAAGAACCCATATTCTGATAACAGTAATAAAGCAAAGGTACTGTCAATGATGGAACTTTTCTTCGTGTAAGAGGGAGGAAAGTTTAAGCTATTGCAGATTTCTTTCACATAGTTCTGATAGAGGCTCCCGGTAAACTCGGTTTTCTTGGAATTCTAACTTTCCAAAGTGAGGTCTAAGTTTCGGCTTTAATTTGTTTCTGGAATGGCTCGGCTCTCCCCCTTAAGAAAATAGGAATTTTCCAATTCCTTGAACTGGTTTACCACTTCTCAAGAAATTTACATTTTACTTAAGCCACATACTCGATGATCCTTACTCCAAGTGAGAGACCCCAATAGCGCCCCAAATGTAACTTCTCCCAATATCTTGATTCAAGGTAACCTTAGTTGAGGTGGTAGTGGAATAAAATTGGGAAGATAGCCTATTACAATAAACACTAAATAATGCATGCCGGTTAAAATGTTAATGCACATAATACAATTACAACCAATTTAAAATGCAACACGTTGGGACAATTATATTAATGACATGGATATAATAAAGAGACTTAAATAATTTAAACAGGGTACTTAACAAGTCACTCATGCAATCTCAGTAACAATTTATAGCAATACACATAAATAAGAAGCAAATTAATTTAATGCAATATATGATGCACGTGTTTATGAATACGTTGAAGAACCTGTTACCGTAGAGATGTTAAGCTTGGATCCGGTATCCATTCCTTGTTAGCTAAATTACAGGCTTGATTCGAACGGTTGATCCTTCTTTAATTTTCCCCACGGTCTTTTATCCCTTCAAGATTCTCCGGCTTCCACTCGGACCTTTCCTTGACCTAGTTGGAAATTTCTTGAACCCAACTCCTTCCCGGTTATTGATGTCTACATAGTTTCCGAACCGTTTTCCATAATTTATTCGTTGGTCCAAAATTCCTTAGTAGGACTTTCGGTAGCTTTAGGATCCGAGGTGGTACTTCTTGGATTTAATTGCTTCCCTTCTCGTGCCATCGATATCTCGGCGTTTCCCAAGGAGTTAATCTCTAACGGTGATCCCGGTATTCACCCTCGTCATCCTATTGCCTTTCTTTATTGTTTCCATTTGTTGTTCCATATCTTCCAATTCAACCATACCATAGTTGGTAATCTTCAAAGCCACTTCACCATCAACTCCCGAGAATACTTCTTTCTTATTGTTAGAATTCTCGGTTTAAGCATCTTCGGAACATCTCTCTTTTCTTTTCTTTTTTTCCAACCTCTCGAATCTTGTGAGCGACTTCCAAGCTTGATTCTTCTTTTCAGGATTTCATCACCTGAATTTGAACTCAATAGGGAAGATAATGACTCTCGAAGCCTGGTATGAATTTCCAGCACACTTTCTTACTCGTCCCGAAGTTAAAGAAGGAATCTTGTAGTAGACTGAATTTGTTGAACGATTAGCCATAGTTTAATAGCATTTCCATAACCTGTCACTCACAACTTATTTTGAAAATAAATGCATGTGGGTAAGGTATGTTCGTGTCACACAATTGTCACTAAAACAGTAAAATGAACAATCAAACACATTGGACATGTAAATCTTCAAGAAAAATAGGATCAAGCATGCGATAATTACGAATAAGAATCAATGCAACACTCAACTTATCCAATAATTCAAGTACTTCAAGAAATTCAAGTAGGTCAAGAAGTTCAAATAAAGTGCAAGACTCTCAATTAACAAGTAATTCCTATGCCGTACGACCTAGACTTGACACGACACGATGCTAGAACCTCGGGTTTGCAACCGGGCTCTGATACCACCTAAGATGTAGCACCCCTTACACGTGGAGATACTACACCCCCGCACTATAGGTCGATCCTCATACGAAATGGGTAATCCATACATGAACTAACCTACAGCGAACGGGTGACAATGCAAATAAAACGATAAGCTAGGCGGGACTAACTCATACATGCAACAGAATAATGCGGAAGCATAATTGATTAACTCGCAAATATAACTATTTAAACATGCTATAACTTGGATCATTTGTTAGATAACTCGTATACTAGTTCACATATCAATACATTATCATCTCCGAATACATAACAATTAACGTTAACAAAAATATCGTACGCAATTATAAATAATCAAATAAATGCACCGTGCCTGACTCGACTACATGGACTGGACTCGACTCGATTCCCGCCTAGAGTGCACCTGCAATAACCTGAGAGGTGGAGGCGTCAGTCTGTGAAGACCGAGTGAGGGGTTTAAATAAATATTTGCGCAGTTAACATGCAAGCTATATTCTCGGGTAAAGTTTTGGAAAAGATAAATGTATAATTTCAATAATAAAATATCTTCGCCCGCGAATACAACAGTCAAGATTAAATACTTAATCATTTTCATGCATTCAATACATGGCCCCGGCGAGTGAGGGCGGTCTCCAACCTTACTCCAAATGTACATGAAACATGCTTGCTTGATTATTTAACAAGTGATCACGCAATTCAGTTACAGTGCATAGGTGCGATAGTGTATCAGGCAATACAATCAAGGAATGGAAATCATGCAATAACTCGAGGACAATCCGTGGTGCCGGACCCGTCCCCAGTCTCCTTCTCCCTCCAATGATGGGAAGGTAGCTAGCCTTCACCATCCACGACATGTTGAGCAGAGGGTACATGAATCTCTAAGCCCGGAACTCCTTCCTCCACTAATCTCCTAGCGGATTCAGGGGTCATCCCAATGTGGTGAGGATGGCGCGAGAGTTACCCGTCAGCCCTTGCTTTTCCGGTTAGCTCAAGCCACTACCCCCGGGCCCAACGTGAACGATCATGCTTACTCGCCTAAAACATGCACGATACATGGCTTGCTTGCTTTTCATGAACATGACTTGCTTGCGTGAAATGACTTGCTTGTAATCATGAGTATTTTCATGGAAAACTATAAGTATCAATACCTTTTTGGCCGAAAGCTCACATAAAGATTGTATAGGTTCTATGTAACTAGAATTAAACCTCACCTGACAGGCGACACGATGACTCAGGAATGCGTAAATGTGTTCATGATCAACACTCTCCGCCCTGGAGAAGAACTGGACAAGAAAATAGGATATACGTGCATACGTGAGACAGTACTCGACAATGGTACCAAATATGGCACACAGCATGATCACATAACGAGATATCGTGCAATGAACAATGTAGCACATAATTATCATGTTATGACATGTAATTGATCATATAATAACAATTTGAGGTCAAATAATTCATTGGAATAAAATCCCAAAATTCCATTTTTATGCAGAATATTCTGCCTCTCCAGAGACCTGGGAATGGCCGTTCCGCCCCTTAGTTCAAAATGGGAAGGGCCGTTCCCAGTTCCCCGAAGTTGCTCCCCGAAGATGGGAATGTCCGTTTCCGTCTGTGAGACAAAGTGGGAACGGTTGTTCCCATCCTCGCCGCCTAGCACACATTTCAAACATGGGAACGACCGTTCCCCAAATACAAAGGGAACGGGAAGGGCCGTTCCCGTTACGCAGGAGATGTAGAAAACAGAGCAGAAGAACAGGGGAAGCACGAACACAATCAAATCTCCACAAAACACTTCATAACTCAATCTCAAATGCAGGAATTCATGAAGTAAACATACTAGCATACTTAATATACAATAAAATCCATCATAAAAACCTAAAATATGCCTTAATCCCCAAAATCATCAACTTTCCTCCAAAGAAGAACTCATCAAATATTTCCCTAAATCTCAAGAGTTATGCATGAAATTCAAGGTTAAAGCTTAGAATCATGCTTTTAACAACTAAAACACAAGTTATTACATCAAGATCATAACCCTAACTTCAAGCTCTAATTCAAGAATTAACATATATAATCATATATATACCTTGAAATGAAATTAAATGGAAAAGGATGATGGAGAGGAAAGATGAAGCTCCAAATTCCTAATTTTCTTGAAAAAACTTGATTGATTTAATGAAATCTTCTCTTCCCTTCTTGATGTTTTTGGCTCGGTGGAAAGGAGCATAAATGGATGATGATTTTTGATAGAAAATAAAAGGAAGATTATAGAAGAGATGTGTATACCGTAATGCATCTCTGAAAAGAGATGAATCCCCATATTTTGCAATTAAATCCTCCAACTCTCACTACAAGAAATTCTGCAAATTCCGATGGGATTCCGACGGAATTTGTTTTTTTTTTTTAAATAAAAATTAAATAAATCCGACGGAAATTCTGTCGGAATTCCATCGGATTTTTAAAAAAATAAAATTAAAAATAATATTAAATAACTCCGACGGAATTCCGATGGGATTCCCGTCGGTTTTTTAAATATAAACTATACAAATAGAAATTAAATAATTCCGACGGGCATTCCGTCGGAATTTTTAAAAATAAAAATTAAAAATAATATTAAATAATTCCGACGGAAAATTCCGTCGGAATTCCGTTGGATTTTTTTAAAATAAAAATTAAAAATAATATTAAATAATTCCGTCGGATTTTTTAAAAATAAAAATTAAAAATAATATTAAATAATTCCGACGGGATTTCCGTCGGAATTCCGTCGGTTTTATCTATGCTTAAATTGCATTCTTATGACGTATTATAATATTTGTAGTTATAATTAATATTTTCTTAGAACTCAATTTTAAATATAGTCTACAAAATTTATGATTTTATTATTTCAAATGATATATAAATATTTGTATCAAACTAAACTAATGAATTGATCTAGCTCAACTGGTGTACCTTGGTTTTCATAAGGTCTTCCTACCGCGAGGTTCGGTGTTCGAATCCCCAGTGGCTCATTAAGTTTTTTTTTTCCAGTAAATTCCGACGGAATTCCGAGGGAAATTCCGTCGGAAATAATTAATTAAAAAAAATTTTAAAGCAAATTCCGACGGAATTCCGAGGGAAATTCCGTCGGAAATAATTAATTAAAAATTTTTTTAAAGCAAATTCCGACGGAATTCCGAGGGAAATTCCGTCGGGAGATATATTTTATTTTTTCAAAAATACGACTATTCCGACGGGATTTCCCTCGGAATCCCGTCGGAATTATTTTAATTTAAATTTTTTTTTTTGTTTTGTCCCTCGGTTTTCCGTCGGTTTTCCGTCGGTTTATAAATTCCGATGAGGGTTTTTCCAACGGACTGTGTCCCGTCGGAATTCCGGGAATTTCTTGTAGTGTCTAACAAGTCATGCAATCAAGGATAAAAGGTTTTGAAATTGATCAACTAAGTCCAAGAAATAATCATGCAATTTGGTCCACTAACTTAAATAAATGTCAATTAAGGACAATTAAGCAATTAAACAAATTGGACAATTAATTAACGTAACAATCAAATCCATAGTCGTGCAATATTTCCCGAATTGATACAAATTTCACATAATTTCATGTAAACATATTTGGAATAAATTCATATAATTTATCATAAATTGTAAGAATTTACTAAACGAGAGAAGTAAAATAATTCCTAACTCTCGGAAAATCACACGTGTCATGCGTACCTGAATAACCGGAAAACGGGGCGTTACAAAATGTAAACCATCCATGTGCATAAATGTAAAGCATACAAAGA
Organism: Lantana camara; assembly: GCA_037501455.1. Taxonomy (NCBI): domain Eukaryota; kingdom Viridiplantae; phylum Streptophyta; class Magnoliopsida; order Lamiales; family Verbenaceae; genus Lantana; species Lantana camara. The sequence goes on from CM074860.1 coordinate 24,144,911, forward strand.
CTAGTGCTCATGATCACCTAACATGCTTTTGCGAGAATTTAAACTTAGCCAATAAATTAAAATTCTCGTTTCAAGTCCTAATGACTTAAAACACGACTTGATGCGAGTCTTGTTCATAAAAGTTTTCAATAAATCCCAAATTACTAAAACTAATAAAATTCCAATTAATTTTTGGAAATTAATAATTTTATCAATGATGTAGTTTTCCAAAATTATAAGTCGTTTCCATTTCTCAAAAATCCCAATTTTAAATTCTATTAAAATTAAATATTAATAAAATAAAAATTTTAATAATAAAAATAAAATTAAAATCGGGACTGGATTGCACGAAATACGAAAATGGATTACGAGGGAAAAACGGGGCCCGTACGTGAAGGGGCTGTACTCGTCGCAAGCGCGCGCGTGCCCCCGCGGCCCCTCTCGGCTAGTGGCGGGCGATCCCGGCGCGCCCGGAAGGCCTCCCGCGTGGTTGTGGGAGGGACTGGGCGCAAGGCCCTGCGCACGCCTAGGTCAGGCGGGTGGTGGCGCGCGACGCCTTCGCGCGCGGGGTTTCTCGTGTTCGTCGTAATCTGGGTTTTCGTTTCGTGTTTTCGTTCAAAAGCAAAACCAATCCAAGAAATCGAAAAACAGTTTATATAGTTTCAAATCTAAAACAGTTTTTAAAAAAAAAAATTAACAAAACAGTTTTCAGAAACTTTCAGGAAAAATACAGTTTCGTAATCCAGGCTTTCTAAAATAGTTACAAATACTCAATCGCATCAAGCCTAAGAATTTCTACCAAATTCAGAATAATTGAGACGAATCAGAAACACAATTAACGAGGTGGCTCTGATACCACTAGTTGGAAAACAGGAATCAGAAAGCAGCGGAAATTTAAAAATTTTCCAACAAAAAGGATCAAAACTCGCAATCGTGAATCCGAATTCATAGAGATTAGAAACTTACTTTTCAATAATCTTTCTTGAAGCGTTTCAAGCCACCCAAGAACGCTCTTCTCGTGGCTTGATCCCCTCTCCTTGGTAAAGCTCAAATCGTCAAAACTGCTAACTTGAAGCTCTCAAGAGATAGTCCACCAACTTGACTACAATCTAACTAGTAAGGATGCTAGTTCTCTAGTTAGTGTTTAGGCTTAACCTAGGGTTTATTTGATCTTGGAGAAAGGATGGTGTTCAAAACATGAACCAAAAGAATTGTCAATTACTCTCTAAGGGGAGCTCGAGCTCCCCTATATATAGGAAGGAGAGGGGCGGCCGAACCTAGTCCTATTAGACTAAGGATTTGGTCCCTCTCTCTTATTACTTGATCCTCAAGTAATTCCAAACTTTGATTTTTGAATTCTAATTCAAATCAACTTTTAAGAGAGCTAAAATATCCAAACCCCTTTTGGATAATTTTATGCTTTATTTATTAATAAATAAATAACTTATTTTATCTAATTAATTAATTCGTAATTAATTAAATAGATTATTTTTCTCCAAAATAAGACTTTCCTTTTAATTCAAAAATTAAACCAAAGTCTATTAAATAATTAACACATTAATTATTTAATCACATATACATATATATGCATGTGTGACACACGTGTCACCAAGGACACGTGTCACTCACGTGACCCACACGTGTGATTCACACGTGTGGAACCCTCTCGGCATGATCAACTCTTTTAATCATTTCAAAACCTCAACTCATGTAACCAAGTTATTGTGTGTGACCCTCTTGGTTCTCAATTGAATTAGCAGTGACCCTAATTAATTAATTCACTAATTAATTAATCAGTCCACAGATTAAACGACCATAGTCTAGCAACAGGTGTTTAACCCCTAGCTGAATTGGAATGTCTCGATTCGACAGAACCTTTAAGTCATTGATTCATGTGAGATACAATCCTCCTACTTACTATCTCTCAACCAAGATCTAGGGCAAGGGAATAATCAGAACCCCAATAATCTGGCCTTAAAGCTAAGTGCATTTCATATCCATTTGTTCTCAATCCAAGAAACCCTTTTCTTGATGTCTTGATCTACTGTCTTGGCCAAGGACTCCATATGGCATATGAATGACTTACACAATAAGAGATCACCTTGCAAATTCAAGTGTGGGTCCTTTCTTGATTCTCATTCACTTTCATGAGTCACTTGTGCAGCCCCAGCATAAACCTTGAATCAGTTGTCTAAGGAGACACCCTTTAAAGCTTATACCTAAGACTACAGAGTTAACTCATAAAGTGATATGGAACCTCAAGTCTAAGGATCAATAATCATAACAATGACTCGTGAGATATTTCCTAATCTGGAAGTTTCCATTTCCTGAAATAGAGACTTCCTTTCCCATTTAGGAATCTTCTCACACAGGGCACCTTAGTGAACTTACTTACGGAAGTAAGCACCCTCATGTATCACGCACGTATCAACTATACACTTTGCACCTCCATGAAATAAGGTGGTCCTTCTTAAGGGCGTGATCCCACAAGCAAGCCTTAGAGAAGTTAGGTTGAAACTCCCACTGTCTGTAGGACTCATCGGCTTGGAGTATTTTACAAATCATGACTTATGTGATATAGGGCTCATTTCATAAACCATTTCACCTAAATGGTAGAGTCCTAAATTCATCAGGACTAGGGGAGTTCTCATACATGCACAATTAAAGTAAACGCATACCAAACAAGAGCATATAAAGAAGTCTTGCCTCAATTCGTTATTTTATTCAAAGGTTGTCTGTGATTACAATAAGGAAAAGTACAAAGCGGATATACAATCGGCTTTCTAGGGCACTATTCCTAACAGATACTGCCGGAGCCCATAACATGAATCAAGAACAATATTTTGCTTACATAATCCAGAATCAGCGTATTGATAAAGTGGACTTAAAATATATAATGTCCTAGTAGAACGTTGATTCTAGCATGAAAGTATTTTCCCATTGAAGGGGATTCGATAATATGATATTATATATGCAGGATCGTAAATCATAAATAATAGGTAGGATTGAAAACCATTTTATATATAGATACATATATATAGGCATGATTCCAGTTGAAAATATTTTAACCGTCACCTATACCGGTAGTCAGACATTGTAGTGTGGATTCCAGTGCGCCTGAAAGTATTAACTACTATAGGCTTAGAAGTAGGTTCCTTATTTTAATCAAATAAGCACATAAAACACATAATGTTCATGCATAAAAGGATTACACATTATTCTAATCAAGTAAACACATAAACTATATCATGTTAGAGAATTCCCAATAAACTCTAATTTTAACCGTTTAAGGGAAATTAAGTAATTAATCAAGTTTCATGAATTCTTTAACCACTTAATTATTTATTAATCACATTATAATCCTAATTAGAACATTAGAGATGAAATTTAGAATTTAATTTCACAATGTAGGTTATATTTTAAAAATAATTCACAATTTATCGATTATTGGAAAATTCGGAAAAAATCTTTATTTAGAATTTCCACAACTAATTTTATAATTATTTTAATAATATTTTCGAAATATTCCGCTTATGGGTAGACCAAAAAGTCAAAATTACTATTTAAAACATTTACTATTCAAATTCTTAAGAATTAAACATCTTATAACATAAAATCAATCTCACACGCACACACACTAGCACACGGTCCACACATTGATCCAAGAACATCAAGAATATATTCTTAAGTCTATTTGAATATTCAAAGGAGGTGTATAACATACTTGATCATATTCATATTTGTAACATAGAATTTGAAGCATAATATAGCAAAATATATAAATTCTCTATGAAAATTAATTCATAATTAAATTCTCTAAACATGCATTTGTTCTAACATTCAAGAACATGATTATGAATATTCAAACACATATTTAAATAAATTCATATAATAAACATGCATTTCTTAATTTAAATTTCCTAACTCTATTTCATGAAAATAAATTCCTAAAGCATAATTCTCTAACATAATTTAAAACATATAAAATATAAATTAAATTGCATAATTTAAATATAAAATAAAGCATAAAAGAAAACATAATTTAAAGCATAAAATAAACTAACCTTGAGGGATTTGGAGGGGGGATTTCGTGAGGCTTAGGGGGAGAGAGGAGAGTGATTTTTGTGTGTTGATTGGTGAGTTTAGAAATGACTCCTATGGGGGGTATTTATAGGTGGTAAGGTGGGGTCCTAGTGCAATTTCTAAGAGTTAGCAAGAGATGTGGAAGATTTCTAACTCACATATTTGTATGGAATTTTAGTAAGAAATGTGGAATATTTCTCATTCATACAAATATATGGTATTCTTGTAGGAAATGTGGAAAAACCCTAACTTGCACAATGTATGGAATTCTTGTAAAAGATGTGGAAGAATTACATTCACATCTCTAAACTTTCTATTTTTAGAAATTCTATTTTAGGAAAGTTAGGTCATGAATGGTGTCATGGTAAATAAAAATAAATATAAATTAATGTAAAATTTATTCAAGAGTCGAGAAACGAGAACTTAAAGTAGTAAAAATAATGAAAGAATGAGTGAAAAAAAATAAGCTTCGTTATGATTATAAATGTGGAATATTTAGGTTTTCCGTTTACAAGTCATAAAAGTTAAAGATGATAAAAAAATCATGGTAAAATTATATAAACGAAGCTGTGACGAAGTTTAAAGGTTGGAAAAATTATCATAGCTTAGAGAAAAATTCAAGAAACGTTTTAAGTAAAATTTTGAATATTAAATGAAAGCTAATTGTTTAAAATAAAATAATAATTTTTTAAAAGGGAAAATATTTATAAAATATGCTACGATTGGAATCAAGTTTTGGTAAATGCATGAAAATTCATAAAATAATTCAAGGATCATTTTTACTATAATATTGTATAAGGCAAATGTTAGAATTCGGAAATCCCTCAATTAGGGCATAACATGAATCAAGAACAATATTTTGCTTGCATAATCCAGAATCAACGTATTGATAAATTGGACTTAAAATATATAATGTCCTAGTAAAACGTTGATTCTAGCATGAAAGTATTTTCCCTTTGAAGGGGATTCGATAATATGATATTAGATATGCAGGATCGTAAATCATAAATGATAGGTAGGCTTGAAAACCATTTTATATATAGATACATATATATAGGCATGATTCCAGTTGAAAATATTCTAACCCTCACCTATAGCAGTAGTCAGACATTGTAATGTGGATTCCAGTGCGCCTGAAAGTATTAACTACTATAGGCTTAGAACTAGGTTTCTTATTTTAATCAAATAAACACATAAAACACATAATGTTCATGCATAAAAGGATTACACGTTATTCTAATCAAGTAAACACATAAACTATATCATGTTAGAGAATTCCCGATAAACTCTAATTTTAACCGTTTAAGGGAAATTAAGTAATTAATCAGGTTTCATGAATTCTTTAACCACTTAAATATTTATTAATCACGTTATAATCCTAATTAGAACATTAGAGATGAAATTTAGAATTTAATTTGACAATGTAGGTTATATTTTGAAAATAATTCACAATTTACCGATTTTTGGAAAATTCGGATAAAATCTTTATTTAGAATTTCCAAAACTAATTTTATAATTATTTTAATAATATTTTCGAAATATTCCGCTTATGGGTAGACCAAAAAGTCAAAATTACTATATAAAACATTTACTATTCAAATTATAAGAATTAAACATCTTATAACATAAAATCACTCTCACACGCATACACACAAGCACACGGTCCACACATTGATCCAAGAACATCAAGAACATATTCTTAAGTCTATTTGAATATTCAAAGGAGGTGTGTAACATACTTGATCATATTCATATTTGTAACATAGAATTTGAAGCATAATATAGCAAAATATATAAATTCTCTATGAAAATTAATTCATAATTAAATTCTCTAAACATGCATTTGTTCTAACATTCAAGAACATGATTATGAATATTCAAACACATATTTAAATAAATTCATATAATAAACATTCATTTCTTAATTTAAATTTCCTAACTCTTTTTCATGAAAATAAATTCCTAAAGTATAATTCTCTAACATAATTTAAAACATATAAAATATAAATTAAATATAAAATAAAGCATAAATTAAAACATAATTTAAAGCATAAAATAAACTAACCTTGAGGGATTTGGAGGGGGGATTTCGTGAGGCTTAGAGGGAGAGAGGAGAGTGATTTTTGTGTGTTGATTTGTGAGTTTAGAAATGACTCCTATGGGGGGTATTTATAGGTGGTAAAGAGGGGTCTTAGTGCAATTTCTAAGAGTTAGCAAGAGATGTGGAAGATTTCTAACTCACATATTTGTATGGTATTTTAGTAAGAAATGTGGAATATTTCTCATTCATACAAATATATGGTATTCTTGTAGGAAATGTGGAAAAACCCTAACTTGCACAATTGTATGGAATTCTTGTAAAAGATGTGGAAGAATTACATTCACATCTCTAAACTTTCTATTTTTAGAAATTCTATTTTAGGAAAGTTAGGTCATGAATGATGACATGGTAAATAAAAATAAATATAAATTAATGTAAAATTTATTCAAGAGTCGAGAAACGAGAACTTAAAGTAGTAAAAATAATGAAAGAATGAGTGAAAAAAAATAAGCTTCGTTATGATTATAAATGTGGAATAATTAGGTTTTCCGTTTAGAAGTCATGAACGTTAAAGATGATAAAAAAATCATGGCAAAATTATATAAACGAAGCTGTGACGAAGTTTAAAGGTTGGAAAAATTATCATAGCTTAGAGAAAAATTCAAGAAACATTTTAAGTAAAATTTTGAATATTAAATGAAAGCTAATTGTTTAAAATAAAATAATAATTTTTTGAAATGGAAAATATTTATAAAATATGCTACGATTGGAATCAAGTTTTGGTAAATGCATGAAAATTCATAAAATAATTCAAGGATCGTTTTTACTATAATATTGTATAAGGAAAAGGTTAGAATTCGGAAATCCCTCAATTAGGGCAAAACTAGGGTTTTATGACCGGTTTTGGTTACTACGGGAGTTACGATGAGGATTAAGGTTTGAGAATGATATCAGAATTCATAAAATTTTGTAAGGATTCATTTGAGCCGAATACTGGATAGGCAAAGGTGGCTTGGAAAATTTATACGTTTAGGAATAAATAGTGAATACGGACTTTAGAAAGAATTCTTCTTGGCCCCGAAATCCGGGATGTTACAATCCACCCCCCTTAAAGAGAATTTATCCTCAGATTCTACTCATATTTCATAATACCTTCCGGTGATGTTTGTATCCTCTTATCAATGATAAGACAGGTTTCCAAAGGAGAGCTTACTTTAAAACATAAGGCAATTGTTCAAGTAAGAAATTGAAATGCACACATAAGTGATGTAATAAATGCATGGCGCCAGCATCAGTAATTGGCGTGTTTAGAATGCGTACCTTTAACAACTTTGGGGATGACAATTTTAAACTGCAACCACCCTTATAGAGATATATAATGCATGATAGTTGAGAATGATGTGCAGATGATCACAAAATTAAAATTTCCAAGTAGGAGCAATTAACAGACACAACATCTTTAGCATATATAAAGGCACAGGAAATTAATAGGTTAGTTTTCGGTCCTACTGGTATCTTGAAGAAATTCTAATAACTTAAAATTTGAACGAATTAGAAAGTGTAAGTGAAGTTTTTTCATGAGTTAGGAATGCTAGTATGATGAAGGAAATGTAGATCTTGTAACCAAATCTACCAACAACTTGATAATTGTGAAGAGTACTGAAGGATTTGATAGAACTCGGGATTTTGGTGTGGATTAAGACTGTATGCTTGACTTCATCGAGGAAGGGTTTAGTACTACATTTGTAACAAATCACATGCTGATCGGCCATCCCAACAGTGATTGATCATAATATAAGCACTAAAGACACGAGAGTACATATGAGACTCTATGAATGATGAACCCCAGATTTCCGCAACCAGCGGCTCTGATACCACTTTAATTGTAGCGCCTCCCCAGCACTACAACCCCGCACCGCAATACTCCCTGAGTGGAGGTTAGACCTAACACTCAAGAAATACTACGTCGAACGGTCAGGATAATATATGAATGTAGTATATGTCATAGTGCAGCGGAAGATAAAAAGATTCAACTTTACCAATGAACGGGGAGGATAATGTACAATGAGCAAGGATTATCATTATTGATCAAAGTAGTTCGCAAAAGAGTACTACAGGTTAACATGTAAGGACAAAGTATGAGATAGTTTGTTTTTACAGAGAGTAGGCTCAAGACAGTGTACTTTTAGGATCGGATCCAACCTACTGTTGTAAGGCTTCAAGATACCTCTAGTTGTCGTTCATTAATTCCTGAAATCATGCATTTTAAAATAAGCGAGAGGGTTAGTCAAAGTGACTAAGTGAAGGGGGTATGAGGGTTTATAGATATATGTATATATTTATATATTTATATGATCAAGAAAATCTTGATCTACAATATTAACAATAGGAAATAGCAAATATGGAACGGTTCATGATATGTGTAAAACAGGGATAGGGGTAGTTTGGAATATTTGTAGAAGTATGAACCGTTTGTAACAAGAACATTAATGTCCACAAGATAGGCCTCTCCATCCATAACTCCTTAAATAATTGGTAAAATAGTATCGGGCTGATCAAGGTACCGATACTTCAATAAAACCAAGAATGTTAACTCCACTACTCCTTGATGTCAATAGGGAATCAAACCCTAGAGACCACGAACACGATTCGGGAGGTAGCTATCTCTCCCTCATCCCTTGGCGTGGAGTAACTAACCCCCAGTTAAACCACTACCAAGATGTGGTGGCAGTCCGCAGCACGAACAATACCCTCGGCCCGATAACTTCTGGGTACTTGTTCGCTACGGATACAACCGGGGCCCATAACATGAATCAAGAACAATATTTTGCTTGCATAATCCAGAATCAACGTATTGATAAATTGGACTTAAAATATATAATGTCCTAGTAAAACGTTGATTCTAGCATGAAAGTATTTTCCCTTTGAAGGGGATTGGATAATATGATATTAGATATGCAGGATCGTAAATCATAAATAATAGGTAGGCTTGAAAACCATTTTATATATAGATACATATATAAAGGTATGATTCGAGTTGAAAATATTCTAACCCCCACCTATACCAGTAGTCAGACATTGTAATGTGGATTCCAGTGCGCCTGAAAGTATTAACTACTATAGGCTTAGAACTAGGTTCCTTATTTTAATCATATAAACACATAAAACACATAATGTTCATGCATAAAAGGATTACAAGTTATTCTAATCAAGTAAACACATAAACTATATCATGTTAGAGAATTCCCGATAAACTCTAATTTTAACCGTTTAAGGGAAATTAAGTAATTAATCAGGTTTCATGAATTCTTTAACCACTTAAATATTTATTAATCACGTTATAATCCTAATTAGAACATTAGAGATAAAATTTAGAATTTAATTTGACAGTGTAGGTTATATTTTGAAAATAATTCACAATTTACCGATTTTTGGAAAATTCGGATAAAATCTTTATTTAGAATTTCCAAAACAAATTTTATAATTATTTTAATAATATTTTCGAAAGATTCCGCTTATGGGTAGACCAAAAAGTCAAAATTACTATTTAAAACATTTACTATTCAAATTCTTAAGAATTAAACATCTTATAACATAAAATCAATCTCACACGCACACACACTAGCACACGGTCCACACATTGATCCAAGAACATCAAGAACATATTCTTAAATCTATTTGAATATTCAAAGGAGGTGTGTAACATACTTGATCATATTCATATTTGTAACATAGAATTTGAAGCATAATATAGCAAAATATATAAATTCTCTATGAAAATTAATTCATAATTAAATTCTCTAAACATGCATTTGTTCTAACATTCAAGAACATGATTATGAATATTCAAACACATATTTAAATAAATTCATATAATAAACATTCATTTCTTAATTTAAATTTCCTAACTATTTTTCATGAAAATAAATTCCTAAAGTATAATTCTCTAACATAATTTAAAACATATAAAATATAAATTAAATATAAAATAAAGCATAAATTAAAACATAATTTAAAGCATAAAATAAACTAACCTTGAGGGATTTGGAGGGGGGATTTCGTGAGGCTTAGAGGGAGAGAGGAGAGTGATTTTTGTGTGTTGATTTGTGAGTTTAGAAATGACTCCTATGGGGGGTATTTATAGGTGGTAAAGAGGGGTCTTAGTGCAATTTCTAAGAGTTAGCAAGAGATGTGGAAGATTTCTAACTCACATATTTGTATGGTATTTTAGTAAGAAATGTGGAATATTTCTCATTCATACAAATATATGGTATTCTTGTAGGAAATGTGGAAAAACCCTAACTTGCACAATTGTATGGAATTCTTGTAAAAGAGTTGGAAGAATTACATTCACATCTCTAAACTTTCTATTTTTAGAAATTCTATTTTAGGAAAGTTAGGTCATGAATGATGACATGGTAAATAAAAATAAATATAAATTAATGTAAAATTTATTCAAGAGTCGAGAAACGAGAACTTAAAGTAGTAAAAATAATGAAAGAATGAGTGAAAAAAAATAAGCTTCGTTATGATTATAAATGTGGAATAATTAGGTTTTCCGTTTAGAAGTCATGAACGTTAAAGATGATAAAAAAATCATGGCAAAATTATATAAACGAAGCTGTGACGAAGTTTAAAGGTTGGAAAAATTATCATAGCTTAGAGAAAAATTCAAGAAACGTTTTAAGTAAAATTTTGAATATTAAATGAAAGCTAATTGTTTAAAATAAAATAATAATTTTTAAAAGGGAAAATATTTATAAAATATGCTACGATTGGAATCAAGTTTTGGTAACTGCATGAAAATTCATAAAATAATTCAAGGATTGTTTTAACTATAATATTGTATAACCAAAATGTTAGAATTCGGAAATCCCTCAATTAGGGTAAAACTAGGGTTTTATGACCGGTTTTGGTTACTACGGGAGTTACGATGAGGATTAAGGTTTGAGAATGATATCAAAATTCATAAAATTTTATAAGGATTGATTTGAGCCCAATACTGGATGGGTAAAGGTGGCTTGGAAAATTTCTACGTTTAGGAATGAATAGTGACTACGGACTTTAGAAGGAATTCTTCTTGGCCCAAAGATCCGGGATGTTTTAGAGTTGAATCTATTTTAGACTCTCTTTATCGTGTGAGTTGATGGAGCAATTCAAATGACCTGGTCGATTTGGAGATTCAAACCCCTTGTGCTTGAAGACCTTTCTCGAGCTAACCCTTGTCGGGACGTCATGAACCTCGAACTTGGGTGAATACGGAAAGTTGTTCGAGCTTGAAACTCGAGCAGGTGAACCTGGGGACCACGTTCTCTTAAAGGGGGGAGTGTGTGACACCCCATCTTCTCGACAATCCAGGTATGAAGTCTTGGGAGAGTTTAATTCAGTAATTATGTGAGTTGCATGCCTTACGTGTCAATTTGTAAATATTTTAGTTATGTGCGCATTGGAATTTAATTAAATATACTTGGACTCAATCGTCCAATATTTGCAAATAAGGGACCTAATTGTAATTAGGATGTTTTTAGCCCTCGTAGCTACCTTGAGTTCGGGAATTCGAATGCGAATTCCGACCTTGTCATTGTGTTTGTTTCAACGATTCGGATTCAATGAAATTTAACCTTTTATTTTTCTACATCCGTTTGATTGCCCTACCGTTTTAAAATCCAATCCGAATGGATCGGATACCGTTTGACCCTACCCAATTTGCCCGACCCGTTTCAGCCTTAAAGGGGCTGAAAATATCAGTTCTCTCGCTCTCCCCATTTTCATGTACCAAGAGAAGAGGAAAAAGAGAAGGAAAAGCCCCCCCTCCCCCTGGCCATTCCAAGCTTTGGTTCGAGCTTGCCTCGTCCGACCATCCGATCGAAGAACCAAGGTAACCATTGTATTCCTCTCGATACGTGCTTCGTTTCAATGGATATTTGATGCCTTGATTCTGTGTCTAAGTGGCTATTTAGGGATGAAGATGAATAGTTTCGGGTTCGGGATTTTGTATGCTCGGGTTTGTTTTGGGTGACCTAACTTGCATTTATGTGATTTACGTGTTATGCTTGCTTCGTGGTATGAATTTTGGGATGTTTCGTAGTTGTTTGAGGTCGTTTTGGTGTTTTGTTACTTTTCCCGACGCCATGGATGTGCTGGTATGAGCTCGGTCTCGCCCGCAACCGAATTTTGTGTAAAAATGGTCGCCCCCGCGACTATCCTCCAGGGGATGCTTCTATTTTGCCTTCGCAGCTGCGACTGGCTTCTAGTGCAATTTTGTCGCGGCCGCTCCGACCTCATACGTGCTCCGTTTTGTCTGAATTTTGAAAGGTAGAAACCTTTTTTAGTCTAAAACATTCTCTAATTAGAATCACCTTAAAATTTGTTCTAGATTGTGAGATATAACCGTTTGAATTTTGTGTCGCCACTTCTCCAGAATTGTGCATTTGTCCAACTTCAAACCTACGCTATTTTTGCCTCGCTTTGAACCATGGTTCTAGCCATATACCATTTGAAAGATCAATGTGTCTAGTTTCTTTTCCATGAAGCAAAACTTAATTCCCGATTCTCAAACTAAAGTTATGATCTTTTTCCTACAGCTTGTTCATTTCGAAAAATTTCCATCTTTTGCCCGTTTTTGCTCGGAACCATTTCTTGTACTCTTCTTCCACTTTTCTTGCACCTTTTCGCTTCCGAACTCGTTCCTAACATTTTATAACTCATGTATGTGCATGTATTTGCTCTTATATACCTTTCGTTGACCTTTGTTTGCATTAATTGTGCACATGAACATGGCCTAACGTGTTTTATGCATATGTTAAATTATGAAATGCATTTCTTTGCACGGAATGAGTTTGAATATGAACCTTGCCTATGTATTTACCTCTCATAAGTTCTTATGCATACGCGGTGCTTCTGTGTGGTTCATGATTGGGTCTAAGCTTTGTGTTTTGTCTTCAGTTTGTTCAGGTGCACCCGGGGTGGTAGTTTGTTAGCCGTGTTGATTCCGGGGTGGATCAATCGTCTCTTTCTCGGTTCTGTTAGTATAAGGTGAGGTTAGGTTATAGTTAAACCGTATGAAACGTGATCATTTTTTATGCATGCGAACTATAACCTTAAGTATAAGTAAATATGTGTGAAATATGTAAGTTTATGAATTTGCTAAGACTTTGCAAGTACGATACGCTATGTACGAGCCTATGTACGCTTGTTTTGGTTTGTTATGTTTGCAACGTTAACTATGCTTCAAACCGTGTGCCTCTCATGAGCCGAGAGCTATGAGCTATGGATATGTTATGGATTTGACACGAAGAGGTATGTATAATATAGTTGTTACAAGGTAAGGTATGTTATGTTAAGTTTGATAAGTAGCAGGTTGTGATATGGTATGCTCTGTTGTGTTATATTCGGTATGATGGGCCCCGAGGATGTGGGTAAGGGAGACCCGGGACGGCCATGGGGTTGCCGGTTATGACACCTATGCACATTCTCCTGTTAGATAGGATCAACCCGGAACCCACTAGGAGGTTTTGTTGGGGATGGAATCCTCGGTCGTGAGCGTCATGAAACTCACGACCCATACATAATGTAATGGATGGTTAGGGTCGCGCAAGCCTTCCATCACCGAAGAAGAAGGTATGCATGATAAGTATGCTATGTTATGTTTTAATTTGTTATGTATGTTTAGTTGGAGGAGCCCGGGATGGGATTAGGTACTCGTACCCTCCGAGTTATGTATGTATGCTATGTTAAAGTTCGTGGAACGGGGATAGACTCGTAATTAAGATAAAATATGAATCTTTTAGAACTATAAGTTAAATTTGTTTCAATAAGATTTGTTACGCTAAGTATGTTTTGATACGTAAGAATTTTTTATGTTAAGTTTTGTTCGATTTTGATAAGAAGCCCCTATATGTATGTATCACGTGTAAATGTTTTGTATGCAAAAACTATCCTTGAGTTCACGAACATTGTTTGTTATATGTGCTTTGCTCTATATGTATATAGCATGTGTGGGTAGCCCCTCACTCAGTCCGTGTGACTGACCCCTCTCATTTTTTTATTTTTTTGGTGTGTAGGTTTACGTGGAGTTGTGCTAGGCGGCGTGTCGAGTCTTTGGAGTCAGTCGAGTCCTTTGTTAAGTTTGAGTCCTCTGCATTTCTTACGTTTCGGATTTGTATAAGTATGAATATTTGATTATGTATGCATTGTCTATTATGTATATTCGATTTCGGGACATGCTTCTAGGGACAGAATTGAAACCGTTTGTATTTATGATTTATGTTATTATTCGAGATTAGGTATCTATGCTAGTTGAACCCATCACCTGCTGTTTGTGATTCATTATGTAAATATATGATTCGCTTCCGCATACGCATTTGGTTCTCTTTTTGTGGTTTGTGGTAAATTGTAGGGTCTACGTTCCGCCTAGCTTAGATGTGTATCTGTCTGTCTCCCGTTCGTTGCTGCTTGGTTCATGTACGGGTTTCCTATCTCCTATGTGGATTGGGCTTAGGTGTGGGGGATGTGGTAACCTACCGTGTGGGCTGCTACTTTTTATATGCCACTTGTACAGTCCCAGCATACGCTTTGAATCAGTTGTCTAAGGCCACACCCTTTAAAGCTTATACCTAAGACTACAGAGTTAGCTCACAAAGTATCAATGGAACCTCAAGTCTAACGATCACTTAATCACATCAATGACTCGTGAGATATTTCCTAATCTGGAAGTTTTTATTTCCAGAAATAGAAACTTCCTTTCCCATTTAGGAATCTTCTCACACGGTACACCTCAGTGTACTTACTTAGAATAAGTAAGCACCCCATGAAACAAGGTGATCCTTCTTAAGGGCGTGATCACATGAGCAAGCCTTGAATGAGTCAAGTCGACACTCCCACTGTCTTTAGGACTCATCAGCTTGGAGTGATTTCTAATCATGACTTATATGATATAGGGCTCGGTCCATGAACCATTTTACCTAAATGGTTGAGTCCTATAAGTCATATTGATTAGGGGAGTTCTAATACATGCGCAGTTAAAGTAATCAATCAAATAAGAGCATATACAAAAGTGTTGCCAAAGTTCGTTTATTATTCAAAGATTGTATGTGATTTAGAAAAACAAAGTACTAAAGCGGATATACAATCGGCTTTAAAGGCACTATTCCTAACACTCACACAGTCTTTGGACTGACCCTTCCCCTCCCCATGTTCTTTTAGTTTACAGGTCTTACTTTGGAGTTTGTGCTAGGTGGCGTGAGTCTGTCTTTGGAATCTTTTGTTGAGTCGGGTCTTTGTATAAGTTAGGTCCTTTGCATTCGCACTTGAATTCGATTAAGTTTGTACAATTTGACCAAACATATGTATAAGTATGCATTAATTACTTTATGTATTGTTTTGTTTCGGGACAGGCTTCTAGGAATAGATGAACCCGTTTGTATTTATGATTTATGTTTGATTTCAAGATTAGGAATTTATGCTAGTTGGACCCATCACCTGCTTATGTATGTTTGAATTTTGTATAGGATGTTTACGCTTTTGCATTTTCGTTTGGTTGTACTTTGAAGTTCAGGGTCTACGTCCTGCCTAACTTAGGTGTGTGTTTGTCTATCTCCTGTTCACCATTTTTTGGTTCATGTATGGACTTCCATTTCATATGTGGACCAAAGTCCTTGGTGTGGCGGATGTGGTGACCTACTATGCGGGGTGCTACAAGCACTCGACAAAGAAGTTTTCAATGGATGAAACCACCTTCTAAGAGCTCATCGAACTACGCCTTCAACTCCAACAATCTCGCTAGAATTATCTGGTAGGGAGCCTTCGAACAAGGTTCAACTCCAGGATAAAGATCAACGACATCTCAACGTCCCTATCAAGTAGTAGAGAACCCCAACTTTCAAGGAACATAAAAAATGCCTTTCTACGATCTTTGTCTTCTCGAGCTTGGCTCGATCCCTCGGTTAAGCCAAAGGTAAGCCATATAACTCGTCTCACCATCCCGGATTAAACAACTGCTTCCACAAGGATATGACGGGCTAGCCTTCAAGCTATTACCCAAAAATATCATTGAGCCCAAAACGGGCCTCCTAAAGCAACATACCAACTCAACTCGGTGCTCAAACAACCAACCCATGCCTAAGGTAGCTCCGTACCTTAAAAGGCGCCTTCAAACAAAACCACCGGGCCAACTCGGCCCTCACAACTCACGAACAACTCGAACACTGAACCTTAACAAACTCTCCAAGAAGAGAGCTTACACCGAGGAAACAACAACACAAGCAAAAACAAACACTAAGTAGCTACAAGGGGAGAAAAGTAACAAACATAGGTTTCCCAAGTTTAAATATGCATGAATGAGATTCCATGAATGCAAGTACCTCAATTTCTGGGTTCCATTTGTTCTCCAACTTGAAGCTTTTGGTTCCGCCTCCTTTGTCTATTAGCCCTCGAACGGTCGCAATCGGGAAACTTGTGCTCTAAAGACCTGCAAGCATAATATCTCTTTAGTGTAATCTATCATCCCTCATACGGTTGGAACTCTCTCTCCGATTGAGGGGTCTTCGGGGACTTAGGCTTCTTGTTACTTCTTCTCTCGGTTCGTGTACGATGCTGAAACGTTCTTTCCTCTACTTGCAAAGTGGAACTTGAACCTGATCCAAGTGGTTTGCTCCGGTGCCTCTTCTCCATGTCTTTTTCTTCATCCACCGAGTTTTGATCCATTACCTTCTCAATAGCTTTGTCCCACGTACTCGTATCTTTTGCCATCAAAGCTTCCCTGAACTCACATCGAAGGCCTTCCATAAAGTATCTAGCCTTCATCCGATCATTATTTGTGATATGTGGCACGTATGCGCCCAACCTCTTGATCTCCTCTAAATACTCCATAACCATCTTCTCTCCTTGTTTAAGGTGAGAAACTCTTCGAACCTTTGATTTCGTAGAATGGTCGGCGTATAACTCTTTCTAAATTCTCGAACGAATACATCGCATGTATAGTCTTCACTTGTTGCTTTTAGTTGTTAAGTAACTCTTGACCACCATAACTTTGCTTGCCCTTGTAGAAGTAGTGTAACAAGGCGGACCATGTTTTGAGGATTGCATGGCCACACTCGAAATATACCTTCTATCTCCGAGAGCCATTCCTCGGCCTTAATATCATCACCTCTTCAAAATTGTGAAGGATTGAAGTTCCCGAACTCCCGGTACAAGGTTGCTATCAGATCCATAGGTTGCAATGTAGATGAAGATTGTCCTGGATTCGGTTGGAAGTGTTGAAACATTGCGGTCATGAACTCCTCAGTATTAAAGAATCGACGAGGATGTTGATGTGAAGGTTGACCGGAGTGTTGGCAACGAGGTGACATCCTGAAAATCTCAACAATTACAATATAGATATAGGTGCATGTCGATTAGTAAGTGCATGTTCATGTGAACAATTAATACGAATAATAACAAATATCCACATAAATGGTGCAAATGAATGCAAACAAACACATAATCCTATGCTGAACGACCTAGACAAACCCAACATGACACTAGAGCTCCAGTTTTGCAGCCAAGAGCCCTGATATCACTTTAGGATATAGCACCCCGAGCGAATAGCACAACATCCCCCGCACCATAGCCCAACAAGTGTAACGAAATGGGAACTCCGCACACGCACCAAGCCATGGCGAACAAGAGACAAATAAAATCTCACCTAAGCTAGGCGGTTTAGACCCTAATAAAGAGCACACAATAAAATCAAATACTAAACGCGGAAGCCAGAGGATCAATGCATACAACCAAACTTGCTCAAACGAATACAAGATATACATGTTATGCCATTCCCGGGCCAAATAAATCATATAAATCTCCAAGATTTCCAAATCATAATCATAATTATACTCATATATATATCTCCAAAGAATCAAAGCAAAAAGATAAAGACACAGTATGGAAAAGACTCGAACGACTCAAAAGAAAACTGTCGCCTAGCTCAAACCGAACCCTGCACCTGCAACTCAAAGACAAAGGGGAAGAAGAGAATTAACAACGAAGGTCAGTCCTAAAGATTGGTGAGGGGGCTAACACACGTACACGTATATATAAATAAGAGTAGAGCATATTCAAAGTCATAAAATTCATGAACCAGGCCGTGGTTTTTGCAATCTAAAACATTTTAAATCCCGTGACACTATATATAAAAGAAGAGTTAGGCCGAAGGCCAAAATTCACCAATTTTAGTAATTAAAAGTCCTCTCCCATTTCATGAATCAAATTCATACTAACTCGGCGAGTACAAGTTTCCAAACCAAGCTCCTTCATATCATATTCAAATTCAAACAAAATCCAAATCAAATGTACCACCTCTACTCCGGGTGATGGAAGGGTTATACATACCATAACCATCCAAACACATATATATGGGTTATAAGTTTCATGACGCTCACGTCCGGGGATCCCATCCCTTACCAATATTTACTGGGTTCAGGGTTGATCCTTTCAAATTGGAGATTACGCTCAGGCCAATCCCGATGACCCACGGCTGTCCCGGGCTTCCCGACTCGTAGGCTCCAGGGCCCAAGTTAAAAATCAAATTCAGAGTTCATATTCATATCAAAGGGCCTATCTATCAAAGCCATACCTCGCAAAATATCATATTCCTATCCCACACACCAACACTTTTTCAAAACAAATAAACAAACATAGCTACATATACATATAAAAACGTTTTCAAAAGGTTTCATAGCAAACGGGCCAATTCCCACAAAATACGTACCAAACACATATATAAATACATAAATATATATATATATATATATACATAAGTATATATACATATATATATATATACATAAGTAGGTCGTATACGGGCTTAAAACAAATTTAGGGTTGTAGGTCGTAATAATTAAAAGGAAGAAAACCTCACCTTGACGAGCAAACCGAATGAACAAGCCCAAAGCACACCTATGGAGCTGCTTCCCACCAACGAGCTACTCCACTCGGATAATCTAAACATAAGAGACAACACTAATACTCAAAATGGACCAAAGAAATGTTTGTCAAATGCATATGGATGAAAATGATACAATGTACGTCATATAAGTTCACACTTAGACCTATCAAAGCAAATAGCATAATATCACACAAATAATTCATGAATGAAACACATGGCACGTTAAATAAACTCATAACATATCATATTATAGCATATCATAAGCATTCATAAGCTTAAAGTTCATAAGTGCATAAAGGCAGCTAGGGAGATCACATTTCATGCATCAAACTCCACGAAAACCGATCCTAAGACATGAATTCAAAAATGGAGCTTAAACCTAACTATTCATGCTCATACTCATAACATGCTCAAAACTTGATGACAGTTCACAAAACATGGCTTAAAAGAACCACAAGGAAGTTTAGAACAAGAACATATGCTTACCTCTTGAAATGGTTGAAGAATGAAGAATATTGAGCTCAAAATCTCCCAAGGATGAATAGTGATGGGTGGGTTCTTGTAGCACCCCGCACGTGAGGCACCACATCCCCTGCACTACGGTCCAACCCCAGCAACGAAATGGAGAGTCCGCACTCTGATCAAACCGTAGCGAACTGGAGACAAACAAAACAAACACCTAAGCTAGGCGGAACGTAGACCCTGTCAAGCAAAATCAACCAACAAAGCAGAGTACAGCGGAAGACTAAAGATCAAGCACAAGCATTGGCCACAGGCCTACAGAAATTAAACACACGGCTCACATGCAGCCTTGGGCTCCTCAGGCCTCTTTTAAACAATTACAAAACCCAACAAGGGCAATTCAAATAACAAATGCATAAGTATACATATACAAATCTTACATATTGATCCGAATTCAAATAATACAAATGCAAATGCAGACTAAACTAACTCAAATCGACCAACTCAAAAGACTTGACTCAACTCCGCTTAGCTCCAAACTCCAAAGTAGACCTGCACACTAAAAGATTGGGAAGGGACAGGGTCAGTCTACAACTCGACTGAGTGAGGGGGCTAACGCACACCAACACATATATACATATAGAGCAAAGCACGTATCTACAAAAGACTATGAACCGGGAATAGGGTTTTACACACCAAAGCTATTTTCCAAAAGAACTCATATTTATACATATATTCATAAACTCTTAAGTGTGAAAACTCGTAAGGATTCATAGATTCAAAAAACGCATATGGATTGAAATAGATTCAGACCGATTCACATATTCCAACTTACATGGATTCAAATATATTCAAATTGATTCATAAATTCATAAATTCAGAGCTTAATCGTATAAATCTCTTATAAAAATCGAAATCTCCTATCCCGTTTCATAATCACCAAAACAAAAGAATTCAAATACCCGGCGAGTACGGGTTTCCAACCTTACTCCTTAATCAAAAGACTCAAAAGATTCGTAAGGAAGCATAAACTCATAAATTCATAGGATTCATAAATTCATAGATTCATATTCCCGTATTCCAACCTTTCTCCAGAAGTCTACACGCGGGTTACGGGCCCACATCGTGCAACTCAAGATACATATTATAAGACACATATTTAATATACATATAGTATATATTCGCATGCGGGCTTGAAAACGAGCATATAGGGTCGTAGGTCGCTTTAACTAAAAGAAAAAAACCTAAACCTCAGCTTACACCGACGTGGCCAAGAATAAGACAAATGATTCACCCTGGAATCAACTCGGATCACGAAACACCACCCCGGGTGCACCTGGACAAACTGAAGATAATATGCAAAACTTAGACTCGAGGACGAACCATATAGACGCACGGCATATGCTTAGTCACTTAAGAGAGGCAAATACTTAGTCAAAAGCTTATACACAAATCAAATTCATACAAGACGTGCAAAAACACACATATCATAGCTTAACAAATTCATAATATGCATTAAAGCATGTTCATGTGCACAATTAAGGCATAATGAAGCATCTAAAAACATAACAAGGCGCATAAGCGATTCGTGCAAACAACTCACATTACTTAAGAAACAGAAAATGCATAAAAAGAGCATAAACATGCTAAAACAAGTTAGGAATAAGTTCAGAGGTGGAAAGATATGAGAAAAACGGAATAAGAACACAAAAAGGGGTTCCGAGTGAAATTGGGCCAAAGCTGGCAGATTTCTGAAACGGACAAGCTGTACGAAAACAGGAATATCTTGAGATTCAGGAATGGGAATTGAGTTTTGTTTCTTGGAAATGAAACTAGACATATATATCTTTAAAATGGTAGGTGGCTCGAATCATGGTTCAAAGCGGGACGAAAATGGCGAAGGTGTGAAGTTGAACGAATGCAGAACGGCGAAGTGGCGACACCAAATTAAAACGATTATAACTCACAATCTAGAACGATTTTTGGGGTAATTCCAATTGGAGATTGTTCTAGACTCAATAAGGTTGAACATATCCAAAAATCAGTTCAATCCGAGGTCATATGAGGGGGAAAAGCAAGGCAGAAATCTACCCGGCCGGGTAAAAACAATGCAGAAACTTTCTGCACTAAATCTACCCGCCCGGGTACTTTTAACACACAAAACTACCCGCCCGGGTAGTCCTTCTGGACGAGAAAAAGAAGTAGAAATAGGGGCTAAACATGGAGGAAACCGAAAATGATCGAAACCACCTCAAAACTCAACCAAATGAAATGAAAATCAAGGCACAAGTTCATGGAAACATGCTCTAACACATATCTTAAACTTAAGGCATGAAACAAACAAGAAACCAAGTTGCCATTTCATCTTCTTCAAGCTCCATTAATGGAGTTATATGCAATGCTCACCCAATAATGAAAATTCCAACATTTATGCAACACGGAAACTCAAAAGAAGAACATATATCAAATTTAGATCATATAATTCAAGTATGAAGGCAAGAGATCAAATTTTCATTCAAGCATACTATTCATCATCTTCTCCAAGTTCATAGAATCAAGAAAAGAAAGCAAGATTCAATCGGTAGAATCGTTCCACGTAAGGAGAGGATCACAAATCTTACCTTGAATCTTCGATCGGTTGGTGGGATCTCGCAAACTTGAGCCAAAGCTTGAAGGGCCAAATGGGGAGGTTTTGTTCTTCTCCTTTCTTGCCTTGTTTTGTAAAAGGGGGAGATATTTTCAGCCATAAAGGGCTGAAACGGGTCGGTTTACGGGTCGGGTCAGAAAGGATCCGGTCCACTCGGATCGGATTTTAAAATGGTAGGGGTTTCAAATGGATTTAGAAAATTAAAAGGTTAATTTCATCAAATCCGAATCCTTGAAATGAACTCAATGACAAGGTCGGAATTCAAATTCGAATTCCCGAGCTCAAGGTAGCCACGAGGGCTAAAACACCCTAATTAAAATTAGGTCCCTAATCGACAAGCATTGGACGATTGAGTCCGAGTACATTTAATAAATTCTAAAGCGCATATGATTAAATAAAATTACAAATTGACATGTAAGGCATGCTAATCACATAATTACTGAATTAAACTCTCTCGAGACATCGTACCTGGATTACCGAGAAGACCGGTGTTACAGTTCTTCTTTCCCCTTTCTTTTCCAGTGCCTTTCCCCTCTGTCTATGCTGAATTTTGAAATGAGGGAATAAGGGTTGGGTAGGGGCCTGAGTTAGGTTAAAGTGGTTCCAAATTTGAGGTTATTTGGCCAAGAATTGAGAGAGATATGCCCAAAATAGTCAAAGGTGGTAAATCTACGTATGAGACTCGGTTCGGGCAAATTTCGGAGGTCCAAACTGGCTTAGAAAAATATGAGGCTTGTTCTATTGAACCCAAATTGTTGAAATGAGTCCAACAGTGGTGAAGGAATTTGAATCCAAATTTTGGAGCTCAAGTTATACCACCCAAAACCCAAGGTGCGGTAAAAACGTTTTAGGCCCTTAAGTCCGAAAATCACAAAAATGGTCAAAGACCACGTCAAATGAATTCGAAAACACAAACCCAACCGGCGTTGACAATTGTGATAAGTGTGGGAAGGATGTCCACAATGAGTATGCCCGGGCCTCTCTTATTGTAGTGGTGGAGCCGATAGTGCCGGAACTTTTTCCACGGACTTTTGCTTCTTATCATGGCTCTTGGGAGCTTGAATTTGTTGAAATACGGGCCTTTTTCCCACTCCCGAACCCGATCCGGTATGGAAAGTCCTCGACTTATGCTTTAATATTTTTGCCTCGGCCTCCAAAGCCTTGTCCGTGGCCTTTACCTAAGTGCTTGCATTAGAAAACCAATTACATCCTTAACCTCGTACCAGAGACCTTCCACAAATTGCAAAGCCTTGAGTTCGTCATCCCCAGCAATATGTGGAGCATAAGGACCCAACCGATTGAATTCCAAAATATACTCATTCACCGTTCTTCCCGCTTTTTTTAGATCAAGGAACTCCCTAAGTCTTCTAGCCCTTGCCGATAGTGGAATATAATTATTTTTGAATTCCCTTACAAAAGTCTCCCATATCAACTCGTCTCCATTAGCATAAATTCGAATACTTGCCATATTCCACCAATTTCTAACCTCTCCTTGAAGTTGCAAGATAGAGAGGTCAACCATTTCTTGCGGGCTACAACGGCACACCCGGAATATATCTTGTATCTCTGCAAGCGAATCCTCGGCTTGTACATCATTACCTTCATGAAATTTTGGTGCATGATAAGATGAGATAATCCCCCTTCTTGAACCCGGGTAGGAGCCGGAGGTGGTGGTGGCGGTGGATTCTCATGAAGTCTCCTCTCTACATAATTCATGACCACTTCCATAAAATTTTCGGGAGTTGCTTGATGATTTCTCCCTTGAGGAGAAGGAGAACACTCACGATGATGGCGACGACCCGGAGAATGGTCACGCTCTCTTTGGGGAGGCATCCTATAAGATCAAACACTAAAAATGCATGTTTGATTAATTTATGCTCGTGAAAGCAAAGAATACAACACGTAAATAATTCACATAATCAAGAAATTAGCAAGTAAATGAAAGAGCACGTTGACAAGTTGTCCCTAAGTCGTACGACCTAGACATACCCGACTCTAGAACTCCGATTTTGCAACCTAGAGCTCTGATACCACTTTAGGATGTGACACCCTAGCATGGGTTACCACATTCCCCGCACTATGACCAAACTTATATACGAATATAGTCCGCATACAAGTCCAATCATAGCGAACGGAGACAGGACACGGATCCTGGCTAGGTGGAACTAACCATGTACCAACAATTCAAATATCTAACAGGAATAAACAGGAATGTCAACAGGAGTTGCGGAAGCATAATCTTAACAAGTCATTAAAAGATAACATACTCCAAGTATATGATACATATCAAGATAAGTGTAATTGGCCCACGACCTCAATAATAAAAAACAAAATAGAATGTATAAGTGTGTGGTACAGAACATGAGTGTAACCCAGCTAGACACGAAAATACACAAAATAATGCAATTTCCCGCTTAGCTATGTCTGTAAGAACCTGAGGGACAAAAAGGGAGGGGACGGTCTCTACAAGACTGAGTAAATGGCATAAATAATATATATATAGCAGTAAATCTCATGTAAGCTATAATTCCATATAAGGTTTTTGAAGAAACTAGGAAACAAGGGGAAACCATTATATGGAATTATAACTATCAAATTCATTTCCGGATAAGTGATCAGTAGCTCGGCGAGTGAGCAGTCTCCAACCCTACTCCTTTAGTATACAGGATAAAGTTATTAGGTGTTCATCCAAGAATTAAGTTTCACTTGTTACAGGAATCAATTCAGGTGCATAAGTACTCCTTTTTCTTCCGGGTTGGTGGTTTGGGTAGCTAGCCCTTACCACCCAGGACAGGGTGATCAATGGGTACATGAATCCCATTGATCGGCGTCCTATCAATCCACCAACCCTACTGGCGGATATCTGAGTTGGTCCGAAAAGGTGGGACTTACGCAAGAGATAGTCATCAGCCCATGCTTTCCCGGTTCTCTCAATACACAAGCCCCTATGTAGCACCCCAAGCAGTGGGAGCCACACACCTCCCCCCCCCCCCCCCGCGCGCGCGCCCGCCTGCACTAGAGCCCAACACGTGTAACGAAATGAAAAATCCGTGCACGTACCAAGCACTAGCTAACAAGAGATAAACAAAAGCCACACCTAAGGTAGGCTGTCTAGAACCTCAAATAGAGTGCGCAAAAATTAAAACATTCAAGAATGAAAGCATTTAAACAAACTTATAAAAGCATAAAGTCAAAATTACATCACTTAGAACAACTTACATACAAACTTGTCACAACGGACCAAAAGGGATCAAATACATATTCTAAATTACACGAGTTCCCAAGGTGCAAAGTGCAAAACTAACTGAGAATGAAAATGCAGACTCAAACTACGAGACGGAGACTCAAAAGACTGCAAACCACCTAGCTCGAACCACAAGATGGGTACATACAAGCTAAAACATATAGAAGAGGGAAGGTCAGTCATACTGACTGAGTGAGGGGCTACACACGCACGCGTATATACATATACAGAGCACATCACATATCAAAGCTAGGGGTTCATGAACCGGGGCAGAGCACATCACATATCAAAGCTAGGGGTTCATGAACCGGGGCATGGCTTTTGCATTCTAAAACAATTTCTCACGTGATACTAAATATAGGGAGAAAGAGAGCTAGGCCGAAGGCCAGAATAAGCAAATTTTAAGTAATTAAGAGTCCACTCCCGTTTCACAAACAATTTCACAACAAACTAGCATAACGGAAACATATACACAAGGCAAACCTTCAAGAAAAAGGGAAATGTTAAGAGGGATAATGTCCGTCCAGGATTCCCTGTCCCACATCCCGATGATCATGCACGAAAGTAATACCCAGCGTCTTGAGCTCCCTTACCCATAATCACCGAGACCCAAACATATTCAGAGTAAAAGTCATATCATATAAAAAGCGTAACAAGGTCCAAGACCAAGTTCATATCCGTACCGTATTCGTATTCATAACCATAACATAGTCATATCATATTCATAACATATTTATATCATAACGGATTCATAGTCAGAACGTATTTATATCATATTCATACTTACTAGCGAGACATAACATAGCACTTGTCATACCTTTCTCTTGCGACAAGCTATGCTTTACTTACCCCTCCATGTCACCTCGTAGCTTCTTCACCTAACTTGATGCATGGCCGGGGTGGGGAACACGGTATGAAGCATAGCTTGGCATTGCCTGACATAACCATAGCATAACAAACATACATATACTAATGCCTAGCATATCATGTTGGGAAAGACACGATCAGAAAGCACAGCGGAATTTAAAAATTTTCCCAAAAAGCAAGATTGGACTTGCAATTTCTATTTCCAATATTAAAGATTCAATAACTTACAAGAATCGACGCTTTCTTGACACATTTTGAGCCGCCCTCAAATGCGCTTCATGCGGTAATGGATACCCCATCCCTCGAGAGATTCTTTCTAGTAGATTCCACGATAGGTCTCCTCTAGAGTAATAATCCACACCAGTCCAAGATTCAAATCATGTGAGTGAGCATGCTAGTACTATGACATATGTAAAGACAGAAACAAAATGAGAAGAGAATAAGAGCATAATTAAATCTCCCTTCAAAACCTAGTTTGGCGAAGACAGAAATCTGCACGAGAAAAACCCTCGTGAAAAATTTGGTCGTTCTTCGTATGCACGAACGGTTTTCACCATCTTGTGTGGATCGATTTTTTCACTCAGAATATTTCGAGTTCAAATCGTTCCACCAACCCTTGTGTTATTTATATGGGATTTCTTAGATCCAAGTCTGTGTAGGAACAGGATTCCTACTGTTACTTTTCTTCTATTTTTCTTTCTTTCCAAGTAATAACATCTTATATAAATAAGATATTATCCTTCTAGAAAATAACTCTAATCAAATTAAGAATATTTAATTATTCTAATAACAATTAAATATATTATTCCAATAATATTTATTCTAATCATATTAGAATTAATATTTCTTAGAATAATAAAATAGAAGATATTTAGTGTTTATTTATTTATTTATTCTAATCAAATTAGAATGACTAAATAATCAAATACTTAGAATTAATTCTCTAATTAATTCCATAAAGGGCTTTAGAATTAATTCTCTAATTAATTCTAACGGGCTAAAATTAATTCTCTAACTAATTTCTTTGGGTTATATAATTAATTCTCCTAATTAATTATATTATGGATTTATAATTAATTCTCTAATTAATTATATTTGGGCTTTATAATTAGTTCTCCAATTAATTAACACATGGTCTAATTTTACAATTGGACCACACGCCCAATCCATGCTCACATGCCACACATGTACATTACACTTGTGGTCTTGTTTCGATCAACTATTTGATCTTTCCGTCAATGCCCTTTGAACCTGGCATTTGTGTGTGACCCCCTAGGTTCATTTTCAGTTAGCAGTGAACCTAATTAGTTAGTACACTTTATTAATTAATTAGTTTACAGATCACACAAACGTAGTCTAGCAACAGGTGTGTGACCCCTACCCAAACAATGAATATATATTCGAAAGAACCTTTCAGTCAATGACAGCTGTGAGGTACAATCCTCCTACCATCCCATCTCTCGATTAAGATCTAGGGCATGGGAATAATGAGAGCCCCACTAATCTCGACCATAAAGCTAAGTTCGTTTCATATTCAGCTGTCTCGGGAGACATCCTTTAAAGCTTATACCAAAGACTACAGAGTTAGCCCACAAAGCATCAATGGAATCTCAAGTCAAAGGATTACTTTACTCACGCCATTGACCTGTGAGATATTTCCTAATCTGGAAGTTTCCTCTTCCTGAAGTGGAAACTTGATTTCCCATTTAGGAATCTTCTCACGTAGGACACCTCAGTGTACACATTCTAATAACGAGCACCCTCATGTATTGCGTACGCATCAACTTATACACTTTACACCCCATGAAACAGGATGATCCTTCTTAAGGACGCAATCCCATGAGCAAGTCTGAATTGAGCCTAATCAACACTCCTACTGTTTGTTGGACTCATTGACTTGGAGTAGTTTCTAATCCGGCCTTGAGTTAGGGCTTTTTTCATGTGTTATTCACCTAATGACAAAGTCCCTAACAGCCTTACGGATTAGGAGAGTTCTAATACATGCGCACATAATGGAAACGCACAAAACATGTATTACACATAAATAAGTGTTTGCCTATGATAATAATCAATCGTTTATTATTCAAAGATTATCTGTGATATTCGAAAAGTACCAAAGCAGACTACATAGAATCGGCATTCTAGGGCACTATTCCCAACAATCTCCCACTTGCCCGTAAAAGCCATTTAGGTACTTTAAGTCCTATCTTCTGAAGATGTACTTTGAGAGCCTATTGACTTTGGGAGTTTCCAAAGTGGATATGCTATGTTCTTTGCTGATGTGACCCTCTTATTTACACATCTCTAAAGAAACTCATTTTTCTCATTAAGTGATTCATAATCACATGTTCGGTTTCTTTGTGAGGTCTTGGTTCTCTTACTTGAGCAACCACCCATTTAATCATACAATATGATAATGGAGTTATTTAATGCTAGGAACTTCATCTAACTAGTTAGATAGAGTTTCTTACCCAAACACTTAAGTTAGTGGTATTGATATTTAATACGGCCAAGTTCTCAACTACAATTTGGTACAGTCAATGGATTTGGTAATTCAAATAGTAAGCAATAGAAAAGACTAATGGCTTGTTCGTCTATGTACGACCAATCTACGATAAAAGAGAAGGTTCCATCGGAATAATTATTTATTTTAGTTCAGGGTTCCTCGGCTCTCGGTAATCTATACACATTCTCAAAGTCCCATCCTTCTTCTTGACAAAAAGAACTGGTGCACCCCACGGTCGAATATACCTGGTCTTAAGCAACTCTTCAAGCTGAATCTTCAACTCTTTCAGTTCGGTCGGTGCCATACGGTAGGGAGTCTTAGAATATGGCTCTGCTCCCGGATATAAGTCTATCACAAACTCAATCTCCCGATCCAGTGGCAAAGACCCCAAATTCTCTGAAAAAAATCTGGGAAATTCTTTCACGACTGCAGTATCCTCAAACTTTGCTTGATCTTTCAATTTGTTGAGAAGATAAGCAATAAATCCCGTAACTCCCTTTCTTACTAACTTGTGAGCTTCTGTAAAAGATAAAAGTGGCACCGTCTTCGAACCAATACAAACAATCAACTCTTCACCTAGCTTAACTTTATGTACAAAATAATCAACCATATCCCGATGCTTGAACAACCAATCCATACCCAGAATAACCTCGTACTTCTTCATAGGCATCACAATGAAGTCTGCAGGGTAGTCTCTGCCTTCTAAACTCACTGAGCAACCCAAATAACAACAAGAATGCAAACAGGTAACAGGCAAGCATAGAGCAGCAGCTAGATCACACGAAATAAAGGAATACATGACACCAGGATCAAAGAGTGCATGAATGTGCATGTTATGAATGCATATGGAACCTTCCACCACGGCGGTGGGATCGGCCTCTACGTCCTGCTCCTCGCCCTTAAGGGCATAAGCACGTGCCTGGATCATTGGCCTCGGAACTCCAACTTAACACCCCGGAGTCTTATTTGGACAAACATCCACCATGTGATCCCCTTTCCCGTAGATAAGACACAATCCCAACCTCCTTCGACGATTATTGTAAGTATGGGTTGATCCTCCATAATGAGTGCATAGAGTTTTATCTCGGCATGGTCCCATAGGTACCGGTAGCGCCGAGAGCTTGTGGAACCGATCCTGCATTACGAGGCTTCTTGAAAGGACCCTAAGTTGGTTGAGCAGCTTGTGCGATAGGCCTCTTGCCCGATCCCGATCCAGACCCTTGTCCCAAGAATACCCTCGAAATTGGATCTTTCTTCTTATATTCCTTCTCCTGAACCATAGCCCGTTACACCGTATCTGCAAAGGACTCAAAATTGTGTCCGGCATGACCATGCCTCAAGTCCTATCTCAGCCCTGCAATGAACTTCCTGGTCTTCTTCTTCTCAACTTGGGTTATATGAGGAGCATACTTCCCGAGTCTATTAAAAATAGCCAGGTATTGGGCCACTGTGCAGGTGCCCTGCTTCAAGTCCATGAATTCTCGTTCCTTCTTTTCCCTAACAACCTCGGGCATAAAAGACTCCTGAAACTCCCTTTCAAAGACCTCCCAAGTTATCTCCTCCCCATCAAACTCAAGCTTCTCCCTTGTCCTTTCCTACCAATCAAAAGCTTGGCCATCTAGTTGAAATATGGCGATTGGGCCTTCTCTTGTGTAGTGAACTGCCGAACCCCATAAATCCTCTCAATCCTAGTCAACCACCCTTCTGAGATCGCATCATCTATAAAGCCAGAAAATCGAGGGGGATTATAGCTCAAAACTACCCCATGAGGATCCCGATTGTTTGGTGGAGGTGCTAGTTGCTCAGGCGGCTGTGGTGGTGGTGCTTGAACCCTTGGCTGCTCAACATAATTAAAAACCACTTCCATGAAGTTCTCCATGTTCATTGGAGGTAGCTGTGGTTGTTGTGGCTATTGTTGTTGTTCTTGTGGTGTCGGAGTACGATCATGGCGATGGCTTCGCTCTGGAGATCTGTGTCTACGAGGGGGCATCCTATCAATAAAACACTGAAATGTGTGTTATTTTTAGTTCATGCATGAGAGTGTAATTAATTCAAGCAAAATCAAGAATTAAAGCACATAATCACATAATAAATGCATAAAAGACACATTGGCAAGTAGTTCTTAAGTCGCACGACTTAGACTGACTCGACATGACACGAGAACCCGGGTTTTGCAACCCTAAGCTCTGATACCACTTAAGGATGTAGTACCCGAGCGCAAGGCACCACATCCCCTGCACCGAGACCCGACCCGCATATGAAATGAAAAGTCCATACACATGCTAAATCATGGTGAACGGGGACAATCGCACTCCCTATGCTAGGCGAGAGCTAACCCTTAAACCATACAAGAACGAGGAATAATAAAATCAGAGTAAAGAAATTAAAGCGGAAGCAATTACTAACATATAACATATACAATAAACCATCAAGCTACAAAATCAAAGTACACACAAGTGTACATGTATCAACGGCCCACATGGCCTATCATAATCAAAATACGCCCAACATTTATAATCTCAATACAAAATAATAATATGAGTGTGAGGGAAAATGAAAGAAAATGCTAGACCCAAATGCAAGACTCAACCGACTCGTATTCCCGCCTAGCACTCCCTAAAAACCTGCAGAACACAAACTGAAAACAACACGGGTTCAGTCTAAAGGAGACTGGTGGGTATAAAACAAGGCATAATATATAAATATCGTGAAATTGAAACACATACAAGCAAGTCATAATCCCTTGTGAAGTTTGATAACAATTTCCCAAGGGGCAAAACAAAGAAAACATCAACGGGATCATAACTATCATTTTCATTCATTAAGGTAATCATGTCTCGGCGAGTGGGCGTGCATAATCTCCAACCTATACCTTGTGTAATCATAAGCATTAATTATTAGGTTATCACACATATAATCTTTCGTGCACATTCATACGATTCTTTCGTAATCATACATATACACCTTTTTTCCTCCGGGTGGTGGACGGGTTTGCAAGGCCGGATCACCCATACATTACGACAAGTGGGGGTATAGGAATCCCCCAAAAGCCTCAGCTCTCATTCCCCGCTAATCTCCTAGCGAGGGCCCCGTATCACCGTAAATTTAATTGGAACTAGTACAAGGGATCACCATCTGCCCTTGCCTCCCCGGATAGCCACATGAACTATGTTCCTAGGCCTGTGATTTCATTCATGTCTCGCCAAAATCATAAGGTAGGGATACATAAAAGAAAGGCTTACGTTTGAAATCATTTATTCTTGAAAAGACTCGATATATAAATGTACTAGTCTAGCTTAAAACTTTTCACATAAGGGATATATCGGGTCATCATAGCTATTAGAAGGGAAAGCCACCCTGTAAAAGCAAAAGAGGATGCACAAGAGCCTCAACGACTATCCTCGTCTCCGACTGGACCCAAATCTATTCAAAGAAAGTGAAGTGAGACTCAATATGACCAATTATGACACATGACAATGTGATAAACATGATATGAGATGCATATGAGGCATTAATAAGTTATGGAGATGTTCATATGCACAATTAATGTCACATAGACACGTAAACAATCATTTCATTCATTATACGGAAGAACCATATTCATTCATAATCATATATTCACTTCAAGTCACGTTGGTAGCATGTAATCACATTGCACGTATTCATGATAATCAATTCATGATCAATTAAGTAGCATATTCATAATCACCCAATATACAAATCATTAGCATAATTAAAACAAGATTAAAGCATAGGTTAAACAAAGTTAGCAAAATAAATCACACACAATGAACTCAGGGATACAAGAGGGATAACGGGGGTTACCCCCTTCAAGCCCAATTGGAGGAACGCCCGTTCCTGGAGGCAGGGGCTTCATCCTTGGTTGGTAACGGGGGTTACCAAGTCCTAGTGTATTTGGGGTAACGGGCGTTACCCCAGGCAGGCGTCCAAGGTCTTGAAAAGGAGTGAAGGTAATAGGGGATACCTCCTTATAAGGCATTCGGGGTAACGGGCGTTACCCCTGTTCGAGGACCTCCCCTATTCTTCTTTTCTTCTTCTTCTCCAACGAGACAAACCCATAAACATACCATTGTTCTAATAGATCAAGAAAAGGCAAGGAAACCAACACTCCAAGGTACAAACATGGTCACCAATTAAGGCATATACATATACAATTAGGTATGATCAAGAATCTAAGAAAAATGAAGAAAAAGGAATGATCAATTCTTGCATCTTCAAGCTTAAGAAAACAAGTTCATTAATGGAAACTCATTTAATCCTCAACCACCAAGAGAATTAAGTTCATAAATGCAATAAGGAGACTAAATTGGCATATATTCATGCTTCAAAGTAACTAAAAACCCTAAGGAATCAAACTGATCAAGAAATCATCTAATAACCTAACTATTCATTCATGTATTCAAAACACTATCAAATCTAACTCAAAATTATGGATACATGGATCAAAATAACCACAATTGAATGGAGATTAAAATCACATACTTACCTCTTTAATTTGGTTGAGTTTGGTTGAGATTTGAGCTCAAAATGTGGGGTTGGTGAATAGTGGCAAAATGGAGTTTGGAGTTCAGGACTTGGCTGAGCTTCTCTTCTTTCTCTTGAATGAGGAATGAAATGAGGCTTGGAGCATCAGGTAGCAGGTTTAACTAGGGTCATCTGAGGCTAACCTTGGTTAGTTTGGTTAAGTATTTAGAGAGTTATGATTAAAATGGATAAGTGGAAATTCTACGGACGAAGCTTGTTTTGATTGAATTTTGGATTTTCAAACGAGCTTAGAAAAATAGGACTCTTATCCTATTGAATTTGAATCGTTGATTTGAGTTCAACGGAGGTGACAAAATTCGAATCCGAATTTCCCGAGCTCAAGATATGTCACCCGGAACCAAAGGTGCGCTTAATTCTGTTTAGCCCCCGTTTTGGTTCCAAAAATCAAAATAAATCCAAAACCCAAACAAATGAGTCCAAAGACATAAAACGAGTATATAGACAGGTTCATAACACACATAATTCCAACATGCCAATTTTTCACAAAAATCGAAAATTAATTCGGATAGAAACGACACCCAAACAAAGTCACATAAGCATAAGCGTTCAAGAATTTCATACGAAAATTCGGATTCAAATAATATAAATTAATAAAAGAGTTAATATATAAAAATATTTATGAATAATTTAATTTAAATTGCACAATTTGGTAAACACATACGTCATACTTGTACGGACGAAAAGTTGGGGCGTTACAGTTTCAGCCTTAAAAGCTAAAAATTTCATCCTCTCCCTCACATTTTGGTTCGGACCAAGCAGAAGTGAAGAAGGAGGGAAATTAGCCACTATTCACCCCGAACTTTTAGCTCAAGTTTTGGCTTCCTCGCTCGTCCAATCAATGATCCAAGGTAAGCATTGTATTCCTCTCTTCGAGTGCTTCCTTTTTCCCCGATTGAATCTTGTCTTACTTGCTTGAATTCTTACTTTTGTGAAATCGATAAATAGTGCTAAATTTTGGATTTGATGTGGTTAAGCTCATTTCGTGAGCTCTTGGTTGTGAATATGTGTTCTACGTGTCACAGATGACTTGTATATGCGCTTTTGGTATATTTGGAGTTGTGGTTGGGTTGGAACCTAGTTTTTCCCCCTTATTTCTCTCTCTCTCTCTTGCCCACCATGTCTGGTGCTTGAAGCTTAAAGATGAGGGAGAGACACATCCGTGTCTCCCCATTAGCTTGTTGGGTGCTACGGCCGTGTCTGGTTGTGGGTTTCGAAGATTTGGCCCTTTGTACTGAGGCATGACCGTGACTCGGTTTTTGCATTGAGGGAGACACGGCCGTATCTGTCGGGAACCTTCGAACCTCTGTACTGAGCCACGGTCGTGGCTCAGTTTGTTCTTTTGGGGAGGCACCCCCATATCTCTCCCTTTGTGTGGAGTTGTGTGCTTTGTTCCATTTCGTGTGTTTGTTATAAGCTTTTATCCCTCCCCAAGCATGATCCTAACGTGATTTACAATATGATATGCATATAAATATATAAGGAATGATTCATTTTAGGATTTTATGGTGTGCCTTGAGTGTTCAAACGTGTTACGTGTTCCTATATGAATAAATGCTACTATATGCATTATATTTGTAGGTGTTTGCTTGTATTTTTTTGTTTGGATCTCTTACGTGCCCATGCATAAGTCGTGCGTCTATGTCGTTCATCTTTAAGTTTAAGTTTGTGTTTTGTCTTCAGTTTGTTCATGTGCACCCGGGGTGGTATCCCGTTGGCCGTGTTAATCCCAGGGTGGATCATTCTTCGTCTTCGGTATCCGTCGGTGTAAGGTGAGGTTAGGTTATTGTAGTACCCTAAGCGATGGGGCACCACACCCCCGCACTATGACCCGCCACGTGTACGAAATGGAAAGTCCGTATACGCCCCAAGTCACAGCGAATGGGTGACAAACGGAAACACACACACACTAGCTAGGCAGTACCTAACCCTGTACAAATGAAAATATGCAGTATCTGAATGCGGAAGCGGTACAAAATACGAACTTTCAAAAAACTTCAACAACAAACATAATTTATACATTTCAGAATATGAATTAACATCAACTACATTGGTTCAACTAATAAAAGAAACTTGTCCTAACCTGTCCCGAATAATCATACAACAGAACGGGTTGAACTAATCCAAACCCTGTCCTAGCCTGTCGAAGAAATTTATATAATCGAGGCATAATCATAAACCTGCTCAGAATGACATAACATATCGAATAAACTAAACTTTTACATTAAAAAAACTTAAATCAAATTCAAACTAATGAAAAACATATAGAAATACAAGACCGAACTCAACTCGAGCAAAACAAAAGACTCAACTCAACCGCCTAACACCGACGAAATCCAAAGCTAATCCTGCACACTAAAAACATAAAGAGGGAGAGGTCAGTCCAAAGACTGAGTGAGGGGCTACACACGCACGAGTACATATGTATATAGAGCACAACACATAACATAGAAGGGAGTTTATGAACCGGGGCGTGGTTTTTACATTCTAAAACCTTTTCACATGTGATACTATATATAGGGAATAAAAGAGTTAGGCCGAACACCAAAACAACCATATTTTATTAATTAGAAATCCACTCACGTTTCATAAACTATTAAGTATCAAACTAACATAACTAAAGCATAATGGGAAATAAACATAACATACCCACACACACACACGTCCATCAGCCTAAAATAAACCGTCCCGGAGCAGAACATACGCACACGTCCGTCGACCTAAAATAAGCCGTCCCGGAGCAGAACACACGCACATGTCTGTCGACCTAAAATAAGCCACCTCAGAGCAGAACACACACTCAGCATAACATATCACTTACATCCCGATCATACGTACACGCTCATACATATAACCACTTACCACTTACAACCCGGTGACATGTACACGCTCATAGGTATCATCACCTGCGTACACATCGCATACACATACACACACACGTACACCCACACATCACACACTCATAAAGCATAATCATACTCATATATCTAGCATAAACATAACCTAGCATATCATAATCTAATATATTCGCATCTCTAACATGAGCATAGCATACATAGCATAAGCACCTCCTAACTAGATCTTAGTCACAACCTAATCATAACATACTTTTGTTCATGATTCTAGCATACTCGTATTCTAAAATAATCACACTCTAACATATTCATATTCCTAGCTTATTCACATGCATAGCATACCGGATTCTTAGCATATTCCTGTTCTAACATAATCATAATCTATAGAATACAACATAATCACACATATTCATAGGGTTTATATTCACATGCATACATATCAATCACGTTTCATTAGGGTTTAACTATAACCTAACCTCACCTGGCACGAAGAAAGCCAAACCCAAAGCAAATGGTCTACCCCGGAACCTGCATGACCCACTGTCACCACCCCGGGTGCATGTGACACCCCGATTTCTCGACTGTACAGGTACGCGCACCACGAATGAGAGTTTTAAGGGTTAGGCCTATTTAATTTCTTTTATTGATTTAATTGTGTGATTTAAACCTTCCATTTTTGATTTCTTTTTGTGGTTTATGTTATTTAATTTTTCGAGCATGTGTAAGTGTTTAATTATTTTTGTATTTGTAAGAATTTTATTTAATTGTCTTTAATCGCCCTCTTGGAGATGTTTGATACTTGATTGATAATTTGATGAGAATTGAATTTTTTCATATGTATAACATTTCATACTTAATTGTATTCTTTTGAATTTGATAAGGACCAAAGTGCATTTTCTTCCTTTTTCTCCCCACTTGATCGATATATCTACATACACACACCTATACATACATTTCTTCATTTCATCTTCATCTTCCAAGAACCAATAACAAGGGCAAGACATCTCTTTCATTTCAATTCACAAGACAACAAGAGATTTGAACTTTCTTCCATCTTTTCTTCAAGGAATTCACTCCAAGACCATCTCTTCTTCCATTCCCCTTCTTTTTCTTCCATTTCTAAGGTATGTTAGAAACTTGTATTTTTGAAGAATGTGAGTTTAGACTAGGGCTTTCACTTTCTTTGGATTTCATAACATGTTTTGAAGCTTATGTGATGAATTTGAATTAATCTGATGCATATATGACATGTTATACTTTAACTTTGATGCATTCATGGTTATGGAATATTTGAGGGTTTTATTAAGGGATTTTAATGCATCTAAACATGTTCCTTTGGATTTTAAGTGGCCTAAACGAGATATTATGAAACTATGATTGTTGTTAGATGTTTTGAGTGCTTGTGGTTGAGATTGGAGTTGAATTGGTGGTTTGGTCATCCCCTCCCGCGAGCTTCCCCTGTTCTGCAACATTCTTCTTCTCCAGAAGGACTACCCGGGTGGGTAGTTTTTGCCGGTGGGTAGTTTTTGCCCACAAAACTACCCGGGCGGGTAGTTTAGTGCAGAAGGTTTTCTGCACCTGCTCTCCCCTGCCGGGTAAGATTCTGCCTTGTTTTCCCCCGTCCGGGTACTCCCTCATATGAACTCCGATTGACCTAATTTTTGAACTGTTGGAAACCTTTTGAAGTATAAAACAACCTCCAATTGGAATCATCTCAATATATTTTGTCATTTGTGAGATACCATCAATTCTTTTTGGTGTCGCCACTTCGCCGAAAATCTGTTTTCACCCAACTTTAAGCTTATGCCATTTTCTCCTCGCTTCGAACCAAGTTTTGTACCATATATCATTTAAAAAGTCTATGTGTCTAGTTTCATTTCCAACAAACAAAACTCCATTTAAAGTTGTATAACAAAATATATTCCCGTTTTACTATAGATTGTCCGTTTTGGAAATCTGTCAGCTTTGTTCCAATTTCGCTCGGAAGCTCTTTTTGTGTTTTATTTCCTTTTTCTCACATGTCTCCACCTCCGAACTTGTCTCTAACTTATTATTTCTTGATTATATGCCCATACTTGTTCTCATATGCATTTGTATCGCTTGAATGACATGAATTGGTTTCACAAATTTCATGTGCGCCTTGTTAGGCATTTAAATGTTATATTATGCATTAAATGGTGCACTTGAACATGTCATTAATATCATATAATTTCATATTCATGTCTTATGTAATTAATTCACTTTCCGTGCGTCATATCTAGTTCATGTTGAGTCGAGTTTCACTCGTGTCCTATTTCCTTGTCCAGAGAGTTCTCAGGAGGACGCTGAGCACGTCCAGTAGGGTTGAGGAGTTCCCATTCTTCCTTTTTGTCTGGTACAGGTGAGGAATTGTTAGGATATAATATAAATCCTACAACCCTCTTATATGTTGGTTTGGCCAAAACTTATATTATACTTATATCTTGATTTCAAATAAACAAATGATTTTGAAAAATGAAACCAATCTTGATCCTGTCCTGTTTTGGCAAGACTGTTACACTTCCTGGGACCCAGGGGCTTATGTATTAAGAGAACTGGGGAAGCATGGGCTGACGGCTATCTCTTGTATAAGTCCCAACCAACTCTGACCAACCCGGAGGTTCACCAGGAGGTTTGGTGAATCAATGGGATTCCGCTCAATGGGATTCATGTACCCATTGATCACTGTTACTAGGTGGTAAGGGCTAGCTACCCGAGCCACCAACCCGAAGGAAAAAGGAGTAATTGTACACTTGAATTGAATCCTGTAACCAAGTGAAACCAAATATATTGCATGATCGCTTAATTAAATTATCTTGTACACTAAAGGAGTAAGGTTGGAGAATGCTCACTCGCCGAGCCACTGAATCACTTTCCTGAAATGAATGGTCCAAGTCGTAATTCCATACAATGAGAGCCACATTTTACTTGTTCTTCCAAAACCTTGTATGGAATTATTGCTCGCATGACTTTACTGCTTTACATATATTATTTATGGCTTTCACTTAGTCTTGTAGAGACCGACCCCTCCCTTCTTTGTCCCTCAGGTTCCTTGCAGGTGTAGCTAGGCGGGAAATTCCTTTACTTATTGCAATTTTGTGTCTAGCTTGTGTCACATGGTTGTTGTACCACACACCCATATTAACTTTTGTTATGTATATATTTTGTGAGGCCGTGAGGGCCAAATACTTTCACTTGTAAATTATGTAAGCTCTTGACGAGAGATCCTGTTGTTATGGATTACTAGTTTATGTTTATGGTTTACACTCTTGTTTCTGTCGCTTGGTTGCATAAATTATTTGGTACAGGGTTAGCGCGCCTAGCCAGGGTCCATGTCGTGTCCCCGTTCGCTAAGATTGGGTTTGTGTGCGGACTATATTCGTATATGATCTTGGTCTTAGTACGGGGGATGTGGGGCGCATGCTAAGGCGTCACAGTGCATCTGTACCAACATAACGAGGCGGATAAACTGCCCGAACACCGTCGGAATACCGCCATCGGAGCTGCCGAAACAGTGGCAGGCCGCCGCTCGGCCGCTACTGGAACGTACTGGAAATATCCCTAAATTTTACCCGTGTTCGTTCCAAATCCTCGATCAATTTCCATGACGAGCTCTTCGAAACCCATAAGCTATTCGCCGGAGCCGACTGCCACCGCGAACCGCCGTTGTACCATTGCCATTCCACCACCTACGGACTTCGATTGCTCAAATTGACACCGGAATCAAACTCAGGAGGGTCAAAAACCTTGGAAATCATCATGCCTCATCGGAAAACGCGGCCGAAAGACGGCAAAATGCGCCGCTACAGTAACACGCCGCCACCACGTCTAATTCAGGCGGCGCGTAAAGTTCAACCGTGGCCCCTATGGCCACACCTCCAACGTCCAGAGTTGCAAGAAGGTGGCCGAAAACCACCGTGGGACGCCGGCAAAGTCGCGGTGGTCCGACACCCCACCGTTGTGACTAAAATTCGATATAACTCCACCGTCATTCGTCGTCGAGCTTATATCTAAGTAAGGTTATGTTCGCGGAGTCGAGCTCTTCGAAATGGACTAGTTGTTTGTCGAATTCCGTCGAGAAACGACCGAGTTCTGGGAAGTGTATGTTTTCACACCTCGAGTGTATGTGAAAAATGACTGAATCACGGGAGAGAGAGAGAGAGAGAGAGAGAGCTGGGTCTGATGTTCTGGCACATAAAACGAGGATTCGGGTCTTTTATCTCGGGTCCTCGTGCACAAAACGATTAGGAGGAAAGGCTAACGATGTCAGAATTGGGCAAACTTAGAGTCTACGGACTCGTTTCGATTCTCCGAATGTGTTGAATGGGTCAAAAAGGTCAAAATGTCAATCGAACGAGTAGTGACCGAAAAACCCCCTAAAAAGAGAAAATTACAACCAAGCCCCTAAACTCTCAAAGAGTTCAAAATAGGGCCACTTAAATCACAAAATCACATAATTAAACACACAAGGAACTCGAAAGGTGGCGTACCTTATACGTCGAACGAGCGGGATGTTACAGTTATAGTTAAACCCTATGATATGTGCTCGTTTTCTATGCATGCGAACTATAACCTTAAGTATAAGTAAATATGTGAGGATACGTAAATTTGAGACTTGGCTAAGTATTTGCAAGTATGATACTCTATGTACAAGCGTATGTATGCTTGTTCTACCTTGATATTATTCTTTCAGTTTGGCACCCTAAAACTATGCTTCAACCCATGCACCTTCTATGAGCCGGGAGCTACAAGCTATGGATACGTTACTGATTTGGCACGGAGAGGTATGTATAGTATAGTTATCGCAAGGTAAGATTGTTATGTAAGTTATGTTCAGTAGCTGGCTATGTATTGCTTTGTACTTGTACGTATTGGTATTATTTATTAGGCCACGGAGCCTGCGACTCAGGACGCCCGGTATGGTAGCGGGCCTTCGGGTTAAGCCTGAGCGTAGTCTCCACCTTTATAGGACTAACCCGAAACCTGGCCAGGAGGTTTGGTAAGGGGATGGGACCCTGAGGGTTGAGTGTGCGCACTCCCCTCTTTCATACGTATGGTTAGGGTCGCGCAACCTTCCATCACCGGAGAAGGAGGTTATTCTGTAAGTATGTTATTTGTTTATTTACCTTATATGTATGATTAGTCGGAGGAGCCCAGGATGGGATTAGGTACTCGTACCCGCCGAGTATGTATGTATGTATGCTCTGTTAGAGTTTGTGAAACGGTGGTAGATTTATAATTAAGATAAAATATGAATCTTTTGAAAGTATAAGCTAAGATATGATTTGATTTAATCTGATTTGATAAAAGTTGATCTGTAAGATACGTGAGGATTTGTTAAGTTAAGTTTGGTCGGTTTTGATAAGAAACCTTCATATGTATGTATCACGGGAAAATGTTTTAGTGTGCAAAAATTATCCCTTAATTCATGAACATTATGTGTATGTGCTTTGCTCTATACATATATAACGTGTGTGGGTAGCCCCTCACTCAGTCCATGTGACTAACCCCTCTTCTTTTTGTTTTAGTGTGAAGAAGTTGCGTGGAGTCCGAGCTAGGCGGCGTGTCGAGTCCTTGGAGTGTGTCATGTTTTCGTTCGTCCGAGTCTGTTGCATTTTCATTCGATTTGGATTTTTGTATAAGTATTTTAGTATGTTTTTGTAAGCTTTGTTTATATGTAATATGATTTCGGAACAGGCTTCTAGGAACAAATATGAACCTGTCTGCTTTTATGATTATTGTTATGTTCGGGCTTAGGTATCTATGCTAGTTGAACCCGTCACCTGCTATTTGTGCTTTTAAATTTGAATGAATGTTTGGCTTCCGTATTTGCAGTTGTTTTGTGATTTGTTTTAATTTGCAGTTGTTTTGTGATTTGTTTTAATTTGAATGCTCTATTAGAGTTCGTGAAACGGCGGTAGATTGATAATTAAGATAAAATATGAATCTTTTGAAAGTATTAGCTAAGATATGATTTGATTTGATCTGATTTGATAAAATTTGATCTGTAAGATACGTGAGGATTTGTTAAGTTAAGTTTGGTCTATTTTGATAAGAAACCTTTATATGTATGTATCACGGGAAAGTGTTTTAGTGTGCAAAAACTATCCCTTAATTCATGAACATTATGTGTATGTGCTTTGCTCTATACATATGTTGTGTGTATGGGTAGCCCCTCACTCAGTCCGTGTGACTGACCCCTCTTCTTTTTGTTTTTGTGTGAAGAAGTTACGTGGTGTCTGAGCTAGGCGGTGTGTCGAGTCC
The DNA here is from genome assembly GCA_037501455.1 of Lantana camara. NCBI lineage: Eukaryota > Viridiplantae > Streptophyta > Magnoliopsida > Lamiales > Verbenaceae > Lantana > Lantana camara. The sequence continues at coordinate 24,187,362 of CM074860.1, forward strand.
TTGGAGTCTGTCGTGTTTTCGTTGGTTCGAGTCTGTTGCATTTTCATTCGATTTGGATTTTTGTATAAGTATTTTAGTATGTTTTTGTAAGCTTTGTTTGTATGTAATATGATTTCGGGACAAGCTTCTAGGAACAAATATGAACCTGCCTGCTTTTATGATTATTGTTATGTTCGGGGTTAGGTATCTATGCTAGTTGAACCCGTCACCTGCTATTTGTGCTTTTAAATTTGAATGTATGTTTGGCTTCCGTATTTGCAGTTGTTTTGTGATTTGTTTTAATTTGCAGGGTGTACATCCCGCCTAGCTTAGGTGTGTGTCTATCGATCTCCCGTTCGTCTCTGCTTGGTTCATATACGGGTTTTTCACCTCATATATGGATTAAGTTTAGGTGCGAGGGATGTGGTGACCCACCGTGCGGGGTGCTACACCCTCAAGTGGTATCATAGCCCTGGATTGCAAAACCTAGGCTCAGAGTTGTGTTGTGTCGGTCTAAGTCAAACGACATAGGACAATGTGGTATTTTTTGTGCATTTGCATCATAATTTTCTATGATATACGTTTGAATTCTTATTACTTTGTTGACTTTATCTTTCTATGATGCATTGCATTTTCCTAGTTGCTCTTGCTTGACTTATTTATGTGGTATCCTCACATACTAATCAGCATGCACATTTCCATATTGTAGTTGTTGAAATTTTTAGGATATCACCACGTCGATAAGATTTCAGTCAACCATTCCATCAAAGCCTTCACAATCAAGAGCAACAACACGCCGAGATGCAACCTGGTTATTCGACAGTAACATTATATCGTGACTTCAGGACCTTCAATTCTCCCGAATTTAGAGAAGGCAATAATGTCCCGGCGGAAGAGTGGATTTCTGAGATAGAAAGCATATTCGAAGTATGGTCGTGCAACCCTCAAGACATGGCTCGTCTCGCCATATTACTCCTATAAGGATATGTGAGACAATGGTGGAAAAGAGTTGCCCCACAAGTTGAAGCAACGAACGAAGGATTGACATGGGATAACTTTGTTCAGGAGTTTAGAAGAAGGTACTCACCGGCCATTTTACGAGACCAAAGATTTGACGAGTTTTGTACCCTAAAACAGGGAGACAAAATGGTCATGGAGTACATTGAAGAGTTCAAAAGGTTAGGCACCAATGTGCCTCATATTATGAGCAACGATGAGATGAAGATGTGGTACTTCATGGAAGGACTTCGGGATGAGTTTAAGGAGACGGTGATTGCAGAAGATACGAGTACGTGGGATAAAGCTACAACGAAAGCTTTAAGGGTTGAGAATCAAAGAATAACAAGATGTAAGGAAGAAGAGAATTTGGGACCGAGAGGTGAATTGGGATTGTGCTCAAATTTACAAGTGGAAGAAAGAATCCAACATCCCGATATTCAAGTTAGGAAGAAGATTCGTGGGAAGAAGCATAAGGCCAGAAATCCTTGAAGACTAAGGAAATCCTAATCACGCCTACAACACGTGTTGGGATCGGTTGAAGAAGTGTTATACATGCGGGTCAAGGGAACGTATGGTCTCCGATTGCGACCAATCTAAAGCTAACAAGCAATGGAAGTCAGATTAAAGGCTTTAAATCGGAAACCAACATGAATCTGAGGATGGAGGTATTTGCATCCATAGCATGTACATCCATAACTGTAACACCCGAAGCGCAAAGGTGTCACATCCCCCGCACTAGAGCCCAGTCCATATATGAAACGGTCAATCCATACATGAACTGAGCCATAGCGAACGGGTGATAAGAAAATAAATGCTAACTAGCTAGGCGGGACTAACCCCAAACCAATTACCACAACAGGAAATAAACTGAAGTGCGTTAAGAACAAGTCTTTAACAAGCAAACTATTCTAATCCTATCAATACATTGTCATCTCTCAAATACATAACATTTCATAAAACAGTAGATAACAATACATATGCCAAAGTAGGATGGACACGTGTTAGACCCGAAATGAAAGACTTGACGCGACACCAATCCCGCCTAGCACACAACCTGCAAAACTGAAAGGTGAGGTGTCAGTCTCTACAAGACTGAGCGAGGGGCATAATAATTTATAAGCGCAGATAACATGCACGTCATAACCTCGGGTAAGGTTTTATAGACAAAAACAATCTAAGTTCAATAACAACATAAAGCTCGCCCGAGATTACAACTATCAGATTTAACAATCAATTATTTCAATCAATCAATCAATCAGTGGCCCGGCGAGTGAGGGCATTCTCCAACCTTACTCCGACAGTGTACAATCACGATACCTTTCATTAATTAATTAAGTGATCACACAATAAATTATAGTGCACACGTAGCAGTTTCAATAACTCCTTCTTCCTCCAATGATGGTGGGTTTGCAAGGCCCGATCCATCCACGGTAAACACGGTGTACGTCGGGAACATGACTCCCACGCACGGGACTCCTTCCTCCACCAAACCTCCTGGTGGATTCAGGGTTCATCCCCACGGTAGAGAGGAGTGTAAGAGTTACCTGTCAGCCCATGCTTTCCCGGTTGGCTCAAACACTAACTCTCGGGCCCACAGTGCACGATACAGTATACTCGCCCAAAACACGGTCAATCAATACAATACAATTCGGTAAATCAGTTGCAATTCAATAGAGTTTGGAAAACTATAGATATATATACCTTTTGGCTTAAAACATCACATAGGGTTGTAATGGTTCTAGATAACTAGCAATTAAACCTCACCTGTACCGACAAAACAAAGAGAAAGGCACGGCCTAAGAAGCCCACTCCACGTCACTGGCGTGCCGGTCTGTGCAACAAAGACAAGTGTACATAACACACGACTCAAAATGTACCAAATAGGACGAACGGCGAAATGCAACGAGACGACGAGTATGATGCAATGTACCATGAAAATATCTTGTTTCACTTCATTTTAGATCATATAATATCAAATCGGGGTCAAAGAAGCCGTTGGAACGAGGTGTTAGAAATGCAATTTTATGCAGAATATTTTGTTCTGTCAGACGCATGGGAACGGCCGTTCCGGCTTCCCTTTGAAAATGGGAAGGGCCGTTCCCGTGGCCCTTCAAAACGCACCAGCGTTTTCTCAAAACAAAACACGCTTTGGCTGGGAACGGCCCTTCCGGCTAGCAGGCCAAAGTGGGAACGGCCGTTCCCAGTCTCGCTGGCCTAACCACACTCAGAAGCCTGGGAACGCCCGTTCCCAAAATGCACTAAGGCGGGAACGACCGTTCCCAGTTTCTGGACATAACAGAAACAGAGCAGTTATGCAGGGGAGAACGAACCAAAACCAAAACTCCACAAATGATCATATACCAAACTCCAAAGGCATATAATTCATGAAATAAACATGCTTGCATACTTATAGTTCAATAATAACTCATTTAAACACTTAAATCCATGCTTAATCATCAAAAATCAACAAGATCAAACCCACAACAAACTCATGCTCCAAGCTTATAAACTCCACAATTTATGCATCAAATCATAGCTAGAACCATGTAATCATGCTTTCAACAACTCAAACATCATTAGGCAAGCTTAAACCATAGCCCTAGCTCTCATATATATTCATGTATTTCCCCAACTAGAAGCTCATACCTTGAATGAATGAAAAGAAGGAAAAGAGATGATGTTGGGATGATGATGATGCTTCAATTTATGCAAATAACCCTTGAATTCAAGCTTCCAATGAAGAATCCTCTTCTTTCTTCTTGCTCGGTTGAACGAGATGAGGGAGAGAAGGGAGGGATCAAGTGTGCATATGTTTGATGCAACCAAAGGATATATGCTAGATATTATAATGCTAAACACAATTTGCAATTTAATCCCTCCAAAACATTAGTCATGCAATCAAGTTCAATCCCATGCAAAATGATCAATTAAGTCCAAGACTATTTCATGCAATTAGGTCATCAATTTAATAAAATGACCACTTAAGGACAATTATGCAATTAAACAATTAAGTCATATTTGGAAATTAATTCACATATTGCATAATTGAAAATTGGGGCGTTACAATCACCCCTCCTTAAGAGGACCTGGTCCCCAGGTCCACTGCTCGAACTATAAATTAAAACACGTGACGAGAGAACCCCGTCTCTCCAAACAATTAATGAGAAAACCCCGTTTCTCCACACACAAGAGAGCACCCCGACTCTCGAGCAAAGAAGAGAGCACCCCGTCTCTCACACAACCACACCACGTACAAACTTAAATAATCACATACATGTACCAGCACATATGAAGCAAGTAGGGAGAACAACACTTCAATTACTCACACAAGATCAAATAGCAAACACAAGGAATACCATATATAAAATAAGAAAGCATATGATGCCCGTGATATGCATGATTAGATGTACCGTTCACCGTTGTTCTTGCCTGTTAAATGGTCGTTGACCCCCGGTGGATAGTTCTTGTCGCTCCGGACATGTATCTATCTGATGCTCAGCACTCCCACAACGGAAACATAGACGCAACCGCTTCCTACAACCATCATAAGTGTGGGTGTCGCGTCCACAATAAGTGCAGAGAGGTTTTTCTGGAGATTGTGACAAAGCCGGTTTAGGTGGAGTTTTCTGAATCGATCCCGCTCGTGAGGTAGAACTCCTAGCATTGACGGCGTCCTCAACTTTCAAAGCTTTGCTAGTAGCTTTGGCCCACGTGCTTATATTGACCGCTTCTAATGCCTCCTGTATGTCCGGTCGAAGCCCTTGCACAAACTGCATTGCCTTATGAAAGTCATCACTCGCTATATTAGGTGCATAGCGAGACAGCCTCTCATACTCGGATATATACTCCGAAACTGACATCCTTGCTTGCCTTAACTCGGTAAACTCCTTCAATCTCCTAGTACGCGCTGAGGGAGGAATGAACTTATTCTTAAACTCTCGAGTAAATACCTCCCAATTTATCTCCTCCCCGGTGGCCTCCAACACTATCTTAGTACTTTCCCACCAAGAGTAAGCCTCTCCTTGGATCAATGTAATGGTGCAACGAGCTTTCTCTCGAGACTCACATGGTATAAGCTCCCAAATTCTCTCTACTTCCTTTAACCACATCTCCGCCTCGGTATCATTGCCATGGAAGAATTTAGGAGGGTGTTGATTCTGGAATTCCCGAAGTATAGTTGAGATAGGTGCTTCTAATTGCACCGGTGGAGCAGGCGGTGCAGGAGTAACATGCTCTCTCATCCTCTGATCTATAAGGCCAACCACAGCATTCATGAAGTCCTGTGGTTGAGCTGGAGGGGGTGGTGATCTCTCTCGATGATGATGCCGACGATGGCGATGTCCCGGAGAACGATCACGATGAGGACGACCTCGGTGCATCCTGTAACCTAAGACACTAAGGATGCATGTTGAATTAGTGGATGCTAATGGTTACAAATAAGTCTCAAGTCACAAATAATTCACATAATTCAAAGACTTCAAGTTATTCAAATACTTCAAATAAGTCAAATAATTTCAGTTAAAGATGCAAGACTCTCAAGTTGACAATTAATTCCTATGCCGCACGACCTAGACTCGACTCGACACGACACTAAAGACCCGGTTTTGCAACCGGGCTCTGATACCACCTAAGATGTAACACCCGAAGCGCAAAGGTGTCACATCCCCCGCACTAGAGCCCAGTCCATATATGAAACGGTCAATCCATACATGAACTGAGCCATAGCGACCGGGTGACAAGAAAATAAATGCTAACTAGCTAGGCAGGACTAACCCCAAACCAATTACCACAACAGGAAATAAACTGAAGTGCGTTAAGAACAAGTCTTTAACAAGAAAACTATTCTAATCTTATCAATACATTGTCATCTCTCAAATACATAACATTTCATAAAACAGTAGATAACAATACATATGCCGAAGTAGGATGGACACGTGCTAGACCCGAAATGAAAGACTTGACTCGACACCAATCCCGCCTAGCACACAACCTGTAAAACTGAAAGGTGAGGTGTCAGTCTCCACAAGACTGAGCGAGGGGCATAATAATATATAAGCGCAGATAACATGCACGTCATAACCTCGGGTAAGGTTTTATAGACAAAAACAATCTAAGTTCAATAACAATATAAAGCTCGCCCGAGATTACAACTATCAGATTTAACAATCAATTATTTCAATCAATCAATCAATCAGTGGCCCGGCGAGTGAGGGCATTCTCCAACCTTACTCCGACAGTGTACAATCACGATACCTTTCATCAATTAATTAAGTGATCACACAATAAATTACAGTGCACACGTAGCAGTTTCAATAACTCCTTCTTCCTCCAATGATGGTGGGTTTGCAAGGCCCGATCCATCCACGGTAAACACGGTGTACGTCGGGAACATGACTCCCACGCACGGGACTCCTTCCTCCACCAAACCTCCTGGTGGATTCAGGGTTCATCCCCACGGTAGAGAGGAGTGTAAGAGTTACCCGTCAGCCCATGCTTTCCCGGTTGGCTCAAACACTAACTCTCGGGCCCACAGTGCACGATACAGTATACTCGCCCAAAACACGGTCAATCAATACAATACAATTCGGTAAATCAGTTGCAATTCAATAGAGTTTGGAAAACTATAGATATATATACCTTTTGGCTTAAAACATCACATAGGGTTGTAATGGTTCTAGATATCTAGCAATTAAACCTCACCTGTACCGACAAAACAAAGAGAAAGGCACGGCCTAAGAAGCCCACTCCACGTCACTGGCGTGCCGGTCTGTGCAACAAAGACAAGTGTACATAACACACGACTCAAAATGTACCAAATAGGACGAACGGCGAAATGCAACGAGACGACGAGTATGATGCAATGTACCATGAAAATATCTTGTTTCACTTCATTTTAGATCATATAATATCAAATCGGGGTCAAAGAAGCCGTTGGAACGAGGTGTTAGAAATGCAATTTTATGCAGAATATTTTGTTCTGTCAGACGTATGGGAACGGCCGTTCCGGCTTCCCTTTGAAAATGGGAAGGGCCGTTCCCGTGGCCCTTCAAAACACACCAGCGTTTTCTCAAAACAAAACACGCTTTGGCTGGGAACGGCCCTTCCAGCTAGCAGGCCAAAGTGGGAACGGCCGTTCCCAGTCTCGCTGGCCTAACCACACTCAGAAGCCTGGGAACGCCCGTTCCCAAAATGCACTAAGGCGGGAACGACCGTTCCCAGTTTCTGGACATAACAGAAACAGAGCAGTTATGCAGGGGAGAACGAACCAAAACCAAAACTCCACAAATGATCATATACCAAACTCCAAAGGCATATAATTCATGAAATAAACATGCTTGCATACTTATAGTTCAATAATAACTCATTTAAACACTTAAATCCATGCTTAATCATCAAAAATCAACAAGATCAAACCCACAACAAACTCATGCTCCAAGCTTATAAACTCCACAATTTATGCATCAAATCATAGCTAGAACCATGTAATCATGCTTTCAACAACACAAACATCATTAGGCAAGCTCAAACCATAGCCCTAGCTCTCATATATATTCATGTATTTCCCCAACTAGAAGCTCATACCTTGAATGAATGAAAAGAAGGAAAAGAGATGATGTTGGGATGATGATGATGCTTCAATTTATGCAAATAACCCTTGAATTCAAGCTTCCAATGAAGAATCCTCTTCTTTCTTCTTGCTCGGTTGAACGAGATGAGGGAGAGAAGGGAGGGATCAAGTGTGCATATGTTTGATGCAACCAAAGGATATATGCTAGATATTATAATGCTAAACACAATTTGCAATTTAATCCCTCCAAAACATTAGTCATGCAATCAAGTTCAATCCCATGCAAAATGATCAATTAAGTCCAAGACTATTTCATGCAATTAGGTCATCAATTTAATAAAATGACCACTTAAGGACAATTATGCAATTAAACAATTAAGTCATATTTGGAAATTAATTCACATATTGCATAATTGAAAATTGGGGCGTTACAATAACATATTTAAAATTTTGCACTTGTTTATTTGTTGTGCTATATTTGTTAATTATAACATTCTTAGTGCTTGAGTGGAAATTACTTGATGCATAGCATCGGCATATATAACCCAACATGCTTATTCAGTGTTTGCTTGATAGGATGCCGTTTCTTTCAACCTCTGAGTTTAGAACGCTACTAAGTTGGGAAGTATATCAACGGGACAGAAGATTCAAGAGAATTGGAACCCGCTTTGAAGGAGAGCTAATTTTCCCAAAGAAGGTACTATGATGAAAGTACCGAGAAGTGAAGTGATTAATCCACAAGGGATTTCGGGACTTTCTAATAATACGGACAATGTAAGAAGATGTCTTCGGGCTAGAGGGGGGAGTTTGATGAGAACCATTAAGAGACCTTGGACGCACTTCTCTAATGTTCTAAGAAAAGAGTGGTGTGAAAGTGAGAGTCGGTGCCCTAGTTTGAAGGATCTTAACGAGGAGGAACGATGGTTACGAGGTAATACCTCTTCCTGGGGATTTCTATGAGGAAGCATTCGAGTGAAGGAATCCGGACTATAAGGTCGTTGGTGATAAATCAAAACCTGTGGAATTCAATTCTTAGGAATGATAACCACACCAAGAGAACACTTAAGAATTGAAGGTTGGGTTAGAAGAATCTCCAGGATAGGCAACAACTATGAGATGGAGATTGGGATGATGCCGTTGCACAAAAAGCAATGGTAATTTTAAAGTATAATGGTGGGCAAAGAGACCTCGGCTCCAATCAAATCATCACCACATGAGATTTTCCACAACGGTGAACGGTACACTAAAACATACATATCATGTGCATCATGCATTTTAGTTTCGTTCATGTTTGTTGTGTTGTTATTTGTTGTTGCTACGTGGTAAGATGAGGGTCAAGCTTTGCAACGAGATCAATAGCCTCTTGAAGATTTTAGGTGGTGTAAGAAAAGGGTCCGGATACTAAACACTTCGGACCTTAGATCGTGGACAAAAAGAAGACTTGGATTGAGCTTGGTTATGTGAATGGCGTGAGTTTGTAGCTACACCTTTGAGAGAATACCGAGCTCGGGAGTTGACTCAAATAAACTCAAATGGTGAGAGTTGAATCTATTTTAGACCCTCTTTATCGTGCGAGTCGATCGAGCAATTCAAATGACCGGATCGATTTAGAGATTCAAACCCCTTGTGCTTGAAAACCTTTCTCGAGCTAACCCTCGTTGGGGCATCGTGAACCTCGAACTTGGGTGAATACGAAAAGTTGTTCGAGCTTGAAACTCGAGCAGGAGAACCTGGGGACTAAGTTCTCTTAAGGGGGGGATTATGACACCCCGTCTTCTCGGCAATCCAGGTATGACATCACGAGAGAGTTTAATTCAATAATTTTATGAATTACGTGAATTTGTATGCCTTACATGTCAATATATATTTCATTTTAATTATGTGCATGTTAGAATTTAATTAACTGTACTTGGACTCAATCGACCAACAGTTTAAAATTAGGGACCTAATTGTAATTAAGGTGTTTTCAACCTTCGTAGCTACCTTGAGCTCGGGAATTCGAATTCGAATTCCAACCTTGTCATTGAGTTTGTTTCGATGATTCGAATTCAATGAATTAACCCTTTTTATTTCCAGAGCCGTTTGAACGCCCTACCGTTTTTAATTCCGATTGAATTGGACCGGATACCGTTTGACCCTACCCGGTTAACTGGCCTGTTTTAGCCTTAAAAGTTGAAAATTTCATCCTGTCCGTCACATTTTGGTTCGGTCCAAGGAGAAGAGAAGAAGGAGGGAAATTGGTTACTATTCACCCCGAACTTTGAGCTCAAGTTTCGGCTTCCTCGCTTGTCCAATCAACGATCCAAGGCAAGCATTGTATTCCTCTCTTATAATGCTTCGTTTTCCCTCAATTGAATCTTGTCTTACGTACTTGAATTCTTGCTTTTGTGAAATCGATGAATAGTGCTAAATTTGGGATTTGATATGTTTAAGCTCGTTTCGTGAGCTCTTACTTGCGAATATGTGTTCTACGTGTTACATACGACTTTTATATGCGATTTTGGTGGATTTGGAGTTGTGGTTGGGTTGGAATCTTGTTTTTTCACTTTTCTCTCTCTCTCTCTCTCTCCCTCTCGCCCGCCATGTCTGCTGCTTGAAGTTTGAAGACGAGGGGGAGACACGCCCGGGTCTCCCTATTGGCTTGTTGGGTGCCACAGCCGTGTATGGCCGTGGGTTTCGAAGATTTGGCCCTCTGTACTAAGACATGACCGTGTCTCAGTTTGGGCATTGAGGGAGATACGGCTGTATCTCTCTGGAATCCTCGAGCCTCTGTACCGAGCCACGATCGTGGCTTAGTTTGTTCTTTTGGGGAGGCACCCCCTTGTCTCTCTTTTTTGTGTGGAGTTGTGTGCTTTGTTCCATTTCGTATGTTTGTTATAAGGTTTTATCCCTTCCTAAGCATGATCCTAATGTCATTTACGATATAATATACGTATAAATTGATAAGGTATAATTCGTTTTATGATTTTATGGTGTACCTTGAGTGTTTAAACGTGTTACGTGTTCCTATATGAATAAATGCTACTATATGCATTATATATGTACGTGTTTGCATTAATTGTGCACATGAACATCTCTTGAGGTGTTTCATGGTTGTATTATGCTTTGATATGTCTTTTTTTTTGCTTGAAATTCATTTGCTTATGAGCTTTGCCTATAGTTTGCATCTCTTACGTGCCTATGCATAAGCCATGCGTCTATGTGGTTCGTCTTTGAGTCGAAGTCTGTGTTTTGTCTTCAGTTTGTTCAGGCGCACCTGGGGTGGTGTCCCGTTGGCCGTGTTAATCTCGGGGTGGATCATTCTTCATGTTCGGTTTTTGTTGGTGTAAGGTGAGGTTAGGTTATAGCTAAACCCTATGATATGTGCTCATTTTCTATGTATATAAATTATAACATTAAGTATAAGTAAATATGTACGGATATGTAAATTTGAGACTTGGCTAAGTATTTGCAAGTATGATACGCTATGTACAAGCCTATGTATGCTTACAAGCCTATGTATGCTTGTTCCGCCTTGATATTATTCGTTCTGTTTTGCAACCTAAAACTATGCTTTAAACCGTGTGCCTCCTATGAGCCGAGAGCTGCAAGCTACGGATACGCTATGGATTTGGCACGGAGAGGTATGTATAACATAGTTGTTGCAAGGTAAGATTTTTATGTAAGTTATATTCAGTAGCGGGTTATGTATTGCTCTGTATTTGTACGTATTGGAATTAATTGTTGGGCCCCGGAGCCTGCAAACACCCGGTACTACAGCGGGCCGTCGGGTTAAGCCTGAGTGTAGTCTCCACCTTAATAGGACTAACCCGTAACCCGCACAGGAGGTTTGGTAGGGGGATGGGACCCTGAGGGTAGAGTGTGCGCGCTCCCCTCTTCTGTACGGATGGTTTGGGACGCTCAACCCTTCCATCACCGAGGAAGGTGGTTATTCTGTAAGTATGTTATTTATGTATTTGCCTTGTATGTATGATTATTTGGAGGAGCCCAGGATGGGATTACGTACTCGTACCCGCCGAGTATGTATGTATGTGTGCTCTGTTAGCGTTTGTGAAACGGGGGTAGCTTTATAATTAAGATAAAATATGAATCTTTTGAAAGTATAAGCTAAGATATGATTTGATTTGATCTGATTTGATAAGATTTGATCTGTAAGATACCTAAGGATTTGTTAAGTTAAGTTTGTTTTGTTTTGATAAGAAACCCCTGTATGTATCTATCACTGGAAATGTTTTAGTGTGCAAAAACTATCCCTGAGTTCATGAACATTATGTGTTGTACATGCTTTGCTCTATACGTATGCTGTGTGTGTGTGTAACATCCCGACTTTCAGGTACGCCCTTACGGGTGTGATACGTGTGCAATTTAATTATTTACTTATACAATTATGTGATACTATAACGTTTATATGATTATTTGAACCTATTTGAAATTATTTGGCTAAGTATGAATTTATGCTCTTTATGCCTTATAATCTGCTCTATTTGTATCTGAATTCAATTATGTTTCTTGTGAATTTTTTATATGCGAGTATTACATGAGTTATGAACTTGATTATATGCTCGTTATGTGATTTTCAATTTATTTGATTTAGTTTTGGCTCGTTTTTGTTTTACGGGACCTAAAGGGGGCTAAAGGGCATTTAGCGCACCTTGGGTTTTGGGCGGCGTATCCTGAGTTCGGGAATTCGGATTCAAATTCTGTCAACTTCGTTGGACTTGTATCAATGATTCGGGTTTAATGAACCAAGCCTCATATTTTTCTAAGCCCATTTAGACCTCCGAAATTCCACCGAAATGAGCACCTCGTACCAAAATGACCCCTTTTGACTAATTTTGAGTTTGTAGGACCATCTTAACCCCAATTAACCCCAAACCTTGACTAATATACCTTGGGTTAATCCTCCTTCTTCCCTTAACCCAGCCATTCAAACCACACCACCACAAGAGAAGGAAAATTCAGTTCCAAGAAGAAGAGAAGAGGAGAAGAAAAAGAACTATTGTAATTTTGATCCTTTGAGTTCAATACTCTTCCATACTTCATCATATCTCAAAGGTAAGTGTATTTTTGTAATCCTCACTCTTCTATGCTTCTTTTAATAGAAGAGTAAGGGTTTGGCATGAGCTTGGAATTATGCATGAATAGTAAGGGTTAGCTCTTATATCTGAAGCTTTACCTTAGCTTGAGATTGTGGCTGAATTAATGCATATTTGTTGATCATATGAGCTTGTTAACTTCACTTCTTGACACTTAACACTTGGTGGTTATGTAATAAGGGATATGCCATTAACGAACTTGAGTTAAAACTTGGAAGAAACTTGGAATTCTTGTTATATTTCATGAACTTATGCATGTTTCCAATTGATGGTTGATTGTATAGCTTGAATTCATGCCTTTTGTGAGTTATTTGTTGTTGTTGTTGTTCTTTTACTCCTTTTCTTCCTTTCTTTTTGTTACTGCTACGTTGAAGTTGAAACAGAGGAAGATCTTAATGGCTTCTGCTCGAAAATGAAGCTGCCAGGGGTAACGGGCGTTACCCCGATTCCTCTACAAGAGAGTAATGTCCGTTACTCTTCTTTCTTGCGAGACTGCCTCCATTAATGGGGGTTAAGCTTTTTGTACTAAAGCTTGGTAACCCACGTTACCTCCTTGAAGAGCTGCTGCTGTGAACTTTAATGGGAGTCACTCCATTTGGCTTGGAAGGAGTGACCCCCGTTACCCTCCCTTTTGTGTGTAATGTTTGTATTATTTTGTTGATTAATGTTTACATTATATATATGAATTATATGCTTCTTTCATGTCCTAAATTACATTGTTAACATGTTAGATGATGTGTTATAATTTATGTTTTAATCTATAAACGTGATTTAAGTGCTCACATGCAAAGTAGGAACTTATATGACCGAAGTTTGATTTCCTTGCATTTCATTTGCATCATTTACATTTATACACATTTGCCGAGTATTTATTTGGTACATTTTGAGTCTAAGAGTGTCCTTTGTTGTTTGTTTGGTACAACTAACCCTCCCGTTGATGACGAGGTTGATCCTTAGGCGTCCGATTTGCACTTTTGTCCCCGCTACACGCTTATTCAAGGTGAGGTTTTGTTCTTTTAGATATAATGACCTAAAACCTTACTTGTTTTGAATCCCGCGTGCGAGTTATGTATATTATACATTAGATACGTGTATGATATGTACTTTGAGGGCTTGTCCCATTCGTTATAAGTCTTAAAAATTATTTATATACGTATGTAAGATATTTTACGTTTGATTTGAAACCCTTTGATACGTGTACTTGTGTAAGCGAGCTTTGAGCTTTGAAAGATAATCTTTGTTGGAAAATGTGATTTTGAACTATGATTCGGGCCCCAGGGAGTGGTATGGTATCTCGGGACGGCCGTGGGGTGGCCGAGCTCTTCCATCAACACTTTCCTTTGAGAGTTCCGCCTAACCTTGGGAGGTTGAGGAAGGGCATTGCTCTTGAGCCAGCGGAAGCAACCGTCGAAGGTTTCACGGACGTAATTAAGCCTTGTCTCGTGTGAATTTTTGATTGATAGTTAGGGCCGTCAACCCTTCTATCACCCGGAGAAAGGATGGTTCATGATTTGTATTTTTATTATGATTATGTTTTGTTAAGAGAAGTTGGAGGAATAACTCGTACTCGCCGAGTTGTGTGAATCCGTATGATCTATGAAACGGGAATGGATTCCTAAATACCTAAAACTTGTCATTTTGGCCTATGGCCTTAACTTCTTTTAGGTATATATATTTATTACCACGGGAAATGTTTTAGCTTGCAAAAACCATCCTTGGTTCATGGATCTCTTTATGAATTTTGATAAGTGCTTTGCTTTATACCTATTATGGGTGCGTGTGTTAGCCCCCCACTAGTCATTAGGACTAACCCTCATTGTTGTTTCTTCCTTTTTCCCTTTCTTTTGAGCTGTAGGTACAGTCTGGGTCGAGTCTTCATATGCATTGTAGTGGCTTTGACTTTGATACTTATGATCTATTTTCGGAGACATGTATTATGAATACTTCGCTACACTTTGATACTTGTTCTATTTTTGGCCCCGGATGGGCGATGTGCATTTGTATATAAATCTAACTTGCCAATATGGATTTATTTTGATGTATATGTTGATCTTTGGATTTTGATATGACTGTTTAATCGCTTCCTCTATATTTTTGATTTGATATGCACTCTGACTGAGGGGTCTAGGCCGCCTAGCTAGTGTGTGAGTTTTGTTTGTCACCCATTCGCTATTGTTTGATGCGTCTACATACCTTCCATTTCATTACATGTGTCGGACTCTAGTGCGGGGGATGTGGTGCCCTACGCTCGGGGTGCTACAGTGTGGGTAGCCCCTCACTCAGCCCGTGTGACTGACCCCTCTCCCCTTTGTTTTAGTGTGCAGGTGTTGCGTGGAGTCTGAGTTAGGCGGCATGTCGAGTCGTTGGAGTCTGTCGTGTTTTCATTCGTTCTAGTCTGTTGCATTTTCATTCGACTTGAATTTTCGTATAAGTATGTTAGTATGTTTTTGTAAGCTTTGTTTTTATGTAATATGATTTCGGGATAGGCTTCAAGCAACATATTTGAAGTCGTCTGCTTTTATGATTATTGTTATGTTCGGGATTAGGTATTTATGCTAGTTGAACCCGTCACCTACTATTTGTGCTTTTAAATTTGGATATATGTTTAGCTTCCGCATTCCTAGTTGCTTTGTGATTTGTTTTAATTTGCAGGGTGTACATCCCGCCTAGCTTAGGTGTATGTCTGTCGGTCTCTCGTCCGCCTCTACTTGGTTCATGTACGGGTTTTCCATCCCGTATGTGGATTAGGCTTAGGTGTGGGGGATGTGGTGACCCACTATGTGGGGTGCTATAGGGGCTAACACACTCACACGTATATATGCATAAGAGCTGAGTATATTCAAAGTTAAAGAGTTCATAAACCGGGGCGTGGTTTTTACATTCTAAAATATTTTATCCCATGATACTATATATAAGGAAACAAGTTTAAGGTCGAAGGCCAAAATCAACCAATTTTAGAAATTAGAATTCCACTCCCGTTTAACGAATCATATTTAAAATCAAAATCACACTAACTCGGTAAGTACGATTTTTCAACCAACCTACTTCATATACATAATCAAAGCTAAAGACAAATACAAAGTTCAAAGTCAATCCAACCTTCTCCATTTGGGGATGAGGGGCCGCCCTCTCAACCCCGGTTCTAAGTTCGAATATTGAGACGGGGAATCCTACCCACTCCTTCGACGATGTCTAAGTCGGCTCAAGAAAACCTGCCTTCCCCTCGACCTCCCGAGGTTGGACAAATTCTCTCAAAGGTGGAGTTGTGTTGATAGGAGAGCTCGACGACCCCATGGACGACCTGAGTTGCCATACCACGTTTTCCGAGGCCTAGTTCAAAGTTCAGATTTCAAAGTTCAAAGACTTATCTTCCAAAGCCATATCTCGGTAGTTCAAAACACACACACCAACACTTTCCAAAATAAACAAACGAAAATATAGCTTACGTATATATAAAAGCCTTTTGAAAGGAGTTTCAATACAAACGGGCTAATTCCCAAAAAATACATACCAAACACATATCTAAGTACATATATATACACATAAGTCACATGCGGGCCTAAAACATAAGTAGGGTTGTAGGTCATATTAACTAAAAGAAAGAAACCTCACCTTGACGAGCAAACCGAATGGATAAGCCCAAAGCACACCTACGGAGTAGCTCGGCAAATGCATATGGATGTAAATGATGCAATGTACGTCATATAAGTTAACACTTAGTCATATCAAAGCACTTAGCATAATATCACACAAATAATTCATGAATTAAACACATGACACGTCAAATAAACTCATAACATATCATATTATAGTAAATCATAAGCTATCATAAGTTTAAAGTTCATAAAGAAGGCAAGAGATGCAAGAAAACGTCAAACGTTGCATATAAACGATCATATAAGGGCATACGAGAGCATATGAGACCATAATTCGAAAACGAGCATCTAAAATAAACCATAAATTCATAACATACGACTTAACACATAATATGACATGTTGATAAAGCATACGAACCATAAACGAGGCATAAAGATCATGCAAAGCACAAACAAAACAAGGAAATAAAGCACAACCGTAAGCAAGAGCTCGCGGCCGCACCACCTTCTACACACAAAAAGGTAGCGCTCGTGATCTAAAACTCGAGACTAGGCTGATTTGAGGTTGCGGACATGACTCAAAAAGGGCAGAAAAAGGTAGAGGCCATGACTCAGCCCTCGAAACCAAGGGAAAACACAGTCGCGGGCTCGACCAAGAATGGCCTTGGTGCGATCACAGCAGGGACCCTGGAGTTGTAGTTACGGGAATGAAGCAATCCAGCCCTGTTCTTCATCTCCAACCCAAGAAACAGTAGCAGTACACGAAAAGGGAAGAAGGAAGGCAACAACACAGCACCTAAGAGCACAAAACTCAGCCAGACAATTCCAAAAACGAAGCATAGACACACAGTAAGAGCAAGGGAAGCAAATCAGCCACAACGCATCAAACTCTCATATTTAATCGATGGTGGATCCTTGCACACAACTTATAAATCAAATTCAAGTTCATAAATGCATAAAGGAAGCTAGAGTGATCACATTTCATGCATCAATTCTGAAGAAAACTGAAGTCATGGCCATGAATTCAAGAAATGAAGCTTTAACCTACCTATTCATTATCAAACACATAGCATGCTCTATACTTTATGAAAATATGCAAATGATAACTTAAAACAACCACACGAAGATGGATAGCATTAATATGTTCCTACCTTTCGAATCGGAGAAGATACGAGCTTGAATGTGCAAGAAATGAATAGTGAAGGGTCCTTTTCTATCTCCTCTCTTGGTCTCAGTTTTCCCTTCTTTCTCGGTTGAAAATCTGAAATGAGGTATAAGGGTTGGATAGGTTATTAATTTAGAAGCTTGTGGGTCCAGATTTGAGGTGATTTGGTTAAGAAATGAGAGAGTTATGGCTAAAACCATAAAAAGTTGCAGTCACGCAGGAGGCTCTCGATTCGGGTGAAATTCGGAGGTCCAAAGGGGTTAGAAAAATACAAAGATAGGTTCATTAGGTTCCAATTTTTGTTGCAAGTCCAGCAATACTTTCAAATTTTGAATACAAATTCCTGAGCTCAAGTTATGCCTTCTTTAACACCCCAAACGGGAGGCGCCACATCCCCCGCACTCAGACCCGACCCGCATATGAAATGGAAAATCCATACACGTGCCCGATCAGAGCGAACGGGGACTCACTCACTCACTAGGCTAGGCGGGAACTAAACCTTCGAAACCAAATAAATAAGTACAAAGAGAAATCATAATACGGAAGCATAACATATAATCCAATACCAATTCAAGCAAAATGACAAGTTCAACTAACATAATGACCTATTCCCGAAAATTCATACGTAAACGTAAATACGGGTTCCTTCTATCTCTAGAAGTCTGTCCTGATTCATTAACATAAGATAAATACCATTCATGGAATTTAAACCAATATACAACATGCAATGGTGTGACACGGACTAGACTACAAGACTCGACAGACTCGAACTCCCGTATAGTGCTCCCAAACCTGCAAAAGATCTAAAAACAAAGCCGGGTTCAGTCTATAGGAGACTGGTGGGTATAAAATAAGGTATAATATAATATAAGACATTAATTAAACATTCACTTGTAAGTTATAATCCCAATCGAGGTTTTCAAAGTATTTCCCAAGTGGGCGAGATAAACAAATCATCAAAGGGGATTATAAAAACCAATTTCCATTAGGTCTTTCGTGGCCCGGCTATTGGGCCTGCATTATCTCCAACCAACACCTTGTGTAATTCATTAAACATTCATTCTTTATTTCTTTTCATGCATTACATTCTTTCGTGCACATTCATGATCATTTACACCTTCTTGCTCCGGGTGGTGGACAGGTTAACAAGACTCGGCCACCCATTCATTGACCAAAAAGGGTTACATGACTCCCCAGATGGCACTCAACGTCCATTCCTCGCTAACTCCTAACGAGGTCTTGGTTATGCAGTACATTGGTTGGAACTAGTGTGAGGGATCCCCGTCGGCCCATGCCTCCCAGGATAGCCACTCACACTAAGTCCCTGGGCCCCATTTTGTGCATTCATTCATTCATTCTCGCCAAAACATTTGGTAGGGTTCATAAAATAAAGGCTTTACGTTACAATCATTTATTCTTACAACAACTCTATATACATATAATAAATTTTGGCCGAAATCTTCATACGTTGGAAGTATATAGGGTCATTTAACTAAATAGTAGAGAAACCCATCTGTTACACCTTACCAAACAATACCAAGAAGAAAAGAAAATACTTGAGGTGTCCTATGAACCCGGCATCCTAACTCTGGGAAAATAAAATCTATTAAATCTTTAATAGAATGTTCACCCTCCCAAGGTATTAACATAGAGGTAGGAATTCGTACCATGTCATCCTCTATCGTCGGCTCCTCACCGTTACCAATACGGAGTAGAAATTCAGAAAAGTCGACATCATTTTGTGCTCTCATATTATCGGATAAGTGTAAAAGTTTAACATTAGAGCAAAGTGGTGATTGGACTATGCTAGCATTTATAATTTGTGATTTCGTACCTGAAACCACAACCGGAAGAACTTGACGGAAATCACCTCCTAAAATCATAACTTTGCCCCCAAATGTTAGTTCGAAACGGAACATATCCCTGAATGTTCGATCCACCGCTTCAAATGCACGTTCTATCAAAGAACATAACTCTGATTGCTTACTAAACCGACACATAGAAAAAGGTTCAAAGATGATAGGAATTTTTAGTTTTGAATGAGCAGTCCTACCACCAGGAAGAAGATTTGTTGCAATGCCCGATGTTGCAGTTGCAAGAATAATGAACCCATATTTTCTAAAATTAGAAAGCAACGCTTTGTACAAAAATGTCCTACCTGTCCCACCTGGACCATCCACAAAAAATATTGCACTGCGTTTTCTTCTGATTGCCCCACTGATCATATCAAATGCTGCAAACTGGCCTTCATTGAGAAAATTTATAGAGTTAACATTTGTATCTGATATAGGAATTGAGAGTTCATGCTCCAGTAATCCGGTGATAGTACCCAAATCTTCAAATCCTTCAGATATTCGAGGCAAGTCAAACTCATCTATACTTGTCTTATGTTGCATGAGAATACCATTAATATCATGGAGAAGTCTGTTCAAAACATAAAACTGATTCGTGCTACTCAAAGATGGATAGTCTTCAATCATAAATGAGTAGTTTTCATCCCATAATCTTCTAACTCCACTTGGTTCACAGTACAGTAAAATTGTGGCAAACAACCTTCGAAGTGCTGATGGCCTTCTGAAATTCTGAGCTTCAATCAAGCACTCCCTAATGCTATTGCCCTCCTGTAGCAAACCTCTTTTTTCTGCTGGTTGCTTAAAAGTCAAATAATGAACCCCATCAACAGTTAATAGATCCTCAAATGATTTCGGACCCCTAACATGGTTCAGTAGAAGATGCAAATAAAATCTTTCCCCTTCCTTTGGTGATACTGCATATACTCGTCCAATCACCTTTTGGCTAGTCCTTCTCTTTACCCAAACCCTTTCGTGTGGCAACCATCTATAATATTTTGGCAACTCACTATATAAATATTTATTTGGCTCTCTTCCTTCGTGTATATCCTAAAAAACTCAGTTAACATTGTTTTTGAGTTTCTTTCATCAGCCAATACATCTGAAATCGATTGATGACTACAAAATCGAACTTCTTGCCTGCTAGGAAGATACGCTTGTAATCGTACAACGGAGGGATAAATTCTGCTCATCGGAGACTTAAACTGTAACAGCTGTACTCAGAGCCGAGTCAGGAAAGGTATGTAAAGGGTTGACCTAGAAGCGTTTATAATCTTGATCCCTATTTATTCTTTCATGCATTGCATTCTTATGTGACTTGCATGCTATAGTTTTAATTAAAAGTTCGTAATTCAATTATTTCCTTTATCAAGCATGTATCTTGAAACTTTTCTCATAGAATCTTAGAACTCTAGTATTTATTCCTTTCCAGCACCTAAAATCCCTTCAAGTGTTTCAAAACCAATTCCTACAATTTTAGGTTGGAAATTACAAAAATACCCCTAAAGCCCTAAAATTTTCCTACATTCCCCGAAGTACTTTTACTACCCAATATTGTGACCAAAAGAATCCTCACATTATTTCAAGGATCTTGACACTCTCCTTGAACCATGATTCCCATCCTAACTCTAGTAGTACCAAAAATCGGCAAAAATCCTACCTATAGTTCAACCGTAGATAACTCTTTACTCATCGATTTTTCGATATTCAATATTATAGTCAAAGCGACCCTTGAATTATTTTATGAATTTTCATACATTTACCGAAACTCGATTCCACCCATAGCATATTTTATAAATATTTTCCTTTTTAAAAATTGCCATTTTATTTTAAACAATTAGCTTTCATTCAATATTCGAAATTTTACCTAAAACGTTTCTTGAATTTTTCCCTAAACTAGGATAATTTTTACAATCTTTAAACTTCATCATAGCTTCGTTTATATAATTTTCTCATGATTTTCATCATCTTTAACGTTCATAATTTATAAACGAAAACTCTAAATATTCCACATTTATAATCATAACGAAGCTTATTTTTCACTCGTTCTTTCATTAATTTACTACTTCAAGTTTTCACCCCTCGACTATTGAATAAATTTTATACCATTTTATTTTTATTTTTATTCAACATGACATCATCCATGACAACACTAGACTTTCTAAAAATAGAAGGTTTTGAATAAATGAATCTAATTCAACCACATTTCCTATATGGCTCCCAAGTATTTGTTTAAACTATAGTTCAACCACATTTCCTACATAGCTACCAAGAATTTGTTAGGTTATGAAGCATCCACATCTCCCCTAAACTCTTAGGAATTTCACAAAAGCCCCTCATTCCTACCTATAAAAACCCCTCTGAAGCATCATTTCTAACTCACAAATCAACACAAAAATCACTCTCTCTCCCCCTAACCACACGGCATTCTCTCTCTCTCTCTCTCTCTACAAGGTGAGTTTTTCTTTTATTATTTCATGCTTTATATTATGTTCTTAGTATAATAATAATAGTAGCATGCTTAGATTTAATTAAATTATTCTTTAGGAATTTTATTTTATGAAATATGTGCATAATTGTTAGTTTTAAATACAATGTGTGTACATTATGAAATTTTATTTAATTAAATGCATGAATTATGATATGATATAATGTTAGTATGTATTTAAATGATTATGATCTTGTTTGATTAAATTCATGCCTAGAATAATTTATTTAGAATTATTTTTCATAGAGAATTTATATATTTTGCTATATTATGCTTCAAATTCTATGTTATAAATATGAATATGATTAAGCATGTTACACACCTTCTTTGAATCTTCAAATAAACTTAAAAACATGTTCTTAGTGTTCTTGGACATATGTGTGTGTGTGTGTGTGTGGCGTGTGAATAGTGTGTGTGTGTGTGTGTGTGTGTGTGTGTGTGAGTTTGATTTTATGTTATAAGGTGTTTAATTCATAAGAAATTGAATAGTAAATATTTTCAATAGTAATTTTGACTTTTGGTCAACTTAAATTCAATTAATTTCGAAATTAATTTAAAAATAATTATAAAATAGGTTTTGGAATTTTTAAAGACAGATTTTCCCCGAATTTTCCAAAAATCGGTAAATTATGTAACATTTTCAAAAGATAACTTACATAGTCAAATTAAACTTTAAATTTCATTTCGAATCTTATAATTAGAATTATAATATAGTTAATAAATATTTGATTAGTTAAAGATCTCATAAACCCTAATTTATTAATTAAATTCCCTTAAACGGGTGAATTTAGGGTTTATCGGGAAATCTTTAACATATTACATAACATATACCTTGTATAATTATTTAATTATAATATGGTGTGTAGATAATTAGTTAGAGACTAAGGACCTAGTTCTAAGTCAGTAGTAGTTATTACTTTCAGGCGACGATAGGATCGAAGAGTGGAATCCTCACAATTTCACCTAAATCTCGGTACTTGGTGAGGGTTTAAATCCTTTCAACTGAAATCATGATAAAATATTTTATTTCATTTCCTTGAATTTCTTTTCAAACTATTATCCCTTTATGGGAAAATAATTATAGTGCTATCCAAAATTCATATATTTACCCAAAAAAGTACCTAGTACTTTCTCCCGGTAAATATTCTCGTCTTGCAAGTAAAATTATTATTTTCTTATGGGCCCGGTGGTCTTGGTAGAAATAGTAGTCCGGGAGGCATGGGCCGAGGTCTATTATTATACCAGCCGCCAACTAGATCTTGATGATGGTCTAACCGGAGGTTGGTTATTCCACATCAAGTGACGGGAAAAGGTACGTCCCTCCCACAATATTGTTCATCGTCACTAGGGTTTGCTCCCCTACGTGACAGTAAGGGGTGAAGGCTGGAATTCTAGTATTTGTTTTATTAAATACCGACACCTTGATCAGTGTCGTTACTATTTTCTCGGATTTTAAGGAGTTAAGGTTGGAGAAGCTTAGCTTGTGGGCATCAAAATCATATCTTCAAAACGGTTCAAAAATTTTCTAAAAGTATAACCTATATTACCCCTACTCCTGTTATTTCAAACTAATATGAACCGGATATTATTGTCATATAATTATTTGTGACTATATAATATATTTTCAAACCAAGATTTTCTTGGTCAAAAGATTTCAAAAGAAAAACCTTACTTATAATCATAAACCTCAAACCCCCGTCACTTAGTCATTTTGACTAACCCTCCAACTCTTTTAATCCATGATTTCAGGAATCCACGCATCGACGCCTTAGAGGTATCTTGAAGCTTTAAGGTGTCACATTTCAGTTACTTAGGGTTATCACGAGTGCATGTACATCTTCCAATAAGCACTCTCCTGTGAAGTTAGATCTATCGCTATAATTACTTATTCAGCTTAATAATATGCGCTCCGTTTAACTATTACTCCCTTTTAATTGCTCAAGTTTATTTCTCTGTTGCAATTTCATACTCTGGTATTGTATAGTCTTATCCGTTCGCCGAAGTGTTTCTCGAGTGCTAGGTCTCACATCCACTCGGGAAGAATAACGGAGTGGGGTTGTAGTGTTAGGGGCGCTACATAAACACTCTCCAAAAAGCCTCTGGCGCACATATCCATCTTCCATCAACATATTTGTTTGACTTCATCATAATTAGGTCCCAGGCGAACCTCAAATACAACACAATTTGGTCCTTTGTACACATATTTGTACAAATACTTCACACTTTTAATGCTACTGCATACCTGCACATTTATATGACAATCATATTTCAGCAGCAAACGCGGGTTATATGGAACCACCCATCCATTATCAATAGCAACTTCCCCATCATCCTCTAAAACTATAGATCTTTTATCGTTCCGACGCTTGTGACGCCCCGTCCGATAAATCGTACAGGTATGCGTCACGAGAGAGTTTACCTTACGCACTTATGTGATTTAATTCCTTTTATGTGTTTAATTCCAACTTTGATTGAAACTGTGACTTAATTGACTAAAATCCAAAATGGTAAAATATGAATTCTTGCATGACAACCTAAGAACGGAACTTATGTGAATTTAAATTAATAGTTAGAGTTGGATTTAAATAGGACTTGGACCTATTTGTGTGTTTTGGACCTAACTCATGTTAGGTGAGTTTGGGTCATTCGAGACCAACATGAGCTCGGGAATTCGAATTAGAATTCCGACACCACCATTGGACTTGATTCGGTAATTCGGATCCAATGGAATTTACTTTATATTTTTCGGAAACCGTTTAGACCTTGAACCTTTTAATTTTGACATATTGGTCCGAAAGTCATTCATTTGAGCCCAAATCCTAATAAAGCCTCTAGCCTCATTTTATATCTTGACACCCTAACCTAGATCCCCTTTCTCATTTCACTTCAAACCTCAAAATAGCCTCAATGTGACAGCCATGAAGAAGCTTCAAAGACGATGAAGACTTAAGCCATTTCACACCTTCAAGAGCTCATATCTCCCTCGTTTCTTCATCATTTCAAGAGCCAAGGTAAGCTACGGATTTCCCTTGATGTGTATTTCATTTCTATCCATGAATCTTAGCATGAAATTGAATGTATAAACTTGTATAAGGAACTCTTGTGAAAATGGTGATTTATGCCCAACTTGAAGAATATGGCCCTAATGGTAAATCCTTGAGTTCTTGAGCATGAATATATGTTTCTCCATGTTGAATATGTGCTATAGTTGTTGATGGTATGATAGGGAGTGACTTTGGATGCACTTTGCCATGGTTGAAGCTTGATTTTCATGAAAATGGGTTGTATGAGTTTTGGCCAAAATCACCCTTGTTCTTGAGCTAAATTGATATTTATGTGATAAGCATGATTTATGTGATAATATATATGATTTTCGTGGAAATTTTATGGTTTAAATGGTGTGAAATCGGCCATTTTTTGCTATGGTTGTCTTATTCCCGAAGCTTGCTTGAATCTGCACAAGACAGACGCCCAGATCTGGCCGGAACGGCCATTCCCATTCAAGCCATGAGCCCGGAACGGCCCTTCCCAGCCAGGGCTGACGTCAGCACCGAAGATGGGAAGGACCGTTCCCATTTAAGCCTTGTGCTAGGAATAGTCGTTCCCAGCTTCGTTGGGGACATCCGCGGGAAGGACCGTTCCCATGCAAGACTATGCATGGGAATGGCCGCTCCCAACCCCCTGTTCCCCTTTTATGCATGTTCTTTTGTGTTTACTTCATCCGTTTGAAATGCTTTATGAATTACATGTTATGATATGACTTCGATTCCATTCTTAGATGATAATAAGTCATTTTAATTGAATAACTTCGTATGAAAGTTTGTCCTGTGTTATGCTACTTGACCTATGTGATTCATATCATTCCATAATGCATTGTTAAACCTTTATACTTTATTACTTGCATGATTTACTTGAATATTTGAATTATCCCTTGTGACCAATTTGATAAACATCATTCCATTTCGCATGTCATTCATACCTTGTACGCCTTGCGTCTTACTTGGTTTGTAGCGCCCCGAGCGGTGAGGCACCACACCCCCACACTATGACCCGACATGTGTACGAAATGGAAGGTCCGTACACGCACCAAGTCACAGCGAACGGGGTGACCAACAAAAAAAAAACAACCTAAGCTAGGCTGTACCTAAACCCGGTACAGAAGCGGATATGGAGAACCTGAATGAGGAAGCAATGCAAAATAAGAATTTTCAAAAAACTTAAATCAGCAATCACAAATTCATATATCCAGAAAGTAAAACAGCATCAACCTAAACGGGTTCAACTAAACAAAGCAACCTGTCCTAGCCTGTCCCGAATAACTATAAAACAAAACGGGTTCAACTGGCCCTAGAAACCTGTCCCGATCAAACATATAATCAAACGGGTTCGACTAATCCGAGCACCTGTCCTAACCTGTCCCGAATTCTATACATTCAAATCATAAGTACGAACCTGGATAAAATATATCATAGCTTATACAAAATTAACAAACGTAATTCGAAATAAAATACTTATCAAACTCAGACACACTGACACCGACTCGACAGACACTAACAACCGCCTAGCTCCAACGAACTCCTAGGCAAAACCTGCAAACTAAAACATAAAAGGGGAGGGGTCAGTCCAAAGACTGAGCGAGGGGTTAACACACACACGCTATACATATATATAGAGCACAGCACAAAGTAGAAGCAATATTCGTGAACCCGGGGATAGTTTTTGCATGCCAAAATATTTTCCCATGATAATATACATATAGGGAGACTTATCAAACAGACCAAACAAATCTTAAATCAAAGGTTTCTTAAGGCACAAACTCAGATTCATGCAGACTTGGCACACATATCAGAGCATATTTTATTAACTTAAAAGTATGTCAAATTTTATCTTAATTTAAGAATCTACCCCCGTTTCACGAACTTATGACAGCGGACAGACAGAACACTCGGCGGGTACTAATTCAATCCAACTAAACTCCTCAGGTCACACACAGGCATAAACAAATGGAATCGAAACAAACATACCTTCCTTCACACCGTTTGGGGAAGAGAGGTGCCCCTCTCAACCCCCACATAGAAATGTAATGAGACGGGGGATCCACCCACTCCTTCAATGGGTCACATAGCACGCCGTCGGCTCAAGAAGACCCGCTTTCCCCTCGACCTCCCGAGGATGAGCTAAGTCTCCCTTTTGTGGAGAAGTGCACAGGGGTCGTAACCGGCGACCCCATGGTTGTCCCGGGTCTCCCTTACCCACATCTCTGGGGCCCATCACACAGATAAACACACATATCGAAAACTTAACCCGCCACACACAGACAGACAGACATATCTCATGCATATCGTACTTATCATATCGTACGTACATATCACGCAGACTGACCTCGAAATCATAACATATCAAAGCTAAGCATACATAGGCTCGTACATAGCGTTTCTTACTTTCAAACTTATGACAAAACCATCAAAGTACATATTTCACACATATCTACGTATATACAAGGCTTATAAACCGCACACATTCGAAAACGGGCACATTGCAATAGGGTATAACTATAACCTAACCTCACCTGGCACCAATCACAGCCGAAGACACAGCAAATGGTCCACCCCGAAACCTGCACGACTCACTTATCACCACCCCGGGTGCACCTGTACCAATTGAACACACCAAATACAGTACAGAACTCAGACTCAGACTCAGACAACCATATAGAGACGCGCGGCACATGCTCAAGCACTTAAGAAATGCAATCACATAAGCAGAGCTCACATTATTTCATATAAATTCATATATCAAATAACCAATTCATATTCGTATGAATAACTTATTTCGTACATGCAAAAGTTTCTAATTTAATCATATAAGCTTCAAGCTTAAGCGTAATAATTTCTCTTAATCGAAATCATAATTAGCATATTTATTTACCAATCGACAAGGATTAATTAATTGAAGTCATACAATTTATAGGTTTAGCGAAATTACACATACACCCCCTTCAAGTTAGACAAATAGCCCAAATTCGATATATCGGTATTCAAATGGCATATCAAAGCATCGATATATTTCATAATTCATTTAATACATGATTTTGTACACATTGAAATACAATTCGATCGACAAATCAAGCAATTAGCAATTAAAATAATTAATTTCAAATATTTAAGTTATACAAAATAAATCACAACAAATCAACCGGACACCCGATTGATGAACGGAAAGTGGCGTTGGAATCACCACGACGAGAGAAACTTGCTGTCCGAAGGGCGTCAGAATGTCGCCACCGGAACTAGCCGAACCGCCACGTGCAGCCGCCGGACCACCACCTCCGGTGGTCGAAAAATTCCCCGGAAGGACAGAAACGTACGCCTCGGCCTTCTTGACAAAAGCCCACAAACAATTTCAGAAAATACCAAGCACACCGAACTAAATCCCAACGACAAAAACTGAAATTAAACACAAATCATAACACAAAAACAAAATCCGGACATACCGTTGGAAAGCCCGTAGCGAGGCCTTCGAAAGCCCCTATCCAATTTGCCGGAAAAGTCGCCGAAAAATCGGACCGCCGGTCCAGAGCCGGTCCGCCACCGGTCCACCGCCGCCGGCCAGTTCTCGAGTCGGGGCCAATGCCATCAGCTATGTTTCATCATTCTAAACAACTTCCGTGAAGGAGCCACCACCAAAACCGGCCAGAAAAAGGTCCCAAACCGCCGCCGAAAGTCCATCGCTGCGCCACTCGCCGGTTCAGCCACCTCCGGCCTTCCTTGACCCAAAATGATGCCGGAAATGGAATCAGGAGGTCAAAATACGTCAGAAACCACCAAGGCTCGACCGCGAATCTCGCCGGGATGCGGCGGAGCGAGGTGCTACAGTGCACGCGCCACCGCCACCCGTCTTCAGCCGGCGCGTGCACCGCTGTCCGTCCACCGTTGGCCACGTCGCTGGAACTGGAGCTACGCCGGGAGGTTGTCTAACAGGTGGGTTGGCGCGTGACGGAGAAAAGTCCCCGGAGACCGCCACGAAGAGGCGGCGAAGTGGCAGTTGTCCGTTCCGCCGCCGCTGCTTTGCCGTAGCGCCACCACCGCTAAGTTTCAGGCAATGATTCTTGTACCATCGTGTCGGGCTCGTTGAGATAATAAATTTTGTAACGCTACGAATTTCATTAATTACATATTTATGTTTATTATAATTTTATAAATTATAATTTATAATACTTTCATGGAATTTTATGAATTCATATTAAACTTGGAATTATGTCATAACTTGAAAATATTTATTTCATGAAAGAATTGTCAAATATGATTAAATTGCTAACTTGTCCTTCGATGATCTTTCTCCAAAATTCAAGGACCAAATTGCATGACTCTTCCAAGGATTCAATTGATTAATTCCCAAAGCTTTTTACCCTTAGTTGCATGACTTGAATATTTGAGGGATTAAATGGCAATTTGATTGTTTCCCAAAAATCAAGTATGGTGATTCACGTACAAAGCTTCCTCAAGCTTCTTCATTCATTTTATCTCAAAAATCATCAACATATTTGCTTCCTCTCATGCTCTCGGTCCAGTCAAGAAAAGGGAAAGAGATTTTAAGCAATTTTCTTCAAGGATCCCCAAGGAATATTTGAAACTTGAAGCTTGATCATCATCATCTTCTTCCTTCTTCCTTTCTTTAATTTCAAGGTGGGTGTTTTGCATGAATTCATAGTTGTTGATCATATTTGATTGAGCTAGGGTTTAGGAATTATGTGCTAGATGAATTAATTGGAGTTGGAAGCATGATTATGTGATCATAGCATGAATTATGGCATGATTCCTTCATGAAATTAGTGGAAATTTGAGCTTGGTTGATCAATATGAGCATAAGCATGAAATTTTGATTTCTTGATAATATTTCATGCCTTAGGTGCTTAAGTGTGTTTTTATCATTCTTTGAAGCTATGTGTATCTTATTTCCAGAAATATTGGCTTGTGTTGATCAAAATTGGAATTTGTTGCTTGCTTTGTTTCTTCCCGTAGCCATGCTCTATTTCCTCTGTTTCTTTTCAGTTGTAGAAACTGGGAACGACCGTTCCCAACCTCAAGGCTTTGTGGGAATGGGCGTTCCCACCTTTTCAAATGAAATAGACGGCCGAGACTGGGAACGGCCGTTCCCATTTTGGCCTGCGTACCGGAAGGGCCGTTCCCAGCTTCAGCGCATTTTGAAACTTGAAAGCGTTAGCGCATTTTGGGGATTTATGGGAACGACCATTCCCATTTACAAAGGGGGTCCGGAAGGGCCGTTCCCACCAGGATTGCAGAATAAAAGTTTCTGCATAAAATTACGAAAATAGCCCCTCGATCCGACGACTTCCTTGACCCCGAATTGATATAATATGAACTAATATGTACTGAAACAACATGTTATCATGCCACATTGCATTTTCCTCATCATCTCGTTACATTTCCGCCGTTCGTCATATTTGGTCCATTTTAGGTCAAGTCTCACGTGTACACGTCTATTTTGCACAGACCAGCTTCCTAGGGACGAGGAGCAAGCCCCGTAGACCGTATCCTACTTGTCTCTTATCGGTAAAGGTGAGGTTTACTTGCTAGCTATATAGAACCCGCATATCCTTATGTGAACTTTCGGCCAAAAGGTATATATATATATGCTTATTTCTAAACTTATGCGTAATTGCAAGCAAGTCAGGTATCGTGATTGAGTGATTCATCGTGTTTTGGCGAGTAAAGCATGTCGCGTTGGGCCCGAGGGTAGTGGTTTGAGCCAACCGGTAAAGCATGGGCTGACGGGTAACTCGAACACTATCCTCACCACATTTGGGGTCACCCCTGAATCCACTAGGAGATTAGTGGAGGAAGGAGCTCTGGGCTTAGCGATTCATGTACCCTCTGCTCAATGAGATTGGATGGTGGGGCCTTGCAATCCCACCATCACCGGAGGAAGAAGGAGACTGGGGACGGGTCCGGCACCACGGATTGTCCTCGGGTTATTGTCATGATTGCATATATTGACTATATTGCCTGAATACACCTGCACGATTGCACAATATGGGAATTGTATGATCACGTATTGATTAACAAAGCATACATGTATTGTACACAGTTGGAGTAAGGTTGGAGAAATGCCCTCACTCGCCGGGCCACGTATTGCACGTATTGAATGCATAAAAATGATTCAAGTATTTAATATTGATAGTTGTAATCTCGGGCGAGTTCTCTATTATTATGAACTTATATTACTTTTAATTATAAAATCTTACCCGAGGTTATGACTTGCATGTTAATTGCGCTAATATATATTTATGCCCCTCACTCAGTCTTCCATGGACTGACACCCCACCTTTCAGGTTGTCGCGGTCGTGTGCTAGGCGGGAGTCAGAGTCGTATCCTGTCATCCATTTGAGTCTAGCACTTCACGCACTGTCATGTTATTGATATTGATATTTTGGAGTTGGTAGGTTATGGTTCTTACTAGTATCTGGAGACTTTTATTTGTGTAAGGATTAGAGATGATAATACATTGATACATGTTGGTACCTATTAGTATCTATGCTTTTATTGTAAATATGGTACCTATATGTAATATTGATACTATGCTTCCGCTTTTAACTTCTATGTCATGGATTCGTATTACTTTGGGGTATAGTCCCGCCTAGCTAGATTGTTCTTTTATTTGTCACCCGTTCGCTATAGGTTAGTTCATGTACGGATTGTCCATTTCGTATGTGGATCGGCCTATAGTGCGGGGGTGTAGTATCTCCACGCGTAGGGGTGCTACATCTAAGGTGGTATCAGAGCCCGGTTGCAAAACCGAGGTTCTAGTGTCGTGTCGTGTCATGTCTAGGTCGAAAGGCATAGGAATTAATTGTTGATTGAGAGTCTTGAATTTTACTTGAATCTATTTGAATTATCTGAATTAATTAGATTACTTGACAACCTGTGCTTTGCACTTATTTCTACTATTTAGTGTTAATTAACTGATCTTGAATTATCTGAAATTATGTGCTTAACGTGTTTTATTTTAAACCTTGATAAATTACCTGTTGCATCTTATATTAAATTCTTGTTGGTGGCATTAATCATGTGACAATTGTGTGACATGAGCACGCTTTACCCACATGCATCTATTTTCAAAGTAAGTTGTGAGTTACAGGTTATGGAAATGATATCAAACCACGGCCAATTGCTCGGAAATTTTTGGGCTACTATAGGATTTGAGAAGGGTGTGTAAGTTGAGGCCAATTAGGGCATGGAAGGAAAGTCAATTAAGCGTCCCTGATCGGAGTACAAGTTGGGAATTACCTTTGGGTTCAAATCAATTGGATTCAAATTTTTAACACGATAGTCAGAAAGATCGCACAACTAGTTATGGAAAACCAACATGTTCGGGATTCTACATTTGGGTAAGACGAGGTAATTTTCTGATTCAAGATAAATTGTCGTGTTGAGAGAATACATTGAAGGATAGGGAGCTGCAAATGAAAGCATTCAGGAAAGGCAAAGGACTAGATTAGGGAGAATAACCGGATTGCCGTTAGCGATTGATTCGAGGGGTATTCTCGGAAAAAGGGCTTCCAAGATTGTCGACTACGATGTGGTTGAATTGGACGATATGGAGTAACAAGTAGAAGCATCTAAAATTAAGAATTACCAAATCGGATCATCAATTCACAGAAAGTGTTACCAAGGAATTTTAGACTAAGGATCAAGTATGGAAAGGAAATTATATGTTCAAGGCGTAGGCAAGTAAGAAGACAAGTCCTATAATTTCTTCAATTCCTAAAGATTAGATTTAAAGGATTTCAGTCACGGTGGTAACTTGATATACTGGGAGGCTAATTGGAAGTTGTTTCTTCAAGGAAAGCTTGAGAGCTAATTTCACAAGTGATAAAGAGTTGAATTCAAGAGTTCATGTTTGGGATCCTACAATCATACAAGTTAATGGAAGAAAATTGTTGATCAAGGAAGTAAGTATGGTAAGAGGCAACAAAGCTTGACTTCCGTGGAAGTAAAGAAAAAGGAAAAGTGGAGGGATAGGTCTTATGTCCACTTCGACTCATCGAGAGTAGATTTAAAGAATTTCAATCGCGGTAGCAACTTGAAAAGTCAGGGTAATAAATGGAGATTAATTATTTGGGGGAAGTCAGGAAGTTAATTCCATAAGTGGAGCGGAAATTTAATTCAAGAGTTTCTGTTTGGGGATCATACAATTACACGAGTTAACGCAAGAAGTTGGATCAATGAGGTATGTAGGGAAAAGACAATAAAGGGTAACCTTCGTAGAAATGAATCAAGGGGAAAATATGGAGGACGATCTGACTTGGGATTTCAATCAAGGCAGCTTAAAGGAAGTTGAGTGTCGTGGTGGGAATAAGTTAGAGAAGAAAATTTTGTTAAAGGTTTATCCGGTTTGAACATTTTCCAGATCCAAGCTGAATTATCGTGTTGTGGATTACATTGAGGGACATGAAGTAACAAATGGAAACGATAAAGAAAGGCAAGGAGTTGCTAGGTAGATATCGGGCGATCAAGTATAAATAATGGAAAGGGAGTTCAGTTAATTATTCGAGCTCCTAAAGAGTAAACCGAGAAGTTTGGATCAAAGTAACGATCATAAAGAAGATTAAAGCAACAATTGGGGAAGTGATTATTAAAGAACAGGCAGGATACTAATTCCGTGAGCGTAATGGACTTCGGGTTCAAGCAATTGTAATCTCAAGTTGTGGAAATGTCCAAGTTAATATCATAAAATTTTAAAGATTTAGAAGACCGTGGGAGAACAGGAAATGAATACCAGTTTAAGACAAGCTTATAATTCAATAAACAAGGAATTCTGTACCGAGATAAATCTTTCCATAACTACGGTGACAGGTTCAATGCATTCATAAGCACGTGCATCATACGCTACTTAAAATTTTAAATTTAAATTTCTATTTTTATGTGTGTTTTTTTTAGTTTGAACTTAATTGCTCCAACATGTTGATCTTATTATTTCAAGTGTGTTACTTGCATTGGCATATTAATTCAACATGCATATCTAGTGTCTTGATTACAGGATGTCTCAAGATCGCCCGTATCATGAACGAGTGCATAGGGTTTCCCCGCGTTTACCCCCTCCGGTTCAACCTCAGGAGTTTTTCGAGTCCTTGGTTCATTTAGTGGATCAGAGGATAAAAGAGTATATTTCCTCAGCGCCACGAGTCTTATCATCACAGCCGGGCCAAATTTCGATAGCATTTAGGGAATTTCAGAACCAACCATCCTCAAGATCCTTTGAAGGAAATAAGGATTCCACCGGGTCATAACTCAAGAAAATCAAAAGAGTGTGGGAACTAACTCCAAGTGGCTCCCAAGAGAAGGTCCGAGGCACCACCTCGTTGGAGGCAAGAAGGTCTAATCCTCAACCCGGGCAGACCTTAAGCTCAAGATCAGGACAAACTCTCAACAAAGGAAAGCGGCCTATCTGTTATCCTACTCCGGCACCCCAAGAAAGATCTCACAAGAAAAAGAAACAATCACTTGGATCAAGTTCGGGAGCTTCACGTACCCCAGCTTCAATAACATCTTTCAGGAAACTTCTTTACGATTATTGTGGACGTGATAACCACACTTATGATGACTGTAGGAGACGGTTGGGATTATGTCTCTACTGTGGGAGTGATGAGCATCAAATAGACAATTGCTCAAAGCTACGAGGAAAATCTACCGGGGGTAGAAGACTACTTGTTCGAGCGCGGGAAGATGTTCTTGTGAGGAGGGTGCAAAATGGAAATGAGAATCCGGTTAGGGAAGAAGAAGGTATTAATTATATGCATGATACCACCAACGGTGAAGGGTACATTTAATCATGCATATCACATGCATCACGAATCTTACTGTTATTGTATTTAATTTCTTGTTCGTGCAAATTAGTTAATTATGAGTGGTAAGTATGTGATTAAATGGTTTTATTTGTTTACATGATATTTCTGAAATTAATATGATTTTATTTGGTTATATGACATTCCTGCCATTGTTGTTTCAATCTGCTCCTTGAATTACTTTCATGCATGTTGAGAGACGGGGCTCTCTCTCTCCTTTCTTGTTGAGAGACGGGGTTCTCTCACTCCTGGTGGAGAAACGGGGTTTTTTCATTTTGCGAAAAAACGGGGTTCTTTCATTCATGTTCAAGAGACGGGGTTCTCTTATGGCTTATGCATTATTTCCAAACTTGACAGTGGACCTGGGGACCAGGTCCTTTTAAGGGGGGAGAATTGTAACGCCCCGAATTTCATTAATTACATATTTATGTTTATTATAATTTTATAAATTATAATTTATAATACTTTCATGGAATTTTATGAATTCATATTAAACTTGGAATTATTTCATAACTTGAAAATATTTATTTCATGAAAGAATTGTCAAATATGATTAAATTGCAAACTTGTCCTTGGATGATCTTTTCTCCAAAATTCAAGGACCAAATTGCATGACTCTTCCAAGGATTCAATTGATTAATTCCCAAAGCTTTTCACCCTTAGTTGCATGACTTGAATATTTGAGGGATTAAATGGCAATTTGATTGTTTCCCAAAAATCAAGGATGGTGATTCACGTACAAAGCTTCCTCAAGCTTCTTCATTCATTTTATCTCAAAAATCATCAACATATTTGCTTCCTCTCATGCTCTCGGTCCAGTCAAGAAAAGGGAAAGAGATTTTAAGCAATTTTCTTCAAGGATCTCCAAGGAATATTTGAAACTTGAAGCTTGATCATCATCATCTTCTTCCTTCTTCCTTTCTTTAATTTCAAGGTGGGTGTTTTGCATGAATTCATAGTTGTTGATCATATTTGATTGAGCTAGGGTTTAGGAATTATGTGCTAGATGAATTAATTGGAGTTGGAAGCATGATTATGTGATCATAGCATGAATTATGGCATGATTCCTTCATGAAATTAGTGGAAATTTGAGCTTGGTTGATCAATATGAGCATAAGCATGAAATTTTGATTTCTTGATAATATTTCATGCCTTAGGTGCTTAAGTGTGTTTTTATCATTCTTTGAAGCTATGTGTATCTTATTTCCAGAAATATTGGCTTGTGTTGATCAAAATTGGAATTTGTTGCTTGCTTTGTTTCTTCCCGTAGCCATGCTCTGTTTCGTCTGTTTCTTTTCAGTTGCAGAAATTGGGAACGACCGTTCCCAGCCTCAAGGCTTTGTGAGAACGGGTGTTCCCACCTTTTCAAATGAAATAGACGGCCGAGACTGGGAACGGCCGTTCCCATTTTGGCCTGCGTGCCGGAAGGGCCGTTCCCAGCTTCAGCGCATTTTAAAACTTGAAAGCGTTGGCGCATTTTGGGGATTTATGGGAACGACCGTTCCCATTTACAAAGGGGGTCCGGAACGGCCGTTCCCACCTGGATTGGAGAACAAAAGTTTCTGCATAAAATTACGAAAATAGCCCCTCGATCCGACGACTTCCTTGACCCCGAATTGATATAATATGAACTAATATGTACTGAAACAACATGTTATCATGCCACATTACATTTTCCTCATCATCTCGTTACATTTCAGCCGTTCGTCATATTTGGTCCATTTTAGGTCAAGTCTCACGTGTACACGTCTATTTTGCACAGACCAGCTTCGTAGGGACGAGGAGCAAGCCTCGGAGACCGTATCCTACTTGTCTCTTGTCGGTAAAGGTGAGGTTTAATTGCTAGCTATATAGAACCCGCATATCCTTATGTGAACTTTCGGCCAAAAGGTATATATATATATGCTTATTTCTAAACTTATGCGTAATTGCAAGCAAGTCAGGTATCGTGATTGAGTGATTGATCGTGTTTTGGAGCGAAAAGCATGTCGCGTTGGGCCCGAGGGTAGTGGTTTGAGCCAACCGGGAAAGCATGGGCTGACTGGTAACTCGAACACTATCCTCACCACATTTGGGGTCACCCCTGAATCCACTAGGAGATTAGTGGAGGAAGGAGCTCCGGGCTTAGCGATTCATGTACCTTCTGCTCAACGAGATTGGATGGTGGGGCCTTGCAATCCCACCATCACCGGAGGAAGAAGGAGACTGGGGACGGGTCCGGCACCACGGATTGTCCTCGGGTTATTGTCATGATTGCATGTATTGACTATATTGCCTGAATACACCTGCACGATTGCACAATATGGGAATTGTATGATCACGTATTGATTAACAAAGCATGCATGTATTGTACACAGTTGGAGTAAGGTTGGAGAAATGCCCTCACTCGTCGGGCCACGTATTGCACGTATTGAATGCATAAAAATGATTCAAGTATTTAATATTGATAGTTGTAATCTCGGGCGAGTTCTCTATTATTATGAACTTATATTACTTTTAATTATAAAATCTTACCCGAGGTTATGACTTGCATGTTAATTGCGCTAATATATATTTATGCCCCTCACTCAATCTTCCATGGACTGACACCCCACCTTTCAGGTTGTCGCGGTCGTGTGCTAGGTAGGAGTCAGAGTCGTGTCCTTTCGTCCAGTTGAGTCTAGCACTTCACGCACTGTCATGTTATTGATATTGATATTTTGGAGTTGGTAGGTTATGGTTCTTACTAGTATCTGGAGACTTTTATTTGTGTAAGGATTAGAGATGATAATACATTGATACATGTTGGTACCTATTAGTATCTATGGTTTTATTGTAAATATGGTACCTATATGTAATATTGATACTATGCTTCCGCTTTTAACTTTTATGTCATGGATTCGTATTACTTTGGGGTATAGTCCCGCCTAGCTAGATTGTTTTTTTGTTTGTCACTCGTTCGTTATAGGTTAGTTCATGTACGGATTGTCCATTTTGTATGTGGATCGGCCTATAGTGCGGGGGTGTAGTATCTGCACGTGTAGGGGTGCTACATCCAAGGTTTGATGTCCGTCCATCCCACATCGGTTGGGAAGGAGAACGAAGTCCTCCTTATAAGGGGGGATGGAAACCTTTCCTTGCAGACGTGTTTTCCCAATGGCCCAACCCACTGGGAGGAACAAATCCGTGAGGCCCTTCCGATTCAGGGCGTGCAAAGCGGACAATATCTGTATACTGGGTCGGTCTTTGGGCTACTACATGTGGTATTAGAGCCGGTGCCAGGAAGCTGATGTGTCAGGTCCTCAGCGAGGACGCTGAGCTCCTCTTAGGGGGGGTGGATGTCCGTCCATCCCACATCGGTTGGGAAGGAGAACGAAGTCCTCCTCATAAGGGGGGATGGAAACCTTTCCTTGTAGACACGTTTTCCCAGTGGCCCAACCCACTGGGAGGAACAAATCCGTGAGGCCGTTCCGATTCAGGGCGTGCAAAGCGGGCAATATCTGCATACTGGGTCGGTCTTTGGGCTACTACAAATTTCCACTACTCAAACGTCGAATTCCGTCGAGAAACGAGCGAGAACGGACATGTGTGCGTTTTCACACCTCCACTACATAAATAGTGCCAATCGCGAGAGGAAGACGATGAGTCTAGAGCTGAAGTTCTGGCACACAAAACGAGGATCCGAGGTATAACGAAGTCGGAATGGGGCAAACTTAGAGTCTACGGACTCGTCTTAATGCCCCGAACGTGTTGAAGGGGTCGAAAAGGTCGAAAACCCGATCGAACGAGAAATGACCAAAAAACCCCTAAAAAGAGAAAATTATAAAGGGGCCCCTAAACTCTAAAAGAGTTCAAAATAGGGCCACAAAAAATATAAAATCACATAATTAAACACATTAAAAGGTTGGAACGTGGCGTACCGTATAAATCGGACGAGCGGGATGTTACATGGTTCATGTAGAGTCTAAGTTTGGGCTTCTGTATGTCTTGTCACAGAGTTTGGTGGTGCCAGTAGGCCTGAGGTCTAGATTGTTTGGCCCTTCACACTCTCAGACTCTACTTACACAAGGTGAGGTATAGGATTTTGTATAGTTACGCGACCTATGGCCTTTACATGATGATTTCTACCCTTGCATGCGAGTATACTCTACTATAGATACGTATGTGCTGGATATGATATGTTTATGATTTTGCGTGCGTCCTGCATGGGTGGAGGTCATGAGGCTTAAAGTTCCATCAAATAGGAATATAAATATATAAACCAATTTTTGAGGCATATGTAAGCTATTTTGGAAAAACATTTGTGTTTTGATTATGTAGCGAGATTGCCATGAAAGATTGGCGTATGTTCTATTCTGTTCTATTTTGTTGTGGATCCTACGAGCTGCGGGTAATGGATCCCCCGGGATGGTTAGGGTCGTCGGGGTATTTATCCATTGCGTAGTTCCATTTGAGATATCTTCATGCGACCCGTGCTGTAGGGAAGGTGTGGTATCTTGAGCCTTCGGCTACGGCCTAGGAGGACTCTTGTGGGTTCGCTACCCCTTGAGGGTGAGTCTATTTTAGATGGTTCTATTATAGATGGTTAGGGCCAACGCGTGGCTCTTCCATGATTGGAGTAGATGATGGATTGATTTTGCTTTATGTCCTGAGGAGTAAAGGTTGGAAGCTCGTACTCGCCGAGCATGTGTTCTATTTTGTATGGAATCATGAATCAGGATAGAGTCTTAATGAAAAATACTTTCTAAAACTTATATCTATATCTATTTGGGTTATTTCGAAATGTTTTGGTATGCAACACCTATCCTCGGTTCATGAGTCCATCATTTTATTCTATGTTGTGCTCTTTATATACATATGGTGGGTGTGTGTTAGCCCCCTCACTCAGTCAGTTGACTGACACCTCATTTTATCTTTTAGTTTGCAGGATTCCTTTTTGGCTTGAGCTAAGTGGAAGTGAGTCTTCGGAGTCACAATTGTCAATCTAGTTGGTGTTAGGATGCATTTGTCGCATACTTTACTTATGTTATATATTTATGTTTCACACTTGAAGATTATGTTATATGCTCTACTTAGACTTAAACCCGTGTGGGGTTAGTATTCTAGTACTTGGCTGCTGTTAGATACTTTGCCATTACTTATGTTGGATTATTATGTTATGATGATATGATATTCGGGACTAGGTATTTATGCTAGTTGAACCCGTCACGTGCTTTGCATGTTTTGTTTTAAATGCTTCCGCTATCTATTGTTGTTGGTTTTAATTGCTTTCGCACTCTGAGTTTGTCAAGTTAGATCCGCCTAGCCTAGTGTGTGAGTTGGTCTCCCATTCGCTATGATTCGGATTCGGGCATGGACTTCCTATTTCATGACTGAGTCTGAGTCCTAGTGCGGGGGATGTGGTATCCTCCGTCTGGGGTGCTACATCGTTAAGTAGTATCAGAGCTCTAGGTTGTAAAACCGAGCTCTAGTGTCGTGTTGAGTCTGTCTAGGTTGTACGGCGTAGGACAACTTGGTTATGTGTGTATGTACATCTCAGTTTGATAAGCTATACATTTGAATTCTCATCACATTGCTGGATTTATATAATGTGAAACATTACTTGCCTTTGATGTTGATGATTGATTTATTATGTGACATAAGCATTTACTAACCAACATGCATATACATATGTTGTAGTCGTTGATATTTCAGGATGATATCCTACGGTCAGTCCTCTCAACCCAATCTGTACAATCAAGGGCAACTTCCAACCGACTCACCACCTAGTAACCCCGTGGCAAGGATGTATCTGGAGTTCAAGTCTTTCAACCCTGCCCTATTCGAAGGAGGTGATGAAATTTGTGCTAGTCTGTGGCTTTCGGGGATAGAGGGCTTACTTGAAGCGTTGCCACGCAGCACTCACAATATGGCACGACTTACCTCTCTACTTTTACGTGGGCTTGCAAAACAATGTTGGAGAGAAGTTGTTCAGAGTTTTGGGGCAAGGGGTGAAGGATTGACATGGGATGTGTTCGTCCTGGAGTTTAGGAAGAGGTTCACACCGGCTACCCTACAGAAGTAGAAATTGGAAGCCTTTTTATGTTGAAGTAAGGGGATAAGATCGTTGAGGGTTACATGGAGGAGTTTGAGAGGTTGGGTATGTTTGTACACCACATCATGGGAAATGATTGGATGAAGGCTATGCATTTCTTGGAAGGTCTACGGAGTGAACTTAAGGAGTTTGTACTTGTGGGGAACACGGGCACTTGGGAGGAGGTCACTGAGGGAGCATTAGCGGTGGAGGTTAGCATGAGAGAGTTGGACAGAAGAGGACATACATCGGGGATCGGACTTGGGACGAGAGTGTATTTGGACTCTCCGATGGGAGGAGGATTCCATCCGCATGGGACTCGAGGTAAGAGAATCCGTGGAAAGGGACTCGAGACCGGGAGTACTTCAAAGCCAAGGAGCGAACCCCAGTTGTGCACTTATTGTGGAGGAAACACCCATGTGTACGATACGTGTTGGGAGAGGTTAGGGAGATGTTACTGTTGCAGGTTGCCGAAGCATAAGATTTCTGATTGTGACCGATCAAGAGCTAAGATGCGACGAGTACGAGATCGGCGTATTCAAATCAAGAACCAACAAGGACCCGATGTTTCCGATACCCCCATCAGACCACAGGGCTTTACCAACAAGAAGCCCCGAACTACTACTCCCGTAGCACCACCTGTTTTACCGGCCCCAGCTCAGGCCTGTTGC
Source organism: Lantana camara (assembly GCA_037501455.1). Taxonomy (NCBI): domain Eukaryota; kingdom Viridiplantae; phylum Streptophyta; class Magnoliopsida; order Lamiales; family Verbenaceae; genus Lantana; species Lantana camara. Next base: position 24,228,691 of record CM074860.1, read on the forward strand.
CCTCACTGTCAGGGTTCTCATCCATTGGAGAAGTGTTGGAGGTATTTGGGTAGATGCTTGGTATGTGGTTCTGCTGATCACAGGATAGACACTTGTCCGAAGAAGAGGTCAGTTGTTCAGGCTCGTGCATATGCCCTTGATGGAGAGGAGGAAGCAGCAGAGGTTAATCAGAATGCCGTAGTGGAAGGTACAATAAACATTCATAGGACGAGCATACATACATCGTTTATTTGACTCTTATTATTATGTGATATACTTGCTAATTGTGATATGCGTTGATTGTTGTAGTTTTCAACGTTGCTACTTTGATGTGCGTAGGCACAGGTGCTTTAAATAATTGTATTTATGTGCTAGAGAGATGTCAAAATCTCTCATTCTCTGTGTGAGAAAGATTTAAATTCTCTCCATTTACGTGCTTGGGAGATGTTCATTCTCTCAATTTATGTGTTAGAGAGTTGCAGGATTCTCTACTTATGTGATAGAAAGATTCTGTATTCTTTCTGAGCTTTGTGCACGAGAGATGTTGGATTCTCTTGTACTTAGATATTCAGGAGATGCTGGATTCTCTTGAATTTAAGGGTTTGAGAAATGTTGGAATTTCTTGAACTAGAATGTTGGAAGATGCTGGAATCTGTCCAACTTAGGCTGAGAGACGGGGTTCTCTCAATTGTCTGCTCGAGAGACGGGGCTCTCTCTTATGTGATCGAGAGACGGGTTTCTCTTGCTTTCTATGATCGAGAGACGGGGTTCTCACACCTTTTATGCTGAGAGATGGGATTCTCTCTGTCTGTCTTGGTTGCGATGCACATCGATGATTACGGACTACAAGAAGTAAGAATGGGACGTCCTTGAAGAGACGTTGGATCAACACCGACGAGTCGACTGTTCTTACGATAGAAGAATTACCATTTACTTCGAACTTGATGATAGTATCCGGACGAGATTCAAGATCGGGTTGTGGAAAGGACAGAAATCGGAGGAACCAACTTGGGAGAATAATGAGGTAATGAAGAAGTTGTGACCGGGTTTGTTTGAAGCCGAGCAGCGGACCTGGGGACCAGGTTCTCCTAAGGGGGAGAGATTGTGACGCCCCATCCGATAAATCGTACAGGTATGCGTCACGATAGAGTTTGCCTTACGCACTTATGTGATTTAATTCCCTTTTTATGTGTTTAATTCCAACTTTAATTGAAAATGTGACTTAATTGACTAAAATCCAAAATGGTAAAATATGAATTCTTGCATGACAACCTAAGAATGGAACTTATGTGAATTTAAATTAATTGTTAGAGTTGGATTTAAATAGGACTTGGACCTATTTGTATGTTTTGGGCCTAACTCATATTAGGTGAGTTTAGGTCGTTCGAGACCAATATGAGCTCGGGAATTCGAATTCGAATTCCGACACCACCATTGGACTTAATTCGGTAATTCGGATCCAATGGAATTTACTTTATATTTTTCGGAAACCGTTTAGACCTTGAACCTTTTAATTTTGACCTATTGGGCCGAAAGTCATTCATTTGAGCCCAAATCCTAATAAAGCCTCTAGCCTCATTTTATATCTTGAAACCCTAACCTAGATCCCCTTTCTCATTTCACTTCAAACCTCAAAATAGCCTCATTGTGACAGCCATGGAGAAGCTTCAAAGAGGATGAAGACTTAAGCCATTTCACACCTTCAAGAGCTCATATCTCCCTTGTTTCTTCATCATTTCAAGAGCCAAGGTAAGCTACGGATTTCCCTTGATGTGTATTTCATTTCTATCCATGAATCTTAGCATGAAATTGAATGTATAAACTTGTATGAGGAAGTCTTGTGAAAATGGTGATTTATGCCCAACTTGAAGAATATGGCTCTAATGGTGAATCGTTGAGTTCTTGAGCATGAATATATGTTTCTCCATGTTGAATATGTGCCATAGTTGTTGATGGTATGATAGGTAGTGAGTTTGGATGCATCTTGCCATGGTTGAAGCTTGATTTTCATGAAAATGGGTTGTATGAGTTTTCGCCAAAATCACCCTTGTTCTTGAGCTAAATTGATATTTATATGATAATCATGATTTATGTGATAATATATATGATTTTCGTGGAAATTTTATAGTTTAAATAGTGTGAAATTGGCGATTTTTTGCCATGGTTGTCTTCTTCCCGAAGCTTGCTCGAATCTGCACAAGACAGACGCCCAGATCTGGCCGGAACGGCCATTCCCATTCAGGCCATGAGCCCGGAATAGCCCTTCCCAGCCAGGGCTGACGTCAGCACCGAAGATGGGAAGGACCGTTCCCATTTAAGCCTTGTGCTAGGAACGGCCGTTCCCAGCTTCGCTTGGGAGATCCGCAGGAAGGACCGATCCCATGCAAGACTATGCATGGGAATGGCCGTTCCCAATCCCCTGTTCCCCCTTTATGCATGTTCTTTTGTGTTTACTTGATCCGTTTGAAATACTTTATGAATTATATGTTATGATATGACTTCGATTCCATTCTTAGATGATAATACGTCATTTTAATTGAATAACTTCATATGAAAGTTTGTCCTGTGTTATGCTACTTGACCTGTGTGATTCATATCATTCCATAATGCATTGTTAAACCTTTATACTTTATTACTTGCATGATTTACTTGAATATTTGAATTATCCCTTGTGACCAACTTGATAAACATCATTCCATTTCGCATGTCATTCATACCTTGTACGTCGTGCGTCTTACTTGGTTCATGTAGAGTCTAAATTTGGGCTTCTGTATGTCTTGTCACAGAGTTTGGTGGTGCCGGTGGGCCCGAGGTTTAGAGTGTTTGGCCCTTCACACTCTCAGACTCTACTTGCACAAGGTGAGGTTTAGGATTTTGTATAGCTATGCGACCTATGGCCTTTACATGCTGATTTCTACCCTTGCATGCGAGTATACTCTACTATAGATACGTATGTGCTGGATATGATATGTTTATGATTTTACGTGCGTCCTGCATGGGTGGAGGTCATGAGGCTTAAAGTTCCATCGCGTAGGAATATAAATATATAAACCAGTTTTTGAGGCATATGTAAGCTATTTTGGAAAAACAGTTATGTTCTGATTATGTAGCGAGATTGCCATGAAAGATTGGCGTATGTTCTATTCTGTTCTATTCTGTTGTGGATCCTAGGAGCTGCGGGTAATGGATCCCCCGGGACGGTTAGGGCCGTCGGGGTATTTATCCATTGCGTAGTTCCATTTGAGATATCTTCACGTAACCCGTGCTACAGGGAAGGTGTGGTATCTTGAGCCTTCGGCTAAGGTCGGGAGGACTCTTGTGGGTTCGCTACCCCTTGAGGGTGAGTCTATTTTAGACAGCTCTATTATAGATGGTTAGGGCCAATGTGTGGCTCTTCCATCATTAGAGTAGAGGATGGATTGATTTTGCTTTATGTCCTGAGGAGTAAAGGTTGGAAGCTCGTACTCGCCGAGCATGTGTTCTATTTTATATGGAATCATGAATCAGGATAGAGTCTTTCTGAAAAAATGCTTTCTAAAACTTATATCTATATCTATTTGGGTTATTTCGAAATGTTTTGGTATGCAACACCTATCCTCGGTTCATGAGTCCATCCTTTTATTCTGTGTTGTGCTCTTTATATATATATATGGTGGGTGTGCGTTAGCCCCCTCACTCAGTCAGTTGACTGACACCTCATTTTATCTTTTAGTTTGCAGAATTCCTTTTTGCCTTGAGCTAGGCGAAAGTGAGTCTTCGGAGTCACACTTGTCAGTCTAGGTTGTGTTAGGATGCATTTGTCGAATACTTTATTTATGTTATATATTTATGTTTCACACTTGAAGGTTATGTTATATGCTCTACTTAAACTTAAACCCGTGTGGGGTTAGTATTCTAGTACTTGGCTACTGTTAGATACTTTGCTATTACTTATGTTGGATTATTATGTTATGAAGATTTATATTCGGGACTAGGTATTTATGCTAGTTGAACCCCGTCACCTGCTTTGCATGTTTTGTTTTAAATGCTTCCGCTATCTATTGTTGTTGGTTTTAATTGCTTCCGCACTCTGAGTTTGTCAAGTTAGATCCGCCTAGCCTAGTGTGTGAGTTGGTCTCCCGTTCGCTATGATTCGGATTCGGGCATGGACTTCCTATTTCATGACCAAGTCTGAGTCTTAGTGCGGGGGATGTGGTATCCTTCGTCTGGGGTGCTACAACGCTGATAAATTGGATAAGAGTCATTACCTTTCCTAGTTTGTTCCGCAAATTGCTTGGGAAATCCTTTCTTACAACTCCCACTCTTCATGCAAGGCGCATTTGGTTTGGTATGTCCACACGGTCCATGTATCATGTGTTTAAGGACAGCCGCATATAACTCTGGCTCTTCGTCCTGTTTTGGAATTTCTGCTCGCACTATATTGTCATAATCATCAGGGTTGTTCAACTTATCATCCTCATCGAAGATTACCAACATATGTACATGTGGTAATCCTCGTTTTTCGGACTCAATAACATGTACGTGAGCAATAACTTTTCTAAGCACCCCTATATGAATAATATCTTCTTTCAATTCTTCACATTTTACCCGAATAATTCTGGTTAGCAAATCAGGGCGGTCTTGTGCCGTTTGCCCCGGGAGAAGTTCTCTTTATATCTCTTCCTATGAAGGGTTACACGTCATTGTAACAAATATATCTGGCTTTCCAAATTTTTGTACTATTGTCATAGCATCCTAGTACCGTTGATACATATAGAGAGGACTTCCAACAAATGATGACGGTAAGATTGTACGCCGCCCAACAATTCCTAAAAATAATTTACTGTGGATACATAAAAACATTATTATTTTTGTAATACGGTATAGATAAAGGCTCAGTAATTTAATATATAATTTAGTTTAAAACTTACCTACATCATTTTCACCATCATCCAAACAACCTTGTAATCCTTCATACAATTCAGTGCGTATTTCATTTTGATGAAATCTTATCCATCGTAATTTTTGGGTCTCTATCTTGACATAATTGTCAACGACGTATTGTTGCAGTAAACGGCCCCCATGCTGTAGAATCGATGGGATAGTACCACGAATCGGTAGGAAAAATATAAAAAAAGTCATGATCTGTAAAAAATTCAGTTTTTTTTATTAAAAAATTTTAAATGCGTAGAAATACCTGTAACATATATGAATAGTAATCACAACAAGTGATCTTATTTCCTTTGAATGTTCAAGAATCACTATCCCAACCATATGTCCCGTAAGGCAAAAAAAGTGGATATTGAAGTGGATCATAATACCCTGTGTATTCTTTTATATTCAAAAGCTGACCCGCAACTATTTGAACAACTATATCTTGATGATTGGTATCCATTAGTTCTTCTCCACCGACCTATATTGCTGCTACTTGCGGGGCAGTTGGTAGAGTATATTGCAAATTAGGAGAAGGTTTCTCCTTAATAAGCAACCTACAATCACCAATATCTATTCGTTGAGTAAGTTGGCGAAGTGTTATGACAAATGGATTGTGATTATCTAAAATACGTTTGATTTTCTCAATTGTAGCTCTGTTCAAACCACCACTTTCTTGTAACCGATTTTCTAACTCATGTTCTGTATCATAGATAAACAACTGGATGTATCTGGCTCGAATTCCTGGAGGAGGTAATAAATAACCAATTCTATGATATATTACACCATGAGCCCTAAAAGTGTAAATTCCCCGGTCAAATGGTGCTAAATTTTCATCCAGTGACATGCCCATAGAAATAAAAGAAAATACGTGATTGTAAGCACGTATGTTCAGCCTGAAGTTGTGCTCTTCCTTAGATTGATCGGTGAAAAGATCTATTAGTTCTACAAGTACTGGTATTTCAGGTAAGATTACCCTTCCTCTTTTGCAGCAAAAGTTTTTTGTCTCTCAACGAAACAACTTAGCAAGACAATGATAGCATATCCCAGAAGGAGGGAGTTGTAATCTACGCACATGGCGCACCGGATAACAATTTCTTACACGGTTACTAAAATAATTACGTCGAGTTGCATTCTGATTTGTTGTTCTGTTGTTATCTGGTGGGTTAACATGATGTCCTTGTGGTCTTGAGAGTGGACTATCTTCATTGTGACTAATGCCTGCATTCCAATATCCAATTAAAGCTTATGGAAAAATAAGAGTAGAAAATAAACAACATATGGAAAAAAAAATTAATAAATTATACATACCTTCAATATTAGGTGGGGGAGCATTTGAGGTCGACGCTTCGAATTGATTGGGCGGAATTGACCCAAAATTCAATAAAGGAATTGGACGAATAGAAATATTCGTATTATTTCTATTTGTAACACCTCCTGGTCATAAACGAATATTTAATTTCACTTTGTAGATATAAGAGTAAATATTAAACACCATATGAAAAAAAATAATAATAAATTATACATACCTTCATTATTAGGTGGGGGAGCACTTGAGGTCGACGCTTACTATTGATTGGGCGGAATTGACCCAAAATTCGGTAGGAATTGGACGAATAGAAATATTCTTATTATTTCTATTTGTAACACCTCCTGGTAATAAACGAATATTTAGTTTCACTTTGTGGAAATAAGAGTAAAAAATAAACACCATATGAAAAAAAATAATAATAATAAATCGAACTATACATACCTTCAATATTAGGTGGGGGAGCATTTGTGGTCGAAGCCTCGAATTGATTAGGCCGAATTGACTCAAAATTTGGTAAAGAAGTTAGACAGATAGAAATATTTGTATTCTTTCTATTTGTAACACCCCCTAGTAATAAACTAAAATTTAGTTTAACCTTAATCATTTGACATATTATATATTATATAAAAGAGTTACACCAAATAAGCATTGTTACCAGACATTTGTCGATCAGAAATTGGCCTAGCAGATTCAATATGATTATTTGAACTTATTGACATTGGTACAGGAATTGATCGAGCCAAACGAAATACACTTTGATCTGTATTAGAATTGTTCACTGGTGCATAATAACATCATATATCAATACGAAGAGTTCATAGGAGATAAATAAAGGAAGGTACAATATTACATCAAATCAATCTATCTAATGAAGATATCTTAGTCTATATAAATATTATAAAAATTAGGTAAATTAAAAAAAAAAAACCTCGATTGGAGATGTTTCCTCTTCGAAGGTGATACATATAACGTCTTCTTGCAAGGTATGCCTGATGTTCTTCTGAAGTTCTTGTCTCTCTCATTTATCTTTCTCGAATGCACTTGAGTTCTCTTCTACGTTGATTGTTTGATTGAACTGAAATATCTGAATCATTACTTTGTCTAGATTGCTGGTGAATTTCCCGTTGTGGATGAAGGTGATCTTGATCCACTGGGTTCGTTTGATCGCCTCTTTGTCTAGCACGAAGGTTATTTCTTTGATGTGCAAGCTCTGGTTCAGTGGTAATATCATCAATATCCATGTTGGAATCTCATCTCTCCATTGTCAGGGAAATACAGACACTGGTTGAATCAAACCTAAGGCACCCAACCTAAAAAATAACAAAGGGAATCAAACTTTAAAAAAATTATATGTCTAAAATAATTGAATAGTATGAAGTTGTTAATCAAACAATATCAGCCTATATATTATAGGCAATTATTAAATTTTACAACAAATATTTTAGTGTACAAAACTTTAGAGAAATCTTACAATTGATAGGAACCAGGCACACTATAATTTTATAACCAATATATGTATACTTCATTAGAATTCTAAATAACAAAAAAATATGTGTATAATTCATTAGAATACCACATATATTTTGAAGGTGTAGTTAAATGTTAATGTACAAAATAAACATCTAGTATTCCAAAAATAAAAAGTATGTGTATAATTCATTAGAATACCCAAATATATTTTGAAGGTGTAGTTAAATGTTAATTTACAAAATAAACTACAAATATTCCAAAAAAAAAAAACAAATAAAATCACTGTTAGGTAGAACCTGTACATGTTGTTTGGTTATGGAATATCATAGATAAACCACATAAGATTTTCTCACCTACTGTCTAACTAAACCAACAAAACAATTTCAACACACAAATTACTGAAACCTCATTAAGACAAAACTTGTTTGAAAAAAACCATGTAAACTAAATAATTTGTAGGCAATGATAATATGTAATACCAACATTCATCGGTTTATCAATTTTAAAAGAATATATAATGAAACTAACAAATTATTTTGTAACAACATCGTTATAATGATTTACATTAACATACTCATTATCATACTTAATAGAAAATACATATACCACTTAGTGTAGTCTCTAATCTTGAATCTTTATTTTAGAAAACAATCAGCCTGTGCTCCCCAACCAACCTGTTACATATAGAGAAAAGACATAGACATTAACATACCTAATAGAAAAGACTGTAAAGGAAATCTTGCTGAAAAAATCTAAAAATCTAAAATAAACACGAAGGAAAAACACATACAATAACACATAAATATAGACAAATAAATTTGAACCCAAAAAATAAATAAATAAGAATGTATTTGTCTTCTTTAAAAAATGTGGACCGAGTGAATGGGATAAATCTTTTTTTGCGTGGTTGAAAATCCTATCAAAACTAATTCTCAAATGCAGATTATCCAGTACTTACGTATAAGTATTATAAGATTTACACTAAAAAAGAATCTTCAACAAATAGTAAAAATCTGTGTGATGCAACCGAAAGCACATTAGGTCTCAAAGAATAAAACTCCAAAGTATATAACCATCAGCAAATTTAGAGAAACACGTTAATATATGACAAAACTTGTTTGAAAAAACCATGTAAACTAAATAATTTGTAGGCAATGATAATATGTAATACCAACATTCATCCGGCAATCTACTGATGGTTATATACTTTGGAGTGGCTATCAATATGCAAGGTTCAAATTTACAGATGGTTATATACTTTGGAGTTTTATTAATTCTTTGGTTATATACTTTTTAGCAAACAAGCGAAAAATGTTATTGTATGTGTTTTATTCTTTGGTTATGTAATTTGTTACAGCTGTTATAACAAACGAAAAATCAGATTTATCAAATTTCAGATTTATCAGATTTTATATAATCAGATTTGATAACAAACGAAACATCAGATTCCATTATATAAAATCAAACACATTATATAACAAACTCCATTTTATAAAACTCCGATGTTGTAACAAACGAAAAATCAGATTTAAAACTCCATAACCTGTTATATAACCAAACAAACAAACAAACGAAAATTGCAATGTGTTCTTCAGGATCTCTCACTTCCTATTGTTTCATTCAAGCTCATATTTATTCTTTATCAAAGTAATATATATGTATAAATGAAAGGATAAGATGGAATTAGCTTACCTACTATCAAATGGAAGAAATTCTAGCCGTGGTTGATGAAAAATGGATATAGCAGTGCTAAGTTACGGGTTTGCATAAATGGAGTGGTTTGGCCTGCAGTGGATGCTTGTTTGAATCCTCAAGAATCAATGCGCCTTCCAAATGAAAACCTGAAATGGAATACCAAAATGTTATTGTCAAATTTCTGAAATATAACACTTAGACCCAAGATCAGAGGAATACATTGAAGGAGATAATGACACAACATAAAAAATAGCACAAAATCTAAAATGAGTGGCATTCAACTCCATAGATAGGCAATGTTGGTGATGATCAATTTCTCTACATAGTAAACACCAATACAAATAAAACTCAAATATCTACAACTCACTCCAAATTAAACACAGACATTACTACCCGAAAGGTGTCACTCAGTGTTTTATCAAAGATTACATTTGCATCTATTTTGTGTCACAGGCACTGAGGTCCATTAGATCATTCAGAAAATGTAGGATCAAATCTTGGACATCCGAAGTTGTTACAGCTGATATACGTCCAGCATAAGATCTATCAAAATTTTAAATATCATAAAACCAATCTAGTACTCTTCTAGATTTATGGCACTTTATTATCTATTCCATTACGAGAGGCAGAAAATATGATCAGTTGAACTTTAAATTTCAATTTAGAATAGAAAATGTTGCTTGAGTTTTGAATCTAGATTAGAATCACCAATGCGAGCACGCTGTTATACATATCAGAAATATGGAATCCGAAAGTGATAGTATAAAAGATTGGTTCTTTTTTTTTACTTTTTTTTTTTTCTGAAAAGCACGTATCTAATAAGAGTATTGCCAAATGAAGTAGGTGTAAAGGCTTAATAAAGTGGCAGATCATCAACAATAACTTAAAAAGCACTATATCTGAGCTCTAGCCTAAGTTTTTAATTTACAATGAGAAATTTGGAACACAAACCTTGCGGAGGCTCCCAGCAGAATCAATTAGCCAATTAACGCCCACCTGAAAACATATGTACACCCACCTCAATCTGGCCGGAACAATGAATTGAAATAAATAGAAAACTAAAACCAAACAAAGGAAAACAAATGAAACAAATATTATGAGATATCCTTTATGAATGAAAATATTTCGTAGTAATCTTTTCTTTCAATCAGAATCTGAAGTAAGTCTTAGAGATCCAAAAAGTCCCAATTTCTGAAAAAGTTTTCATCACTCAATTTCTAAATAAAAATTCTCAAATATAGCATGCAGAAAGTCGCAATTTCTAAAGAAAGTTTTCACACACTCGATTTCTAAATAAAAAATCTCTATACGGCCAGCCTACAACAACTGTGAAGCAATCTTTACCATAAATAAGGAAAAAAGAAATCAGAAATCCTTTAAATAAACTTGTATACACAAAACAAAGCCTTTATGTCATCAAATCATGGAAACACACAACTCACATGCACCTAGGCAGAAGTTGCAAGAGGGAGACGCTAACATCACGTGTGAAAAGAATGGCATAAAACTTCTTTTAAATTCACCAGTTCCTTCAGCCGTCAGCACAATCACACAATAGTGAACAAACTGCCTATGCAAATAAGTTTTGGATAGCCTTAAATCCACCTAATTCAAGAAATCCTAAAAGAAATCAGTAGAAACCGCTGTAAGCAGGGGAATGGATATACGACGAAGAAGACTTCTTACCTGAGGGGCAAAGGTGGATCGCGAGGGAGTTGGTGGTGACCGGAACAAACGACGCTCGATGGAGAGTCAATCCACATAATGAAACGGGAATCCAACACACACGATCAAGAAAGAAAAGAAACACTGAAGAACTGAAATAAAAAAAAATAGCGAAAGGAAGATGGCTTTACCGAGAAAGCTTACCTTAGTGTCGACCCGTGCAATTGGAGCAGAGTGCCAGATTCGGATCTGCAAGGGAAAGTACCCAACACCCCTCAAAATCGAGAATTGGTATAAACGAAATAAAGAAGAGGAAAAGTTTATTTTGCGTTCGGAAGACTCACAGGTCAACAACGGGCCACAAACGGCGGTGACGTTGCCGGACAAAAAGCGAGACACAGAGGTGGCAACAGTTGGTGGCTTTGTGAGGACGGCTCAAGTAGTCTGAAGGAACTGAGTTTCAGAACTTAGAAGGGTGGTAGTTCCAAGCTTACCAACGTGGGTAAGCAATTTACTACTAAACCCAATTAATAGTCTATGATTCGTAACAGCACAGAGGGTATAATAGGCACTCTATAAAAATTTGTATGGCATCCCAAAATAACCGCTGTTTGTGAGAGGAAAACCCTCTTCCTTTTTTATATAGTATAGATATATATATAATATGCAAAACACTCATAAACAAATACACAACCATGCACATAGTATAAGTATATAAATATATATATACTACCTAAACATGCAAAGGAAACAAAAAAATGCAGCATTTAAACTCAAAAATGAATCTCCCGCCAGAGGGAATTTTCCTCTTCACATCTCCCTGGCCGGGGAAAAAGCTACAAGGAAAAACTGATGGGTAAGTCCCCGACCGGGGACCTTTCCAGAACAACTCTTCCAGCCCGGGGAGAGGGTACAAACACGGAAACATAACAGCAGCAACAACAGGTCTTCGGCAAGAACAAAATAGGGCACAACAACACAAAGCTTTAACCAACAATAAAGCTAACATATCAAGGTAAGAAGGTACAAAAAATACTCAACAATTCAATCCCTTTTCATGACTTAAAACCGTAGCAAGCTTCACACACGTGAGAAGGAGAATCAAGTTCCATTTTTATGCATTTCTTACCAAAGTTCATTAATGGTATCTTAACTAAACCTTAACTACCACAAAATACAAGTCCATAAATGCAAGAAGGAAGTTAAGATGATCACTTTCAAGCTTTAAAATCAACAAAAGCATCAAGTATCCCATGAGATCAAGAATTTATGTTATAACCTAACTATTCACTCATGCCTTCAAATCTCCATGGATTCAAACTCAAAATTAGGGATGTACGGTTCAAAATGATCATAAATGAATGTATATTTCAACCCTAAGCTTACCTTTTGGATTTGATGAAGGTTGGAAGAGATTTGAGCCTTGAATCTCCCAGTATGGCAAGGGTTACGGGAATAACTGGAGAGCAGGGGTTCTGACTGAGTTTTCTCTAAGGGTGAAGGGTTGGTTTAGTTTGGGGTGATTAAGGGTTGTTAGAGGGTTGAGTTAGGGTTCCAATGATTCAAACCATGGTTAATTTGGTCAAGGTTTGTGAAAGATATGGCTATTTTAGTGAGCTGCGGTAGTTTTGACGAACGTAACACATTTCGGTTAAATTTTGGAGGTTCAAATAATTTTGGAAAAATATGAGACTAAGTTCATTAACGATTTCAACGAAGTTGACGGAACTCGATTCCGAGTTCCCAAGCCCAAGATATCACATACAGAACCAAGGGTGTGCTAATTGCTCGTTAGCCCCCGTTTTGGATTCCAAGAATAAAATAAATTCAAAACTCAAGCCAATGAATCTGAAAACATAAAACGAGCATATATGCACATTCATAACACATAAATCTACAACATACTAAATTTTCACGAAATTTCGATATCAAATCATATAAGAAAGAAGACGATTATAACACTCATAAGCAATGCGTTTACAAATTCATAGAATTCTATATTAAATAACTAAAATTAAATTTCATATTTGAATAAAATCAAAGTCAACGAATTTAGATATGAATTTAATATTAATAAAATTAAGATATAATTATTTAACATTTTAACCTTTAAGTATAAATTAAATATACAAAACACTTATAAATAATTAATTCATGCAATTACATAAACACATACGTCATACTAAACGACTGAAAAACTGGGGCGTTACAACCTCTCCCCCTTAAAAGAGCCCATCCTCGGATTTACTACTCGCCCGAACAAAAAATGAGAGATTCCCTGTCTCTCACAAGCAACAAGGAGAGAGCCCCGTCTCTCGAGCAACAATGAGAGAACCCCGTGTCTGAAACAACAATGAGAGAACCCTGTCTCTCAAACAACAATAATGCAAGGGAGTCTCCAATACTCTCGAGCCACACAACATAAAAAAAAAGTTACATTAAAGAACAATACCAAAAGGAAGGTATCTAACACCAATTACAACAATTAAAGTCACGTACATCACACAGGGGCAGGTATGAGGTATCATTCACATTAATCATCAATTATACAAAGCAATTCAACATGGTAAGAGATCAAAGCACATAGCATGAAATTATTTAAATGAGAATTATATGTATGCGTGTGTCATGGATGCTTCATGTACCGTTCACCGTAGTAGAGAAATTTGAAGTTGTGAGTTTTGTTGTCCAATAAATGATCTTCTCCGAAAGCAAGCTCAGTGCTTGACTTGTCTTTAGTTTCTTCAGTATACCCTAGTGAAGCGGTGATAGATTCTCTAAAGATTTTATTCTTGATTTCCTTCTAACTTTTACTGCTTCTGCTCTTCTTCGATCCCTCATCATTCCCTTTAGAACAATCTTCCCGATGTCAGGTCCATAACTACTATCTTTACCCATATCGGAGTCTAACATATCCTCGAAGATATCTACTCTTGGAAACCTTGTAAGTTCAGCTCTAATCTTGTGTTATTTGTCACTAAGGTCTCTCTCGACACGAATCATTTTCTATCTTCTGTTCAGGGTATCTCTTCACTCTCTTTAAACCTTTAATGTTATATTCAGTATTCGGTCGAGGAAATTCTCTAATTGAAGACAGAACATTCTTGATGATTCTTGAAGTTTGATTTAAATTTTCGCCCAAGGATCATCCTTTTCGGTTTTATCTCTTCTTAAGTTTCTTTCTGGATTACCATGGAAACAACCGATGACTTAATAATATTGTCTTTATTACGTATTGTCCAAACCCCTTTAGTACCTCATAAATTAATCTTTATTGACACCATCCCCTTTATATGATAACTTGATTCGGCTTCCTCTTGTCAACACTGATTTAGGAGTTCACCGAAGCTCCTGCATAATTCCATCATCTCTAAAAATCGGAATTCCATATGTAAAATTATTCAACGAACCCTCTCCTTTATACCCCGTGGTAATCTTCAACTCGAATTTAGCAACTTAGCTTCTCTCTTAACAGCTTAACCATTAAAGTCGTCTTATTCATTTCCGATCACCACCATTAGGGCTTCTAGGTCTTCCTTAATTTGCATCCCCGTTGTTCCTACTAAAATATTTTTTCGGGCACAACTTCAATTTTCCAATTTGTCTCTCGGTCATGCTCTCCCCCTTAAAATTTCTGCCTTTACATGCTGAACCCCAGCTATCCTTCCTTCATCGGAGTTCTTGATGTGAAATTCTTTTCAATAGGAAAGGTTATAGCTAGAATAGCAGCCCAAAGATTTTGCCCTTCAACTTCTCTTCTAATTCTCTTGATGTCCGAAACCCCTTTCCTACTCTTGTCCTATCCGAACACCCAGAAGCCAACTCTAGTATCGCTTCTCTTTCTGAAATCCCATTTTCATCAACCTATCCCTTACCTGAAGTTTTTTATTTCCCCCGACGTCATCTCCCTTGTAATGAGCAACCCCATTGTTTCTTTTCATCTAAATTCAGATGTGGCTCGATTAAAATGATAGTGGATAGATGAGGTGAAGCAACTTCCTATCAATTAAATACTAAAATGTATATCGGGTTAAAATGTCGATGCACGTGGCACACTTGCAAAAATTTGATATGCAACATATTAGGGCAATGAAATCAAATAGAGATGCACACACAAGTATAAGTAAGGAAAATTAAATAATTTGATGCAAAGTATAATGCACGTGCTATGAATGTCTTGAACCTGTCACCAAGATGGAAAGCCGTTAGTCGGGTAGCTTGTCCTCGTTTCTCTAATCATGGCTTACTTTAACTTGCTGATTATTCCTTGTCTTTCCCACGGTCTTCAAGATTTCCATGAATCTTTGTGTATCAACTTGTTTCTTCCACCATCCGGGATTGCAATTTCTTGATCCCTAAATTCTTCTACACCCACGAAATTAGCATCCGAACTTCTCCTCGGAAATCACCCTTCCACATTACCCAAATTCTCTTACAAAATTAAACCCTAATGTGGTTCCGAACCCTACTTCTGATCATCATCGTAATCAAGAATCCTGTACTTATCCTTTATGAGTTTAGATTGGTGAATTAAACTTGTTTTCCAATTGTTTATACTTGAGCACATGATTTCCTTCCAAAAAGTCTTTGCCTTTCTTTATCGTTTCCATTTGTTACCCCATATTTCCCAATTCGACCTCACAACATGACAATTCAGCTTGGATTTGGAAAATGAACTCAAATCTTGTCCTTAGTATTGTCACCTTCCATGGATTTGTATTTACCACGTTACTTGGCTCTCTCTAATCCCTTTCTGACTCGTTTTCTATCTTAATCGAAATCTAGAACACCTGAATCCAAACTCTTCCCGATCTTGACTTCTACAAACTCGATTTCTAATCACGAGGTTTATTTAGAAACCCTTCTTTGACAACCCTTGGTACTTAATTCCCACCGGATCTATTTTACCTTGACTCCTCTCAATCCTCGGTACCTCTTTAATGATCCGAACCCTGTACTAAATTACCTTTAAGAAGCCTTCACTCCATTCCTTAGGTTGAATGATCCCATTGAATCTCATTAAGGTAACCTATATAGAAGAGCCACATATGTCAATCTTCTAAGTCACCACTATCCCTCGATCAACCCTTATTTCACCAAGTATTCCTCTAGCTCTGCATCTCCAAAGTCGAACCTTCCATTCCGGTTCCTAACCCTTGAACTCTAGCTCCATCTAGGAAGGCCACACATCTCGAATTCTATATATTCTTCCCCGGTGTATCCTTCCAATCTTATATGCTTAAGAAAGAACTTGCAATAGATCGTTGTGATCATAGAACTTGGCCGTGGTTTGATATTACCTTTATAACCTATAAATCATAACTCATTTCAAGGTATATGCATACGATTAGTGCATGCTCATGGCACGTATTTAACACGAAAGGCACGGATCCATATAACAATGCAACAGGTAATTCAACAAAATTCAAAAAGAAAGATAATTTCATGCTCAAAATCGATGCAATGCACACATTATCTTGTAGTTCCTAAGCCGTACGACCTAAACTGACTCACTCACGACACGAGAACCCTGGTTTTGCAACCTGGAGGTTCTGATACCACTTAAGGATGTAACACCCCAAACGGGAGGCGCCACATCCCCCGCACTCAGACCCAGCCCGCATATGAAATGGAAAATCCATACATGTGCCCGATCAGAGCGAACGGGGACTCACTCACTCACTAAGCTAGGCGGGAACTAAACCTTCGAAACCAAATAAAAAGAGAAATCATAATGCGGAAGCATAACATATAATCCAATACCAATTCAAGAAAAATGACGGGTTCAACTAACATAATGACCTAGTCCCGAAAATTCATATATAAACGTAAATATGGGTTCCATCTATCTCTAGAAGTCTGTCCCGTTCCATTAACATAAGATAAATACCATTCATGGAATTTAAACCAATATACAACATGCAATGGTGTGACACGGACTAGACCACAAGACTCTATAGACTCGAACCCCCGCCTAGCGATCCCAAACTTGCAAAAGATCTGAAAACAAAGCCGGGTTCAGTCTATAGAAGACTGGTGGGTATAAAAAAAGGCATAATATAATATAAGACATTAATTAAACATTCACATGTAAGTTATAATCCCAATCGAGGTTTTCGAAGTATTTCCCAAGTGGGCGAGATAAACAAATCATCAAAGGGGATTATAACAACCAATTTCCATTAGGCCTTTCGTGGTCCGGCGAGTGGGCGTGCATTATCCCCAACCAACACCTTGTGTAATTCATTAAACATTCATTCTTTCTTTCTTTTCATGCATTACATTCTTTCGTGCACATTCATGATCATTTACACCTTCTTCCTCCAGGTGGTGGACAGGTTAGCAAGACCCGGCCACCCATTCATTGACCAAAAGGGGGTTACATGACTCCCCAAATGGCACTCAGCGTCCATTCCTCGCTAACTCCTAACGAGGTCCGGTTACACCGTACATTGGTTGGAACTAGTGTGAGGGATCCGCGTCGGCCCATGCCTCCCCAGCTAGCCACTCACACTAAGTCCCTGGGCCCCATTCTATGCATTCATTCATTCATTCTCGCCAAAACATTTGGTAGGGTTCATAAAATAAAGGCTTTACGTTGCAATCATTTACTCTTAAAACAACTCTATATACATATAATAAATTTTGGCCGAAATCTTTACACGTTGGAAGTATATAGGGTCATTTAACTAAATAGTAGAGAAACCCACCTGTTACACCTTACTGAACAATACCAAGAAGAAAAGAAAATACTTGAGGTGTCCTATGAACCCGGCATCTCCGCCCTGGAGAAAACTGTACAAAGGACAATGTAACGTGCTCATGAGACTCAAGACTCCAAATGAACTATATATGACGCACGACATGCAATGAATATGATATGAATGCATAAGAGATGATGTTATGTCATGAACATGTTCATGTGCAACATTAATGCATTTAAGGTATATAAACACGTCATTCATTCGTTATGAGAAGCGTTCATATCCAATCGAGTTCATAACTTACACATTTTATAACAAATTAATCCATCAAACTCATATTAATTAATATATATAACATAGTATCTATATATATAACATATATTACATGTATATATATACACGTACATGCAGGCCCAATTATAATTAATGATCATTTAACATGTAAATTCATCAATCCAATAATTAAGTACTCATATAAAATATATATATATATTTACCCATTATGCATGCATTAAAACATAATATATATACTCTTCATGCATGTAAGATATCTAATATATATATTTATTAGCCATGCATATAATTATATCTATATGTAGTTATACACATGCATATATATTATATACACATTAATTATATATAATATATACACCTTAAATGCACACACACATATATACGTTTACATGCATGCAAAGTTCATAAACATATATATATATAATATGCACAACACTCATAAACAAATACACAGCCATGCACATAGTATAAGTATATAAATATATATATTCTACACAAACATGCAAAAGAAACAAAAAAATGCAGCAGTTAAACTCAAAAATGGATCTCCCCGCCCGGGGGAATTTTCCTCTTCACATCTCCCCGGCCGGGGAAAAAGCTACTGGGCAAAACTGATGGGTAAGTCCCCGACTAGGGACTTTTCAAGCACAACTCTCCCCGTCCCGGGGAGAGAGTACAGACGTGAAAATATAACAGCAGCAATAGCAGGTTTTCGGCAAGAACAAAATAGGGCACAATAACACAAAGCTTCAACCAAAAATCAAGCTAACATATCAAGGCAAGAAGGTACAGAAAATACTCAACAATTCAATCCCTTTTCATGCCTTAAAACCGTAGCAACCTTCATACACGTGAGAAGGATAATCAAGTTCCATTTTCATGCATTTCTTACCAAAGTTCATTAATGGTATCTTAACTAAACCTCAACTACCACAAAATACAAGTCCATAAATGCAAGAAGGAAGTTAAGATGATCACTTTCAAGCTTTAAAATCAGCAAAAGCATCAAGTATCCCTTGAGATCAACAATATATGTTATAACCTAACTATTCACTCATGCCTTCAAATCTCCATGGATTCAAGCTCAAAATTAGGGATGTATGGTTCAAAATGATCATAAATGAATGTATATTACAACCCTAAGCTTACCTTTTGGATTGGATGAAGGTTGGAAGAGATTTGAGCCTTGAATCTCCAAGTATGGCAAGGGTTACGGGAATAACTAGAGAGCAGGGGTTCTTGCTGAATTTTCTCTAAGGGTGAAGAGTTGGTTCGGTTTGGGGTGATTACGGGCTGTTAGAGAGTTGAGTTAGGGTTCCAAGGAATCAAACCATGGTTAATTTGGTCAAGGTTTGTGAAAGATATGGCTATTTTAGTGAGCTGTGGCAGTTTTGACGAACGTAACACATTTCGGGTAAATTTCGGAAGTTCAAATAATTTTGGAAAAATATGAGACTCAGTTCATTAAACCCAAATTTTTTTTATGAGTTCAACGAAGTTGACGGAACTCGATTCCGAGTTCCCGAGCTCAAGATATCACATACGGAACCAAGGGTGCGCTAATTACTCGTAAGCCCCCGTTTTGGATTCCAAGAACAAAATAAATTCAAAACTCAGGCCAATGAATCCGAAAACATAAAACGAGCATATATACACATTCATAACACATAAATCTACAACATACTAAATTTTCACGAAATTTCGATATCAAATCATATAAGAAAGAAGCGCGATTATAACACTCATAAGCAATGCATTTACAAATTCATAGAATTCAATATTAAATAACTAAAATTAAATTTCATATTTAAATAAAATCAAAGTCAACGAATTTAGATATGAATTTAATATTAATAAAATTAAGATATAATTATTTAACATTTTAACGTTTAAGTATAAATTAAATATACAAAACACTTATAAACAATTAATTCGCGCAATTACGTAAACATATACGTCATATTAAACGACTGAAAAACTTGGGTGTTACACCTTCCGGAACACAAGGTACGCTAAAACGTGTTAGGCCCTCGAGTCCCTTAACAAACAAAATGGTTTTAAAACCATAGCAAACGAACTCCAAAACAAGAAACAAGCATATAAATATGTTCATAACTCATATATTTCATGCATGTCATGCATTCACAAAAATCGGAATCAAATTCTGTGTCAAACGGATTAAAACGGATTCAATAGGGCAAAACAGTCAAAAATTCAAACACATAACAAATAATTTAAATATTTTCAAGAATATGACATAAACAATATATTAAACATATAATTTTCATAATTAAATAATTTAAATGCGCATGTAGCACTCTCGAGACAGCGTACCTGTACGGCCGAAAAATCGGGGCATTACAACCTCTTCCCCTTAAAAAGGACTTATCCTCGGGTCCAAAAGCGGGGTCTTGAACAACTCTGAGGATGAAAGCTGAACTCCATGCTTCCTCTACGCACTCTGATTTGGTTTTCAAGTGGCTTCTCGGATTCTCAAATTCCGCCACAAGACTTCCACTGAATGAAGTTGCTAAGGCTTCAACTCTAACCTCTACCGATTCTAAAACTCCGACCGGTTGCTCACGAACATCGGACCTCTGAACTGGAGAAGCGGTGAACTCCTCAGGATATTACTTCCTTAATTGACGAATAAAAAAGCATTCTTATATCTCAGTAACTCGGTGGCGAAACAACTAGAGAGCTATTTACCTTCTATTCTAATAAGAGTCTCAAGGGTCTAAGTAACACGGGTTAAACTCCCCGTCTTTCCAAATCCGAGTGAATCCCCTTTCGTAAGAGATGCTTCCAAGAAGTCTCGATCTCTCACTTCAACTCTAGGGATCTTCTCTTGCAAACCACAATGTTCTCAAAATCTTGTCGAATAACGAAGCCATGAGAAAATGGATTAACTCGTTTAAAACAAGAAACCACTCGAATCTCATTTAAGTCTCCTTAGCCTTAGCAAACCGAACATTAAGTCCTTAGCCGTTTGCTCCCACTTCCAAATAGAATTCGGAAGTAGTTGGAGAATCCTTAGAAAATTTGGAAGTAGTGAGAGAATCGGTAGGATTCTTGATGCTCGGTCTTCAACCGATGAGGCTTGAGCATTGTTGCACGAAGTTTGTAGCGTTTCTTCTTATGCCAATACACCTATACCGGCTCTTAGAGTCCTCGAACAAACACGAACCAAGAGTGGGATAGTTCTCGTGACCTTGCACTTCTCATGGCATAGACTACACTCTCCCGAAAGCCACACGCAACCAAAGCCTTCCTTAGTCCCTCGATTGTAACAGAGCAGTCTTGAGTACCCTCGGGTAAGCAAAGCCAACACCGAAGGCAACTCTCTTCAAACACTTCTTCCCACTCAAACCGTACCTCTTTCTTGTCGTTCATGTCAATGGGTTGGCCACCTATAAGAAGACGAATCTCCTGTTGAATCCCGATAACATTAGAGACTTCTACTCTGAGGTAATTCTCTGTTCTTCTACCCAAATACGTAGTCGGTAATACCCTTGCTAAGACTCAACTCGGTGTAGACTACGTAACTCTGTAGAAGAATGAACAACTCTCGAGGTGAGCAAAGGGTATTTTTCTTCCACAGTTAACCTGTGTAGCCCACAATAATTTATATTCATCCTAAGTCTCGTCTTTTTCTTAGATAGGACTAAAGCACTCCATGAAGAAGTACTCGAATGGATGAAACCACCTTTTAAGAGCTTATCGAACTATGCCTTGAACTCCAACAACCCTGCAAGAGCTATCCAGTAGGGAGTCTTCGAACAAGGTTCAACTCCAGGATAAAGATCACGACAACCTCAATGTCCCTGTCGAGTGTTAAAAAAGTCCCAACTTTCAAGAAAACATCAAGAAGATCTTTCTTCGATCTTCGTCTCCTTAAGCCTTGCTCGATCCCTCGGTTAACCTAAAGGTAAGCCACATAGTTTGTCACACCGCCCCGGATTAACCAACCGCTTCCACAAAGGATATAAACTGGCTAGCTTTTAATCTATTACCCGAGAATATCGTTAAGCCCCAAAACGGACCTCCTAAAAGCAATCACCAACACAACATGGCGCTAAGATAGCCTCGTATCTCAACAAGGCGTCTTCAACAAGTCCACCGGGCAACCTCAGCCCTAATGACTCACCAAACACCCTCGGGCACTCAACCTAACCAAACTCTCTCCAAGAAGAGAGTTCACACAAAAGGAATTAACCATGCAAGCAACGAAGAGAGAAAGGTAACACATAAGTGGGTTTCCCCAAGATTAAAATATGCAAGAATGAGATGCCATGAATGCTCAGTGTACCTTTCACCAAGGTGTAGTGTTGATCTCAGCATCAAATTCTTCACCTTCATTTGCATCAACCCGAACTGGACTCGAAATCTTGGAACCACTGCTCTTCGTAGGCCTCGGATTCTTGTCCTTCGGACAACCGTTCACCAAATTTCCCAATTCTCCACCCTTGGAGCATGTACCAAACTTCTTCCTACAAACTTCTTCCGTGTGATTCGGGCCTCGGCAATAAGAGCATTGAATTATTTTTGGTAGGGTAGGCATCGAATTCATCTTCAGTGGTCGAATCTTCTTCTTCTTCTTGGTGTTGTTGACATCTTGAAGTCCTTAAAGTTCCTCTTGTGACACTGGTCTCTTGCTTGAACTCGAATTCGAACCATGTCCTTGTCCCACATAAGAAGTGTGAGACTCTAACTGTTGATTATCCATCTCCAATTGAACCGCCCTTCTTATTTACTCGAACTATTCATGCACCGGTGAAGTTCGAAAAACTTATTGAACTTCATCTCTACGATCTTGTATATAATTCCGGACTTTAGGGCAATTCTTATCGAATCCCGATTTCTCAAACTCCAATACGAGGTCATCCATCTTTTTTAATTCTTGTTCAAGATTTAAGAACTCTTGAAGTCTTCTAACCATTGCACTTAGAGAGATGTACATGTAGCAAAACTCTCGAATAAAACTCTCCCAAGTGAACTCTTCCCCAGACTCATCAATTTTGATCTCACTCCCTTAAGCCACTTTGAAGTTCGACCATGGATTAAAGGGGAAGCACACTTCACCTTCTCTTGCGATGTCCCTGAACAATTTTCCCAAAACCAGGTTATCTCGGACAACCATTCCTCGGCCTTGGCATCATCACCTCCAAACTCCTTCGAAGGGTCGGAATCCCTAAACTTCTTGTAGACTGAAGACACTTGTTTTCCTTGTCCCTTTCCCGGTAATACTTGTTGATTTTGGGATACATCCTAAAATAAATCACAATTCCAAGAAATATTGATGCGTCCTGGGTTTAGTGCATGTTCATGTGAACAATTAGTACAAATAATAACAAATAAGTCAGATAATTGATGCAAATGAGTGCAAACAAACCCATAAACGTAAGCCGAACGACCTAGGCAAACCCAACATGACACTAGAGCTCCAGTTTTGCAACCTAGAGCTCTGATACCATTTTAGCCCGATATGTGTAACAAAATGGGAACTCCGCACACACATCAAGCTACAGCGAACGGGAGACAAACAAAATCTCTCCTAAGCTACGCGGTCTAGACCCTAATATCGAGTGCACAATAAAATCAAATCAAAGGCGAAAGCCACAGGATCTCAAACATACAATCATACATGCTCAAACGGATACAAGATATACATATCATACCCACCCCGGGCCAAATAAATCATACAAATTCAAAAATTCAAATCTGAATCATAATCTTAGACATATTTATACATAATACCAACACGAGAAAGTAAAGATACAAGATATATAAAAAACTCGACTACCAAACTCGAACAATACAAAAGAAAGACTGCTGCCTAGCTCGAACCGAAACCTACACCTGCAACTTAAAGAAACAAGGGGAAAAAGAAAACAATGAGGAGGGGTCAGTACTAAAGATTGGTGAGGGGGCTAACACACTCACACGTACATATACATAAGAGCAGAACATATTCAAAGTCAAAGAGTTCATAAACCGGGTCGTAGTTTTTGCATTCTAAAACATTTTCTCCCATGATACTATATATAAGGAAAAAGATTTAAGGCCGAAGGCCAAAATTAACCAATTTTAGAAATTAGAAGTCCACTCCCCGTTTTACGAACCATATTCAAAATCAAAATCACACTAACTCGTTAAGTACGAGTTTCCAACCAACCTACTTCATATTCATAATCAAAGTCAAAGACAAATACAAAGCTCAAAGTCAATCCAACCGTCTTCATTTGGGGATGAAGAGG
Source organism: Lantana camara (assembly GCA_037501455.1). Taxonomy (NCBI): domain Eukaryota; kingdom Viridiplantae; phylum Streptophyta; class Magnoliopsida; order Lamiales; family Verbenaceae; genus Lantana; species Lantana camara. The sequence goes on from CM074860.1 coordinate 24,252,978, forward strand.
TGCCCTCTCAACCCCGGTTCTAAGTTCAAATATTAAGTCGGGAGGTTCTACTCGCTCCTTTGACGGTGTCTCCATCAGCTCAAGAAAACCCATCTTTCCCTCGACCTCCCGAGGTTGGGCAAATTCTCTCAATGGTGGAGTTGTGTTGATGGGAGAGCTCGACGACCCCATGGTCGACCTGAATTACCATACCACTTCTCCGGGGCCCAGTTCAGAGTTCAGATTTCAGAGTTTAAAGGATTATCTTTCAAAGACATATCTTGCTAGTTCAAAACACACACACCAACCCTTTCCAAAACAAACAAATGAAAATATGGCTTACGTATATATAAAAGCCTTTTGAAAGGAGTTTCATAACAAACGGGCCATTTCCCACAAAATACGTGCCAAACATATATACATATACGTAAGTCATATGCGGCCTTAAAACACAGGTAGGATTTTAGGTTATATTAACCAAAAGAAAGAAACCTCACCTTGACGAACAAACCGAACGGACAAGCCCAAAGCACACCTACGAAGCGGCTCCACACCAACGAGCTACTCCTCTCGGACAATCTAAAAACAAGGGACAACACTAAAACTCAAAATGAACCAAAGAAACACTTGGTAAATGCATATGGATGTAAATGATGCAATGCACGTTATATAAGTTCACACTTAGGCATATCGAAGCACTTAGCATAATAACACACAAATAATTCATGAATTAAACACATGACATGTCCAATAAACTCATAACATATCATATTATAGTAAATCATAAGCATTCACTAGTTTAAATTGATAAAGAAGGCAAGAATGTAAGAAAACATCGAAAGTTGCATATAAACGGTCATATAAGGGCATATGAGAGCATATGAGACCATAATTCGAAAACAGCATCTAAAATAAACCACAAATTCATAACATACAACTTAACACATAATATGACATGTTGATAAAACATACGAACCATAAATAAGGCATAAAGATCAAGCAAAGCACAAACGAAATAAGGAAACAACGCACAACCGTAAGCAAGACGTTGCGGCCGCTCCACCTTTTACACACAAAAAGATAGCGCCCGCGACCTACAACTTGAGACTAGGCTGATTTGAGGTCGTGGCCATGAATCAAAAAGGGCAGAAAAAGGTAGAGGCCGTGAGTCAGCCCTCGAAACCAAGGGAAAACACAGTCACGACAGCGACCAAGAATGATATTGGTGCGATCGCAACCTCGACCCTAGAGTTGCAGTCGCGGGAATGAAGCAATCCAGCCCTGTTCTTCGTCTCCAACCCAAGCAACAACAACAACACATGAAAAGGGAAGAGAGAAGGGAGCAACACAGCAACTAAGAGCACAAAACTCAGCCAAACAATCCCAAAAATGAAGCATATACACACGGTAAGAGCAAGGGAAGCAAATCAGCCACAAAGCTTCAAAACTCTCATATTTCATCAATGGTGTATCCTTGCACACAACATATAAATCAAATTCAATTTCATAAATACGTAAAGGAAGCTAGAGTGATCACATTTCATGCATCAATTCTGAAGAAAACCGAAGTCATGGCCATGAATTCAGGAAATGGAACTTTAACCTAACTATTCACTAGCAAACTCATAGCATGCTCTATACTTCATGACAATATGCAAATTATGGCTTAAAACAACCAAAAGGAGATGGAGAACAAGAATATATTCTTACCTTTCGAATCGGAGAAGAAACAGAGAGGATACGAGCTTGAATGTGTAAGAAATAACTAGTGATCAGTCCTTTTCTTTCTGCCTCTCTTGGTCCCGGTTTTCCCTTCTTTATTGGCTGAAAATCTGAAATGAGGGATAAGGGTTGGATATGGTATTAAGTTAGGAGCATCTGGGTCCAAATTTGGGGTTATTTGGTTAATACATGAACCAAGCAGTAGCAAACGGGAGACAGACAAACACACTCAAGCTAGGTGGTATGTACACCCTTACTTCAAAATCAAAATAAACAACAACAACAAAAGCTAAAGCATAAATAAATAGACATAAAGCGAACAAGCATCGAGTGACAAGTTCAACTAGCATAAATCCCTAATCCCAAAAATTATAATTTAAAAATAATTATAGAATGCAAACGGATTCATCTGTGCCCTAAAAACTTGTCCCGAATTCAAACGTAACAAGAACGTAAAGTACATACATCACTTAGCAAAATCTAAAACATAAACTAACTGAACTTTACAACCTTAAAAGACTTGACTAGACTGGCTGACTCAGAGGACTCGACTCAAGCCACCTAACTCGAACTCTGAAAGCCAAACCTACAACTCAAAACTTCGGGCGGCGGGGGGGGGGGTGGGGGGGGGGGAGAGGGGGGGTTGGGGGGGTTTGCATACCAAATGTTTTAGCCATGATAACACATGTAGGAGGTTCCTTAACAAAACAAAGCTTAACATATCAAAACATAACATATTTTATTGAAACGCACCATAACAAATCGTAGCTTACCTTATCAAAACGTATTCAAGTTTTATCTTAATTATAAAGTCTATCCCCGTTTTCACAAACCAAAGCATATCATATCGTAAAGCTTGGTGAGTACAAAGACAAACTCTATCCAAGACACCTTATAACATAGCGTATCAAAATAGAAAAACATAACATAACATACCAGCCTCAACTTCGGGTAATGGAAGGGTGTATACCCCCTATCCATCCATTCGTATATGTCGAGGATGTGAGTGTATGATTCTCACGCCTCAGGATTCCATCCCCCACCAAACCTCCTAGTGGGTTCTGGGTGGGTCCTCGTAACGGATGGAGACTATGCTCAGGCTTTACCCTGATGGCCCGATACCATTTCGAGGGGTCCCAACCCAGAGTCTCCGGGGCCGAACATAACATATCATAACGTACAAAGCATTCGTATCGTAACCCGCTACATATGTATCATATCATAACATACTTAACGTACCTTACCTTGCAATGAGCTATGCTTTACATACCCCTCTGTGTCATTTCATAACTTATCCTTTTGTCATAATGCTCGACTTGTGAGAGGCACATGGTTTGGAGCATTTCTTAACGTTGCAAAACTTAACAAAGCATAGCAAGCTTATATAAGTTTGTACATAGCATATCATACTTGAAAGCTTACGAAAAAGTCATAAGATACATATTTTGCACATATTTACTTATACTTTAGGCTTATTAAATCGCATGCATTAGAAAATGAGCATGCAAGCTTTAGGGTCATAACTATAATCCTAACCTCACCTTATACCGACGAAGCTGAACAAAGAGCAAATAGTTCATCCCGGAACTTACACGATAGGCCAAACACTGCACTAGTGCAAACTTGAACAAATTGAACACAAAACACAGAACTTAGACTCAAAAACGGACCACAAAGATGCACAATGAATGTTTATGAATGCAAGAGATGCAATCACATTCGTGTAACATATTTTCATATCAATTCCATACAACAAAATGCATCACATATCATAACGTATCAATTCATAAGCATAAAACAAGTTAGGATCAAGATCGGGGTGGTATAAATGAATGAAATGAGCATATGAAGCAAATACACAACTTGTATTAAAGTAGGAGAGGATAACGACCATTGGGCCTCCCCTTCACAAGGCCCCAATGGCCGTTCAGCAGCATAACAACAAAACAAAGCAAAACTAATGGTAACAATGTCCATTAGGCCTTTTGCCTAACAAAGCCGCCAACGGTCCTTCATATTTTTGCCTTACCTCGAATCGTTGATTGATCCGGCGAGTGATTTCTTGAGCTTGAAGGGTTAGAATAGCAAATGGGGTTGAAGCTTTTCTTCTTCTGTCCTTTTCCATGATGAAACGTGTTAAATGGGGCAAAAAAGGGCAAAGATTTCAGCCATAAAGTGCTGAAACATGTCGGATCAAAAGGATCTGGTCCATTTGGATCAGATTTTAAAGCAAAGAGTGTTCAAACGGCTTAAAAAAAATATGAGACTAGTTTCATCAAAACGAATCCAATGGTGAAGTCGGAATTTGAATCCGAATTCCCGAGCTCAAGATAGCTAAAAATGGCTTCAAAATATCCTAATTACAATTAGGTCCCTAAACTTTCAAAAATGGACAATTGAGTCCAATCATAAATCTAATTAAATTCTAAACCATCCCATAACTTGAAATTAAATCTACATTAACACTTAAAGCATGCAACGTCATATAATTCACATAATTGAAATTAAAATAATCAAAAATTCACATGTGATGTCATACCTGGCTTGCCGAAGGAACGGGGTGTCACAAAACCTCTCCTTCCAACCCTTACAATTTGATGAAGTCAATGATCGAATAATCCTAAAATTGGATCTCGATTGCCACTAGATATATCCAGTCCTTGAGGTAGATTTCTCAAACGTTACAATTGCTTAGAAGACCTTGCTCAGGCAAATATTTCAACAAAGCCCTCAATCCATTCACCATGGAGTAGGAATTCGGTAGTAGTTGGATCGGGTTTATCCTTAATGTGTTCAAAAATTCGAGGATATCATTAGGAATGGGGATACGAAAGCCATAATTGACTATATGAAAATTGACCTTCTTTGGGAGGATGAGTCATTCTATCCACTTGTCTTGGTCGGATAATTATATATCCATCGTACTCGGGGGATCCGCCAAACAACAAGTCCTTTACCTCTTCAAAATTTTCCTTCAAAATTTTACAAAAAATCTTTTAGATCCTTGGTTAGAGCAACTTGTGGCTCGAAATTTCCCTCTTTATCATCATCTTCCTCCATTCGACCTAAAGTTGAGGGATTCTCCTCTTGGTCACCCTGGGGCTCGAAAACCTCTTCCAGTTCCTCCACCAGTATCGGGTCCGATAACCATGACATCAACTTGTTCATTGACCATCTCGATATCAGAGTTCGAGGCCGAACTGCTACTGGAATCACTTTCCGAACCTGAAATACAGTCAGTCTCCGAGCTAGAGTCTGAACGTAACCCCCTAGTACTTGAGGAGTTAGGCGATTCATTCACCACCGTCCGATCTTTTATCTCCGACTCTCCTCGATTTTTAAACATCTCCGTAGGGAGAATATCCTCTTCCCTTATAAACGCCAATGGGATAGAGGTTTTTGATAAATCAGGGAGCTGATTGTTATGGGTCGGTGTGGGGATATCCTTCATTGAAGCTATAATTCGAATATATAAAATTGTCTCCTGAATTTAGGGAGTTGAGTCGAAGGATACCTAGAAAGCTGAAATTGATGAAGTGGAAGCTCAAACAGACACTATTCTCTGATGACTCATTTCTTTACCAATTGCCCGAATGCCTCTGGGACGCTCTTATCTCTTTTAATGTAAAGTAGCGGAATGATTTACTAAACCCCTATTTATAGAAGGTGAAAAGGCGAAAATAGGAAGGTGAAATAGCGAAATGATTGCAAGTGCGACCCTCCTCGAAAGTCAAAACGACGCCACCACGTCCACCTTAGGTAGCAACGTTTTGAGGGGCTAAGGACATGGCAGGACATTACTAGATGATGTGGCATAGTCTATAGTGGACATGTGGATCCTTCAGCTTATCTCGACTGACACCTTCTTTGACCTACTGCTCGAGGAGGCGACCTTCACCACCCTAAGACGGAAAATCCTTCTTTTGATCCCCATATCGAGAGCGTGCTTGACGATGACTCTTGATCTCCCATTGTCCTCGAGAGGTCACATGGCTAGTCATGATTCATAGAGATAGTAGCTGACCAAGCATTAAATGCACCGTAATAGTGGGGTAACTGAAAGATGGAGCGCCGCCCACGGCGGTCGCCGCCTCCGCTATGGCTAAAGGAATAAATACCCCCGCATTTACTTCTGTAGGTAAACTTCATTTATGATAGTCATACTCTGCCCCATTCACTCGACCATTACTAGTTCACTAACTTGAGCATTGGAGTATCAACCCCAGGTAAAACTCCATCATATCCCGAGTTGGCCTCAAACTTATGTTTATTCATTCTCTAAAATATCAATCTTCCTAATCCTACAAATACTAAGTGATCAGGCTGACCCGCAGCTCGAACTTCTCAATCTGAATTTTGGCTCGATCAATTTGAATTCTTAAATAGCATTAAGTTATTAGATTAAGTCGTAAACTAAGCTCCTAAATTAAAAAAAAAAAATACAAAAGAAGACATAAAAATATTAGGTTAATTACATCTAGACCCCTTTCGAGTTTAGTATATTACAATTGGACCCCTGTTTGTCATTTTATTACAGTTTGACCCCTTCTAAAATTTCAAAATTACTAAACGGTGAAGAAAAGATACAATTTCGTTAAATATTTCACGGAATATTCCAAATAATTGTGAAATAACCATTATATTCAAAATAATTGTGAAATAATTGTTTGTTTAACCATTTATTTATTCTAAAAAGACGTGATTTTTTTTTCTACTTTTATAAAACATGATCTTAGAACCAAACATAATGGTCATTTCACAATTATTTGGAATATAACGCAATTATTTGGAATATAAAGTGAAATATTTAACGGAATCGTACCTTTTCTTCACCGTTTAGTAATTTCGAAATTTTAGGAGGGGTCAAACTATAATAAAATGACTAACAGGGGTCCAATTGTAATATACTAAACTCGGAAGGGGTCTAGATGTAATTAACCCTAAAAATATTTATAAAAACTATAAACGAAGTACTGATGTGTTTACGTCGTGTCTACACTTCTAAATTTGTCCGAGATGGTGTCATTTTCTTAATTTAATTAATTTTTTTAGGTGTACATGCGTGTCTAATACTGCACCGATTAACTTAGTAAGTATGTGTGTTTATATCAGATAGATTGTCAGCCATGGAAAGCTTATAAGTCATAGAAAGCTAACTTTTCTAAAGGTAGGAATTAGGATGCACTAAATATATAATATATATTTGTGTGACAGCCATTGAAGCAACATGGCGCCAAGTAAATAATGATTATAAAATTTGCCACTCCCATCAGCTCAATCGCTCATTGGCTTTCAAAATTCGATAATGAAAATATCTTCGTTTTCGTATTATGTTAAAACCCTAGTGAAACACCTTTATTTTTTAAATTAAGTGTGACCATTTTAACTGGGATTCATTATTATCGATCAACTGTTTCACATCCCTTTCAGCACAATGCTTATCCCAAATACCTCTACCCGGAATTATTAATTAGTCACTTGTGCATGTAAATATAATTTAAATGAGGGAAACATAATGGAGTGAGGGAGGTATTGACTGTTCAACTTATCATTTATCAGATTGAGACATCCACTACATTAATCAAACATTCAAACTTCAAAGCATATAACCTAATCAAGAGCGCACAGACACGCACGCACATATATGTATAGGATTAACATCTAAATCCTTCATATATGTCCTTAAGTAAAATTCAATCTCCTTCCGTTATCTTTTTACTATAACAATCCTAATATTTGTTTTCCTATTATGCACCCTAAAATCTATAAACGTTAATTAAACGAGTCCTTATCATTTAATATAGGGAAAAATACAAATTTAGTTCTCTAAGTTTGTAATTTTGGTAACTTAGTCTTATTTATTTTAAAAAATTTATAATTAAGGCCAGTAAATTTGTAATTTTGACAATTTTGATCCTGTCCGTTTTGAAATTTTACAATTAAGTCCTGTATATTCTAAAATTTTGTAATTCATGTTTGATTTTCGCATAAAAATTTTATTAGTTACCGAAATTGGCCACGTGGCTCATTTCTTTGTTGTATGACGGGATGACATAACAAAAACATTTGAATTGTATAAAAAAATTATTATATATGTGGCGTATCTAATAACAAAAAATTTAAATAAAAAAATATAGTTATAGTTGAACGAAAATGTTGTGTCATTCAGCGAAGCCTATAAGAAGGTTACTCACCGAGACAACTGACTCTTTCTCAATAGAAAAGAATAGCCAAACGAACCCAATTAGCTGGTCAATCTCAGATATCTTATCGGCCAGCAAACCGGAGACGGACGACCACGGGCACATGAAGATCTCTACGTACTTGTTCTAGTCCAGAACATGTGAGATCTTCCGATTTGCGTGCACGGAAGAAGCTCAAACCAAGAAGAGTTTGGCTTCAGTTTGAATTCAGGCACGACCTGGCGCCATCTGAATCCTGACATAAATTATAAAATTTTAGAACTTACATGACTTTATTGCAAATTTCAAAACGAACAGGACCAAAATTGCCAATATTACAAACTTACAGAACTTAATTAATTGCAAATGTTGAAACGAACAGGACTAAATTGCCAAAATTGCAAACTTATAGGATCAAATTTACATTTTTGCCTTTACTATATATAAGAAAATGATTCCTAAAGATATTTTTGGCAATGCAAGAATATTCTCTATCTTAGAAGGTTAATTTGAAAAAATCATAAGAAAACCCTAATGAAATTTTAACGAATTAGAGGGATTATTCATGGTAATCAAATCTTAGAGAATTATATAGATGTTAGAGATACTGACTTGTAATTAGATCTATTTTTTTTCCCCTCATAATTAGATCTAATTAATTTTCAAGTAATCGAATATAATTCTCACTATATATTTATTTTATATATAGCACATAAATAAAAACTGTAGCACCCCGAGCGTAAGGCGCCACATCCCCCGCACTAGAGCCCGACACATGTAACGAAATGAAGAATCCGTACACGCACCAAGCACTAGCGAACGGGTGACAAACAAAAGACCCTCCTAAGTTAGGCGGTCTAAACCCTCAATCAGAGTGCACAAAACGTAAACAAATCATACAAGAATGAAAGTACTAAACAAACTTAAACAAGTCATATGAACAAAGTTACATATTCCTTAGATCAAAATACATACAAACTTGACACACCGGGCTAAAACTTAACAGATACAAATTTCAAACTAAAAAGGTTCAAAGTACAGAATGCAATACATGCCCTAATCAAAATGCAAACTCGAACAACCCAACCAGGACTCAAAAGACAGCAAACCGGCTAGCTCGAACTAACGGACAGGAACCTGCAAACTAAAAACATAAAAGAGGGGTCAGTCACATTGACTGAGTGAGGGGCTACATACGCTCGCGTGCATACGTATAGAGAGCATAACACACATCATAGAAGGGAGTTCATGAACCAGGGCATGGTTTTTGCATTCTAAAATGTTTTCACACGTGAGAATAGATATAGGGAGTAAAAGAGTTAGGCCAAAGGCCAAAATAACCAAATTTTAATAATTGAGAATCCACTCCCATTTCATGAATAATATCTTAACAAATTAACTTAATAGAATCAAACATAAGCAAACTTCACACAAAGGGGAAATGTGCATAGGTTAGTATCCATGCCGGATTCCCATCCCATGTCACGATAATTATGTATAGGAGTAAAGCCCAGTGTCCTGAGTCTCCCTTACCCATAATTACCGAGCCTCAAACATAAACATAATCAGAATCGGAATCAAAGTCAAAGTCTTACCGTATTCAGAGACATGCCTCATTCGAACCCATATTGTATTCACATCTGTCTCATATTCATATTCCAAACATATCCTATACATAGCATATTCGTATTCACAACGTATCCAAAATTCTAACATATACCTATTCCTAGCAAAATCACATCCTAACTAGTTCTTAATCACAACCTAATCATAACATAATTAAGTTCATAATTCTAGCATATTCATATCCTAAGATATTCACATTCTAACGTATTCATATTCATGCATATTCTTAATCCTATAATCACACCATATTCATACCTCGCATAACATATTCGTTAACTTGAATCACATCATACGTAATCATAATTCACATGTATTACATATACATAGGCTTATTTCGCATGCATACATATCAGACACATATCGTTAGGGTTTCACTATAACCTATCGTCATCTTACACCGACGAACCGGGCCAAAAACGGTAAAATCGACACCTATAGAGCGACCTTGTCACCAACGGGATACTTCTATGAACAAAACAGACATTACAAGACAAACTCAGACTTTAAATTAACCATATATACATTCGGCATATGCATATGAATGCAAATGATGCAATGTTTTTCATATAAATTTCACACTTAGGCATATCGGAGCAAATATCGAAATCTCACACAACTAATCCAAGAAACAAACTCATCACACGTCAAATAAATTCATATTAAGTCATATAAGAGTATACCACGAGCATTGATTAATCTAAAGTACATATACGAGACAACGGATGCATAGAAAATGAAATAAAGTGGCACTTAAGGCATACAAATTCATATTAAGTCATAAGTCACATAATTCACGTCAAATAAATTCATAAATTCCGTACAATGAACGTAACACATCATATAGCATGTTAACAAAGCACATAAGTCATAAAGAAGCCAAGAGAAATCATACAAGGCAAATAAACGAAGTCACAATGCATACATGCAAGCAAGGAAACGCTTAAGCCATATAAATTCATACTAAGTCATATCTCACGTAATTCACATCAAATGGATTCGTAAGTCTCATGCAACAAACCTAATATATCATATAATGAGCTAACAACACATACGCATCATAAAAAGATTAAAGAAGTAACATGCGAGGCAAGGAAACACAAATTAGTTCATGCATGTACATATGAGAGCATAAAAGGCATTCACGTCATATATCACGTAAATATGCATCGAAATTACATAATAAATTCATATTCAAACATATAACAAGATATATAACATGATAACATCATATATTAATCATATAAGAGCAAGGAAAGCCATGCAAAACACGAACAAAATGAAAAACGCAGCAGCAGTCAGCAGCACTCCAAACAGGCCTAAAAAAGGTCACGGATGCGACCAAGACTCAGTTCAAATGCGGTCGCGGCCGCTACCAACATCTCCAGCAGCAGCTCCACCCGACAAAGGTCGAAACTTGGGCAAATTAGGGTCGCGGGCGTGACCAAAAATGACCTTCTGGCGGTCGCGCCCACGACTGCATGTTGCAGTCGCAGAGCAGGGCTTCCAGCCCTTGTTTCTTCTTCATCCAAAGCAGCAACAACCAAGCACGAAAGGGCAATAACACAGCAACAAATAGGCAAGAAAAGGAAGCAAAAATAGCAGCTAAACCCCCCCCCCCCACACCAAAACAACACACACATACACGTACGTTACAGACAAGGAAGCAAATCAGGTACCTTTCTTCAAAAATTCGTTTTCATCAATGGTGGGTCAAAGAGCAGGTAATTTCTGTTGTACTTTGTTTTGTTGATGATTTGTTGGAATATATTTTCTTTGGAAAGATTCATATATCTTGCATATATTTTAAGAATGTTATTTTGTAGGATTTTGTCCAATTGAAAAGGGAAATTGTTGACCTTATTGACCATATCCTAACAAATCATGATTCCTACATTCAAGGTAATTGATTGACAAAGATCAAACATGGAAAGGATTCTTAACCAAATACCAGCAGGAAGATTGAGGAAAGAAATCACCATTGATGCTAATTGATTGGCTCCAACGGCTCCTTCCATTCACAGCACAAGTTTCGGTCATATAAAGTCATGAACATATGAAGAAGAAGACAAGTCTATAAGTCCATAAGAGTAAGACTTTGAGTGTTGTGTCTGTAAGTCCATAAGTGCAAGACAAAGTCCGTAAGACCCTAAGTGCGGGACAATTGTTTTTCTGAGTATTGTAAGGATTTGTGATAATCCTGCGTTATATTGTGAAGACGGTAGTTCTCATGTGTGGTCAGGTAATCTCCGGTACTTCAGTGTGTTGATACCATGGTTGAGGTAATATTTCATTAGTGTGTGTTTGTGAGATTAATAAGTGAGTGAGACTTACTTATCCCACAAATGTTGGATTGTACGAGGTTACAAGGTTTTTCTTGTAATCGTGGAACTTAATAAACTTTATTTGCAAAACTCCCAAGCTCACAACTTGAGGACAGGAGTAGGCTTGCCGAACCTGTATAAATCGCTTGCGCTCTTTCTTTTCAGTATTTATTTCATTTTATCTTTGTTTCTTGTGCATTGGTACTTTGTTTTATCAAATACCAGAAATTATTCGAAGTACCAGTCCACCCTTCAAGGGTTTCAATTTCACAAATTTTATGCATATAAATGAAACATATAATCTTTCTAGATCACATAAATGGTTTCATAGCAAGAAATGGATCCAGATTTCACAAGATTTCATCAAAATTCACATAAACCCTTACTATTCATGTATATCTCCATATCATGCTCCATACTTCAAGAAAATCAGCAAATCAACACTTAAAAGAAATCCAAGAAGATGGAGAACAAGATCATAAACTTACCTTTCAAATTGAAGAACAGTTGATGGAGCTTTGAGCTTGAAATGTGCAAGAGTGAATAGTGATGGGATTTCTTCTTTCCTTCCTCTTTTCAGCTGATTTCCTCTCTTTCTTCATGTGTAGCTCGAACTGGGAGAGAAAGCATGGATAGGGTTCTGAGTTGTGGTCATGTGGGCCCAAGAATCACCTCATTTGCTCAAGAAATGGATATGTTATGGTCAAAACCGTAAAAGGTGGCAAATTTGCTCGAGGTTCAGGTTTCGGACGAAATTCGAAGGTTCAAACAGGCTTAGAAAACTACAAAGGTAGGTTTGAAAGCTTCCAATTTTCATTACGAGTCCAGCGCCTCTTCCGGAATTCGAGTCCGAATTCCCGAGCTCAAGTTATGCCTTCCCGAACCCAAGGCGCGCTAAAACGAGTTAGGCCCTCGAGTCCCTAACAAATAAAACGGTTTCAAAAACCGTAACAAACGAACTCTAAAATAAGAAACAAGCATATAGACACATTAATAAATCACATAATTCATGTATAGCAAGTTGTCATGAAAATCGAGGTTGAAAACGAAGTTAAACGAATTAAAAACGGGTTGAAAATGTTCAAAAACATTTAAAATCTTAAACATAGGGCGTATTCTGATTATTCAAATAAGTCATATAATTTCATACTTAATTAATTAAATACGCACTTAGCACACTCGTGATATCGTACTTGGAAGGCCAAAAGGTCGGGGTGTTACAAAAACTTGTCGAAAATTTTGTATGAGAAAATATATACACAAAATAAGGTAAGAATTCATTAAGGAAACTTGCTAGAAAAAGGGTAAATTTTTTAAATACGAGGTTTCAATGGCAATTTTGTTTTATATGAATTTAAATTAAAGCAAATGATCATTTACCTATTAAAAATAGCTATATTGTAAGTCATAAAGTCGTAACCAAACGTGCATGAGAATATGCACTCTGGAGTTTGGCCAAAATTATTTTGCAATTTGCACACACTATTATGACGAATGTAGGGACATGTATCGCACTCATTGCAAATTAATTAAGACATTTATGCACAAAATGAAATCATAAAATGAGATTGATGGTAAAGTTTTCATGATAGTTATTTGCTATAGATAATAAGGAATATAATGGTTTGACTTTCTATAATTTTCATAGTAAATAATTAACCCAATTAATTGTATTGTAGGTGCAAATAATTTGAAAATGTGCTGCTCCTACTATTAAGGTAAAAAAAAGTATAAAATAAAATAAAATAAAATATAATAATAATAATAATAATAATAATAATAATAATAATAATAATAAGGGTTAATTACACCTAGCCCCCCAAATTAGATGAGGTAATTACAGTTCATATACTACTTTTAGATTAATTACAGTTACCACCCTCCTAGAAAATTTTAATTAAACTAAGCTCCCAAAATTTTAGGGTTCCGTGAAAAAAGTGGTAACGTCAGCAAAACTTTTTGTGAAAACCCAAAAATACCCTCGTTGACTATAGTCAATTTGTTTCTTCCCAAAATATCCTTGGGGGTTACATGTAATTTGTTATTTTATTGTGGGGGTTAAGTGTAATTTTGTGAAGTTTCCACATGGGCCAGGTACCGTTTGTTCACAATCAACGTATAAATATGAGCTTTGTGTTTTAACCACACAACTAAACCAAATAAGTCTTACCGTTTGTTCACAATTAGTTTATATATATGAGTTTTGTATTTTAACCACACAACTAAACTCATAGAATAACTCTGCAATGGCTTCACAACCCACTAAAAAGGATATATTTCTCATAAAACAAACAATTTCAGCTTGATAGACTCATAAGTTCTTTTATCTTCCCTGACAACCTATGAAAAACAGACCTATCAACAGTGTGTACAAGAAAGTAAAGAACATGCATAATAAAATTTACAATTGCAAAGAATAAAACATAGACGTTTATTGATAGTTGTAACTCTGAACTCTCTTCTCAGAAGCATGATTCATTTCTTGGTTCGGAGATTTTTAATAGATTTCGGAGGTATATTATTGATGGCTGAATCATATGTTGCATAGCATTTTTCCAGGAATGCAAGAATGACAAGGCATGGGAGTAGTCCATTTGTTGTGACTTCAAATAATGTCGAAGACATCTCATTTGCAAATCTTTATCACTACGGAAAAGAGAAACGGGTTTCAGTAGTTGATCTTTATATCGTCATTCAACTTAATCAGAATATGTGGTATTGAATCAAGAGATTACCTTCCAACATATAGCCCATTATACTGTATTAGCATAAATCAAGCATTTCCAAACATAAACCAAAAGCCAAAAAAATAAGTGAGTGACACGCATTTCACCCAAAGAAAATGAAAATGAAACAACTTAAGAGAAGCTTAATACATCTCACTAAATCACCATTAGCGACTTTACCTTTGCCAATTTGAAAAGAGAAGGGCATATTTGAAAAGAGAACGGTTGCTGCCCTAGATCCTTGGTGCTTGTTGCCAAAGATACAAAAATTTGACAAATAACATCAACCAATTTTTGTATGGACAACTAGAAAGATTAAAAGCTGGAAAATGATTTACCTCCAAAACTTTTGTGCAAGATCGCCATTTTTGCTGAATCATTGCAGTGAACGGTCACCTATTGCTCTGATCTGATGAGCTAGCATACACTTGAATCTACCTCCTCTTTGTTTTCCCCTTTTGCAATTCGAATTAGGGTTTTTGCCTTCAGCTAAAAGCGTGTCTCCCACTACGGGAGAGAAGCTATCCGTGGGTGCTCCATGTCGATGGATGGTGGAGCTTTCATGGCGGCAACGCGATTGGTGGAGCTGAGGTGTTGAGTTGGGATTTCTCCGAAGAACGAAGTCAGTTAGGTGCTGAAGCCTGAACGATAATTTGGGGATTAGGAGCAATTTTATTTTATATTTTGTTTATTGGGTTCAAACACATATTTAAGTTTTAGGGATAAAATTGGAAAATTCAATTTTAATTTTTCAGTCAATTTTTCAGATATTATTAAACGGAATAACTGAGGGTATAACGGAAAGTTTATGTCTTTTTTAACGGAACCCTAAAAAAAAGGGGGTCAAATGTAATTAAAATTTTTCAGGAGGATAGTATATGTAATTATATCTAAAAGTGAAATACGAATTGTAATTATCCCATTTAATTTGGGGGGCTAGGTGTTGATGGTGCAAGAATCTGAGCTTCCTAAATGCAACAACACTTTAATATTTGTTAGAAGGGGAAGACCATCACAGGCGTGAAAGCCTCAGGAACTGGGTTTCCTTTTTGTGCGTGGGTTCTTCCAGCTAGGATAACACCAAGAATGCAGGAGGTAATGGTGATGCAACTGTGGTGAGGTGATCACGGAGCTTAGGAAGATGCGAAAAAAATGGAGAGAGGGAATGCCCAGTGTGAAATGTATGCAGAAGATTGCTTAGGGGAGAAAGCATGCGTCCTCCTCTATTTATATGTTAGGGGTGAGGGTAGATGGGTAAATTGACCGTGTGGTCCCAAACCTGTGTTGCCCTAGCACGTGGCATCCTGTGATGGTGTGAGAAGGACGTCTCTGAAAAGGAGGCGGCGTGTCAGGTACAAAGTGCGCACTACCTTTGTGTCAGAGGTTGTTGGCGAGGGTCACGTGAGAGGAAGGCCCAAAGCCCTCCTTGCTAAGGCTCGGGTCCATTGCAGGGGAGGTGGGATCATTCACGAGCGATGTTGACGCTCGAAGAGTGCAGGGATGGATCCTCCGCGGCAGATGACCCTTGAGCGTCAAAACCCCGAGCACCAAGAATGGGGTCCCCGCGTGGGTGCTTCCCTGGGAAGGGTGACCCTGAGGGCCCAGATGCGAGCGTCAAGCCGGTTGGCTCTGGCCCTCTACCTGAACAATTGTCCGAGGCCCAAAGGCCTGAATTAGTTGGCAAGTGAGTGGGCTGGATGGTCTCACGAGCCCATCAATGAGAGCGTGTAGTCTTCAAGTCAGTCGATGGCGACACGTGGATGGCTCTGATTCGAGTGCGTTTCTGAGTCTCATCATTTTGCCCCCCAAATTCTGCAGTATCGCTTGAGCGTACTGTAGAATTTCCAAGATAATGGAGCGTCGGGTTTTTGAATATCCGAGGGTCGTGCCTTCGCTATAGAAGTGACCTCTTGACTTCTGCAACGGGTACAGTCTGACACCGCATTAATTGCTGTCGTGTCCGCATTTAATGCTGAGTGGGAACGTGGGCACGTGCACTCCGGGAGGCGTGAGGCGGTTACCAAAAGTGGGGAGTTTCCTAGGCGGGAAATGATTGCCATTTGAAATCTTACACCCCAATTAAGGCCAGCTTCCACCTCTATAAATAGGGTTCTGGAGGGCTCTTTGGCACTTTTCACGCCTTCAACTTCTTCAAGCATACGCAGCAAGAATTTTCCTCCACTTCCACAGATTTCGGCGAGTTTCTTCTTCAATTTCTAGGTAAAAACTCCATAAATCTTGATATTCCGATACTAACTTTTAGACTTAGGTCGTGCGTGAGCGATCCTTCTAAGCAAAGAATCCCTTCTGTCTTTGGATCCATTCCAGAAATTTTCTCCTTTATTGAGTTTTCTGCGAGAAATTCCACCTTCAAAAACCGAAAAGCAATCATGGCCGGGCACCCAGTTGATGATTATGTAAGGGAGATTGACGAGATGTCGGTGGGGAGTTCTTCCCCTCACGGCAATGTTCCCGCAGCTGTTCCCTTGGCTAGGTCGTCCCCAGGTGAGGGGATTCCCATGGCGATCCCAGTGGCCCAGGCTCCGGCTGATGTTAGGGATGAAGAGGTTGACGCCGCCGTTCGAGGGATGAACGAGCGTGCTCCTGGGGGGGTCGATGATCTCTTTGAAAAGATGGGCAACGTGATGGAAATGCAAAGGCAGGGGGAGAGAGTATTCCCATTGTTGAATAGCGCTGTGAGACCCCAAGATCACAGGATCACAGTGGCTGTGATGGCTCCCGAGGGCGAAGCAGGGCCATCCGGGCGTCAATTTGAGGCTGAACCCTCCAGAAGGCGCCATAGGAGAGGCAAGGAGCCTGTTACTCGAGTGAGGCAAGATAACCGCCATCAAACTGATAGATCTCCGGATGAGATTGAGAGTATTTTGACGCTCGACGATTTGGGGGATTTGAGGGCGAAAGCTTATTGGGATGAAGTAGTATTTCCCATGCGACTTCCTGAGGAGGGGGAGAGGGCCAACCGACCGCCGCCTGGGATGATGACGGTCTATTGGGATGCAGTCCTGGCTGGGGGTTTGAGGTTCCCCATCTCGCCCGTCACTGCCAACATCTATCACCACCTGAGGCTTTGCCCTTCACAAATTCTACCGAACGGCATAGCACTAATCAACACTTTCGTGATTATGATGGTTGCGCTAGGTCGCGAACCCTCGATCGTCAATTTTGATAGCTTGATACAGGTGGCCCGCTCGCCGCGCTCATCACCTACGGACGGGTTTTATTACGCCCAGGCCAAGTCGGGTTTTAAGATGATAGATTCCCCATCCACTTCCTATGGCGAGCATTGGAAGGAGAAGTATTTTTTCGTGGGGGCTCCAGGGGGGATTTTTAGGGTTCATCGCCAGTGGTTGATACATGGCGAGGGTCCTTTGATTAGGGAAAGGACGAGGAATAAAGCTTTTGAGGATTGGGCACAGGGGTTAGCCTTCGAGATGAGGAGTGAGAAAAAGTGGATTAAGGCTGAAACCCTGGTGAAGAACGAGGGAGTGCTGTTTCGTTATGGCTTGTCTTGCCCTCCAGACATGATACTCAACCCTCCAGCTGACATCATGCCCCTTGATGGTTAGATTCTAGGAACTAACCGCTCTAACTTTTAGAATAGCCTCCTAACTTGGTGTGATTGCTGTATTTTTTGCATCTGCGATCCAAGCAACCAACTTCTGACGCTCGTTTCTCCTTATTTGCAGGTGTTCAAATACTATCGCAAGGCATGAATGCTGAGGCTCTTTCCCACATGTTGGGCGCCCAAGGACCCGCCGCTGACCCTCAGCCCCCGCAACAACAGCAAAACCGTCCTCCCAATGCTCCGAGGGGGAGGGGAACCCGGCGAGGATTCGGCCGAGGGAATAACGGCGCTCGTGGTCGCGCAGGGAATGAAGCTCCCCTTAGGGGCCCCATCGAAGATTTAACAGTGGAGGGTACCCATGGGGCTACTCCTCCGCCGGTGGCCCCCGAGGGTCCGATTTCACTGAGCTCGAGCGGATCCCGGAACCGCTTAGGGGAACATATCCGTATCCACGAAACTCTCCGGGCCGACCGTCAAGGGAAGAGGAAGAGGATGCCGGATTCCATTCCAATTTCTGGCAAGGGGAAAGAGGTGGTCGTGGGGCACAGAGGCGAGGGCAGCGACTCTTCTTCATCAGAGGATGAAGATTTCTGGAGAATAGGCTGCAAGGGCGACTCCCGCTACAAGCGCCAACGGACTGAGGGTCCGGTGCTTCTGAAAAAGAGCGCCTATTCCGTGAACCTAGTTTCTGACATCGTCGGGAAACTCCAATTTTTCGGCGATCATGATAAGCTGAACGAGCATGACGCCGCTCGTGTTGCTGACGATGCCTGTCATGCCCTTCTGACGGTAAGTCCTTAGTATCCTCTGAAGGTTTTCAACTTCCATTGTTCCCACTCTAACGCTAATCTTTGTTTCTGACTTTTCCAGGAGGTAATCCCTAGGTTAAAGAATTTGCAGGGGCGAGCGCAGGCCTACTCCGAGCATAAGGCCAAATACAAGAAACTTTTGCGAATTTCTGACCCCGTCCAGTTGCAAGAGGATTGCAACAACATCCACGCCCAACTGACCACCGCCAATATTGACAAGGACAGGTTGAGGGAGAATCTGCAGAAGTCGGACGAGGCCTACCTTACTCTTGACGAGCGTCATAAGGAGTTGAAGGTGGAGCGCGACCGGTTGAGGCAACAGAACCGGGAGCTGGGTGAGCAGTTGGCGGAGAGCACTCCCCGAAACGAGGAAGCAAACAAGGCCCTTGCTGACTTGCAGGGCAAAGTACAAGGCTTGGAGGCGAGGGTATCCTGGGAGGCAGTGAAGAAGTTCATACGCTCCAAGGCTTTCGTGTTCGAGGCCAACATCCATTGTTTTGACAATGTACGGCGTTTCTTCCATAAAGCCATTGGGCAAATGGTGAAACTTGGCTTGGCTCCCGAAAGCGCTCGGACTGACGCGCGCCTGCGCATGGATCTGGATGAAAACTGCGAGCCCATGGTCCAAGATGAGGATCCCACCGAAAGCCTGGCGGAGCCGGAGTACGAGGAGTTGGTGCAAACGCTCCAACGGGAATTTATTGCCGCCAATAGGGTAGGTCCCGAGCCCCTCCTAATAGAAGACGAGGGCACCGTCATGGATACTGTGGACGTCGAGGAACCTGGCGAGGCCCAAACTTCTGACGCCAACGTGTTGGCCCCAGTTCCTCTTGCGACTGCACCTCCAGAGCCCAACTCTCAGGCCCAGTGAAGATCCCCTGGTTATTGATCGCTCTCCTCGTTGGTTTAACTTCCTTGTCATATTTAAGAACAATTTATGTTTGTACTTAATCCTTCAGTGACTTCCTGAATATTTCGGATCCTTTATGCCGCTTTCCCACATATTTGAACTCCTCTTTTTTTTTTAAGGCTTCAATGTCTGAATACTTTCTCCTTTACTTTTAAATGATGAATGATGTTATTTCACTGTGCTTGCCGTTTTTAAACTGGTCTCTCTTGTTTGAATGTTTACGATGAGCGTGTTTGTGCACGAGGGCGTTTCCTTCAAGGGTGCCCTGGCATTCATCACAATGCTCTAACAGTTTAAAGTTTGGTAGCGTCTGGTAATTTGAGGGGCGTAATTACGGACGCGAGGGTGTTTCTCATGGGTGTTCCCTGGCCGTATTCGCAATGAGGCTCGAATTTGAGCTTAGGCAACCTTTAGGGATTTGCCTAAGTATTGGCCCAATAACGTGCACCCTCGTTTCGGACGCTCCAGTGAGTTCTACGCACTTTAGAAATCAACAGTAGGATTTGCTAAGTGTGGGAAAGAATAGAGCGTAACCGTGGGGTTAGCGTCGTTTCGAGGGACCAGTGAAAGAATTGGTCCAGGATCCAATATTTTATGAGTGTACTTTTACTCAACAAGTTGAGGGTCATCGGGGTTTTTACGAGCGCGAGCTGGAGTGGCGAGCACTCAACTGGCGTAAA
This sequence comes from Lantana camara, assembly GCA_037501455.1. Classification (NCBI taxonomy): domain Eukaryota; kingdom Viridiplantae; phylum Streptophyta; class Magnoliopsida; order Lamiales; family Verbenaceae; genus Lantana; species Lantana camara. The sequence goes on from CM074860.1 coordinate 24,273,519, forward strand.
TTAAGCATTCTGCTCCCCGTTGTTCGACATGCTCAATTTTTAGGACTTTATATACTTACAAATCGTTCAAACTGTTCCGGGTGGAGGGTTATCAACACCTAGATAGTGTCGCTTTGAAATGATTGATGTATCACGTAGGCCGTTCGACGTGGAGGAAGCTCGACACGGAGTAGGCCTCTCGTCGCTCGAATCATTTGATCAAATAGGAAAGCAAACAAATAGCAAAAATAAAGGACTAAATACTTACTGTTGTATAAATGCATTTTGAAATGATTACAGCACGCCTTCCGTCAAAGGCAAGCACTCCATGCCGCAAACGGGCAATTACAAAAGAATTGATGTTTACACGTAGAACCTTCTAAGGTTACATGCATTCCATGGCCTAGGGAGCCGCTCGCCTTGCAAAGTTTCCAATAGGTAGGTATTGTTTGCTCGTACCTGGATGACTTTGAAGGGGCCCTCCCAATTGGGGTCCAACTTACCCACATGTTTGGAGACTTCAACTTTTTTGAGGACTAAGTCCCCCAGTTGGAAAGTCCTTTCCTTAACACGTTTATTGTATTGGCGAGCTACGGTCGCTTTGTATTTGTGGATACGTGCCCAAGCAGCATTCCTCTTCTCGTCCAACAAATCTAACTCTAGCGCTCGATTGGCTTCGTTAGCAGCAGGCTCGAAATAGGCAACGCGTGCGGATTCTTGAGCAATTTCCGCAGGTATCATAGCCTCGGAGCCGTAGACGAGGGAGTAGGGAGTTTCCCCCGTTGCCACTCGCGGGGTAGTATGGTAAGCCCATAAGGCTCCCTGAAGTTCTTTAGCCCATTCGCCCTTCTTACTCTCGAGCATCGTCTTCAGATGCTGGAGTAGGGGTGGGCGCGGGTCGGGTTTTTGCGGGTTCGGGTTTTTCGGATCGGGTACCCGAAATATCGGGTAGCATTTTTTGCTACCCGAATCCGATCCGAAGAAGGTCGGGTACCCGATAATCGGGTATCCGATTTTATCGGGTACCCGGTCGGGTCGGGTTCGGGTACCCGGCTAAATTTTCACTTTTTTTTTTTTTTTTTTTTGCTATTTTAAAGGCATTTATATATATATATAAATATATATATACATGTTATAATATATATACTGTAATATTTATAACATATACATTAATATATATATATATATATGTATAATATTATACATGTTATAATATATATACTGTAATATATATATAACATATACATACTTTAATATATATACATAATATCATACATGTAATATATATAACATGTACATACTATAATATATAGAATATCGGTAATATATAAATATATATATTAAAGTACATACTTTAATATACATACTGTAATATATATATATATATATAATTAAAGTATGTATTGATATTATACATGTTATAATATATATAATATATATACTGTAATATATATATAACATATACATACTTTAATTATATATATATATATATATATATATATATAATATCATACATGTTGTAATATATAGAACATGTGCATACTATAATATATATAATATCTGTAATATATATATAATATGCATATATATATAAAAAATATACATTTTTAAAAAAATTTCGGGTAATTCGGGTACCCGATCGGGTAGTTCGGGTAGTAAAATACTACCCGAACCCGATCCGATATATAATGTCGGGTTTCGGGTACCCGACCCGATATCCGAATTTACGAAAAAAACCCGATCCGATCGGGTTTTACCCGATCGGGTCGGATCGGGTAGCGGATACCCGATCCGAAACGCCCACCCCTATGCTGGAGTATGGTTCTATTGGTTACTTCCGCTTGACCGTTGGCCTGAGGGTGGCCCACGGAAGTGAAACGTTGCTCAATCCCAAGTTCGTAGCACCAATCCCGCGTGTCAACGGCAATGAATTGGGATCCATTGTCTGAGATGAGTATTCTCGGGATGCCGTATCTGCAAATGATGTTCTTCTAAATGAAATCCCTCACAACCTTGAACGTTATTTTCGCGACTGCTTCAGCTTCGGCCCATTTAGTGAAGTAATCCACAGCGAGTATTACGAATTTCTTTTGTCCGGCCGCCATCAGGAGGGGTCCCACAATATCAATGCCCCACTGATCAAAAGGCCACGAAACGTCAATAGGAATCATTTGGGCTGCCGGCAACTGAGGGGTGTTAGAGTGAAATTGGCACTTAGAACATTTCTTAGAGTAGCTAATAGCATCCTGCAGCACCGAGGGCCAGTAAAACCCACTCCTTAAGACTTTCTTTGCCAAGATCCGACCACCCGAGTGGTTCCCGCAACTTCCACTGTGTACATGTTCTAAAACTTCCTTGGCATGCGAGGGTCTCAAGCATCTCATCGGTGGGCCCTGGAAGGACCGCTTGAATAGCCGACCCTCGGCGTCCAACGAGAAATGAGGGGCTTTGTTTCTGATTTTCCGAGCTTCAACTTTGTCGCTCGGGCTGGTCCCATCCTGGAGGAATCTGGTAATTTCGTCGAGCCAATAGGGCTCGGAGGGGTCAATCATATTCACTTCCTTCGAAGGTCCACTTCTACTTATCAGTGGCTCCTCAGTTCTAAGAAACGTAACAGCACGCTCGCTAAAACCATCCAGGACGGATGCGAATTTTGAGAGAGCGTCAGCACGTTCGTTTTCTGCCCTTGGGACCTGCAAAAGGTGGAACTCCCTGAACTTGGCTATCACCTCCTTAGTGCTCGTCAGATACTGCACCATGGTGGCTTCTCGAGCCTCATAAGAACCTCTAATTTGACTCGCGATCAACTGAGAATCCACATATGCAGTGACCCGAGTGGCACCATTTTGGAGCGCGATCCTGAGCCCCTGGATGAGGGCTTTATATTCAGCTTCATTGTTGGTGACTTGGAACGCCAGCTTGATGGCATAGTCAACTTCAGCTCCGAGAGGGTCTCTGAGGGTCACCCCGGCTCCCCCCCCCTTGTGAGGTCGAGGAGCCATCAGTGTGCAGTAGCCATAGACCATCCTCTGCTGAGGGCTCAGTATCTAAGTTGAAACGTTCCACCAATAGGTCGGCCACGGCCTGAGCTTGTATCGCCGTGCGAGGCTCAAAGGTGATGTCGAATTGACTGAGTTCAATTGACCATTTAATTAATCTCCCTGAGACGTCCGGCTTTGCGAGCACTTGTTTGAGGGGCTGATCTGTGAGCACCATGATAGAATGCGCTTGGAAATAAGGCCTTAGCCTCCGAGAGGCATTAACGAGCGCAAAAGCAAATTTCTCTATTTCCATGTATCTTTTCTCCGCTCCCTATAGAATCTTGCTCAGATAATACACCGGCATATGTCTACGCTCGCGAACAGCCACGAGGACCGCGCTCGTGGCTTCAAGGGAAACTGATAGATAGACAAACAAGTTCTCCCCCGGGTTAGGTTTGGTCAACAGAGGCGCACTCGAAAGGTACTGCTTCATGTCCTGCAGAGCCCTTTCGCAGTCCCCGCTCCAGGTAAAGTTACGAGCGTTACGCAGAATTTTGAAGAAGGGCAGATTCCTGTCCGCTGAACGGGAGATGAACCTATTCAATGAAATGATCTTACCCACAAGCACCTGGACCTCTCTCAGATTGCGAGGGGAGGGTATGTCTAAGATTGTTTTAATCTTTTCTGGATTTGCTTCTATGCCCCGTTGGCTGACCATGTACCCCAAAAACTTGCTACCCCGCACGCCGAATGTACACTTGGAAGGGTTCAGTTTCATACCATAACGACGCAAGATGTTGAACGCTTGTTTTAGGTCTTGCAGGTGAGAAGATTGACGTTCGCTCTTAACGATCATGTCGTCCACATATACTTCCATGGATTTTCCAATTTCACCCTCGAACATTCTGTTGACGAGGCGTTGGTATGTCGCTCCTGCATTTTTGAGCCCGAAAGGCATAACCTTGAAGCAATAAACGCCCATGTGAACCACGAACGCGGTTTTGGGGCGATCCTTAGGGGCCATAAATATCTGATAATATCCTTGAAAGGCGTCCATCATGCTCATAAGTTCACACCCAGCGGTCGAATCCACCAACTGATCAATTCTAGGCAGGGGGTACGGATCCTTGGGACACGCCTTGTTGAGGTCCGTGAAGTCATTGCACATACGCCACTTGTTGGCGCTCTTCGGAACGAGCACCACATTGCATAGCCATTCAGGATATAGAATTTCTTCTATGTACTGAGCGTCAAGCAGTTTATTGACCTCTTCTTCTATGACCTGCCTTCGGAACCCATGGACGTCTCTCTTCTTTTGCTTTATAGGTTTGAAGGCAGGATCCACGTTCAGCCTGTGGACAATAACGCTCGGATCTATGCCAGTAAGGTCGGAAGTCTTCCAGGCAAATACATCAATATTTTCCCGCAAGAACTCAATCATCATAATCTGAGAGGGACCGTCGAGACTGGAACCTATTTGCGTGGTCTTTTCTCGATTCCCGGGCTCCAATTCGATGGTCAGAAAGTTCTCCGTAGGTTCCACCTGCACTTCAGGCCTCGGTAGTTCGAGTGCTCTTTTCTTGCCTGTAATTTTCCCGCTTGTGTCGCCCGAGGGTATATGGTCCTCGTCTTCCGAGGAGGAAACCCCAACCTCTCCGAGGGGCGAATTCCCTGTAACTACGGGTTTGTCTGTGGCTCTCTTCTTGTTCTTCTTCCTATAGAGCTTGGCCCTTTTGCGCTCGGGGCCATCTTCATCTAGCTTTGGGAAGTCAACAGACTTTTTGGTGGAGCCTGCTTGGATGGGTTGTTTGGGCTTGTGGCTTCGGAGGGAGAGTATGTAGCATTCCCAAGCTTCCTTAACATTACACAGTACTTCTCCAGTACCCTCGGGGGTGGGAAACTTGACTTTTTGATGATAGGTGGAAATTATAGCTTTGAATTCGACGAGGGCTGGGCGCCCAATGATGATATTGTATGGAAGGTCCACTTCGACCACCACATAGAGAACATTCAAAGTTTTTCGTTGTGGAGCACGACCGAAAGAGGTGGCCAAGCGAATTTGTCCGCGAGGGACAATCTCGGAACCTCCAAAGCCGACGAGGGCTGTTCTGAGGGGTTCGAACGGAATGTTCATGATGTTCATTTTTTGGAACGTGGAGTAAGGCAAAACATTCACGGAGCTTCCACTATCAATCAAGACCTTCTTTACAATGTGATTGTGTACATCTAAGCTAACCACCATGGGCCAGTCAGAGGTTTCACCGACGCCATGGGGTGTTAAAATGTGCTCTAAATCCTTTTCTGTGAATCCTACGCTCCCATCCTTTTCCGAGCGTGATGGTTGATCAATAGAGAGCACCGGCTTGGGCTGGGAAGATCTTTGGTCATAGCTCCGAATGTAGCGACGTCGGGAGGCGTTAGAGTCACCGCCCGAGGGTCCTCCGGCGATCATGTGAATGACCGCGAATGGTTGATTTTCCATGTCTGAAGCTTTCCCTTTTCCACCGTCGCTGGGCTCGGTGTGACGGTGACGCGGGCTCCGAGAATGCGAACGACTTCCCCCCGTGCATGCGCTCGCTCCGCACAGTGCTCGTCGTACCTCTCCAACACCTTTACGAACTCCTTAAGGTGCCCCCCAGCGATCAGCCTCTGAATCTCCCTTTCTAGCTGATGACATTCACTGGTGTCATGCCCTTTCTGTTTGTGGAAAGCGCAGTATTTTCCCGAGCGCTTCTGAGCCTCGGTTTCTCTCAACTTTGACGGCCTCTTAAACAGCTTCTTGTCCGCCATGGTATAAACTTCCGCAATAGGGCGGTTGAGAGGAATGCGCTCGAACTTCCGAGGGGGTGGAGAGTTTCGTCGTGTGGAAACTGGGCTGCGGCGGCGACCCTTGTTAGAATCCGTCCGGTCCTCGGGTACTTTGCTGGGACGAGGGGCGTTCGCCATTTTCTGATCCCTTGCGATGTACATATCCTCGAGAGTAAAGAAAGAGTCCGCAATTTCCCTAATCTCCATCAGCGAGCGTGGCTTTTTCTTGGCCACCTCTTCCACAAATTCCTTGCTGACGTAATGCTTCATGTTGATAGCTCCAAACAGAACATGCCTCAAGAAGTCCATAGAGGGCTTTCCTACCAACAAGATCTCCTTGTTGAATCTTCCCATGAAAGACCGTAAAGTTTCGTTCGGCCCTTGGACCAAACTGTAAAGAGCGGTCGCGGCTGGGGCCGTTGCCTTCAAAGAGTTAAAGTGGCTGATGAAAGCATCCGTCAAGTCATAATACCCCCGAATTGAGCGTGGGGGAAGCTTTTTGTACCAGTCTTGGGCCATTCCCGTGAGAGAGGTGACAAACACCTTGGCCCAATAATTGCTTGGGTGATCATACAAGTGCTTAAGATGTACAAAATGATCCAGATGCTCGGCTGGATCTGTGGTTCCATCATACCTGTTGACAGCTGTGGGGATTTTGCCTTTCCCCGCACGGGTCATTAGTACCTCCTCGACGAGGGGTGAATCGTCCGTCATGATTCTGTAATCCTTGTCCTCGGGATCTTCATAGCTGGCTTCTCTCCTGCGGCGGGAAATTGGGCTGCGTGGTCGGCGAGCGTCTCTGGCCTTGGACCTCTCGTCCCCATCACGGGGGACTTGAGACCTTGCTCGAGAGAGCTGCTCTACCACATTCTGGAGCCCTCTAATTTGATCTTGTACCGCGGCCAGCTGAGGGTCACCAACATTTCTGCGGTTTGCCCTTCCTGTGGCCCTCGATTGGACCTCTCCATTATCTCCGGCCGCCTCATTTCGAGGGGCCCTTTCATCTCCTACAGGTGGTTGTTCTTGCTGGACCCTCGGTGGGGCATCATTTTCTTGATTCGGTGGTGGTGGAGGTTGTTGGGCCCTTAGCGCATTTTGAGCCATCGTCAGGGGGTGTGCTGGGAGTCCTCCCAGGGGTGGGGCTATTCGAGCGCCCGCGTGTGAAGGGAAATAAGCCGCAGTGAAGTGTTCCCAAGCATTCTGCATGGCTTGACTCTCGCATTGCGCATACAGCGCCTGAAGTTGTTGTGTAGTGATTTGGGGCATCTCTACCCCCTGTATTTCCCTTGGCATCGATAAGGGGAGGTTCAACGTCCCCACTTGATACGGCTGGACCAAAGATACCATTCCAGGCATCATTCCAGGCATTACCCTGGGCTGCGTAAGAGTGTACCCTGGCGGCGGCATGGCCATAGGGTACATGCCAGGATGGGGGGTAGAGATATTTGGGGCGAAAGCCGGGGGGGAGGATTGGAGCCCGATCCTCCGGCTTCATTTCCAGTTGGGGGAGGAGCGGCAGCGGCGGCTTCAATGTCTCCGGCGACACGCGGAGGTGCGCCCCCGGCGGGGGTGGGGTTTTCAGCGTTCTCTCCATTGGCGGGAGGAAGACCTCCTCTATTCCCCAGAGTTCTGGATCTTGTAGCAGTAACCATGATGAAAGACTTTGGTGTCACTTTTCAACTAGCTTTTAAAGGAAGAAACTGGTAACGACGAAGATGGTGGTGATGGATTTCCCACAGACGGCGCCAAAAATGATGGTGCAGGAATCTGAGCTTCCTAAATGCAACAACACTTTAATATTTGTTAGAAGGGGAAGACCATCACAGGCGTGAAAGCCTCAGGAACTGGGTTTCCTTTTTGTGCGTGGGTTCTTCCAGTTAGGATAACACCAAGAATGCAGGAGGTAATTGTAACAGCCCAAAACAGGGGCAAGTTGGAAATTACGAAAATACCCCTATAGCTCCAAAATATTCTTACATTTCCCGAAATACTTTCATTACCCAATATTTTAACCAAAAGAATCCTCACATTATTTCGAGGATTGTCATACTCTCCGTGAACCATAATTCCCATCCTAACTCCCATAGTATCAAAAACCGGCAAAAACCCTAGCTTATGATTCGATCATCAATAAATCCTTACACATCTACTTTTTGATATTCAAAATTATAACCAAAACGATCCTTAAATTATTTTATGAATTTTCATGCATTTGCCAAAAACTCGATCTCACCATAGCATATTTTATAAATATTTTCCTTTCTAAAAATCATCATTTTATTTTGAACAAATTAGATTTTATTCAATAGTCGAAATTATACTTGAAACGATCCTTGAATTTTCCTCTACATTATAGTGATTTTTCCAAACTTTAAACTTTATCATAGCTTCGTTGATATAATTTTCCTATGATTTTCATCATCTTTAATACTCATAATTTATAAACGAAAGCTCTAAATATTCCACATTTATAATCAAAACAAAGCTTATTTTTCACTCATTCTTTCATCAATTCACTACTTCAAGTTTTTACCTCTCGACTCTTGAATAAATTTTATATTATTTTACATTTATTTTTATTCAAAATGACATCATCCATGACCACATGATCTTCTAGAAGGATCAATTAAATGAGCATAATTTCTCCACATTTCCTAAGTAATTACCAAGCATTTGTTCATAATATTAGGCAACCACATCTTCCATAAACCTTCATTTATTGCTTAGAGACCCCTCATGACTACCTATAAATACCCCCCTTAAGCCTCATTTATACCTCACAAATCAACCCACAAAAATCACTCTCCTCTCCTTTCCTCACGCCATTCCCACTCTCTCTCTCTCAGGTATGTTTTTCTTCTATTATTTCATGCTTTATATAATGTTCTTAGTATAATAATAATAGTAGCATGTCTAGGATTAATTAAATTATGCTTTAGGAATTTATTTTTAAGATATATGTGCATAATTGTTAGTTTTAAATACAATGTGTGCACATTATGGAACTTTATGCATGAATTATAATATGATATAATGTGAGTATGTATTTAAATAATTATGATGTTGTTTGATTAAATTCATGCCTAGAGTAATTTATTTTGAATTATTTTTCATAGAGAATTGGTATATTTTGCTATAATATGCTTCAATTATATGTTATAAATATGAATGTAATTAAACATGTTACACACCCTCTTTGAATATTCAAATAAGCTCAAGAACATGTTCTTAATGTTCTTGGATGTGTGTGTGTGCATGTGTGTGCCGTGACTAGTGTGTGTGTGTGTGTGAATTTGATTTTGTGTTATAAAGTGTTTAATTCATATGAAATTGAATAGTAAATGTTTTCAATAGTAATTTTGACTTTTTGGTCAACCAAAATACAATTAATTTCGAAATTAATTTTAAAATAATTATAAAATAGGTTTTGAAATTTTTAAAGAAAGATTTTTCCCGAATTTTCCAAAAATCGGTAAACTATGTAATATTTTCAAAGATAACCTACATTGTCAAATTTAACCATAAATCTTATTTCAAATCTTATAATTATAATTATCATATGGTATATATATATTTGATTAGCTAAAGATCCACTACAAGAAAACAGGCGAATTTCTAGGGAAATTTCCGAGAGAATTCCGAGGGATTCCCTCGGAAAATATCGTTTTCCGAGGGAATTCCGAGGGAAACCATTCCCTCGGAAAAAGCCTGCTCGGAATTGGTTCCGAGGGAAAAATTTCCGAGGGAAATAAAATGATTTTTATTTCCCTTGGAATTCCCTCGGAATGTACTCAATGATGATATTCCCTCGGAAAATTTTCCGAGAAAAATATTTCCGAGGGAATTACCTCGGAAAATAAAATTAAAAAAAATATTGGGCAAAAAGATTTCCGAGGGAATTCCCTCGGAAATTCCCTCGGAAAATTTTAAATTATTTGTTTTCATTTTTTAATTTATTATGTTACCTATTTTGAATCTAAAAATTTGAGATACATTGTAATTCTAAATACATTTTGTATATGAATAATCAAATTCTAAAAATCCAAATACATTCTTTTTACTGAAAATCTTTAATCATTCTTCGCATTGAAATCGATCCATACTACAAATGATGTAATAAAAGTAAACAAATCTACATTATATAGCCATAATCCAACAAACTTATACAAAATCATACAATTTCATCTAATTCATTACTCCAATCAAGCATACTACAAGGGAACCTTATAAAGCCATAATTCAAAACCATACAATTTCATCTCATCACCACTCCATCAACCTTTTGTCCTCTCATAAGCATCCCTTCTAAAATAGCAGACTCGAGTCCAGCTAAAATGTTCGACATTCATCAATCATTAACCCTGAAAAACAAATTAAGGGTAAGGAGAGATTATTACCCACTCCAATCAAATTGAGAAATTCCTATAAATCAGAAAAAAATCTATTATAACAGATAACATAATTTTATAATAGATTTATTTCTACCAATTAAATATACTTTCTGTAACCAATCAATCTTGAGAAACAAAAGACAAACTAAAAGACATCAACTAAAGAAATCAAAAGCTATGGAAATCTCTGATCCTTGTGAACAGAACTGGAGATTCCAATATGAAGTTTAAACAAAACAAGAGCAGCCTGCAGCGGAATGAGTTTGTACTGTACTTAGAATTTTAGTGTTGAAAACATCTACACCCTGTGTTTGTCCAAAAAAGAATTATAATAAGTGTTTAATTACCAAAAAAATTTATACTTTCTCCTCACCAATATACAAAATTATCCATCAAAATGGTAATAAAAAAGGTTTACACCCTCGAAATGTAATGTGTAAGCCTAAAATTTAAACGAAAAATAAAAAGCCAATGGAGAAACCTGGAGCAATTAATCTAGCCAAGCAAAACAATTATTTCTAACTTAAGAACACTATTATTAGGTCAGAGATAGAATTTCCCAGATTCTCACCATTGTTGGTACCATATAAGTACTACCATCCATAAAGTAAGTCTCTCAAGACTCAAGAGCTCAAGTTCTATAAACAAACTTTTCAACAGGAAGATACCTGAGCTAGTGACTGATGAGCATCAGCATCAAGAGCAGCTACAATTGCTATACCTTTCTTGACATTAGCTGCCTTCTCCCACGTGGTTAGAAAGCATTTAAACATTAGAAATCCAACACCAGTTCCATAATCCCAAAACAATGACTTCCATTCTCTATATGAACTAAAATCAACACCCAACCAATGTATCTTGCTCTAGTTTAGCTTTTATATCAGCCAGCCTATGGTCTGCTTTTTAGTTCATTTATAAAATTCATTAATATCTATGTGTACATACATTATATGCCTGCTCAAAGCTCAATCATAAAACTAAAAGTGGGCGAGGGGGCAAACTGTTACAGAATTTCATTGTGATTATGCTCATATAAACACACACACAGATACACATAAGATAGTTCAGTTCATAAATCATTATACTGAGATACAAGAAAAGATAAGAGAGACACGACATTAAATTTCTATTGATCGAACACTTACCTAGGCCGCCGAAGCAAATGCTTCTCGTTCTACATCTAATTCATTGTACAGTTTCTGGAGAAGAGCTAGCTGAGCACATAGTGTGTCTTTTAGAGCAGAAAGGTTGTCGGATTCTTCAGACATTATCTTGTTTGAATCAGCCATCACATGTTGCAAGAACCTGTATTGATCAACTAATCTCAATTAATAATTTTTTTCATGTAATGCATTTTCTTTATAATTTCGTTTGATGAAATTGATGACCATACGGGACATGAAACTGTCTATGTACTCCATACCAACTCTTACACTCTTGTATGGTAAGAAGCACATGTCTGATCATGGATATTTATTTAACTGATAGATATAAATTAAAAAAAAAAAACCAAAATTATCCAAAATGAAAGGAAAAAAAAAATTACAAAAGGGGAAGAAACAGGATAAAGAGATTACTCATTTGTCCCATTTTTCCCTTTTCCTAATTTTCTCTTAGATCAAATGCAGCCCATATTCAAGAATCTGAAATATTTTCTTTCATTAACAAACATACATGTAATATTACCAAAAACAGAGAAATATAACAAGAAATGAGTCTAACCTAACCCTCCCCAGAAAATAAGTGAATCAGTCCTTTACCTTGAAGTTCAAACACCTTTCCGACCAGGGAGAATATTCAAATTTTCAAGCAAAACCCAAGTCCTTTACCTTGAAGAAACAGATTCTCCTGTTCTTTTTCCTCCGTTTTCTGTTCTGTTGCTGTCTCAAACCCGAAATCAAAGAAAAGGGTTGCCAATTCCACTCACAAATTTCCAGATTAAATAAAATATAGATAGCAAACAAATGGGAAACCAGAGTGTGTAAGAGAAGAGAGAGATTCTGAATTACTTGAGCTTGATGTTAAAGGCAAAGCTGGAAAAAGAAGTAAGCCCCAATTGAAATCTTGCTGGAGGTCAGAGATTGGAGACGGCTGCCGGCTGGAGGTTGGAGGCTGCAGCTTCTGCTGGAGGGTTTCGGCTGTCAAAGGGACCATATCGGCGCCGATGAGGAGGTGACGGTGACATCGCCGGTGAGGGGGTGGTCGCGGAGATGTGGTGGTGAGGGCTGATCTTTTTCCATTCTGAGTGGTGGTTTGCAAATGAAAAAGTGGGTTTTTTAGGTTTGATTATTTGGGATTTTGGGTTTATTTTTCTTATCCCGCCCAAAGAGAACAAAAAATTTTGGGTGAAAAATTTGCGCCAATTTCTTCCCTCGTTTGATTCAATTATCTTAAAAATAGTTATGCAAATTTCCGAGGAAAATCCGAGAGATTTCCGAGGGAATTCCATTTTCCCTCGGAAATCCCTCGGAATTCCCTCGGAATTTTCATAAAATAAAATATAAAAAAAAGAAAATCATACTTCAGAATATCAATTTAATAACATGAAACTTTATTTACTAATGAAATAAATAAGAAAAAATTGATGTCACATAAATATATTATATACGAATTAGAGATTCAATTTCAATTGAAAAGAATACGAATACTTATGTTGATATCATTCGAAATACTTATCCAAAGTTTGATTACATATATATAATTATCAATTATTTATATAGTAACAATCATTAGTTTATTAAATTCGCTAATATTGCATATAATTATCATGGATTGTAATTAAATTCAACAAATCGTTACATAGTCTATAATATTAAAAATAGTTACGGAAAATTCCGAGGGAATTCCGAGGGATTTCCGAGGGAAAATGGTTTTCCAAAAAAAGGAAATCATACTTTAGAATATCAATTTAATAACATGAAACTTTATTTACTAATGAAATAAATAAGAAAAAATTGATGCCACACAAATATATTATATACGAAGTAGAGATTCAATTTCAATTGAAAAGAATACGAATACTTATATTGATATCGTTCGAAATACTTATCTAAAGTTTGATTACATATATATAATTATCAATTATTTATATAGTAACAACCATTAGTTTATTAAATTCGCTAATATTGCATATAATTATCATGGATTGTAATTAAATTCAACAAATCGTTACATAGTCTATAATATTAAAAATAGTTACGGAAAATTCCGAGGGAATTCCGAGGGATTTCCGAGGGAAAACCATTTTCCCTCGGAAATCCCTCGGAATTCCCTCGGAATTTTCATAAAATAAAATATAAAAAAAAGGAAATCATACTTTAGAATATCAATTTAATAACATGAAATTTTATTTAATAATGAAATAAATAAGAAAAAATTGATGCCACACAAATATATTATATATGAGGTAGAGATTCAATTTCAATTGAAAAGAATACGAATATTTACAATGATATCGTTCGAAATAATTATCCAAAGTTTGATTACATATATATAATTACCAATTATTAATATAATAACAACCATTAGTTTATTAAATTCACTAATAATGAATATAATTATCTTGCATTGTAATTAAATTCAATAAATCGTTACATAGTCTATAATATTAAAAATAGTTACGGCAAATTCCGAGGGAATTCCGAGGGATTTCCGAGGGAATTCCATTTTCCCTCGGAAATCCCTTGGAATTTTCATAAAATAAAATATAAAAAAAGGGAAATCATACTTTAGAATATCAATTTAATAACATGTAATTTTATTTAAAAATTAAATAAATTTTTATTTTCGAGGGAATTATTCCCTCGGAAATCCCTCGGAATCTAATTTTAGCTTAAAAATTAATAAGTTTTAATTTTCCGAGGGAATTTTCCCTCGGAAAATTCAAGATTTAATATTTGAACATTTCCGAGGGAATAATTCCCTCGGAAATCCCTCGGAAACTAATTTAATTTAAAAATTAAATAAGTTTTAATTTTCCGAGGGAATTTTCCCTCGGAAATTCCCTCGGAAAGTTCAAGATTTAATTATGTGAATATTTCCGAGGGAATTATTCCCTCGGAAATCCCTCGGAAACTAATTTTAGTTTAAAAATTAATAAGTTTTAATTTTCCGAGGGAATTTTCCCTCGGAAATTCCCTCGGAAAATTCAAGATTTAATATTAGAACATTTCCGAGGGAATAATTCCCTTGGAAATCCCTCGGAAACTAATTTTAATTTAAAAATTAAATAAGTTTTGATTTTCCGAGGGAATTTTCCCTCGGAAATCTCTCGGAATACTTGGCGGCTAAGCTTGGCGCTAACATTTCCGAGGGATTTCCGAGGGAATTTTCCCTCGGAAATTAATTTGGTGAATTCCCTCGGAATTCCCTCGGAAGTCCCTCGGAAATATCCGAGGGAAATATTCCTTCGGAAATCCCTCGGAATTCCCTCGGAAATTCCGAGGGAATTCCGAGGGAATTTTTCCCTCGAAAATTTCCCTCGGAATTCGCCTGTTTTCTTGTAGTGATCCCATAAACCCTAAATTATTAATCAAATTCCCTTAAACGAGTAACTTTAGGGTTTACCAGGAAATCTTTAACATATTACATGATGAGTACCATATGGTGTGTATGATTGATTAATTTGAATATTAGAACCTAGTTCTAAGCCAGTAGTAGTTATTACTTTCAGGCGGGGATATAATTGAACCCGAGTGGATGTGAGACCTAGCACTCGAGAAATACTCCGGCGAACGGACAAGACTATACAATACCAGAGTATGAAATTTAAACGCAACGGAAAATAAACTTGAGCAATATAAGGGGTCAATACATGACGAAACACATATCATTAAGTTGGATAAGTAATTACAGCGAAAGATCTAATTTCATAGGAGAGTGCTTATTGACATAGGTACATGCACTCTTAGTATAATCCTGATTGACTAAGATATGACACCTTAAAGCTTCAAGATACCTCTAAGGCATCGCTCCGTGGATTCCTGAAATCATGCATTTGAAACCGGGTGAGAGGGTTAGTCAAAGTGACTAAGTGAAGGGGGTGTAATAAATTATAGGTATCAGTATATGTATATATATATTTATATAATCAAGAAAATCGTGATCAAAATATTGACAATAGGATATAGCAAATAGGGAACGGTTCATAATATTTGTAAAAATAGGGATAGGGGTATTTGGAAATCTTTGTAAACAAATATGAACCGTTTGTAACAAGAACTTTAATGCCCGCAAGCTAGGCCTCTCCATCCGTAACTCCTTAAATCATGATAAAATAGTAACGGTGTTGATCAAGACACCGATACTTCAATAAAACCAATAAGACAATAACTCCGTTACTCCTTGGTGTCAATAGGGGAGCCAACCCTAGAGACCATGAACTAGATTCGGGAGGTAGCTATCTCTCCCTCATCCTTTGGCGTGGAGTAACTAACCTCCAGTTAAACCACTACCAAGAGGTGGTGGCAGTCCGCAGCACCAACAATTCCCTCGGCCCGATACCTTTCGGGTAATTGCTCGCTACGGATACAGCCGGGGCCCATAACAGGAATCGAGAATAATATTTTGCTTGCATAACCCGGAATCAATGTTTTGATAAAATGGACTTGAAATATATATTGTTCTAGAAAAACGTTGATTCCGGCAAGAAAGTATTTTTCCCTTAAAAGGGATAGTGTAGTAAAGTAATATATATATATATATATATGGCAGTAAATCAATATGATGGGTAGGCTTGAAAATAGTTTTTATATAGATACGTATGTATAGGCATGATTCCAGTTGAAAACATTTTAACCCTCACCGAGTGTCTTGACGGTCTAGATAGAATCCTTGGGATTCCACTGTTCAATTATATCCTCGCCTGAAAGTAATAACTACTACTGGCTTAGAACTAGGTTCTAATATTCAAATTAATCAATCATACACACCATAAGGTAAACATCATGTAATATGTTAAAGATTTCCCGGTAAACCCTAAATTTACCCGTTTAAGGGAATTTGATTAATAATTTAGGGTTTACGAGATCTTTAGCTAATCAAATATATATATATATATATATATATACCATATGATAATTATAATTATAAGATTTGAAATAAGATTTATGGTTAAATTTGACAATGTAGGTTATCTTTTGAAAATATTACATAGTTTATCGATTTTTGGAAAATTCGGGGAAAAATCTTTCTTTAAAATTCCAAAACTCATTTTATAATTATTTTTATAATAATTTCGAAATTAATAGTATTTTGGTTGACCAAAAAGTCAAGATTACTATTGAAAACATTTACTATTCAATTTCATATGAATTAAACATTTTATAACACAAAATCAACTTCACACACACACACACACATAACTCACGGCACACACATGCACACACACACATCTAAGAACATTATGAAAATGTTCTTCAACTCATTTGAATATTCAAAGAGGGTATGTAACATGTTCTATCATATTCATATTCATAACATAAGATTGAAGCACAATATAGCAAAATATATGAATTCTCTAGGAAAAATAATTTTAAATAAATTACTATAGGCATGAATTTAATCAAACAAGATCATAAGCATTTAAATACATATTCACATTATATCATATCATAATTCATGCATTTAATTAAATAAAATTTCATAATGTACACACATTGTATCTAAACTAACAATTATGCATATATTTCATAAAATAAATTCCTAAAGCATAATTTAATTAATCCTAGGCATGCTAATATTATTTCTATACTAATAACATTACATAAAACATGAAATAATAGAAGAAAACATACCTTAGAGAGAGAGAGAAGGTTGGGGCGTGAGCTAGGGAGAGAGGGAGTGATTTTGTGTGTTGATTTGTGAGGTATAAATGAGGCTTGAGGGGGGTATTTATAGGTAGTCATGAGGGGTTTTAGAGCAATTTCTAAGAGTTTAAGGGAGATGTGGATGTCTCCTAATTCATACAAATGCTTGGTGATTAATTAGGAGATGTGGTTAAATTATATTATGAACAAATGCTTGGTAATTACTTAGGAAATGTGGAGAAATTATGCTCATGTAATTAATCCTTCTAGAAGACCATGTGGTCATGGATGATGTCATCTTGAATAAAAATAAATGTAAAATAATATAAAATTTATTCAAGAGTCGAGAGGTAAAAACTTGAAGTAGTGAATTGGTGAAAGAATGAGTGAAAAATGAGCTTTGTTTTGATTATAAATGTGAAATATTTAGAGTTTTCGTTTATAAATTATGAATATTAAAGATGATGAAAATCATGAGAAAATTATATAAACGAAGCTAGGATAAGGTTTAGAGTTTGGAAAAATCATTATAATGTAGAGGAAAATTCAAGGATCGTTTCAAGTATAATTTCGACTATTGAATAAAAGCTAATTTGTTCAAAATAAAATGATGATTTTTAGAAAGGAAAATATTTATAAAATATGCTATGGTGAAATCAAGTTTTTAGTAAATGCATGAAAATTCATAAAATAATTTGAGGATCGTTTTGGTTATAATTTTGAATATCAAAAAGTAGATGAGTAAGGATTTATTGATGATCGAATCATAAGCTAGGGTTTTTGCCGGTTTTTGATACTACGGGAGTTAGGATGAGAATTATGGTTCACGGAGAGTATCACGATCCTCGAAATAATGTGAGGATTCTTTTGGTTACAATATTGGGTAATGAAAGTATTTCGGGAAATGTAGGAATATTTTTGAGCCATAGGGGTATTTTCGTAATTTCAACCTACAACTGTAGGAATGGGTTTTGAAGTGTATGAAGGGGTTTTAGGTGCTAGAAGGGAATGAATATTAGAATTCTAGGATTTTAGGGAAAGAGTTTTGAGATTCATGCTAAATAGAAGAAGGAATTAAATTCACGAACTTTTTATTAAATTATAACATATTAAAGCACATAAGTCACATAAAATGCAATGCATGAGAGAATTAACAAGGATCGAGACTATAACCGCTTCCTAAGTTACCCCTTTACTTACCTTTCTCGACTTGGCCCTGAGTAGGGCTGTTACAATCTTCCCCCCTTTAAAAGAATCTGTCCTCAGATTCTACTCATGTTTCATAATAGCTTTAGATAATGTTTGTATCCTCTATTCATGATAAACTAGTTTCCAAAGGAGAACTTTACTTTAAACACATATGGGAATTGTTCAGATAAGAAATTTAGATGCACACATAAGTGATGCAATGAATGCGTGGCGCCAACACCATATTAAGTAGTAACTGGCGTGTTTAGAATGTGTACCGTACCCTCATTATTGGCAAGATTTGGTTTCATGTTTCCTTCCACAGCATAAGCTCGTCCTTTGACCATCGGTCTCCCAGATGTTCCTTCCATAGCCTTCCCTTTATTTCTTGGTTTTGGTCTTTTCGGATAATTTTCTATTTGATGATCAGGGTCTCCGCACCATAAACATGTACCAGCCTTCCTTCGACATTCCTCCTCAGTGTGCCCCCGCCTCTGACAGTACTCATAAATAATCTCTTCCTGAAGTTTTGGTGGTGCCTGTTGGGGCTTGGGCCAGGACTGTACTTGTTTCTTTCCGGAAGTTGACTTAAATGGTTCAGCGGGGCGTTTAGATTCCTGGGATGACTTATAGGGTGGCTCGAAACGATTGTTTGCCAGATGGACTTCCTTATGTGTGAACTCCGTTTTCATAGCCGTTTCTACAGCCTTAGTGTAGGTTCCCAATTCAAATGGGGCTAAGGCCCATCGAAGATTGGATCTAAGACCATCAACAAACCGTTTAATTTTGCGGCGTTCATCATGTAAGATATGTGGGGCATACTGGATTAGCCTAACAAACTGAGCTTCATATTCGGCCACCAGTGCTTTGCCTTGAACTAGATTCATAAACTCTGCTTCTCGGGCATCCCTAGTCACCTGGGGAATATACTTGTCATAGAACACTCTCACAAAGTCATTCCACCCATGATTCACCCGATTTTCTGCCCAGACTCATTTTGTATATTCCCACCAACTTAGGGCCGCTTCTTCTAGCATGAAGACAACATACTGAACTCTTTCGGGTTCTTCAGGACTAATACCCATTGCTTCAAAAATTTTCTCAAGACTTGCTATCCAATTTTCAGCCTTTACATCATTGGGTTCTCCGAAGAACTTAGGTGGATCCATCTGAAGAAACTTTTCTAAGGACTTCTCGTTGTTACCTTTTGATCCATTAGCGCAGGTTTGCACTATCTCTTTTAAAGCATCTACTAGCTCAGAATTTCCTCCGGCTGAGGACATATCTTCTCTTGGTGGAGTGCTTTCTTGGGCGGTTCTTCGGGGAGACATTATGAGCTGTAATGTACTTGGAGAGAGAATATGATGCATGATGGTTAAGAATGACTTGCAGATAATCACTTAGGTAGAAATTTTCCAAGTAGTGACAATCAATACACGTAATATCACATAAATCGTAGCAGAGATAAGGCATATAGAGTCACAGAAGAATAACATGTTAACTTACGGTCCTACTGGTATCTTGAAGCAACCTTAACAAATAGTGCAACAGACAAGAGGATAGAGCACCCTTTCAGTTAAGTCTCTTCTTAACTTAACCGGGCTCTGATACCACTTTAGTTGTAGCGCCCCTTAACACTACAACCCCGCACCGTTGTACTTCCCGAGTGGATGTGAGACCTAGCACTCGAGAAATACTCCGGCGAACGGACAAGACTATACAATACCAGAGTATGAAATTTAAACGCAACGGAAAATAAACTTGAGCAATATAAGGGGACAATACATGACGAAACACATATCATTAAGTTGGATAAGTAATTACAGCGAAATATCTAATTTCATAGGAGAGTGCTTATTGACATAGGTACATGCACTCTTAGTATAATCCTGATTGGCTAAGATACGACACCTTAAAGCTTCAAGATACCTCTAAGGCGTCGCTCCGTGGATTCCTGAAATCATGCATTTGAAACCGGGTGAGAGGGTTAGTCAAAGTGACTAAGTGAAGGGGGTGTAATAAATTATAGGTATCAGTATATGTATATATATATTTATATAATCAAGAAAATCGTGGTCAAAATATTGATAATAGGATATAGCAAATAGGGAACGGTTCATAATATTTGTAAAAATAGGGATAGGGGTATTTGGAAATCTTTGTAAAAAAATATGAACCGTTTGTAACAAGAACTTTAATGCCCGCAAGCTAGGCCTCTCCATCCGTAACTCCTTAAATCATGATAAAATAGTAACGGTCTTGATCAAGACACCGATACTTCAATAAAACCAATAAGACAATAACTCCACTACTCCTTGGTGTCAATAGGGGAGCCAACCCTAGAGACCATGAACTAGATTCGGGAGGCAGCTATCTCTCCCTCATCCCATGGCGTGGAGTAACTAACCTCCAGTTAAACCACTACCAAGAGGTGGTGGCAGTCCGCAGCACCAACAATACCCTCGGCCCGATACCTTTCGGGTAATTGCTCGCTACGGATACAGTCGGGGCCCATAACAGGAATCGAGAACAATATTTTGCTTGCATAACCCGGAATCAATGTTTTGATAAAATGGACTTGAAATATATAATGTTCTAGAAAAACGTTGATTCCGGCAAGAAAGTATTTTTCCCTTAAAAGGGATAGTGTAGTAAAGTAATATATATATATATATGGCAGTAAATCAATATGATGGGTAGGCTTGAAAATAGTTTTTATATAGATACGTATGTATAGGCATGATTCCAGTTGAAAACATTTTAACCCTCACCGAGTGTCTTGACGGTCTAGATAGAATCCTTGGGATTCCACTGTTCAATTATATCCTCGCCTGAAAGTAATAACTACTACTGGCTATAAATACCCCCCCCCCCCCCCCCCTCAAGCCTCATTTATACCTCACAAATCAACACACAAAATCACTCTCTTCTCTCCATTTCTCACGCCATTCTCCCTCTCTCTCTCTAAGGTATGTTTTCTTCTATTATTTCATGCTTTATATAATGTTCTTAGTATAAAAATAATAGTAGCATGCCTAGGATTTAATTAAATTATGCTTTAGGAATTTATTTTATGGAATATATGCTATTTATGCTAGTTTAGGAAAAATGTGATAAGATATATGCATTTTATTTAATTAAATGCATGAGTTATGATATGATATGATATGAATATGTGTTTAAATAATTATGATCTTGTTTGATTAAATTCATGTCAAGAATAATTTATTTAGAATTATTTTTCATAGAGAATTAATATATTTTGCTATATTATGCTTCAAATTCTATGTTATAAATATGAATATGATCAAGTGTGTTATATACCTTCTTTGAATATTCAAATAGGCTCAAGAACATGTTCATGTTGTTCTTGAATAATTTTAAGTGCACGTGTGATAGTGTGCGAGTGTGTGTGTTCGATTTTGTGTTGTAAGATGTTTAATTCATAAGAAATTGAATAGTAAATGTTTTCAATAGTAACTTTGACTTTTTGGTCAACCCATAAGCTGATAATTTCGAAAATATTATTAAAATCATTATAAAATTAGTTTTGGAATTTTTAAATGAAGATTTTATCCGAATTTTCCAAAAATCGGTAAATTGTGAATTATTTTCAAAATATAACCTACATTGCCAAATTAAATTCTAAATTTCATTTCTAATGTTATAATTAAGATTATAATGTGAATAATAAATATTCAAGTCGTTAAAGAATTCATGAAACCTGATTAATTACTTAATTTCCCTTAAATGGTTAAAATTAGAGTTTACCGGGAATTCTCTAACATGATAAAGTTTATGTGTTTACTTGATGTAATTCCTTTATGCATGAACATTATGTGCTTATCTGATTAATATAAGGAACCTAGTTCTAAGCCTATAGTAGTTATTACTTTCAGGCGCACTGGAATCCACATTACAATGTCTGACTACCGGTATAGGTGAGGGTTAAAATGTTTTCAACTGGAATCATGCTATACATATGTATCTATATAAAAACTATTTTCAAGCCTACCTACTATTTTGATTTATTACCCTATATACATATTACTTTACTACACTATCCCTCTTAAGGGGAAAATACTTTCTCGCCGGAATCAACGTCTTATTAGAACATTATATATTTCAAGTCCATTTTATCAAAACATTGATTCCGGGTTATGCAAGCAAAATATTGTTCTCGATTCCTGTTATGGGCCCCGGCTGTATCCGTAGCGAGCAATTACCCGGAAGGTGTCGGGCCGAGGGTATTGTTGGTGTTGCGGACTGCCACCACCTCTTGGTAGTGGTTTTAACTGGAGGTTAGTTACTCCACGCCAAGGGATAAGGGAGAGATAGCTGCCTCCCGAATCTAGTTCGTGGTCTCTAGGGTTTGATTCCCTATTGACATCAAGGAGTAGCGGAGTTAATATTCTTGATTTTATTGAAGTATCGGAGCCTGATCAGCCCGATACTATTTTACCAATTATTTAAGGAGTTATGGATGGAGAGGCCTAGCTTGCGGGCATTAATGTTCTTGTTACAAACAGTTCATATTTTTACAAATATTCCAAACTACCCCATCCCTGTTTTACAATTATTATGAACCGTTTCCTATTCGCTATATCCTATTGTTAATATTATAGATCAAGATCTTCTTGATCATATAAATATAAATATATATATATATACATATATCTATAAACCCTCATACCCCCTTCACTTAGTCACTCTGACTAACCCTCTCGCCTATTTTTAAAATGCATGATTTCAGGAATCAATGAACGACAACTAGAGGTATCTTGAAGCACTACAACCGTAGGTTGGATCCGATCCTAAGAGTACATTGTCTTGAGCCTACTCTCTGCAGAAACAAACCATCTCATACCTTGTCCTTGCACGTCAACCTGTTGTACTCTTTTGTGAACTACTTTAAATAATGATAATCCTTGCTCATTGTAAGTTATCCTCCCCGTTCATTGGTAAAGTTGAATCTCTTTATCTTCCGCTGCACTGTGTCACATACTCCATTCATATTATCCTGACCGTTCGCCGTAGTATTTCCTGAGTGTTGGGTCTAACCTCCACCCACGGAGTATTGCGTGGAGGTTAGACCCAACATTCAGGAAATACTACGGCGAACGGTCAGGATAATATATGAATGGAGTATGTGACACAGTGCACCGGAAGATAAAGAGATTCAACTATACCTATGAACGGGGAGAATAACGTACAATGAGCAATGATTATGATTATTGAGCAAAGTAATTCACAAAAGAGTACAACAGGTTGACATGCAAGGACAAAGTTTGAGATGGTTTGTTTCTGCAGAGAGTAGGCTCAAGACAATGTACTCTTAGGATCGGATCCAACCTACGGTTGTAGTGCTTCAAGATACCTCTAGTTGTCGTTCATTGATTCCTGAAATCATGCATTTTAAAAATAGGCGAGAGGGTTAGTCAGAGTGACTAAGTGAAGGGGGTATGAGGGTTTATAGATATATGTATATATATATATATTTATATTTATATGATCAAGAAGATCTTGATCTATAATATTAACAATAGGATATAGCAAATAGGAAACGGTTCATAATAATTGTAAAACAGGGATGGGGTAGTTTGGAATCTTTATAGAAATATGAACCGTTTGTAACAAGAACATTAATGCCCGCAAGCTAGGCCTCTCCACCCATAACTCCTTAAATAATTGGTAAAATAGTATCGGGCTGATCAGGCTCCGATACTTCAATAAAATCAAGAATATTAACTCCGCTACTCCTTGATGTCAATAGGGAATCAAACCCTAGAGACCACGAACTAGATTCGGGAGGCAGCTATCTCTCCCTCATCCCTTGGCGTGGAGTAACTAATCTCCAGTTAAACCACTACCAAGAGGTGGTGGCGGTCCGTGTCACCAACAATACCCTCGGCCCGATACCTTCCGGGTAATTGCTCGACAAGGCTACACGCCGGGGCCCATAACATGAATCAAGAACAATATTTTGCTTGCGTAACCCGGAATCAATGTTTTGATAAAATGGACTTGAAATATATAATGTTCTAGTAAAACGTTGATTCCGGCATGAAAGTATTTTTCCCTTAAAAGGGATAGTGTAGTAAAGTAATATATATATATATATATATATATATATATATATATATATATATATATATATGGCAGTAAATCAATATGATGGGTAGGCTTGAAAATAGTTTTTATATAGATACTTATGTATAGCATGATTCCAGTTGAAAACATTTTAACCCTCACCTATACCGGTAGTCAGACATTGTAATGTGGATTCCAGTGCGCCTGAAAGTAATAACTACTATAGGCTTAGAACTAGGTTCCTAATTTTAATCAAATAAGCACATAAAACACATAATGTTCATGCATAAAAGGGTTACACATACTCTAATCAATTAAACACATAAACTATATCATGTTAGAGAATTCCCGGTAAACTCTAATTTTAACCATTTAAGGGAAATTAAGTAATTAATCAGGTTTCATGAATTCTTTAACCACTTGAATATTTATTAATCACATTATAATCTTAATTATAACATTAGCAATGGAATTTAGAATTTAATTTGATAATGTAGGTTATGTTTTGAAAATAATTCACAATTTACCGATTTTTGGAAAATTCGGATAAAATCTTTATTTAAAAATTCCAAAATTAATTTTATAATTATTTTAATAATATTTTCGAAATTATCATGATAAATGTTGACCAAAAGTCAAAGTTACTATTGAAAACATTTACTATTCAATTTCTTATGAATTAATCACTTTATAACATAAAATCGAACACACACTCTCACACACTATCACACGTGCACTTAAAATTGATCAAGAACAACATGAACATGTTCTTGAGCCTATTTGAATATTCAAAGAAGGTATGTAACACACTTGATCATATTCATATTTATAACATAGAATTTGAAGCATAATATAGCAAAATATATTAATTCTCTATGAAAAATAATTCTAAATAAATTATTCTTGACATGAATTTAATTAAACAAGATCATAATTATTTAAACATATATTCATATCATATCATATCATAACTCATGCATTTAATTAAATAAAATGCATATATGTTATCACATTTTTCCTAAACTAGCATAAATAGCATATATTTCATAAAATAAATTCCTAAAGTATAATTTAATGAAGTCTAAGCATGCTATGACTCTATTATACTAAGAACATTATATAAAACATGGAACAATAGAAGAAAACATACCTTAGAGAGAGAGAGAGAGAGAGGGAGTGGCGTGAGTTTGGGAGAGGGGAGAGAGTGATTTTTGTGTGTTGAATGTGAGGTATAAATGAGGCTTAAGGGGGGTATTTATAGGTAGTCATGAGGGGTCTCTAAGCAATAAATGAAGGTTTATGGAAGATGTGGTTGCCTAATATTTCAACAAATGCTTGGTAATAAATTTGGAGATGTGTTTTAATTATAATTTGAACAAATGCTAGGTTAATAACTAAGAAATGTGGAGAAATTATGCTCATTTGTTTAATTCTTCTAGAAGAGCATGAGGTCATGGATGATGTCATTTGGAATAAAAATAAATGTAAAAATAATATAAAATTTATTCAAGAGTCGAGAGGTAAAAACTTGAAGTAGTGAATTAATGAAAGAATGAGTGAAAAATGAGCTTTGTTTTGATTATAAAAGTGGAATATTTAGAGCTTTCGTTTATAAATTATGAATATTAAAGATGATGAAAATCATAGGAAAATTATATAAACGAAGCTATGATAGAATTTAAAGTTGGGAAAAATCACTATAATGTAGAGAAAAATTCAAGGATCGTTTCAAGTATAATTTCGACTATTGAATAAAAGCTAATTTGTTCAAAATAAAATGATGATTTTTAGAAAGGAAAATATTTATAAAATATGCTATGGTGAGATCGAGTTTTTGGCAAATGCATGAAAATTCATAAAATAATTTAAGGGTCGTTTTGGTTATACTATTGAATATCAAAAAGTAGATGTGTAAGGATTTATTGATGATCGAATCATAAGCTAGGGTTTTTGCCGGTTTTTGATACTACGGGAGCTAGGATGGGAATTATGGTTTACGGAGAGTATCACGATCCTCGAAATAATGTGAGGATTCTTTTGATTAAAATATTGGGTAATGAAAGTATTTCGGGAAATGTAGGAATATTTTTGAGCTATAGGGGTATTTTCGTAATTTCCAACTTGCCCCTGTTTCGGGCTGTTACAATCCTTCCCCCTTAAAAAGAATCTGTCCTCAGATTCTCCTCATGTTTCATAATAACTTTAAGTAATATTGATATCCTCCATTTATGATAAGACAGGTTTCCAAAGGAGGACTTACTTTAAACACATAAGGTAATTGTTCAAGTAAAAAAAATTTGAACGCGCACATAAATGATTCAATGAATGCATGGCGCCAGGATTAGTAACTGGCGTGTTTAGAATGCATACCTTTAACAACTTTGGGGATGACAATTTTAAACTGCAACCACCCTTATAGAGATAATATAATGCATGGTAGTTGAGAATGATGTGCAGATGGTCACAAAATTAAAATTTCCAAGTAATAGCAATTAACAGACACAACATCCTTAGCGAAGATAAAGCATATATAAAGGCACAGGAAATTAATAAGTTAGTTTTCGGTCCTACTAGTATCTTGAAGCAATTCTAATAACTTGTGATTTGAACGAATTAGAAAGTATAAGTGAAGTGTTTCCATGAGTTAGGAATACTAGTATGATGAAGGAGATGTAGATCTTGTAACCGAATCTACCAAGAATTTGATAATTGAAGGATTTGATAGAACTCGGGATTTTGGTGTGATTAAGACTGTATACTTGACTTGATCGAGGAAGGGTTTAGTACTACAATTGTAACAAATCACATGCTGGTCGGCCGCCCCAACAGTGATTGATCACAATTTAAGCACTAAAGACACGAGAGTACATATGAGATTCTATGAATGATGAACCCCAGATTTCCGCAACCTGGGGCTCTGATACCACTTTAGTTGTAGCGCCCCTATACACTACAACCCCGCACCAAAGTATCTCCCGAGTGGATGTGAGGCCTAGCACCCGAGAAACACTCCGGCGAACGGACAGTGCTATACAATATCAGAGTATTAACACACTGCAGCGGAAATTTTATAATTTAAAAAAAAACTTACAAAACTACGATAGGGGAATGCAATAAATAAGCCAGTAATGGCATAGTATAGATATCAAAAGTAGTGACCATGCCGTAATAGATAATTACAAGCTCAGAAGCATAACTTATTCTAAATAACCTTGACTATTATGCTAACGAGAAGACACACTAGGCTTCAAGATACCTTCTAGTAAACGTCCGTTAAACCTGAAACCATGAGTTGTAAAGTGCGAGGATTAGTCAAAGTGACTAAGTGAGGGGGTAGTTGGGACTACATATATAGGTATAGGTATATTTGAAAAGTGTTTGACTATAAAAGTTGGAGTTTGATACTATTAATAAAATAATATATTAATAGTACTATATCGGAAATCAATAAAATAATAATCAATACAAATATTTGGTTCATATTTATTTTGAGAAAAAGGGAATAAGGGGACTGGGTATCAGATTCTTGAAAATATGAACCATACGACAATAAAGTATTAATGCCCTGCAAGTAGGCGTTCTCCATCCTTTACTCCTTAAACAAAATAAAATCAGAAATAACAGAATTAATCCAGCCTTCTTCCTCCATGATCTGTCGGGAGCAACCCCTCGAGATCCAGATACAGACAGAGGGAGGGACGTACCTTTCCCGTCACTTAATGTGGAATAACTAACCTCCAGTTAAACCAACATTAAGATCAGCTTTGGCGGCAGGTATAGTAATAGACGATGGCCCTTGCCACCCGGCTATTAGTTCTACTGTACCACCGGGCCCAATAGATACAGATACAGATACAGATCTTGCATTTTAAATACAGAATAGAGTTACATTATATCAATACTCGCCAAAACGGACTTGAGTATGATATGTTTGTAACTTATACTTAAATAAAGATTTTATCCGAATTTTCCAAAAATCGGTAAATTGTGAATTATTTTCAAAATATAACCTACATTGTCAAATTAAATTCTAAATTCCATTTCTAATGTTATAATTAAGATTATAATGTGATTAATAAATATTCAAGTGGTTAAAGAATTCATGAAACCTGATTAATTACTTAATTTCCCATAAATGGTTAAAATTAGAGTTTACCGGGAATTCTCTAACATGATATAGTTTATGTGTTTAATTGATTAGAGTATGTGTAACCCTTTTATACATGAACATTATGTGTTTTATGTGCTTATTTGATTAAAATTAGGAACCTAGTTCTAAGCCTATAGTAGTTATTACTTTCAGGCGCACTGGAATCCACATCTTCCATAAACTTTCATTTATTGCTTAAAGACCCCTCATGACTACCTATAAATACCCCCTTAAGCCTCATTTATAACTCACAAATCAACACACAAAATCACTCTCTTCTCTCCCCAACCTCACGCCATTCCCTCTCCCTCTCTCTCTAAGGTATGTTTTCTTCTATTATTTCATGCTTTATATTATGTTCAGCATGTCTAGGATTAATTAAATTATGCTTTAGGAATTTTATTTTATGAAATATGTGCATAATTGTTAGTTAAATACAATGTGTGCACATTATGGAATTTTATTTAATTAAATGCATGAATTATGATATGATATAATGTGAGTATGTATTTAAATGATTATGATCTTGTTTGATTAAATTCATGCCTAGAATAATTTATTTAGAATTATTTTTCATAGAAAGTTTATATATTTTGCTATATTATGCTTCAAATCTTATGTTATGAATATGAATATAATCAAGCATGTGTAGAACATTTTATGAATACTTGAAGATTTGAATAAATTCATGTTTAGGAATTTGTTTATGAATCATATTTCATGAAAAGTTTATATATTATGCTCATTTATTCTTTAATCTTATGTTATGGCTATGAATTTGATCAAGAATGCCTAGAACATCTTATGGATATTCAAACATGATGAAGAACATGTTCTTGATGTTCTTGAAATATGTGTGTACCGTGTGCTAGTGTGTGTAAGTGTGTGTTTGATTTTATGTTTAAAAGTATTTAATCCCCTATGTTTAAATAGTAACCGTTTTTTCAATAGTAACTTTGACTTTTGACTTTAAATATGAATTTTGACCAATAATATCATGTAGTAATTTCAAGAATTAATCTAAAATAAAATTTGGTTTTATTTAAGAAAGGACTTTTGTCTAACGATTTCAAAATCGGGGATTAAATAACGTTTTCAAAATCGGGTTCACCTTTATTAAAAATAAACCTTAATTTGGATTTATAAATTGAATAAGAATTTCTTGGTTAATTCGGTTGTATGACTTTGGTATCAGTATGTTTTATAATAATATTTCAATTCTAGATTACCGAATTTCCTGTACCTTACTGTTACTCCTTGTTACAATATGCCTTAATTGTACTCATTCATGTGTCGCATTAGTATAGAAAGAACCTAGTTCTCTAAGTCCGTAGTAGTTCACTACTTTCAGGAACTAGGTCTGGACAGTGGAACCCCGAATACCTTACTTGATTCTGTATCGTAGCAGGTGAGGTTAAAATATTTTCAACTGGGATCATGAGGGGTATAAGGGTTTATAGATATATGTATATATATATATTTATATGATCAAGAAGATCTTGATCTACAATATTAACAATAGGATATAGCAAATAGGAAACGGTTCATAATAATTGTAAAACAGGGATAGGGGTAGTTTGGAATATTTGTAGAAATATGAACCGTTTGTAACAAGAACATTAATGCCCGCAAGCTAGGCCTTTCCATCCATAACTCCTTGAATAATTGGTAAAATAGTATCGGGCTGATCAGGCTCCGATACTTCAATAAAACCAAGAATATTAACTCCACTACTCCTTGATGTCAATAGGGAATCAAACCCTAGAGACCACGAACTAGATTCGGGAGGCAGCTATCTCTCCCTCATCCCTTGGCGTGGAGTAACTAACCTCCAGTTAAACCACTACCAAGAGGTGGTGGCAGTCCTCAGCACCAACAATACCCTCGGCCCGACACCTTCCGGGTAATTGCTCGCTACGGCTACAGCCGGGGCCCATAACATGAATCAAGAACAATATTTTGCTTGCATAACCCGGAATCAATGTTTCAATAAAATGGACTTGAAATATATATAATGTTCTAGTAAAACGTTGATTCCGGTATGAAAGTATTTTTCCCTTAAGAGGGACATTGTAGTAGAGTAATATGTATATAGGGTAATAAATCAAAATAGTAGGTAGGCTTGAAAATAGTTTTTATATAGATACATATGTATAGGCATGATTCCAGTTGAAAACATTTTAACCCTCACCGAGTGTCTTGACGGTCTAGATAAAATCCTTGGGATTCCACTGTTCAATTATATCCTCGCCTGAAAGTAATAACTACTACTGGCTTAGAACTAGGTTCTAATATTCAAGTTAATCAATCATACACACCATAAGGTAAACATCATGTAATATGTTAAAGATTTCCCGGTAAACCCTAAATTTACCCGTTTAAGGGAATTTGATTAATAATTTAGGGTTTACGAGATCTTTAGCTAATCAAATATATATATATACCATATGATAATTATAATTATAAGATTTGAAATAAGATTTATGGTTAAATTTGACAATGTAGGTTATCTTTTGAAATTATTACATAGTTTACCGATTTTTGGAAAATTTGGGAAAAATCTTTCTTTAAAAATTCCAAAACCTATTTTATAATTATTTTTATAATAATTTCGAAATTAATAGTATTTTGGTTGACCAAAAAGTCAAAATTACTATTGAAAACATTTACTATTCAATTTCATATGAATTAAACATTTTATAACACAAAATCAACTTCACACACACACACACATAACTCACGGCACACACATGCACACACACACATCTAAGAACATTATGAACATGTTCTTGAACTCATTTGAATATTCAAAGAGGGTATGTAACATGTTCTATCATATTCATATTCATAACATAAGATTGAAGCACAATATAGCAACATATATGAATTCTCTATGAAAAATAATTCTAAATAAATTACTATAGGCATGAATTTAATCAAACAAGATCATAAGCATTTAAATACATATTCACATTATATCATATCATAATTCATGCATTTAATTAAATAAAATTTCATAATGTACACACATTGTATTTAAACTAACAATTATGCACATATTTCATAAAATAAATTCCTAAAGCATAATTTAATTAATCCTAGACATGCTACTATTATTATTATACTAAGAACATAATATAAAGCATGAAATAATAGAAGAAAACATACCTTGTAGAGAGAGAGAGGGTTGGGGCGTGAGCTAGGGAGAGAGGGAGTGATTTTGTGTGTTGATTTGTGAGGTATAAATGAGGCTTGAGGGGGGTATTTATAGGTAGTCATGAGGGGTTTTAGAGCAATTTCTAAGAGTTTAAGGGAGATGTGGATGTCTCCTAATTCATACAAATGCTTGGTGATTAATTAGGAGATGTGGTTTAATTATATGTTAAACAAATGCTAGGTAATTAACTATGTAATGTGGAAAAATTATATTCATGTAATTAATCCTTCTAGAAGATCATGTGGTCATGGATGATGTCATCTTGAATAAAAATAAATGTAAAATAATATAAAATTTATTCAAGAGTCGAGAGGTAAAAGATTGAAGTAGTTAATTAATGAAAGAATGGGTGAAAAATGAGCTTTGTTTTGATTATAAATGTGAAATATTTAGATTTTCGTTTATAAATTATGAATATGAAAGATGATGAAAATCATAGGAAAATTATATAAACGAAGCTATGATAGAGTTTAAAGATGGGAAAAATCATTATAATGTAGAGGAAAATTCAAGGATCGTTTCAAGTATAATTTCGACTATTGAATAAAAGCTAATTTGTTCAAAATAAAATGATGATTTTTGGAAAGGAAAATATTTATAAAATATGCTATGGTGAAATCGAGTTTTTAGTAAATGCATGAAAATTCATAAAATAATTTAAGGATCGTTTTGGTTATAATTTTGAATATAAAAAAGTAGATGAGTAGGGATTTATTGATGATCGAATCATAAGCTAGGGTTTTTGCCGATTTTTGATACTACGGGAGCTAGGATGGGAATTATGGTTTACGGAGAGTATCACGATCCTCGAAATAATGTGAGGATTCTTTTGGTTTTATTGAAGTATCGGTGTCTTGATCAACACCTTTACTATTTTATCATGATCTAAGGAGTTACGGATGGAGAGGCCTAGCTTGCGGGCAATCAAGTTCTAGTTACAAACGGTTCATATTTCCACAAATATTCCAAGTTACCCCTATCCCTATTTTTACAAATATTATGAACCGTTCCCTATTTGCTATATCCTATTGTTAATATTTTGATCACGATTTTCTTGATTATATAAATATATATATACATATACTGATACCTATAATTTATTACACCCCCTTCACTTAGTCACTTTGACTAACCCTCTCGCCCGGTTTCAAATGCATGATTTCAGGAATCCACGGAGCGACGCCTTAGAGGTATCTTGAAGCTTTAAGGTGTCGTATCTTATCCAATCAGGATTATACTAAGAGTGCATATACCTATGTCAATAAGCACTATCCTATGAAATTAGATCTTTCGCTGTAATTACTTATCCAACTTAATGATATGTGTTTCGTCATGTATTGTCCCCTTATATTGCTCAAGTTTATTTTTCGTTGCGTTTAAATTTCATACTCTGGTATTGTATAGTCTTATCCATTCGCCGGAGTATTTCTCGAGTGCTAGGTCTCACATCCACTCGGGAAGTACAACGGTGCGGGGTTGCGCCTCCCCAGCACTACAACCCCACACCGCAATACTCCCTGGGTGGAGGTTAGATCCTCGAAATAATGTGAGGATTCTTTTGGTTAAAATATTGGGTAATGAAAGTGTTTCGGGAAATGTAAGAATATTTTGGAGCTATAGGGGTATTTTCATAATTTCCAACTTGCCCCTGTTTTGGGCTGTTACAAATATTTTAACCAAAAGAATCCTCACATTATTTCGAGGATCGTGATACTCTCCGTAAACCATAATTCCCATCCTAGCTCCCGTAGTATCAAAAACCGGCAAAAACCCTAGCTTATGATTCGATCATCAATAAATCCCTACTCATCTACTTTTTGATATTCAAAATTATAACCAAAACGATCCTTAAATTATTTTATGAATTTTCATGCATTTACTAAAAACTCAATTTCACCATAGCATATTTTATAAATATTTTCCTTTCCAAAAATCATCATTTTATTTTGAACAAATTAGCTTTTATTCAATAGTCGAAATTATACTTGAAACGATCCTTGAATTTTCCTCTACATTATAATGATTTTTCCCATCTTTAAACTCTATCATAGCTTCGTTTATATAATTTTCCTATGATTTTCATCATCTTTCATATTCATAATTTATAAACGAAAATCTAAATATTTCACATTTATAATCAAAACAAAGCTCATTTTTCACGCATTCTTTCATTAATTCACTACTTCAATCTTTTACCTCTCGACTCTTGAATAAATTTTATATTATTTTACATTTATTTTTAATCAAAATGACATCATCCATGACCACATGGTCTTCTAGAAGGATTAAACAAATGAATCTAATTTCTCCACATTACTTAGTTAATTACCTAGCATTTGTTTAACATGTAATTTAACCACATCTCCTAATTTATTACCAAGCATTTGTTGAAATCATAAGCAACCACATCTCCCATAAACTTTCATTTATTGCTTAAAGACCCCTCATGACTACCTATAAATACCCCCCTCAAGCCTCATTTATACCTCACAAATCAACACACAAAATCACTCTCTTCCCCCCATTCTCACGCCACAACCCTCTCTCTCTCTACAAGGTATGTTTTCTTCTATTATTTCATGTTTTATATAATGTTCTTAGTATAGAAATAATAGTAGCATGCCTAGGATTATTTAAATTATACTTTAGGAATTTATTTTATGAAATATATGCTATTTATGCTAGTTTAGGAAAAACCTATAAATAACCCCCTTAAGCCTCATTTATACCTCACAAATCAACCCACAAAAATCACTCTCCTCTCCCTTCCTCACGCCATTCCCACTCTCTCTCTCTCAGGTATGTTTTTCTTCTATTATTTCATGCTTTATATAATGTTCTTAGTATAATAATAATAGTAGCATGTCTAGGATTAATTAAATTATGCTTTAGGAATTTATTTTTAAGATATATGTGCATAATTGTTAGTTTTAAATACAATGTGTGCACATTATGGAACTTTATGCATGAATTATAATATGATATAATGTGAGTATGTATTTAAATAATTATGATGTTGTTTGATTAAATTCATGCCTAGAGTAATTTATTTTGAATTATTTTTCATAGAGAATTGGTATATTTTGCTATAATATGCTTCAATTATATGTTATAAATATGAATGTAATTAAACATGTTACACACCCTCTTTGAATATTCAAATAAGCTCAAGAACATGTTCTTAATGTTCTTGGATGTGTGTGTGTGCATGTGTGTGCCGTGACTAGTGTGTGTGTGTGTGTGAATTTGATTTTGTGTTATAAAGTGTTTAATTCATATGAAATTAAATAGTAAATGTTTTCAATAGTAATTTTGACTTTTTGCTCAACCAAAATACAATTAATTTCGAAATTAATTTTAAAATAATTATAAAATAGGTTTTGAAATTTTTAAAGAAAGATTTTTCCCGAATTTTCCAAAAATCGGTAAACTATGTAATATTTTCAAAGATAACCTACATTGTCAAATTTAACCATAAATCTTATTTCAAATCTTATAATTATAATTATCATATGGTATATATATATTTGATTAGCTAAAGATCCCATAAACCCTAAATTATTAATCAAATTCCCTTAAACGAGTAAATTTAGGGTTTACCGGGAAATCTTTAACATATTACATGATGAGTACCTTATGGTGTGTATGATTGATTAATTTGAATATTAGAACCTTGTTCTAAGCCAGTAGTAGTTATTACTTTCAGGCGAGGATATAATTGAACAGTGGAATCCCAAGGATTTTATCTAGACCATCAAGACACTCGGTGAGGGTTAAAATGTTTTCAACTGGAATCATGCTATACATATGTATCTATATAAAAACTATTTTCAAGCCTACCTATCATTTTGATTTACTACCCTATATACATATTATTGT
Source organism: Lantana camara (assembly GCA_037501455.1). NCBI lineage: Eukaryota > Viridiplantae > Streptophyta > Magnoliopsida > Lamiales > Verbenaceae > Lantana > Lantana camara. The sequence continues at coordinate 24,309,008 of CM074860.1, forward strand.
ACTACAATGTCCCTCTTAAAGGAAAAATACTTTCATGCCGGAATCAACGTTTTGCTAGGACGTTATATATTTCAAGTCCACTTTATCAAAACATTGATTCCGGGTTACGCAAGCAAAATATTGTTCTTGATTCATGTTATGGGCCTCGGCTGTATCCGTAGCGAGCAATTACCCGGAAGGTATCGGGCCGAGGGTATTGTTGGTGCTACGGACTGCCACCCTCTTGGTAGTGGTTTAACTGGAGGTTAGTTACTCCACGCCAAGGGATGAGGGAGAGATAGCTGCCTCCCGAATCTAGTTCATGGTCTCTAGGGTTGGCTCCCCTATTGACACCAAGGAGTAGCGGAGTTATTATCATATTGGTTTTATTGAAGTATCGGTGTCTTGATCAACGCCGTTACTATTTTATCATGATTTAAGGAGTTACGGATGGAGAGGCCTAGCTTGCGGGCATTAAAGTTCTTGTTACAAACGGTTCATATTTCTACAAATATTCTAAGTTACCCCTATCCCTATTTTTACAAATATTATGAACCGTTCCCTATTTGCTATATCCTATTGCCAATATTTTGATCAAGATCTTCTTGATTATATAAATATATATACATATACTTATACTTATAATTTATTACACCCCCTTCACTTAGTCACTTTGACTAACCCTCTCGCCTGGTTTCAAATGCATGATTTCAGGAATCCACGGAGCGACGCCTTAGAGGTATCTTGAAGCTTTAAGGTGTCATATCTTAGTTAATCAGGATTATACTAAGAGTGCATGTACCTATTTCAATAAGCACTCTCCTATGAAATTAGATCTATCGCTGTAATTACTTATCCAACTTAATGATGTGTTTCGTCATGTATTGTCCCCTTATATTGCTCAAGTTTATTTTCCGTTGCGTTTAAATTTCATACTCTGGTATTGTATAGTCTTGTCCATTCGCCGGAGTATTTCTCGAGTGCTAGGTCTCACATCCACTCGGGAAGTACAACGGTGCGGGGTTGTAGTGTTAAGGGGCGCTACAGTAATGGTGATGCAACTGTGGTGAGGTGATCACGGAGCTTAGGAAGATGCGGAAAAAATGGAGAGAGGGAATGCCCAGTGTGAAATGTATGCAGAAGATTGCTTAGGGGAGAAAGCATGCGTCCTCCTCTATTTATATGTTAGGGGTGAGGGTAGATGGGTAAATTGACCGTGTGGTCCCAAACCTGTGTTGCCCTAGCACGTGGCATCCTGTGATGGTGTGAGAAGGACGTCTCTGAAAAGGAGGCGGCGTGTCAGGTACAAAGTGCGCACTACCTTTGTGTCAGAGGTTGTTGGCAAGGGTCACGTGAGAGGAAGGCCCAAAGCCCTCCTTGCTAAGGCTCGGGTCCATTGCAGGGGAGGTGGGATCATTCACGAGCGATGTTGACGCTCGAAGAGTGCAGGGATGGATCCTCCGCGGCAGATGACCCTTGAGCGTCAAAACCCCGAGCACCCAGAATGGGGTCCCCGTGTGGGTGCTTCCCTGGGAAGGGTGACCCTGAGGACCCAGATGCGAGCGTCAAGCCGGTTGGCTCTGGCCCTCTACCTGAACAATTGTCCGAGGCCCAAAGGCCTAAATTAGTTGGCAAGTGAGTGGGCTGGATTGTCTCACGAGCCCATCAATGAGAGCGTGTAGTCTTCAAGTCAGTCGATGGCGACACGTGGATGGCTCTGATTCGAGTGCGTTTCTGAGTCTCATCAGGTGTAATTAACCCTAATAATAATAATAGGTCTAGCGGTTCCACCCACAAGGCCAACAAAATTTAAAAATATATATAATATAAGATTTATGAAAAAATAATAAAATATTATATCTCGTGGTTGCTTTCTGCGAGGCCGATTAAAAAATTAAAAAATATTAACCTTGCAGATAATATACACGAGAACCAATAATATATTAAACAACCTAAATGAGTGTTATTTTATAAACTTATTTTGCAAAAATTAATTAGTATATTAATTATCTGAATACCTACATTATCAAAATGAGTTAAAAGTGAATTCTATAGGATTGGCTTAAATATGTATGGATATAAATATGACAATATAATTTATTTATATTTTTTTTACGTGAAGAGTGTTGGACATAGAATCCAATATGAGTATCCAATATAATACAAAACAATAATATAATAATTTTAAAAGTATCCGTGTATTAGAGGTTTTACCGTAGATGGTGATACCAATCATCAAAGAAAAGGAAAAGAACTCTCTGAATAGCCATCAATTGTTGTGTATACATTGTAATAAGGGTAAATCTGAGAATGCTGATAGGTCTCTATGTGTCATCATGTGGAGGCTTTAGAACAAGTCTAGTTGGCAACCCATGTCCACGTGGTCATCTTGGCCCAGTTCCTTCTCTCCATCGAGGCATCACTTATACTAATAGTTTGGAAGACCTTGTCTCCACTTCCTGCCTAGTCCCATATGCCTCGATCCACGAAGGCTCCGACCCAGAAGCTTCCTCGGGCGAAGAATTTTCTCAACCTGGGTTGTGCAAGTACAAGTGCATTAAATGCGGGCACCTCTCCATGTAGGCGCATTTAATGCATCTTATGTCATATATCTAACCTGCAGCAAGTCTGATTAAGCAGGTACAGGAGGTCTTATCGGAAGGTACCATAACCATGTTGCGGTATGCTTGATCATGATTGCCTTTCCACACCATTGACTATGTGTACCCTCACCCACAAGGCTCCTAACTATAAATACCCCATCATTTATTACTCAGATACATTACTATTACAACATTAACTTCTCTCGCACCTACTCTTCACTTTCGACCCAATTCGACCCACTAGTCAGACTTGAGCGTCGGAGTGCTAAAACGGGTTCAACCCTCATATTCCTTTATTTTGGCATTTCAGCTTATGTATGTTGCTTTCTACAGCTTAGGCGGATCCAGAATTTTCTTCCGCATCAACAAATATCTTGAGTAATTGGGATTCCACGTCTGTTGTCACGTACGCAGCCGTATTTGGACACCATCAAGTTGTATAGGGATACCCAACAAATAATCATATTTATCACTTAAGCTCAATTAAAATAAAATATTATAAAATTCCACTCTTACAAATTTAAAATATATAAAATTCTTTCATTCTAATAGAGTTAGTTTATTTTGTAAATGAATTGTCCCATTTTACACTAAATTTAAAATTAAAAAAATATTTATTTATAAAATACTCACATTTACTTTTACTTTTGAATTTATTGCAAAATTGAAATATTCTTTTAATATTTTGTTTTCCTTGTTCTAATTATTAAGTTTTGTTGAGAATAAAATTCACATGAATTTGAGCGTTAATTTGAGTATATTTTATGTCGTTTAAGGAGCTTATGTACTTATTATGCTCCATATAGGTACATGTTGCATTGGAGTTAAGAAACGAGAGAAAAACACGAATTCGGAGCTATGTGTAGAAAAAAGTAGATTTTTGGCGGATTTAAGAGGACACGCCTATGTCCCTCCACAAGAAGAAACCGAGACACACGCTTGTCTCCTGGTAAGAAAAAATCGAGACACCTGCGTGTCTCAATACAGGCGATTCAGGCTCCGTGAGATATGGGAGACACGCCCCTGTCTCCCAGCATGAAGAAAACATGACACGCCCGTATCACTTATAAAAGTGCCATTACGATTTTGGTGAGACACGGGCATGTGCTGGATTTGTGAAGCAAAGAGACACGCCCGTGTCTCTTGTCGGCTGAAGATTTCCTGAGCAGCTATATATTGTGCGAAGCTTGGTGTTTTTAGGGTTCGCATTTGGAGATTCGTAACCTAGCATCTTAGGAGTGAGACGGAGCTAAGAGAAGAGTTTTCGGAGAGATTCGAGAAGACGAAAGGATTATTTTCTTCAAACAATTCCATTAATTCGGTTTATTTATTGCTTTTCGTATCAAACTAATTCCTCCTGGCGTAGAATTTAGTCGTTTTGAATGTTTAATCGTTTTTCTAATTTTCATGAATGTTTAAGGTTTGGATTTTAAACAATTGTTTGATTTTGTTGAACATGAGTTTCTCTAATGCAATTCCTTTTATGTTTATTAGTTTTGAATCGATTATGCATAGCTAAATTCCTAGGGTTAGGGGAGTGATGAATTTTGCATGCTAAGTGTTTGATATAATGCTTGAATGACTTGTGCTGATTCTTAGTTTTGAAAACTTGGTCTTATTTGATTGCAATGGATTGGCCATCCTTAGCATAAACTATTTTTGCCTAATAAATAAAGATTAATGGTAATTGAGACGTTCTCTTAACTTGTAGATTTAGAATGTAAAGAGATTTCATTCTTTGTGATTTATATTCCATGCCAAGCCACTAGAATTAGAATTACACTAGTTTGTTTCAATTCGTTAAATTAGTTTTTATTGATTGTGAGAACAACCTTAAGGCTATTTTAACACTAGGTTATTGTTGGAAAACACGAATCAGAAAGCAGCGGAATTTAAAAAATTTTCCAACAAAAGGATCTTGGACTCGCAATCGTGTAACCAAATTCGTAGAGATAGAAAACTTACTTTTCTTTTATTCTTTCTTGAAGCGTTTCAAGCCACCCAAGAACGCTCTTCTCGCGGCTTGACAACCCGTCCCTCGAAAGTCTCTTTCTACTTCAGAATCCATTGTCGGGATAACAATCCACACCAACCTGGATTCAAATCATGTTAGGGAAGTTCTTAACAATATAACATAAAGAAAGAAACATGAAGCGAGAAACGCATGATTGAAACTCCCTTCGAAAACCAGTTTTGCGAAAGTAGAAAACTGCCAGCCATAAAACCCTCGTGAAAAAACTCATCTTTCAGGATATGGACGAACGGTTTTCGCCATCTTCTTTGGTTCGATTTTTTGACTCGTTTTCTGTTGGGTTCAGAATCGTTTCATCATCCCTTCTGATCGTTTTGCTTAATCCCCACTTTTGGTAAAGCTCGAATCTTCAAAACTTCTAACTTGAAGTCTCTAGAGATAGTCCACCAACTTGGCTACAATCTAACTAGTAAGGATGCTAGTTCTCTAGTTAGTGTTTAGGCTTAACCTAGGGTTTTATTTTATCTTGGAGAAAAAAAAGGTGTTCAACACATGAACCAAGAATTGTCTATTAGCTCTAAAGGGGAGCATGAGCTCCCCTATATATAAGAAAGGGGAGGGACGAAATTCCTAGTCCTTAATGGGCTAGGATTTTGGTCTCTCTCTCTCCTATTACTTGATTATCAAGTAATTTTGACTTTGACTTTGAATTCTAATTCAAATCAACTTTCAAGAGAGCTAAAAATATCCAAACTATTTTTGGATAATTTTATACTTTATTTATTTAAAATAAATAACTTATTTTATCTAATTAATTAATTCATAATTAATTAACTAGATTATTTTTCTCCAAAATAAGACTTTCTTTTTAATTCAAAATTAAACCAAAGTCTATTAAATAATTAATCACATTAATTATTTAATACATAAATAAATATACACATATATTTATACACGTGTGTGACACGTGTCACAATGACACGTGTCACTCACGTGAGCCACACGTGTGGTTTCACACGTGTGGAACCCTCTTGGCTTGATTAACTCGTTTAATCATTTTAAAGCCTCAACTCATGTAACCAAGTTGTTGTGTGTGACCCTCTAGGTTCTCAATTCAATTAGCAATGACCCTAATTAATTAATTCACTAATTAATTAATCAGTCCACAGATTAAACGACCATAGTCTAGCAACAGGTGTTTAACCCCTAGCTGAATTGGAATGTTCGGATTCGACAGAACCTTTAAGTCATTGATTCATGTGAGATACAATCCTCCTACTTACTATCTCTCAACCATGATCTAGGGTAAGGGAATAATTAGAACCCTAATAATCTGGTCTTAAAGCTAAGTGCATTTCATATCCATTTGATCTCAATCCAAGAAACCCTTTTCTTGATGTCTTGATCTACTGCCTTGGCCAAGGACTCCATATGGCATATGAATGACTTACACAATAAGAGATCACCTTGCAAATGCAAGTGTAGGTCCTTTCTTGATTCTCATTCACTTTCATGAGTCACTTGTGCAGCCCCAGCATAAGCCTTGAATCAGTTGTCTAAGGCGACACCCTTTAAAGCTTATACCAAAGACTACAGAGTTAACTCATAAAGTAACATGGAACCTCAAGTCTAAGGATCAATTAATCACATCAATGACTCGTGAGATATTTCCTAATCTGGAAGTTTCCATTTCCTGAAATAGAAACTTCCTTTCCCATTTAGGAATGTTCTCACACGGGGCACCTCAGTGAACTTACTTATTAAAGTAAGCACCCTCATGTATCACGCACGTATCAACTATACACTTTGCACCTCCATGAAACAAGGTGGTCCTTCTTAAGGGCGTGATCCCACAAGCAAGCCTTAGAGGAGTCAGGTTGACACTCCCACTGTCTGTAGGACTCATCGGCTTGGAGTATTTTACTAATCATGACTTATGTGATATAGGGCTCGTTTCATGAACCATTTCACCTAAATGGTAGAGTCCTAAAGTCATCAGGATTAGGGGAGTTCTCATACATGCGCACGTAATGGAAACACACAAAACACGTATTGGCATATAAAGAAGTGTTTGCCTATAATCAATCGTATATTATTCAAAGATTGTCTGTGATACAAGAAAAGTCCCAAAGCAGATTACGTCGAATCGGCTTTCTAGGGCACTATTCCTAACAATTATACCTCGAAAGAGGGTAGTATGAATCTAAGTCACTAGGTTGAAGAATTGCACTTATTAAACGAGTATTATACTGAATCACGAATGCATAGTTGTTACTCTACGGCCTTGTTTGTCTCTTGATTTTAATCTGTGTGTTTAAGTCTTTAATTCATGTTTTTCTTTAACTAATTATTTAAATTTCTCATTAGTAGTTTAGATAACCAAATTGATAATCGATCGGTCTTTAGATTAGAGATAAGTATAGAGTAGTGATTCGTTTCCCTTCCCTATCGGTATGATCCTATTATGCTATGTGTATATTTAAAGTGTACACTGGCACGATTGGTTTTAATAAAACAACACAACAAGTTTTTGGCGCCGTTGCCGGGGAAGGCGTGTTAAATCAATATTACTTAAATACCTAAATCTACTTCTTTAGACCATTTATTTTATTTTTGCTTTTCGCCACGTTCTACTGTAGAATTAAACTAAGGATTATCTTACCTTTTTGCAGGTATATGGTGCATGCGGCGATCTCAAGGCTTGGAACTAATACCATACGATCCAGAGATTGAAAGGACACTTCGTGCTATTAGAAGAAAATGCATAGAACAGAGACATTCAGCTCCTGAACCAATGGCTGAAAACCCGAATAATGGAAGAGATGGGGGAATTCAAGACCCTCAACCAGTACCTCCTCCTGCACTCAGAGACTACAACATACCAAATGCTGGAGCAATTTAGAACAATGTAGTCCACTCTCCAATTGCAACAAATAACTTCGAAATTAGGCCTGCTACAATTAACTTGCTGCAGCGAAACCCATTTGGTGGGCTGGCATCTGAGGAACCCATGGCACACCACGCTCACTTTCTTGAGGTGTGCGATACTTTTAAGATCCACAATGTCTCTAGTGATGCCATCAGAGTCAGGCTATTTCCCTTTTCTTTGAGGGATAAAGCCCGTTTGTAGGTCAGTTCTTGGGAGGTTCTTTCTCAAGCATTCCTCGTGAAATTTTTTCAACCTAGTAAGACTGCAAGATATAGGAATGAAATCACAACCTTCTGACAGTTTGATGGAGAGTCTTTATACGAGGCTTGGGATAGATACAAGGAGATGCAGAGAAAATTCCCACATCACGGCATTCCAGGTTGGCTCTTAGTGTAGACATGCTATAATGGGATGTCTCAGAATATGGAAGGTGTGATTGATGCAGCTGCTGGTGGCGTATTAATGGCAAAATCTGAAGCAGTTGCCATTGAACTTCTAGAGAATATGGCCATCAATGATAGCTATGTTCACGAGAGGATTAATCTTCAACCGGTTAAAGGCATAGCTAGAGTTCTTGAGTTAGATGGATTAACGGCTATCAATGCTAAATTTGATGCACTCAACAAGAAGTTGGACCAATTGACAGTGAATGCAGTTGCCATACCTCCTCCACCAACACCTCTGGTGCAGGTAAGTTGTGAAACTTGTAGTGGTCCACATGCATTTAACGTGTGTCCTTATACTAATGCAGGTGAATAGGTGGTTGCCGGTCAAGAGCAGGTGAATTATGTGGGAAATAAAAAACCGGTGAACAACCCCTACTCTAACACCTACAACCCAAGTTGGAGAAACCATCCTCATTTTTCTTGGTCTAATAACCAAATAGTTCCCCAACCTCAAGCTCCACCAGAATAAAACTTCCAACCGAGACCACCAGGCCAATATCAAATGCCTCCACAAAACCCATCTTTTCCTCATCAAAACCAACCTCAACCAAATCAAAAGTAGGGTTGGAAATAGCTCTTGAGAAATTCGTTGTTGTATCTACGGATAGAAATCAGAAATTGGAGAAGCAAGTGGAACAGGTGGTAAATCAGAATAAGAATTTGGAGGTCCAAATTGGTCAGATTGCTAATTCCTTGAATATGAGAGGCCAAGGTATGCTGCCGAGCAAAATGGAGACCAATCCCAAAGATCAGTGTAAGGCCATCACCTTGAGGAGTGGTAAGGAATATGAGGGACCTTCTATGCCAAAGGAGCAACCGAAAATTGAGCTTGGAGTTGGTGACAGAATTGATGGAGAAGAATCACTTGAAAATGAGACTAAGGAAACGAAGAATGATGAGCTCTCTTCAAAGCCAAACAAGAAAGTGGTACCGATGTCACCGGTACCTTTCCCGCAGAGGTTGCAGAAATAAAAACTTGAGAAGCAGTTTGAGAAGTTCCTTAGCATCTTTAAGGAGCTACATATCAATATCCCATTTGCAGAGGCATTGGCTCAGATGCCCACATATGTAAAGTTTCTGAGGGAGATCCTTTCTAACAAGAGGAAATTGGAAGAATATATCACCATCGCACTTACTGAGAAGTGCAGCGCGATCATACAACATAAGCCTCCCCCGAAGCTTAAAGATCCAGGGAGTTTTTCTATCCCTTGTACTATTGGCAATTTAACTTTCAATAAAGCTTTATGTGATCTTGGTGCTAGTGTCAGTCTAATGCCTTTGTCTATTTGCAGGAAATTAGTATTGGATGCTTTGAAATCGATTACTGTTTTCTTACAATTAGCTAACTGATCTATCAAATATTCGACCAGAGTGTTGGAGAATCGTAGCACCCCGGAGCGCAGAGCACTATATCCCCTGCACCATAACCCGACATGTATAATGAAATAGAGACTCTGCACACACATCAAGCTATGGTGAACGGGTGACAAATAAAATCACACCTAAGTTAGGTGGTCTAGACCCTAATTCAGAGTGCATAACAAAATCATAACATATGCAGAAGGAACAGGATCATGAAGCATACATATAAAATCCAACTAATACAAATAAATACATGATATACAAATAAGCACATCCCGGGCCAAATAAATCATACAAGTTCTTAAATTCCAAATCTTATGTATATGCATACTTATACATAGTACCAAACCGGAAAGGTAAAGATGCAGTATGCAAAAGACTCAAACAACTCAAAAGAAAACCACCACCTAGCTCGAACTGAACCCTGCACCTGCAAACTCAAGAAAGCAGGGGGAAAAAGGAGAAAACGAGGAGGGGTCATTCCTAAAGAGTGGTGAGGGGGCTGACACACTCACATATACATATATATAAAGCAGAGCATATTCCAAAGTCAAAAAAAGTTCATGAACCGGGGCGTGCTTTTTGCAATCAAAATCATTTTGGCACGTGATATTATATATAGAAAAAGGTTAAAGCCGAAGGCTAAAATCACCAAATGTTAGTAATTAGGAATCCGCTCCCGTTTCACGAACTAAATTCAGAATCTAAATCACACAACTCGGCGAGTACGAGGTTCAGATCACCTAACTCCATTCATATTCAAAATCAAATTTAAATTCAAACGAAAGCAAAGTCAAACAAACATACCTCTTCTCCGGGAGATGGAAGGGTGGATCCTACCCCAACCATCGTTCATACTGTATGGGTTGTGAGTTTCATGACACTCACGCCCCAAGGATTCCATCCCCCACCAAACCTCCTAGTGGGTTCTGCGTTAATCCTTTCAAAGCGGAGACCACACTCGGGAGTGACCCGACGGCCAAATGTCATCCGGGGCTCCTTTGAGTAAGTCTCCGAGGCCCAGTTAAAATTATTCGAATTTCAAAGTTCAAAAGTTCTAAATTTTCAAAATCAGACTTATCTTTCAAAGTCATAACTCGCTAGTTCAAAACACACACACCAACCCTTTTCAAAATAAACAAACGAAAATATATCTTAAGTATACATAAAAGTGTTTTTCAAAAGTTTCATAATAAACGGGTCAATTGCCACAAAGTACATATCAAACACGTATCTATATATATACATAAGTTGCATGCGGGCTTAAAACTCAGGTAAGGTTGTAGGTCATAATAACTAAAAGAAAGAAACCTCACCTTGACGATCAAACTGAACGAGACGACTTGAAACACACCTATGAACACACCTCGTCACCAACAGGAAGATCCTAAGAACAAAACAAATGATAAAAGACATACTTAGACTCAATATGAACTAATTAGACGCTCGACAAATGTACATGACGTAAGTTTAAACTTAGTCATATCGAAGCAATTAGCATGCCATCAAAGCAACGACACATCAATTAAACTCATAACTCGTCAAATAAGCACATAACACCTCATATTATAGCATATCAATACCATATACGAATTTAAAACACATGAGGAAAGCGAAAGATACAAGGAAGCCACAAGAGTTAGCATGTAGAGCATATAAGTTCATACGCGTATACAAAGATCGAAATCACATAACCGGCACATAAAATAATACATAACACATTATTCATACTCATAACACATTAAAGATATACATAAATAAGTCATAACGCAGCCATACGTACATGTAAACAAGCATATAACACACAAGGAACAAGGTTGGGGAGGGAAAAGAACGAAACAAGCAAAGAAATGAACAAAATAGAAGAACGGGGGAGCAGAGCTAACTACCGACAGTTATCCATAAAACCACAAATGGCCGTCAGTCAGGTCAGTGGCCCTAGAGGCCACTAACGGCCGTTATCCCCGTTTTGTACACAAGTGCACTAACGGGACGTTAACAGGCCCAGAGCTCGTCTTCTTCGCGAATCCGCCTACAAAACACACATTAAACCACACCTAAACACATATATGAGAAAGGAGAACAAGGGGAGGGTCTTAGGCATCAAAATTACACTCCAAACACGAGCTAAAACCAAGATATAACAAGGAGCAACAAGGATGATACATGCCTTGCAAGAATCAAACATACTATTCATGTTCTTCAAAGCTCTAATGGTTGGTTCTATATACACTCAATTTCCATGAAAATCATGCTTATAAATGAAACGTAGGAGTCATTTAGATCACATATTCAGCTTCAAATCAAGAAATGGATCTAAGATATGCAAGAATTCATCAAAAAGCCTCTAAACCTACTATTTACATTCAAACTCATGGCATGCTAAAATCTCCATGAAACTCAGCAAATCCTAGCTTAAAAGAAGAACAAAGGAATGGAGAACAATAATATATGCTTACCTCTTCGATTTGATGAAGAACGGAGGTCGAACGAGCTCAAACTTGTAAGAAGGTGAATAGTGACAGGTACCCCTTTCTCTCTTCCTCTCTTGTCTCGGTTTTTTTCCTTCTTTCTCCTCTTTTCTTGGTTGATTTCGAAATGAGGGGGTAATGGGGTGAGAGAGGGTTGAGTTAGGGTTACAAGGGTTCAAAAATGGGTCGATTTAGTTCTGAAACAGGTCGGATATGAGCTAAACGGGTGGGAGTGGCGAATCTGTCACACGGGCTCGGTTCGGGCAAAATTCGGGGATCAAACGGGCTTAGAAAAATAAAAATTTAGGTTCCTTAGATCCATATCTTCGTTACAAGTCCAACTTCACTTCCGGAATTCAAATCCAAATTCCCGAGCCCAAGATACGCCTTCCGAAATGCAAGGCACGCTAAAATAAGTTAGGCCCTCGAGTCTCTTAACAAATAAAATGGTTTAAGAACTGTATCAAATGAACTCAAAAACATAAAATGAGCATGTAAACAAGTTCATAACAAATATAATTCATGCATATCATGTAGTCACAAAAATCGGAAACAAATCCGAACTCAAACGGATTAAAAAACAAGGCAAATAAGGGAAAAAACGTTCAAATATTCTAACACATACTTAAGAAATAATTCAAATAAATTCAAGAATATCATTTAAAGGACTTCATCATGCTTGATATGGAGGAAGACATAGAGATTCCATTAATTCTAGGAAGACCTTTCCTAGCCACAGCCGGAGCCTTGATCGATTTTAAGAATGGATTGCTGACTCTTCGAGTAGGAGAGGAACAAGTGGAATTTAACTTGTTCAAAGCTGTGAAGGGCCCGGTTTTAGAAGAAAAGTTTTTCATGGTGGATGTAAAGAATGATCAAACATTGATTACGACACCACAGGATGATCATCTTGAGCTGTGTTTGAGGGGATTGGAGGACAGAATTGATAGGGAAGAATTGCTTGAGGATCTTGTAGCCTATACTAAGGTACTTGAGGCAAACCTATTCATTCCATTTTGGTAAAGGTTTGTTTATAATGAGTTAGGTACAGGTAAGCCCACTCCTTCTCCTTCGATTGTGAGAACTCCTAATCTTGAATTGAAACCCCTCCCCAATCATTTGAAGTATGCTTATTTGGGTTAATCTGAAATTTTGCCTCATGTTGTTGCTTCTAATTTGTCTAATTCACAATTAAATGCTTTGTTGAGAGTTTTGAGGGATCATAAAAAGGAGATAAGATGGACGATTTCTGATATAAAATGGATTAGCCCATCTACTTGCATGCATAAAATTCTGATGGAAGATGAGCATAAACCCTCTGTAGAACACCAACGCAGGTTAAAACTGAATATAAAGGAAGTTGTTAGGGCTGAAGTTCTTAAATTGCTAGATGTTGGGATTATTTATCCCATCTCATATAGTAAGTGGGTTAGCCTATTCAGGTTGTACCTAAGAAAGGGTGGATGACTGTAGTTAAAAATGAGAATAATGAATTGATTCCTACTAGGATAGTCATGGGGTGGAGAGTTTGTATAGATTATAGAAAGCTGAATACTGCAACACAAAAGGACCACTTTTCCCTTCCCTTCATTGATCAGATGTTAGAAAGATTAGCTGGGCATGTTTATTACTGTTTTCTGGATGGGTATTTGGGCTATAATCAGATAGCTATAGCTCCAGAAGATCAGGAAAAATGCACTTTCACTTGCCCCTATGGCATTTTTGCTTTTAGGAAAATGTTGTTTGGATTGTGTAATGCCCCCATCTACGTTTCAGAGATGCATGATGGCTATTTTTTCTGATTTCATTAAGCGTACCATGGAAATCTTTATGGATGATTTTTCTGTTTTTGGCTCTTCGTTTGATTCTTGCTTGCATAATCTAACCCAAATTCTGCAGAGATGTGAAGAGACTAACCTGGTTTTGAATTGGGAAAAATACCATTTCATGGTAAAAGAAGGGATTGTACTAGGTCACAGGATATCAGAAAAGGGGATCGAGGTTGGCAAGGCCAAAATTGAAGTGATTACCAAATTGCCACCACCAACAAACATTAAGGGAGTGAGGAGTTTCCTTGGTCATGTCGGATTTTATCGTCGGTTTATCAAGGATTTCTCCAAAATTACCTTACCTTTTTGCAAGCTATTACAAAAGGATGCTGAATTTATGTTTAATAATGATTATTTGCTTGGTTTTGACAGGTTAAAGAAGAAGCTTACCTCAGCACCGATTATGGTGGTACCGGATTGGAACTTACCATTCGAGCTAATGTGCGATGCAAGTGACTTGGCCATAGGAGCTGCACTTGGCCAAAGAAGAGAGAAACATTTACATGTTATCGCATATTCTAGCAAAACACTTAATGAAGCACAATTGAATTATGTCACCACTGAAAAAGAATTGTTAGCAATTGTGCATGCTTTGGATAAATTTCGTTCTTACTTGATTAGTTCGAAAAATAGTGGTGTACACGGATCGCGCAGCTATCAAATACTTGTTGTCAAAGAATGACTCCAAACCTCGGTTGCTTAGATAGATCCTGCTACTTCAGGAATTTGGTTTGGAGATCCGAGATAAAAAAAAAAAAGGGACAAAGAATGTGGTAGCAGACCACTTGTCTCGATTAGAGTTTGAGGAGAAGGTTGAGGATCGAGAGGAAGCCATTATTGAGAAGTTCCTGGATGACCAACTATTTAAGGTGGCTTCTGCAGTACTGTAGTTCACGGATTTTGTGAATTATTTGGTTAGTAGAGTTGTACCACCCGACCTTAGCTTCTACCAAAAGAGAAAATTTCTTTCAGACGCGAAGTATTATTTTTGGGAGGAACCGTTGTTGTTTAAACACTATTTATATGGATTGGTGAGGAGATGTGTCCCTCAAGATGAGTTTGAAAAGATTCTGGATCAGTATCATGCTAGCCCGTATGGAGGTCACTCTAGTAAGAGAAAGACTGCTACAAAGGCATTGCAGTCTACTTTTTGGTGGCCATCACTGTCTAAGAATGTACACGAGTTTGTATTGAAGTGTGATCCATGTCAGAGAACGGGAGCTATAGGCAAGTGGGATGAGATGCCCTTGAGGTACATTTTGGATATTGAGCTTTTCGATGTTTGGGGAATTAATTTCATGGGTCCTTTCCCATCATCCTATGGAAATCAATACATCTTAGTGGGTGTCGACTATGTTTTGAAGTGGGTGGAAGCCGTGGTGTGTCTTACTAATGATTCTAAGGTCGTGTTGAAGTTTCTGAAGAAGAACATCTTCAGTAGATTCGGGGTTTCACGAGCACTCATAAGTAAAGGAGGTTCCCATTTTTGCAATAGGCAGCTAGAGATACTTTTGAAGAAGTATGGAGTTCATCACCGGGTGGAAACTCCGTATCATCCTCAATCGAGTGGGCAAGTAGAGATTTCCAATAGGGAAATCAAGCAGATTCTAGAAAAGACTATGAGTAGCGCGAGGAAGGATTGGGCAACTAAGTTGGATGATGCGTTGTGGGCCTACAGAACAACTTTTAAGACACCTATCGGAACGTCCCCCTTATATGTTGGTTTATGGTAAGGCATGTCATCTCCCGGTTGAGCTCGAGCATAAGGCATATTGGGCCATTAAGGCCATTAATTTTGATCTCAAGCAAGCCGGGGAGAATAGGGCCTTGTAATTACATGAGTTAGAGGAATGCCGGTTGAATGCGGTTTATAAAGAGAAAACGAAGAAATGGCATGATAACCACATCCGGGTGAAGGAGTTCGAAGTGGGACAATTAGTGTTATTGTTCAATTCTAGACTGGAACTCTTTCCCGGGAAGTTGAAGTCCCATTGGTCAGGACCGTTCCAAGTGGTTAAGGTGATGCCCAGTGGGGCCGTTGAAATGGGAAATGAGACTACAGGCACGTTTGTGGTGAATGGGCAGAGATTGAAGTCGTATCTTATCGGCGAGCCCGTTGAAAAACACACCTCGTGTATGTTAATGAATCCTACAAACTAATCCGGGTCCCAAAGTCAAGCTAACGACTATAACTTAGAACTACTCTCTCTCTTTTACCCCTCTTTCTTTGTTTTCTTTTCTTTCTTTCTCCTTTTCTTTCGTTGATCTTGTGTTTTGTCTCTTGTGATGCAGGTTAATAGATGCTTTGTTGGAGTTTGGATGGAGTGAATGAAAGGATTGAGATTTGATGCTACAATGTCGTATTTGAGGTCCATTTTCTCTATGTCTATGAATGTGCATGTGCGCGTGGCTCGTATGATAATTGTGTTGGAAGAAACTTTGTGTTGATTGCAAAATTATGATATCTGACTGCGAATATGTGTTGTTGATTGGTGTACTATGGTTATGTTGCAAATTCTGAGTTAATTGTAGTTGTATTAACATGATTAAGCACCAAGAATTATGTGGGATAGGTTACCTTTTCGTGCATTTAGAACTTGGAAAATCTTAGGGGACACGATAGTGTAAACTGAGACACCCCCGTTTCTCAATATAGAGGTTTTAGTCGTATGTGTGTCTCTTCCCAAGTACAAACTGAGACACCATCGTGTCTCAGTATAGAAGTTCCAGGGTAGGGGGAGACACTTCGTGAAAAACGCAAACGTACTTTTAGTTTTTGGCCCGAGTCTGGAGCCATTTTTCACTTTTAATAACCCGATACTGAACCTTTGACATACACGTTCACAACCCACACGACCTAAGTCTGTGTTTGTGCCTCACTTGAGACTAGGACGAACCGCCATCCCTTGCCAACGTCCAGTGACGGTGCGGCCTATTTTCGGCAAGTCCACGGGACACACGCACACACCTTCTCTCTCTCACATCTCTTTTTGGTAAGTAATCCCCTCAAATTCGAATTTTGGGCTAATTCTTTCTAATGCTAAAATCTGAAACCCTAGGCTAAATTGTTGAAATTATAGGCGAATTCTTGTTCTAATTCTGAAGAAATTTCGAGTTAAGCATGTTAGGGGTAAGAAATTGGTAGAGCATTAAATTTTCCCTCTATTTTTAGTTGAAATTGAGAACCCTAGCTTTGGTTTCCCCCTGTTGCTTTTTAGTCAGAATTTTAGAATATTGGTGGGTTGGTTGAGCTCGAATTATGATAATATAGGGGTAGGATAACATTGAATTGGGAAGGTTGAAGAAATCTTAGAAAAACTCACACCCTTAGACTATGCCCACCAAGTGTTCTATGAATTGTTTCTATGAATTCTTCTTGATATTTGCTTGCTTGGTTGTTGCCTTTTACTTTGCAGCTAGTATGGGGAGAAATAAGCATCTGAGAATCAAGGGGGCCTCATCTTCGTCTGCTCTAAATAGCCGCCAACCGAGAGATTTGGTTAATATTACTTTGGAGGGTTTGGGCAACCCTTGTAATAGGAATCTCACGTTTAACATCATGCCAACACGTTTTTTCAAGCAAGATGTGTTGGAAAGGTTGGGGGTTTGGGACAAGATTAAGGTGTTGTTTAATAACATAGGTTGGATGTAACGCCCGAGCGCGAGACATCACATCCCCCGTACCATGACCCGACCCGTATATGAAATGGATTTCCATACACATGCCAAATCATAGCAAACGGAGACATACACACTCGCTAAGCCAGGCGGGACTAACCTATCACTTAAACCCCAACAGCAACAACAACAACAACAATAATCAGAGCAACAAAAAAGCGCAGGCAATAATTCATATACCATATACTGAGCTAGATGCTCTAGGTACCAACATATAATGTTCAAGTAGATATATATAGGTACCAAATACATGTACGCTCGTAATCATATACAAAATCCAAAAGTATCAAAGGGTATAGCATAAACATAACCAAATGCGTGTAATACCAAAAGAAATGCTAGACACTATGCAAGACTCTCTCTCCGACTTGTATCCCGCCTAGCATCCCTTCCTACAAAAAGAACTGAAACAACTCCGGGTTCAGTCTTAGACAGACTGGTGGGTATAAAAGATAGGCGCAATATCATAATATGACTGAATTTAAGCACATACATGCAAGTTATAATCCTTATTCGAGGTTTAGAAGCATTTTTCCCAAGTGGGAAAATAAAATACAACGAATAGGATTATAACAATTCATTTCATTCATTAGGTCATTCGTGGACCGGCGAGAGGGCGTGCATTATCTCCAACCAACACCTCGTGTAATCCATTAGTTATTCATTCGTTCATTCATTCATTCATACATTTCATTCTTTCGTGCACATACATTCGATCATTCATTCGATCGTTCATATACCACCTTCTTCCTCCGGGTAGGGAACGGGTTTGCAAGGCCCGAACCCTCATTCATTAATGCTAGAGGGGTACATGAATCCCCAAAAGCGCGGGTCCCCTTTCGTTCACTAATCTCCTAGTGAAGTCTAGGTTACTGAAATTGTTGGAACTAGTATATGGGGATTCCCGTCGGCCCATGCTTCCCCGGTTCACCAATACACTAAGTCCCGGGCCCCCATTCATTGTGAACATTCATTTCTCGCCAAAACTTTTGGTAGGATAATCCTAATAAAGGCTTTCATTTAAAACATTTGCTCGTTAAAACTTGCTATATACATATATATAATTTTGTGTCAAAACTTACACATTAGGTGGTTTGGGGTCATATCTTTAACTAATAGAAGAAAAACCCACCTGGTAGCAAAAAAGAACCCAAACACAGACGCTACTGCCCGACTTTGTCTCCCACTGGATCGATATCTGTGTGACAAAGGTAGTGTGAGACTCAATTATGACCACATTTGACGCTCGGCTATACAATGACATGCGATGGAATGCTTGAAATATAAAACATGTCCAACTATGCTCATGAATACCATAGAATTCAATTAAGCACATAATTCAACAAGTTTCGTTTAATATACGATAAAATCGTATTCATTCCCGTTCATATCGTCCATAACTTTCATACTTTTCATTCTTGCATTCATATGGTCATCAATATCATATATCAATCATAAATCACAACTTTAATAGATCCACATTGCATACAATTCACAATTACGAGTAATAAACGCAAAACAAGCAATAAAAGAGTTCCCCAAGGCTGCCATTTCAAATGACACGGCCGTGTTGAGTTTTCAAAGGAAACGGACACGGCCGTGTCCGAGGTTTAAAAATCCAAAAATTCAAAGTGGAGGGCTTGACACGGCCGTGTTGGGTTTTCAAAGCATTTGGACACGGCCGTGTCCGAGGTTAAAATCAGAAAAATTCAAAGTCAAGAGCCCAACACGGCCGTGTCCATTTTTAGTTCAAAGCTGACACGGCCGTGTCAGCTCGTCGTCTTGCCAAGAAAAACAGAGCAGAAGCTCTATTTCACGAGCAAAAGCAGGGCAGAAACAAGGAAGCTCTTATACACTCTTAGACATGAATTTAAGCCACAAAACTCACATATATCATGCAATCCATTCATAAGTGCAAGAACTTATACCTAAAGTTGGCAAAAGATCATCCAAAATCAAGCTTTTATCCATGGAAGCTTCAAGCTCCATTAATGGCAAATCATGCAATACATACCCAACATGAGATTTAAAGATATAGAAATGATGAGGAAGTTACAAGGATCATATTTCATGCATTAATTCTCACCTTAAACCATTAAATCCCATGTTCAAGATCAAACCCCAATTCAAGCTTATAATCAAAACACATAGTTCCTAAACTTCTACCAAGCTTCACATAGAAGAAAAGATAGAGGAGAAGATGGAGGTTCCAAATCACTACTTACCTTGAAAGAAGATGGACGATTGGTTAGGCTTGAGCTCAAAGCTTGGATGATCAAAATGGAGGGTTTTCTTGGAGCTTCTCCTTGGCCTCTTGAGATGATGATGATCGATGAATGAGATGGATAAGGGAACAAATGCTGATATTTAGTGATAAAATGGGTAGAATACGGGTCGGTTCAAGTCCGGTTCGTTTAGTAAACGGTTCAAACAAGTTATGAGGTCGAGGTTGTGGAAAGATTCGTTGTCGGAGGTTCAAACGGTATCGAAAAAGTATAAGGCCAAGTTTAATGGATAGGTATCGTCGAAAAAAGTTCAACGCCTATTACGGATCTCGATTTCGAGGTCCGGAGCTCAAGATATCGGGAAAACCGTTCAAGGTTGCCTAATATTCAATTAGGTCCCTAAACTTTCAAAAAGTGGCAATTAAGCCCAAACTCAATTTTCAATTGAGTCCAAAACATTCAAATAAGTTGAAATCAAGCCCACGGATTACATGAAGCATGTAATTTCATTCAAACAACACCGAGTTCACGAAATTCACATTCTCACAATTTCGTTCATATACTCATAACACACATTGAAATTCATATAAAATTTAAACAATTAAATCAAATTAGAAACGGATTTGATTAATAAAACAAGATATAAAATCATATAATTAAATGTAAATACGCACTTAACACCTACCTGCACGTGTGAAAACACGGGGCGTTACAACCTCTCCCCCTTAAAGAGAATCCGTCCTCGGATTCATTGCTTGCTCGAAAATAACTCGGGATAGAACTTCTTCATTTTCTCTTCCGTTTCCCACGTGGCTTCTTCCGTTTTATCACTTCGCCACAACACTTTCACCAAGGGAAACCGTCTGTTCCGAATTTCCTGAAATTTCCGATCCAGAATCTTAACTGGTTTCTGAACAAAAGTGAGATTCGGTTCAAGCTCCGCTTCCTCAATCGGTAGTACCACTGATTCATCGGGATAGTATTTCCGGAGTTGCGATACATGGAAGACATTGTGAATACCCGTTAAACTTGGAGGGAAATCCAATCTGTAAGCTGTATCTCCGATTCTCTCCAAAATCTCATAAAGTCCCAAATATTGGGGATTCAGCTTTCCTCCATTTCCAATTCTGGTAAATCGTTTCCGAGGTGAAGCTTTCAGGAATACCCTATCCCCAACTTCAAATTCAAGATCTTTCCTTCGCTTATCTGCATAACTTTTCTGTCGATCTTGAGCTGCTTTCATCTGTTGTCGGATAATTTGAACCTTTTCGATAGCATCCTGAATAGCTTTGGAAGGTTTATCTTTCTTTTTACCTCTTTGTACCCCTTCTTGCTTACTCCACTTCCATTCTTCCAAATCGAAAAACAACGGGGATCGACACTTCCTTCCATATAGAAACTCATACGGTGCCATTTCTATCGAAGCTTGATAACTGTTATTGTAGGCAAACTCAATCAAGGGCAATTGTTCATTCCATGAACTCGAGAAATCCAACGCACACGCCCTTAACATATCCTCAAGATATCTGATTAGTCTCTCGGATTGCCCGTCAGTCTGTGGATGAAAAGCTGTACTGAACTGGAGCTTAGTCTCCAGACACTTCTATAACTCTTGCCAGAGCTTGGAAGTGAATCTCGGATCCCTGTCTGAAACAATACTAGTTGGCACTCCATGTAACCGAACAATTTCATCACAATATCTCTTAGCCAACTTACCTATCTTATCAGACATCCGAACAGCGAGAAAATGGGCTGACTTAGTTAATCTGTCCACAATTACCCAAATTCCATCGAATCCACCCTTCACTCTAGGTAAACCCGATACAAAATCCATTTCTATCTGTTCCCATTTCCATTCGGGAATAGGTAGTGGCTATAATAATCCTGACGGCTTCTGATGCTCAGCTTTCACCAACTGACAAGTTAGACACTGCTTCACGAAGTTCACCACATCTCTTTTCAACCCGTTCCACCAATAGTACTGTTTTAAGTCCCGATACATCTTGTTTCCACCAGGATGTACCGAATACACAGTTTTATGGGCTTCATCCAAAATAGCTCTTCTCAACTCCGATGGAACTACCACTCTGTTCTTGAATCGAAAGATTCCCGTGTCATCGAATCCAAACGGACACTCGGAGTCTGATCGAGCCTTTTCAATCAACCTCTGAACCTCAACATCCATCCGTTGTGCCTCAAATATCTGTTGCCTTAACTCTGGACGTACTGAGATGTTACCAATACGAGCCTTTATCTTAACCGACTCCATTGGTTGTCCAATATTTACTTTCAAATTGGATACACTAGCCTTCCTGCTCAATGCATCCGCGACCACGTTAGCCTTACCCGGGTGATACTTAATCACGCAATCATAATCCTCGAGAGTCTCCATCCATCGACGCTGTCTTCAATTCAAATCCTTTTGAGAAAACAAATACTGAAGACTCTTATGATCGGTGAAAATCTCAAAGGAAGTTCCATACAAATAATGTCTCCACTTCCCTAAGGCAAAAATCGCTGCAAGTTCAAGGTCGTGAGTGGGATAATTCTTCTCATGCTCTTTCAATTTCCTAGAGGCATAAGCAATTACTCTCCCATTTTGCATCAAAACCAACCTAAGCCTTCATGGGAAGCATCCATATACACCATAAATCCTTCAATACCATCCGGAAGTGCAATATCGGTGCAGAAGTTAACTTATCCTTCAAGAGCTGAAAGCTAACTTCACACTTTTCATCCCATTTAAACTGAATCTCTTTCTTGGTTAATCGGGTCAATGGAGCCACAATCTTAGAGAAGTCTTTAACAAATCTTCGATAATAACCGGCTAAACCCAAGAAACTTCAGATCTCAGAAACATTCTTAGGACGCTGCCACTGTGAAACTGCCTCTATTTTCGAAGGATCCACTTCTAATCCTTTGCTCGAAATGATATGTCCCAAGAAGCTCACCCTGTCAATCCAAAACTCGCATTTACTGAATTTTGCATAGAGCTGGTTATCTCTTAAAGTCTCCAATACCAATCTCAAATGCCGAGCATGATCCTCTTCTGACCTTGAATACACCAAAATATCATCGATGAAGATCACGATAAATTTATCCAAATACGACCGGAAAATTCGATGCATCATGTCCATAAAAGCTGCCGGCGCTTTGGTCAATCCAAACGGCATCACCACGAATTCATAATGTCCATACCGGGTATTAAATCCTGTCTTAGGAATATCTTCCTACTTGATCTTTAACTGATAATATCCCTGCCTTAAATCGAGCTTAGAATATACTTTGGATCCTTGTAGCATATCAAACAAATCCTCTATATTAGGCAATGGATATTTATTCTTTACAGTCATCCGATCCAACTCCCGGTAGTCAATGCACATCCTTAAAGTTCCATCTTTCTTCTTAACAAAGAGGACTGGCGCGTCCCACGGTGATGAACTCGGTCGAATATATCCATTCTTGAGAAGATCTTCCAACTGAACTTTCAACTCCTGTAACTCTGCCGGTGCCATCCGGTAAGGAGTCTTTGAATAAGGTTCAGATCCCGGATATAAGTCTATTACGAATTCGATCTCTCGATCCGGAGGCAAAGAACCTAAAACTTCGGGAAACACCTCAAGATATTCCTTCGCCACTTCTGTCTCTTCAAGTTTCGCCTGATCTTTCGGCTTATTCAAGATATAGGCAATAAATCCCGTTGCCCCATTCCTTATCAACTTATGAGCCTCGGTGAACGATAAAAGAGGTGCAATCCTTGATTCTTTCCCTACTACCACTTCTTCTCCCAACTTAATTGTCTTGATGAAACAATCAACTGTGGCGTGGTACCGAAACAACCAATCCATTCCCAGAATAACCCCATATCTGTTCATCGGCATCACCACTAAATCTGCCTGATATTCTCTGCCTTCAAACCTAAACACACAATCTCTGACCACCTGGTCCGTCTCAAGACTTCCACCTAACGGCGAACTCACCACATAACAAGCGTTTAAGCACGTAACAGGCAAACACAAATTATCAATTAACTTGCAAGATATAAAAGAATGAGTAGCGCCAGGATCAAATAATGCATGTATGTTCGTGTTATGGATGCATATCGTACCTTCCACCATGGCATTAGGATTGGCTTCCATATTTTGCTCTTCACCCGCAAGAGCATACGCACGAGCTGGGATCATCGGCCTCTGAGCTCCCGGTTGATAGCCTGGAGTCTTATCTGGACAAGTATTAGCCATATGTGTCATTTTCCCGCAAATTAGACACTGTCCCAACCTTCTTCTGCAAGTATTGTACGTGTGGGTAGGGCCTCCACAATACATACAAGGTGGCCTATCATGTCGAGGATCAGACGTAACCGGAGGTGCTCGTGGTTTCGGCGGTGCAGCTCCTGTAGGTCGAAACTTCTTATTTTGGCCTTGAAACGGCTGTGAAGGAGCCACCATAGGCCTCTTCCCTTTTCCGAACCCCGATCCTTGTCCTAGTTGCAAGCGAGGAATGGGATCCTTTTTCTTGTACTCCTCTTCCAATACAAGAGCCCTTTGTACAGTGTCTGCAAACGACTAAAAATTATGACCCGCATGTCCGTGCCTCAAATCCTGTCTCAATCCAGCAATAAACTTCTTTGCTTTTCTCTTTTCATCCCGTGTAATGTGAGGTGCGTACTTGCCAAGCCTGTTGAAAAGGGAAAGATATTGAGCCACCGTTCGAGTCCCTTGTTTCAAATCCATGAATTCTTGTTCTTTTCTCTCCCGAACGACCTCAGGAACGAAGGCCTCTCTAAACTCCCTTAAAAAGACTTCCCAGTTAACTTCTTCCCCTTCCACTTCAAGCTTCTCTCTAGTACATTCCCACCAATCATATGCTTCTCCATCCAATTGAAAAATGGCAAATTGAGCTTTCTCTTGAGAGGTAAATTGTCTAACATGGAAAATCCTCTCAATCCTTGTGAGCCATCCTTCTGATATTGTATCATCTACCGAACCCGAAAATCTTGGAGGGTTATAACTCAGAAATAGCCCGTGATGATCTATTGGGTTATGATGAGGGGGAGCTTACTGTTCAGCCTACGGTTGTACTGGAGGATCCTGAGCCCTTCTATGTTCCACGTAGTTATATACCGCCTCCATAAAGTGCTCCATATTCATAGGCGGCTGTGGAGGATTAGGAGAACGATCTCTATGATGATGATGACCCAGAGACCTCTCCCGATGTCTTCTAGGAGGCATCCTGTTCACTCAAACACTAACATGCATGCCAATTTTAGTTCATGCGTGACAATGCATTAAATTCAATCAAGCATTCGAGTCAAGAATCAAAACACCTTATCATAAAAAATGCAAATGTTCCACATTAACAAGTAATTCCTACAGCCGAACGACCTACTGACTCAACACGACACTAGAACCCTGGTTTTGGAACCTTAGGCTCTGATACCACTCAAAGGATGTAATACCCGAGCGCAAGACGTCACATCCCCCGCACCATGACCCGACCCGTATATGAAATGGATTTCCATACACGTGCCAAATCATAGCGAACGGAGATATACACACTCGCTAAGCCAAGCGGGACTAACCTATAACTTAAACCCCAATAGCACCAACAACAACAACAATAATAATCAGAGCAACAGAAAAGCGGAGGCAATAATTTATATACCATATACTGAGCTAGATGCTCTAGGTACCAACATATAATGTTCAAGTAGATACATATAGGTACCAAATACATGTACGCTCGTAATCATATACAGAATCCAAAAGTATCAAAGGGTATAGCATAAACATAACCAAATGCGTGTAATATCAAAAGAAATGCTAGACACTATGCAAGACTCTCTCTCCGACTTGTATCCCGCCTAGCATCCCTTCCTGCAAAAAGAACTGAAACAACTCCGGGTTCAGTCTTAGACAGACTGGTGGGTATAAAAGATAGGCGTAATATCATAATATGACTGAATTTAAGCACATACATGCAAGTTATAATCCTTATTCGAGGTTTAGAAGCATTTTTCCCAAGTGGGAAAATAAAATACAACGAATAGGATTATAACAATTCATTTCATTCATTAGGTCATTCGTGGCCCGGCGAGAGGGCGTGCATTATCTCCAACCAACACCTCGTGTAATCCATTAGTTATTCATTCGTTCATTCATTCATTCATACATTTCATTCTTTCGTACACATACATTCGATCATTCATTCGATCGTTCATATACCACCTTCTTCCTCCGGGTAGGGAACGGGTTTGCAAGGCCCGAACCCTCATTCATTAATGCTAGAGGGGTACATGAATCCCCAAAAGCGCGGGTCCCCTTTCGTTCACTAATCTCCTAGTGAAGTCTAGGTTACCGAAATTGTTGGAACTAGTATATGTGGATTCTCGTCCGCCCATGCTTCCCCGGTTCACCAATACACTAAGTCTCGGGCCCCCATTCATTGTGAACATTCATTTCTCGCCAAAACTTTTGGTAGGATAATCCTAATAAAGGCTTTCATTTAAAACATTTGCTCGTTAAAACTTGTTATATACATATATATAATTTTGTCTCAAAACTTACACATTAGGTGGTTTGGGGTCATATCTTTAACTAATAGAAGAAAAACCCACCTGGTAGCAAAAAGAACCCAAACACAGACGCTACTGCCGGACTTTGTCTCCCACTGGATCGATATCTGTGTGACAAAGGTAGTGTGAGACTCAATTATGACCACATTTGATGCTCGGCTATACAATGACATGCGATGGAATGCTTGAAATATAAAACATGTCTAACAATGCTCATGAATACCATAGAATTCAATTAAACACATAATTCAACAAGTTTCGTTCAATATACGATAAAATCGTATTCATTCCCGTTCATATCGTCCATACCTTTCATACTTTTCATTCTTGCATTCATATGGTCGTCAATATCATATATCAATCATAAATCAAAACTTTAATAGAACCACGTTGCATACAATTCACAATTACGAGCAATAAACGCAAAACAAGCAATAAAAGAGTTCCCCAAGGCTGCCATTTCAAATGACACGGTGGTGTTGAGTTTTCAAAGGAAATGGACACGGCCGTGTCCGAGGTTTAAAAATCCAAAAATTGAAAGTCGAGGGCTTGACACGGCCGTGTTGGGTTTTCAAAGCATTTGGACACGGTCGTGTCCGAGGTTAAAATCAGAAAAATTCAAAGTCGAGAGCCCAACACGGCCGTGTCCATTTTCAGTTCAAAGCTGACACAGCCGTGTCAGCTCGTCGTCTTGCCAAGAGAAACAGAGCAGAAGCTCTGTTTCGCGAGAGAAAAGCTTTGCAAAAGCAGGGCAGCAACAAGGAAGCTCTTATACACTCTTAGACATGAATTTAAGCCACAAAACTCACATATATCATGCAATCCATTCATAAGTGCAAGAACTTATACCTAAAGTTAGCAAAAGATCATCCAAAATCAAGCTTTTATCCATGGAAGCTTCAAGCTCCATTAATGGCAAATCATGCAATACATACCCAACATGAGATTTAAAGATATAGAAATGATGAGGAAGTTACAAGGATCATATTTCATGCATTAATTCTCACCTTAAACCATTAAATCCCATGTTCAAGATCAAACCCCAATTCAAGCTTATAATCAAAACACATAGTTCCTAAACTTCTACCAAGCTTCACATAGAAGAAAAGATAGAGGAGAAGATGGAGGTTCCAAATCACTACTTACCTTGAAAGAAGATGGAGGATTGGTTAGGCTTGAGCTCAAAGCTTGGATGATCAAAATGGAGGGTTTTCTTGGAGCTTCTCCTTGGCCTCTTGAGATGATGATGATCGATGAATGAGATGCATAAGGGAACAAATGCTGATATTTACTGATAAAATGGGTAGAATACGGGTCGGTTCAAGTCCGATTTGTTTAGTAAACGGTTCAAACAAGTTATGAGGTCGAGGTTGTGGAAAGATTCTTTGTCGGAGGTTCAAACGGTATCGAAAAAGTATAAGGTCAAGCTTAATGGATAGGTATCGTCAAAACAAGTTCACCGCCTGTTACGGATCTCGATTTCGAGGTCCGGAGCTCAAGATATCGCGAAAACCGTTCAGGGTTGCCTAATATTCAATTAGGTCCCTAAACTTTCAAAAAGTGGCAATTAAGCCCAAACTCAATTTTCAATTGAGTCCAAAACATTCAAATAAGTTGAAATCAAGCCCACGGATTACACGAAACATGTAATTTCATTCAAACAACACCGAGTTCACGAAATTCACATTCTCACAATTTCGTTCATATACTCATAACACACATTCAAATTCATATAAAATTTAAACAATTAAATCAAATTAGAAACGGATTCGATTAATAAAACAAGATATAAAATCATATAATTAAATGTAAATACACACTTAACACCTACCTGCACGTGTGAAAACACGGGGCGTTACATTGGATGTCGTTTCTAACAATGGTGGCGAGCACCTATCCAGAGTTGACTGCAGCGTTTTTCACAACAATGAACAATGATCCGGTAGATGAGCAGCTCTTCTTCTCACTTGATGGAACGAAGACTCACTCTTTGAGCAAGAGTGATGTTAGGGGAAATTTGGGATTTCCTATCAGGGCCGAGTCCACATTGCCAGATTGGAATAATGCACAACGAGAAGCAGTTTGGAGGTCCTTTTCCTCTCAAGGAAGGTGCCCTGAATTACTCAGCACGGAACACGAAGGATAGCTATTTGAGATCTTGACTTGGAGGATAGTGCATCAGATCTTGGCAGCAGGTTTTTGTACTCGGTATGAGAGTGATAGCCACATTAAACAGGTAGAGTTAGCCATCATGTCCATGATGGAGGATGAGATAAAATTTGATGGGACCCATGAGTTACTTTAGACGTTGAGAGAAGTTACCGGAAAGGCTCGGAGAACTATAGGCCATGGGGGATATGTGACATTATTTGCTCAAAAGGTGGGATGACGACCTAAGAAGGTCTTGCCTATGACTGACTACCCGTTTATTAATGAGCGTGATTTCTTGAATAGGCAGACTGTTATCAAGTGGAAGTCTGGACCACTTGTGGGTAGGGTGTTGCCATGGTGGCCGGAGAATGATAGAGATAGGTTCACTTAAATGTACAATTGGGGCATCACAAAGTATGCTGATCTTTCGGATCAGCAAAGGGTTGTTGTTGATAGAATAGCTAACATCCTTGATGTTGAACCTGCCGCTCCCAGACATGTGCCCGTGGTTGAGGATGAGGATATGCTGGAGTATGTGAGAGGTCTTAGCATGGGTTTGGCTGAGATGAGAGTTGATGTAGCCGCCATGAATACTCGGCTAGACAGTTTGGAGGCTCATGTGGATGCTCGGATGGATGCATGGCAAACTCACGTGGATGCCCAGTTTGAGATTCTCCACAACCGGCTCGATCAGTATTTCTGAGGCCCCCAAGATCCCCTCTCCCTCCCCCCCCCCCCCCCCCCCGCGCGCCCCAGCTCTGATTATGATTTCCTTGTTTCTATTTCCTTTGTTTTTGAACTTGGTCTGTAATAATTGTGATACTTAGATATTCTTGCTACTTATTCTATGCTTTTGTCTGTAGGAACTCCTTTCCTCCTTAATTTTTATACTAATGTGCTCGTTTCTTGACTTGAATGTGTGGCTTGTGTCTTTGCTTGAGTGTGCCAATTGATTGTCATTTGCTATTTTTGGGTTTTGGAAACTTTCTTAGTACGTTGTCGGGTCTACATTTGATTAAGGGAGTTTTCTTATACCTTAACCTTTTTTTTTTTTCATGAAGACATTACAAAGAATAAGTGTGGGGGACGTGAATGTGTGATAGTGTTATGATTTTGAATTGCATGTGATATTTGCATTTTGAGATGCTTGTGATGCTTGGGGGTACGTTTTTTTTACTTGCAAATTGCGTAGGAATTGAGAAGGTTGAGACTTGTGAAGATTTTCCCCCATTTTGAACTTTTTCTTTGAGCTTTTGCTAGAATGAGTTAGGCTATTTGAATTGATGAGAATTTGCATAAGATTGGATAATGTAGTGTGTTAATATGCCCTTACATCTTGAGCACATTTGAACGAAATGATGTACTTTGTTTAGAACGAATAATTGATGTTTTTCAAATGAGTCTGAGAGTTGATTAAGGTGCATTTTAGTCCTAATCGATGCGAAATTTTTGAGTTGATGATAGATTAGTGAAATGAAAGTAGGCATTCATTGTCGGAGGATATAAGCCTTTCTTTTAGCCGTTTTTCACTAAATAATGTTGTCTAATTGACCCTGCTGAGCCTAATTATTGTGCAAAAAAAAAAATATTTGTAGCCATATTATAAGCCAAATGCAAAACAAGTATAACCCACGTTGATAGTTTTTCATATCAAGGCTTGCTCGTTTGATCGGTTATTATGTATCTTTTGACCTCTTTTGATTACTCTTGTGTTGAAATTCAGAGATATGTGAAAAGAAAAAAAGAATGAGAGAAAGTATGGAAAAAAGAAGAGAAAAAAAAAAGAAAAAGAGAAAAGAAAAGAAAAGACAAAATTATGCAAAATGTGAAATTGTAGAATAGTGGGATACAAATGTCTAAGCGTGGGAGAAATTTAGTGGGCAGATGAAAGTGTCGTGTTTTGTAATGGTTGAACAATGTAAGCTTGGTGAGTAGTCACTTGGTACAAAAATTCCATAACCTTACCCAAAGCCTACATTACAAGCTCGAAAGACCTATTGATCCCGAGACTTGAGTTAACTCTATTAGTAGAGATAGGTGCGAAGAGTGTATTCTGAAGTTGATTATTGGAACTTAGGAAAAATCGTGAATTATTCATTCTAGTCTTTGTACATTAATTCGTTCGAAATCACACACTACACAAGGGTATACTATTCATACTACTTTTGATGATCTTGTGCATATGAGTAATTGATTTGATCAGGTAGACTTATTTAGATGAAGGTTCGATGATTGCTTTGGAGTTTGGAGATTAGGTTTGATGGGGATGTGATTTCATGATTTTCCTATTTCTCAAGGACGAGCAATAAGCAAGTGTGGGGTAGTTTGTTGAGCGTAAAATTCGCATGAATTTGAGCGTTAATTTGAGTATATTTTATGTCGTTTCGAGCTTATGTACTTATTTTGCTCCATTTAGGTACTTGTTGCATTGGAGTTAAGAAACGAGAGAAATATACGAATTCGGAGCTATGTGTTTAAAAAAGTGGATTTTTGGCGGATTTAAGGGGACACGCCCGTGTCCCTCCACAAGAAGAAACCGAGACACCCCCGTGTCTCGGTACAGAGGTCCAAGGAGATAGGAGACACAACCGTGTCTCTTGGCAAGTAGAAATGGAGAAACCCCCATGTCTCGGTACAGGCGATTCAAGCTCCGCGAGATAGGCGGGTCTCCCAGCATAAAGAATAGGTGACACGCCCGTGTCACTTATAAAAGTGCCATTATGATTTTGGTGAGACACGGGCATGCGCGGGATTTGTGAAGGAAAGAGACACACCCGTGTCTCTTGTCGGCTGAAGATTTCCTGAGCAGCTTTATATTGTGCGAAGCTTGGTGTTTTTAGGGCTCGCTTTTGGAGATTCGTAACCTAGCATCTTTGGAGCGAGACGGAGCTAAGAGAAGAGTTTTCGGAGAGATTCGAGAAGAAGAAAGGATTGATTTTCTTCAAACAATTCCATTAATTCCGGTTTATTTATTGCTTTTCGTATCAAACTAATTCCTCCTAGCGTAGAATTTAGTCGTTTTGAATGTTTAATCTTTATTCTAAGTTTCATGAATGTTTGGGGTTTGTATTTTGAACAATTGTTTGATTTTGTTGAACATGAGTTTCTTTAATGCAATTCCTTTTATGTTTATGAGTTTTGAATCGATTATGCATAGCTAAATTCCTAGGGCTAGGGGAGTGATGAATTATGCATGCTAAGTGTTTGATATAATGCTTGAATGACTTGTGCTAATTCTTAGTTTTGAAAAGTTGATCTTATTTGATTACAACGGATTGACCATCCTTAGCATAAACTATTTTTGCCTAATTATCGAAAGATTAATGGTTATTGAGACGTTCTCTTAACTTGTAGATTTAGAACTTAAAGAGATTTAATTCTTAATCTATACAACTTGTGATTTTTATTCCATGCCAAGCCGCTAGAATTAGAATTACACTAGTCTTGATCAATTGGTTAAATTAGTTTTTATTGATTGTGAGAACAACCTTAAGGCTATTTTAACACTCGGCTATACCTCAAAAGAGAGTAGTACGAATCTAAGTGACTACGAGTATTATATTGAATCATGAATGCATTGTTGGAAAACACGAATCAGAAAGCAGCGGAATTTAAAAATTTTTCCAACAAAAAGGACCTTGAACTCGCAATCGTGTAACCAAATTCGTAAAGATAGAAAACTTACTTTTCTTTTATTCTTTCTTGAAGCGTTTCAAGCCACCCAAGAACGCTCTTCTCGCGGCTTGATCCCCTCTCCTTTGGTAAAGCTCGAATCTTCAAACTTCTAACTTGAAGTCTCTAGAGAAAGTCCACCAACTTGATCACAATCTAACTAGTAAGGATGCTAGTTCTCTAGTTAGTGTTTAGGCTTAACCTAGGGTTTAATTTAATCTTGGAGAAAGGAAGGTGTTCAACACATGAACCAAGAATTGTCAATTAGCTCTAAAGGGGAGCATGAGCTCCCCTATATATAGGAAAGGGGAGGGGCGGCCGAACCTAGTCCTAATGGACAAAGGACTTGGTCCCTCTCTCTCCTATTACTTGATCATCAAGTATTTTCCAACTTTGACTTTGAATTCTAATTCAAGTCAACTTTTAAGAGAGTTAAAAATATCCAAACTATTTTTGGATAATTTTATACTTTATTTATTATAAAATAAATAACTTATTTTTATCTAATTAATTAATTCGTAATTAATTCACTAGATTATTTTCTCCAAAATTAGACTTTCTTTTTAATTCAAAATTAAACCAAAGTCTATTAAATAATTAACTAATTAATTATTTAACATATATATATATATACACACGTGTGTGACACGTGTCACAGTGACACGTGTCACTCACGTGAGCCACACGTGTGACTTCACACGTGTGGAACCCTCTTGGCCCGATTAACTCGTTTAATCATTTTCAAGCCTCAACTCATGTAACCAAGTTGTTGTGTGTGACCCTCTAGGTTCTCAATTCAATTAGCAGTGACCCTAATTAATTAATTCACTAATTAATTAATCAGTCCACAGATTAAACGACCATAGTCTAGCAATAGGTGTTTAACCCCTAGCTGAATTGGAATGTTCGGATTCGACAGAACCTTTAAGTCATTAATTCATGTGAGATACAATCCTCCTACTTACTATCTCTCAACCAAGATCTAGGGTAAGGGAATAATTAGAACCCTAATAATCCGGTCTTAAAGCTAAGTGCATGTCATATCCATTTGATCTCAATCCAAGAAACCCTTTTCTTGATGTCTTGATCTACTGCATTGGCCAAGGACTCCATATGGTATATGAATGACTTACACAATAAGAGATCACCTTGCATATGCAAGTGCAGGTCCTTTCTTGATTCTCATTCACTTTCATGAATCACTTGTGCAGCCCCAGCATAAGCCTTGAATCAGTTGTCTAAGGCGACACCCTTTAAAGCTTATACCAAAGACTACAGAGTTAATTCATAAAGTGACAAGGAACCTCAAGTCTAAGGATCAATTAATCACATCAATGACTCGTGAGATATTTCCTAATCTGGAAGTTTCAATTTCCTGAAATAGAAACTTCCTTTCCCATTTAGGAATGTTCTCACACGGGGCACCTCAGTGAACTTACTTATTAAAGTAAGCACCCTTAGGTATCACGCACGTATCAACTATACACTTTCCACCTCCATGAAACAAGGTGGTCCTTCTTAAGGGCGTGATCCCACAAGCAAGCCTTAGAGGAGTCAGGTTGACACTCCCACTGTCGGTAGGACTCATCGGCTTGGAGTATTTTACTAATCATGACTTATGTGATATAGGGCTCGTTTCATGAACCATTTCACCTAAATGGTAGAGTCCTAAAGTCATCAGGATTAGGGGAGTTCTCATACATGCACAGCTAAAGTAAACGCATACCAAACAAGAGCATATAAAGAAGTGTTTGCCTATGATATTAATCAATCGTATATTATTCAAAGATTGTCTGTGATACTAGGAAAGTCCCAAAACGGATTATAACTAATCGGCTTTCTAGGGCACTATTCCTAACAATCTCCCACTTGCCCGTAAAAGCCATTTAGGTATTCTAAGTCCCATCTTCTCAAGATGCACTTTGAGAGCCTATTGACTTTGGGCGTTTCCAAAGTGGATCTGCTATATTCTCTGCTGATGTGACCCTCTTGTTTACACATCTCTTAGGAAACACCTTTTCCTTATAAAGTGATTCGTAATCACGTGTTCAGTCTCTTGGTGAGGTCTTGGTTCTCTTACTTGAGCAACCATCCATTTTATCATACAATATGATAAAGGAGTTGTTTCATGCTAGGAACTTCATCTAACTGGTTAGATGGAGTTTCTTACCCAAACACTTAACTTAGCGTTATATAATACGACTAAGTTCTCAACTACGACAGTCGAGTTTTGCAATGTCCGTCCTTGGAACCCTTTCCAACACATTGCATTACCATTCTGGTAGAAGTTGTATCCTTTCAATGATTTCATAATCATCTATGTTTGATGAACGGTTACATCAAATATCCTTCTAACAATAAGATCTTTTGGGCTCTGTAAACTAATACATATCCTCATTTCTTCTCAAGTACTCTGAGGACTTCCTTTACAGAGATCTAATGACCTTCTCTGAGGTCATATTAGATTCGGCCTACTATGCTTAGTGTTGCGCCATATCTAATTTAGTACATAACTTTTCATACATTATGCACCCTTTCACTTAAAGGGATTTTGGACATTCTAATTTTCTTAAAGTTATCTTAGGACACATACTCTTCAAAAGAGATGTTCCATTGTCCATACTAAACTCCTTTTAGTACCGTGGTTATGTACACATTTTGTGATAATCCTTTTATTCTCTTAGATCTATCTTCTATAGATCTGAATATCGAGAATATAGGATAATCACTAAGATCTTTCATGTCAAATTGTTTCTTAAACAAGAATTGGTAACTTTCACGTCGTCCTTGACATTCCTAATGAGAAGGATGTCGTTTTCTAAAGAACCAAAAATTGACTCTTACATCACTAACTTTCCTATGTACACTTTGAGACTTATTCGACTTCTATCTGTGTCAAACGATTTGACTGTGGAATCGAATTGTCTAACTCCCAGAAGCCTTTATCAATCCACAGATTGACTTTAGGGATTTGCATACCTTATGCATACTCCCACTGAATATGAGATTTATAGAAATACCTTATTTCAGTCTCTTTCAATCTCATATTGAACAAGATAGTTCTCATATTCATTTATCATATCTCATAGTCAGAATATGAGGATGTGGTAAACATAATCCAAATGGACTTTTGCATTTCAATCGTCAAGAAGGTTGTAATGCTTTCCATTTACTCGAAGCTCCACGAGCTTGATCCTATCAGGTGGATCAACCAAGGTCAAAACTTGGTTTGAGTATATGGAATCCATATTGGATTTCAAGGCTTGCTTACACTACTCAGATTCCAAATCTGACAGTGTCTCCTCTTCAAGTAATTCCTTGGCTATCTAGGAACGCGTTCTAAACGCATCTTAAGAGAAGGGTTTCACACGTGTACATACTCTAAAATTTGGCTAAGTTTTATCAGATGGGCTCGTTTCTTCTATATGTGGCATGAATATTTTTTCTCAAATTTCTTTGAGGTCTGCTTGCTTGCCTTTCTTCTTCTATAGGAACGATTCCTTAAGAAAGGTACATTCCTTTGAGACAAACAACCTTTGTGCAAGGGAATCGCAAAACTGATATCCAATATCATTGTATAAACTTGAACTCATTTCAAGCTTATCTCCCACTATCCTCTTCAAGTAAGAGGATTCTATTGAATTCTTGGATAAGAATAATTAGGGAATTTAGTATGCCACTTTGCATAGTGCAACTGAAGGACTGATTTTGGAAGGTACTAAATTCAAAATCTCTAACTGCATATTCTAGGAGTTTATTCCTAGAATGATTATAAGTCAGTAAAGCTTGCTATGGAATGGACCATATCCTATAAGGTTTCATTCCCTCATTCGGAAACACTAAGGTGTTCTCGAATTAGTTTACTGAGAGATAATCCTATTATCTCTAAGATGACTAAGGAATTAGTTACTAAGATATTGGCTATCTTGATCATATCGATTTACCTATAACTTATGACTACTTCGGTTCCTAACCTCCTTTCGAAATTCTAAGAATTTCATATAAGTTTCGAATTTGTACTTTAACAAGTACATTCATTCATAATGATTAAACTGACGATTGTATCTAGTGCTTACATTAAGCATCTTACACTTATCAGCATGGATCGAAATCCACTATAATTTTGGAACGTTCCATGTTTCTTATAAACGGGATTCAGGAACGCTTCCCTCATGACAGGATTCACAGGAAGTCAACACTATAGGTTCATTTTCATAGAATGATCCTAAGGTGTCTGACTTGCTAATCCTTTTATATCTCAACGTTCCAAAGTAATTCGAAGCTTTGTCATCTTACTTTTGTTATCTCGTTGTATGTTCAGAACATTAGTGCCTTGAGTCTTTGCACAACGGATTATGCAGAATTGACTCAAGACTAGTGAATTCTATTCCTAGTAGAATTACTAAACGAGGTAACATTTCAGAGTACTCATACTCTATGCAGTTCCCTTTCAAAGTCCTTATATGTTACCATAGAAGAAAACGTCCTATTTGATCTCTAGTGACTTTTTGGGCGCACCCCTTACATGCCCCTCCATTGGGCTCTTAAGGGTTTCTTCTTCTTTAGGCCTTCAAGCCTTTAACTTAGTGAGTTTAGAAGAAGAATTAACCAGCTCAACCTTTTATTCCTTCTTAAGGATGCTCTCAACCATTATCAACTTAAATGATTAACTATGCTACATTAGCATCATTCTAGTTGAGCATAAAGGGTTTGATTGATATTCGAAGCAATGTAAGCAATCAGTGCATTGAGAACTCTTTTCTCAGTTGATGATCGAGACCATAAGATCTTC
Organism: Lantana camara; assembly: GCA_037501455.1. Taxonomy (NCBI): domain Eukaryota; kingdom Viridiplantae; phylum Streptophyta; class Magnoliopsida; order Lamiales; family Verbenaceae; genus Lantana; species Lantana camara. Next base: position 24,345,691 of record CM074860.1, read on the forward strand.
AAATAAGATCTTTAGACCTTGTTCGTGTGCACTTGTTTCCTCATTTGGAATATTGAATAATTCCATAATGTTATACCTTGTAACGTTTTTATGAGGTGGTTCAATTGCTTTTAAGTGGTTTGGAAAAATCCATTCACCTCAGATTGCTTCTCTTTTGGCCCGGGTCGACTTTTCACAATTGAAAACTTCGCCCTTTAGAGAACGCCTTTCTCTAGTCGGGTTCTAAAATGGATTTTAGGATCCGAAGCCATTTAGAGTTAGTCAGGACTTAGTCAACTTATTTGACTTAAGGATGGATACGAATGGGTTTGCATTTCATATTGTAGAGAATCACAGAACTACAACCTAAATGCTAAGCAGAGAAAATGTGGGCATGCTGAATTATAACGATATATAAAAGATAAGGTCTTTAATCTAATGTAGCTCCCACTGTTTTTCAAAGATCTATAATTCCCAAAGATCTAAGAGGAACACGTTTCCCAATGGGTACTAAGATCCTAAGCATTTTACCTCGAACCCACGACTCGCAGACATTCTAAGCAAAATCCTAGGTAGGTACAACTTACCAATTCTAACACCTTTAGAACTCTTAGTAATTGTTTTTTGCATCACCTATCTTTCAATATGGACCCACGACTCGTGCGACATCCATATTTACTTAGGCGTTTAAGCTAGACCCATCAATCATAAGATCATGATCAAAACTTAGTTCGAACGACCCACGACTCGCGGACATCGCCCTTGCCAAAATTAACCACGAAATATTGATCATTTAAAATGATCAATTAGGTAACTAAGAACTAATAAGCTCCACTAGCTATCCCACGACTCGCGGACAATAACTAGCTTTACTTACTAAACTTAAAACCTATTGATGGAATGCTAGGAATTCAATTCAAAATTTGCATCTCGAATTAAACACCTATTTGTTCGAAATTAGCTTAATATTTAATGGGAATTTTCGAATCAACCGGAGAGTTGTCCGGTTCGACCTCACCAACATATATGTTATCCAATTTTATTAGTCTTGATTAATGCAAGTACACTTAAATGCATTTCAAACAAGCACATAAACAGATAACATGTCCTAGCATGATACTAACATGTAATGATCATGGGTTCTACCTATCTTATGCGTGATATGTGGGAGCCACTCCACAATCACAAGTTCTAACATACATGCCACAAAAACAGTTCAAATCACATAAGGGAAAGCGGTAACAAAATACGAGCCCTATCTCTATTACATTTAACAATTGAGATTCCCCTCCCTAACATTTTGAGGGGTCTTCACTTATGGCCTCCTTGTTACTTGAATGTGGTCCATCTTACTCCATGGGTGCATTGTCTCCAAAATGAAAATAAAACCTCACCACCTATCTCTACTCTCAAATTACAATAAAAAGAAAAAGACATAAAGTAATAAGGCTCAATCTTCATATTGGCCTTAGACAATTACACGGGGCATACCCCGGCCTCAAAAACAGTAATATGGAAAGCCACATAATAAATCACATAACAGTACGCACATAAGTGAGGCTCCAACCTCAATTGAAAAACGCAACTATAGGGCTCCAACCCCAATTTAAACCATCCATGTGCATAAATTAAAACCATACATAGATCTAAACCCATGATCACCTAACATGCTTTTGCAAGAATTTAAATTTAACCAATAAATTAAAATTCTCGCCTTAAGCTCTAATAGCTTAAAATACGACTTGATGCGAGTCTTGTTTATAAAAGTTTTCAATAAATCCCAAATTACCAAAAAAAATAAAATTCCAATTAATTTCTGAAAATTAATAATTTTATCAAGATGTATTTTCCCAAAACGTAAACCGTTTCAATTTCTCAAAAATCCCAATTTTAAGTTTTGTTCAAAATTAAAATAAATATTCAAAAATAAAATTTTAAAATTAAAATAAAATTGGGACTGGATTGCACGAAACACGAAAAAGGCCGGATCGCGAAAACGGGACCCGTACGCGGAGAAGACCGCACGCACGCGGCGCGCGCGGCTTTCCCGCAAGCATGCGGGCGGGGTGGGCGGGGTGGGCGGCCAGTCTCGGCCGCCCTGGGCGGGCGCGCCTAGACTCCCGCACAGGCGTGCGGGAGGAGCTGGGCGGCTGGCCGGTCTGTCCCGGCCAGGCCTGGGCGGTTGCCCTTGCGCACGCCTAGCACAGGCGGGCGGTGCGCGCGAAGCCCGCGCGCGGGGTTTCGCGTGTTCGTCGCGATCCGGGTTTTCGTTTCGTGTTTTCGTTCAAAAGCAAAACCAATCCAAGAAATCCAAAAACAGTTTATACAGTTTCAAATCTAAAACAGTTTTCAAAAATTAAATTTTGTAAAAACCAATTTTCAGAAACTTTCAGGAAAAAATACAGTTTCGTAATTCAGGCTTTCTAAAACAATTACAAATACTCAATCGCATCAAGCCTAAGAATTTCTACCAAATTCAGAATAATTGAGACGAATCAGAAACACGATTAACGAGGTGGCTCTGATACCACTTGTTGGAAAACATGAATCAGAAAGCAGCGGAATTTAAAAATTTTTCCAACAAAAAGGACCTTGAACTCGCAATCGTGTAACCAAATTCGTAATGATAGAAAACTTACTTTTCTTTTATTCTTTCTTGAAGCGTTTCAAGCCACCCAAGAACGCTCTTCTCGCGGCTTGATCCCCTCTCCTTTGGTAAAGCTCGAATCTTCAAACTTCTAACTTGAAGTCTCTAGAGAAAGTCCACCAACTTGATCACAATCTAACTAGTAAGGATGCTAGTTCTCTAGTTAGTGTTTAGGCTTAACCTAGGGTTTAATTTAATCTTGGAGAAAGGAAGGTGTTCAACACATGAACCAAGAATTGTCAATTAGCTCTAAAGGGGAGCATGAGCTCCCCTATATATAGGAAAGGGGAGGGGCGGCCGAACCTAGTCCTAATGGACAAAGGATTTGGTCCCTCTCTCTCCTATTACTTGATCATCAAGTATTTTCCAACTTTGACTTTGAATTCTAATTCAAGTCAACTTTTAAGAGAGCTAAAAATATCCAAACTATTTTTGGATAATTTTATACTTTATTTATTATAAAATAAATAACTTATTTTTATCTAATTAATTAATTCGTAATTAATTAACTAGATTATTTTCTCCAAAATTAGACTTTCTTTTTAATTCAAAATTAAACCAAAGTCTATTAAATAATTAACTAATTAATTATTTAACATATATATATATATATATACACACGTGTGTGACACGTGTCACAGTGACACGTGTCACTCACGTGAGCCACACGTGTGACTTCACACGTGTGGAACCCTCTTGGCCCGATTAACTCGTTTAATCATTTTCAAGCCTCAACTCATGTAACCAAGTTGTTGTGTGTGACCCTCTAGGTTCTCAATTCAATTAGCAGTGACCCTAATTAATTAATTCACTAATTAATTAATCAGTCCACAGATTAAACGACCATAGTCTAGCAATAGGTGTTTAACCCTTAGCTGAATTGGAATGTTCGGATTCGACAGAACCTTTAAGTCATTGATTCATGTGAGATACAATCCTCCTACTTACTATCTCTCAACCAAGATCTAGGGTAAGGGAATAATTAGAACCCTAATAATCCGGTCTTAAAGCTAAGTGCATGTCATATCCATTTGATCTCAATCCAAGAAACCCTTTTCTTGATGTCTTGATCTACTGCATTGGCCAAGGACTCCATATGGTATATGAATGACTTACACAATAAGAGATCACCTTGCATATGCAAGTGCAGGTCCTTTCTTGATTCTCATTCACTTTCATGAATCACTTGTGCAGCCCCAGCATAAGCCTTGAATCAGTTGTCTAAGGCGACACCCTTTAAAGCTTATACCAAAGACTACAGAGTTAATTCATAAAGTGACAAGGAACCTCAAGTCTAAGGATCAATTAATCACATCAATGACTCGTGAGATATTTCCTAATCTGGAAGTTTCAATTTCCTGAAATAGAAACTTCCTTTCCCATTTAGGAATGTTCTCACACGGGGCACCTCAGTGAACTTACTTATTAAAGTAAGCACCCTTATGTATCACGCACGTATCAACTATACACTTTCCACCTCCATGAAACAAGGTGGTCCTTCTTAAGGGCGTGATCCCACAAGCAAGCCTTAGAGGAGTCAGGTTGACACTCCCACTGTCGGTAGGACTCATCGGCTTGGAGTATTTTACTAATCATGACTTATGTGATATAGGGCTCGTTTCATGAACCATTTCACCTAAATGGTAGAGTCCTAAAGTCATCAGGATTAGGGGAGTTCTCATACATGCACAGCTAAAGTAAACGCATACCAAACAAGAGCATATAAAGAAGTGTTTGCCTATGATATTAATCAATCGTATATTATTCAAAGATTGTTTGTGATACTAGGAAAGTCCCAAAACGGATTATGACTAATCGGCTTTCTAGGACACTATTCCTAACATGCATAGCTGTTACTCCCTGGCCTTATTTGTCTCTTGATTTTAATTCGTGTGTTTAAGTCTTTAATTCGTGTTTTTCTTTAACTAATTGTTTAAATTTCTCATTAGTAGTTTAGATAACCAACTTGATAATCGATCGGTCTTTAGATTAGAGATAAGTATAGAGTAGTGATTAGTTTCCCTTCCATGTGGGTACGATCCTATTGTGCTACGCGTATATTTAAAGTGTACATTTGCACGATTGGTTTTAATAAAACAACACAACAATTCTAAGGATTAAACGATAAATTTGCTCGTTAATAAGTTTAAATTTTAAAGAAAGAGATAAAAGCTTTTTACACCCTGTGTAATAAGTATGATGGCGCAGAAACTAGAAAGGGATTAAAACACCAACACTTTAAGATTTTTTTGAGGGAAAAACCATCACAGGCGTGCGAGCCTCAGGAACTAGGTATCCGAAATGCATGGGTTCTTCCAGCTAGGATAACACCTTAAGGTTGCAGTAATGGTGCTAGAGAGATGAAGGGTTCAAGCTTGGGAAGAAGATGAAGATTCAGAGAAAAATGTCCAGTTCTTATGCAGTGTCTGTATGTGATTTTAGGTATGAAAATGACTTAAGGAAAGTGTGTATAAATTCCCTTATTTATACGTTGAGGGCCGGGGTATTTTGGTGAAAGCGACCATGTGGTCCCAAACCCAGTGCTGCCCTAGACACGTGGCAACGTATGATGATGTGAGAGTGACATCCCTGCAAGATACCTAGTGATAGGTGGTTGTGGTGTGTTAGGTGCGGTGTGCGCACTACCACTGTGTCAGAGGTGGTTATAGAGCGGCTACCGAGCGTGGAGGCACCGAAAGACCCTCCTCAAGTAACTGGGTGTGCCCTCGAGGGGAACCCTTCATTAGGGAGGGGATTGACCTCTGGGAAATGAGTACCCCTGTACGAGCGCTGAGATATCCCGAACGGACGTTCCCGAGCACTGGAACGCTCGAGAGGAGGAGTTCCTCTGGTGACTCGGTCCGAGCGTCGGACAGCTCGAGTGGAGCGTGGGCTCGACCGCGAGTTCTCCCGTAGCGGGTTCCCTTGGTGCGGAAGGGACAGACACTTGGTAGAGAGCGTTCCGTGGGGCCGCAGTGCGAGCGTCAAGTGGTATTGGTAGGCAAATCCCACGCTTGTGGCTTGGTCCGAGGCGCCCAAGTCTTAATCAATGAGAAAATGGGTGAATGGGCTGGATCTACTTCGCGAGCCCATTATTACGAGCGTCCATGCTCTAGCTCCCTCAGATAGCTTAGATGAGCCGTCCAGATTGCGACACGTGTTCGGGGTTGATCTGAGCGTGATTTGGGCCCATCAATATATACGTATTATATATATATATATATATGTATTATATAATTTATTAATTATAGTATATAGTATATAAAAAATATATTGTTAATACACGTGTATTATATATAGGGAAAATTACAAAAATGGTATACCAACTCGGGCCATTTTGCAATTTTGGTACAAAATGTTTTCCGGCGAAATCAAAACCCCACATCTCCAAAAATTTTGCAAAATCATGCAAAATTTCGCCGGAGCTGAAAATTTTGCATGATTTTGCAAAATTTTTGGAGTTGTGGGGTTTTGATGTCGCCGGAAAACATCTTGTACCAAAATTGCAAAATGGCCGATTTAGTATACCATTTTTGTAATTTTCCCAATTTGCTGGTATATATGGGCTGAACGGAATAGAGCAAAACACAACGGAGTCAGATTCAACACCTATAACATCATCCGGCAAGTTTGCACTCACCTGGTACGTTGGAGCAAGACTTTGCGTATGAAACGGGATACGTGGAAAGGAGATATTTACGAGCCAAATTGTTTGGAATCTGACTCAAACAATCTCTAAGCAGAAAGTATGTGATAGTTAAATGGATACGGCCTCAACGGGGCCAATTGAAACTCAACACAGATGGTGCTTCTAGAGGTAATCCGGGATTAGCTGGTATGGGAGGAGTTAGCTGGGATTGAACAGGTTCAGTTGTGAGAGCTTTTAGTAGGGGTATCGGAATGACTACTAATACTACGACTAAGCTTATGGCCCTCCTCCAAGGTGCTAAAATGGCAACAGATATGGGTTGTGACAACCTCTGGATTGAGATAGATGCGCAGGTTGTTTTATATATCTTACGCCGTAGACGGTCGGGCGATCTTAAGGTGAATCAGTTGATTATGGAATTTTACAAGACGGTGCGTGATATGAGAGTGATTATTACTCATATCTACCGAGTGGGGAATCAAGTGGCAGATTTTCTTGCCAAACGGGGGGGCCAAACTCGAAGTTCCTGGGATTATCCGAACACCCCCATAGAAAGACAATTAAGAGGTTTCGTTATCTTGGATAAATGGGGAATGGCAAGTGTTAGATGCAGCTGATCTTCATGAATCGTAACAAGCTTTGTAATAGATTAATTTTAATTGTTTCCCTTCCCCCCTGGTTTTTTAGGTCATGAAGATATGCTGATAAAGAGGCTAATGCAGACTTGAGGCACTTGGGGAACAATGATAAGAAGAATTTGGGATAATTACAAAAATGGTATACCAACTCGGCCATTTTGCAATTTTGGTACAAAATGTTTTCCGCCGACATCAAAACCCCACAGCTCCAAAAATTTTGCAAAATCATGCAAAATTTGGAGCTGTGGTGTTTTGATGTCGCCGGAAAACATTTTATACCAAAATTGCAAAATGGCCCGAGTTGGTATACCATTTTTGTAATTTTCCCTTATATATAATATATAATACACGTATATATTAAGATAAATATAACAAAATGCATATTATAAATTAAAAAATATAATATATACAGGTGTTGTATATTATATATAATATGTACACGTATTATATGTTATATAAAATATTATAATAAATATATAATACGTATTATATGTTATACATACTATATTTTGTATAACATGGGCATATGCGTAATTTCTTCCCCATGTTAAAAGCCATCTCTTTTAAACACGTCAAATTTGCCTGATTAATTGTACCTGATCTTTTTCATGGAAATCACACGGGTCAGCAGATTAAATACGTGTCAGGAACCAATATTAATAAACAATGGTTAAGGCATGATAAAATCCACAAACATGCCTCTTTCCAATATGTAAACGAGGCCTAAAAGAAATATATATATTCTCTCATTTAGGCTAGTTTAAGAAAGTTGTAGTTATGATGAACAAACAACGATTTATGCGGAAGATATTATTCTTTTTTTTTTTTTAATTTTATTATAGGTTTTAGACCAAAAAACAGCTGAAATGTAAAATTTTACTTATTGATGGTAATTGCGTAATCAAAAACTCAAATATTTAAATTATTGTATACTTATATCTGATGGTGCAGGAATCTGAGTTTCCTAAATCACTTTAGAATTTGTTTGTAGAAGGGAAGACCATCACAGGCGTTGAGCCTCAGGAACTGGGTTTCCAATGAGCGTGGGTTCTTCCAGCTAGAATAACACCAGGAAATCGTGCAGCAAGGGTGCAGGAAATGGTGAAATATATGAAGCTTTTGAGAAGATGAAGATGCAGAGGAAAACAATGCCCAGTTCAGTGGTGTGGTTTCTTGTGAGGAAGATGACTTGGGGGAGAATGCAAGTGTTCTCCCTTATTTATATGTTAGGGGTGAGTGTAGATTAGGTAATTTGACCGTGTGGTCCCAAACCTGTGTTGCCCTAACACGTGGCTGCCTGTGGTGATATGAGAGTGATGGCTCTGGAAAGTAGGCGGCGTGTCAGGTACGCGGTGCGTGCTGCTGTGGTGTCAGAGGTTGTTGGGGAGGGCCGCATGAGAGGAAAGCCCAAGGTCCGCTCCGCTAGGGTTCGAATCCATCACGGTGGGGAAGGATCATACTCGAGCGCCGGTGGTGCTCGGCGGGCGCACGGATGGGTTCCCCGCGGCTGATGACCCTTGAGCGTCAGAACCACGAGCATCGGGAACGTGCCTCGCGTGGGTGCCCTCCTGAGAAGGGTAGTCCTGAGGGCTGAGATGTGAGCGTCAAGCCTATCGGCTCGGGCCCTTCACCTGAATAGTTGGCCGAGGCTTAATGGCCTGTATTAGCTGGTAAGTGAGTGGGTTGGGTTGGCCCGCGAGCCCATCAATGCGAGCGTACATTCTTCAAGTCAACCGATGGCGACACGTGGACGACTCTGATACGAGCGTGTTTTTGAGTCTCATCAATATCATTTTAAAACAATTTAAATGAATTTGATGGATAAATCGTGGCAATTTGATGGATTTAGCATCTCAAAATTAAATTTTTATACATATGGTTTGTTAAGACGTGAAAAGAGAAACTAATATTCTGATTAATTTGGCGAGAGAAAGAAAAAAAGAACTATATGTATTTTTGTATCACAACATTTCAACTATAATGTACATGCATTTCGTGTATTAGTAATTGTAATGGAAGTAGGGATATAGCCATGATGGGGATGGAGCCGAGATTGAGAAGGGAAAAAAACAAAAAAAGAAATACTGAACATTTTGAACATAGGATGGCATACATCATATAGATTACAGCGACTTGATCAATTGATCAATTAAGTGAATTACCAAAACAATAGAAAACCCTATACACCAATATTATATACATGCAAAGCTTAACTAGGACTCTCCTATTCAATAGGCCGTCTTATTCTTTCTACAATTTCGGATAATTACAAATATTGTCTGAGATTTAAGGGGAAAATTGCAAAATTGGGATACCAACTCACCCCATTTTGCACTTTGAGGACAGTTCATTTTTCGGTGGCAAAAAAGACCCTATATCTCTAAAAATTAGCAAATCTGGGTCAATTTTCACCGGAAACTGCCTAAACCGCCGGAAAACCACAAATCCATGCCACTTGGCTATAGAACATGTGGCTTGAAAGCCTATGTGGCACTTGGAATATGTACACGTTAGACAAAAAAAATCGCCACATGCTCCTTAGTGTTTACATGTTATATTAAATTCAAAAATAATTTTTTACATATAAATATTTTATTTAAAAATTGCTCCACATACAACAGCAAAAGTCTGAAAATACTTCGTGTTTTTTCAAAAATTTAAAAAACCTCATCTTTATTCATCTCAAGAAAACCCTTATTCAAAATTCTTGACAAATTGGACGAAATTTATCTATTTTACATAAATTTTATATTTATATGCCAATATGTTTTTTAGATTGGAATAAAATATTTTTAGTGATAATAAATTTTGTATTTGTACATACACGAAGTGTGCAAGAATTACTAATATAAAATAAAATTTTAAAACTAATAATTATTTTTGTAATATCTAATTATTATTATATATTTATAGATAGATAGATATTTAATGTTGCATTTAGCTAAACACTTCCTCAAAGTACAAATACATAAATTTAACATAAAAATTAAAAAATGAAAAAAAAAGTAGGAAAAAATGATATTAGCTCCAAATTATACAGATATTGAGATGCATAAATTTAATATTTGAAGATTGAAAGATGAAAAAAGTGGAAAAATTAAATTAAGATCTGGAGATTGCGACCTTCTCTCCCTCCTTGTTCATCGTGTATCTCCACCGCTCCTCCCCTCCCTCAATTGCGCCACCACCATCGCCGCCCCCCTTGGTCTCTTCTCTACTCCATCTACATCATCATCGGCGCTCTTTCCGTGTCTTATCCCATATCAATCTTCTCCGACATCGCCGTCACCTCCGTTTCTTCTCCGACATCCACCTTAAATCTATGTTGTGGAGGTGAGATGATGTCTGCGTGATGGTGGCACCCTTCACCTCCGTTTCTTCCCCTAAGCGGCGTGAAGCCTCTCTCTTCTCTCCAGTGCAGGATCGTTGCCCCCTCCCCGCCGCCAGCTACTCTCACCCCCGCACTCCGTTTGTGCTCTTTTTGTTTGGGTAAAAACCAGATCTGACATTTTATGACCAGATCTGATTTTTTTGTGCTATATGAGTTTTTTGGGGTGAAATTTTGGTGGTGGTGATGGTGATCTGTGACTTTAGGGGCGGTGGCGGCGTCGGCGTCGGCGTGCGATTGTGGTGGTGGTGCTTTGCTATTGAGTTGTTGCTGGTGGTGGTGTTTAGGTATGATCCGAGGTTTCTAGAAATTGTATAAGGAAGTTTGAAGAAGGAAAAAAAAAATAAGATAAAATACTAAGATAATTTATTTTAAAAAATCATATTGAAAAGCTAAAATAATATATAATATTTATTTTGAAATTTATTTTATTTAATGTATAGCTATCTGTTGCAATTTGCAAACCATAATGGTTGAGAGAGCTTAGAATTGGATTATTACTTATGTTTAATTTTAAGGGGTTAATGCCAAATAAACAATTTTTTAATGATGTGGCCATGGCGGTTTTGACACGTCAGTGCGTTATACATGTGAAGTGGTATTTTATTGCCATGTAGGATAACGGGTCGGATTTCCGGTAGGGTCGGGTGCTTTCCGGTGAAAATTGACCCAAAATTACCAATTTTTAGAGATATAGGATCTTTTTTGCCACCGGAAAATGAATTGTCCTCAAAGTGCAAAATGGGGTGAGTTGGTATCCCAATTTTGCAATTTTCCCGAGATTTAAGACAATTACAAAATAAAATTTTAGAGTTTTATACATAATTTCCCTGAGCATAAGGGTTTTTTGTTTTGTAATTGGACAAGAATTTAGCAAAATATTTGTAATTATCCTTACAAAGAAACTGGAAACTTTCTAATTAACCACTGAAATATTTATAAAACGGGAAATAGTGAAAGTGATCATCATAACCCATCGTCTTTCTTGCTTCTTCACCCATGCACCACAAGGAATCATATGTTGGGCAGTAATCCCATATGGGAGAGACCACCGCAAGGCATGTGCGCCCGCAATTTTCTACCTCCTTAGCCTCCATGGCTTGATTTACATGATCCGGACTAGGGCTATTTTGTTGTGTTGTTGAAGACGAAGAGCTGGACGACAAAGAGGAGGATGATGACGGTGATATGAAGTTATTAAATTAAGCCGTAAACTAAGCTCCTAAATTTTACAAAATACAGCAGAAAACATAAAAGTATTTATAAAAATATAAGCGAAGCACTGCTGTGTTTAAATCGCGTCTAATAACACTTCTAAATCTGTCCGACATGGTGTCATTTTCTTAATTTAATTAATTTTTTTAATATGTCGAGGAGCTTCAATATTCGATAGGTGTACATGCGTGTCTAATACAGCACCGATTAACTTAGTAAGTATTCGTGAACTACAGTTTATATCAGATAAATTATCAGCCATGGAAAGCTTATCAGTCATGGAAAGCTAACTTTTCTAAAGGTAGGAATTAGCATGCACTAAATATATATACAATATATATTTGTGTGATAACCGTTGAAGCAACGTGGCGCCAAGCAAATAATAATTATAAAATTTGCCACTCCCATCAGCTCAATCGTTCATTGGCTTTCAAAATTCGACAATGAAAATATCTTCGTTTTCGTATTATATTAAAACCCTAGTGAAGCACCTTTATTTTTTAAATTAAATGTGACCATTTTAAGTGGGATTCATCATTATCGATCAACTATTTCACATCCCTTTCAGCACAATGCTTATCCCAAATAGCTCCACCGGGAATTATTAATTGGTCACTTGTGCATGCAAATATAATTTAAATGAGGGAAACATAATGGAGTGAGGGAGGTATTGACTGTTCAACTTATCGTTTATCAGATTGAGACATCCACTACATCAATCAAAGCATATAACCTTGTTCAAAGCATATAACCTAATCACACGCATACGTCTATAAAGACACTCCATATTTTAATGCCGTATAATGTCAGATATGTGTTGGACATGGATACAGTTCCGATACGACAAAATATATCCAAAACTTAAAAAAAAAATTTCGATACACTGAGGACACGGCTAGGACACATGTCCGACACGATGCGAAACGTGTCCGATATTGCCCGTACACTTCGATGCAAAATATTTTTTTAAAAAAATTTTTATTTTATTTTTTTCCTAAAAATTTGAGGATAATGTGCTAAAAGATGTATAATATTAATTTAAATTCAATTTTCTTTTATGATATCATTATATAGAAGAATGTATTAATATTATTTGTAATGACTTTAAATGTTGAATTGGAAAATGACGTATGTTATTTAAATTTGTAATATTAAATACTTTTATGAATATTTTATTTTATATAAATTTATTTAAATTTTATATTTAAAAATATATATATATAATATTTTTATTTATATATAATATAGCCGTGTCGTGTCCTAAATTTTAAAAAAAATCTGTCGCTGTGACCGTGTCGTGTCATATCCGTATCGCCGTGTTCGTATCTGTGCATCATAGTCACAGGCACATATATATATATATATATATATATATATATATATATATATATATTAATTATATTTCCGTATTCAGGTATAGATTATGTATTAATTATTTATTGTATTTAATATAAATGTTTGATATTTAAAAATAATATTTAATATATGTATCAAAATTTGTTCTTTTTAAAATATTGAATTTCTAAAATTTTATAAATAAGATAAGATATTGAACATGTTTTTTAAATATATAATATATATTATATTTATATTTACATATATTTATTTTCAATGTGATTAATAATATTTAATTTTATTTATAAATTAATAAAATATAATATGCATAAATTATGAACCTTGGGCATGATTAATATTATGGAGGACAAAAGGAATGAGTAATCTCATACTTATAAGAGTGGGCATTACCATGTGAATGAGCATTCCTAATCATATTTTGTATTAATCAAGAGTTCAAGAATGGATGCATAATGCCTATTCCATTCCCATTCTTTTCCATCATACCAATCATGTCATAAGTGTTAAATGAGTTCTTATCATTTAATATATAAAAAAAATGATTCATAAAGACATTTTTGACAATGCAAGAATATTCTCTATCTTAGAAGGTTATTTTAGAAAAATCATAAGAAAACCCCAATGAAATTTTAACAGATTAGAGGGATTATTCATGGAAATCAAATCTCATAGAATTATATAGATAAAATGAAGTTAGAGATACCGACTTGTAATTAGATTTATTTTTTTCCCACCATAATTAGATTTAATTATATAATTTCAAAATAATTGGATATAATTCTCACTATATATTTATTTTATATATAGCACATAAATAAAAACTTATCGAAAATTTTTATGAGAAAGTATATAAAAGAAATAAGGTCAGAATCCATTAAGGAAACTAGCTTGAAAAAGGGTAATTTTTTAGAAACGAGATTTTAATGGCAATTTTGTTTTATATGAATTTAAATTAAAGGAAAGGATCATTTTACCCTATTAATAATAGCTATATTGTAAGTCATAAAGTCGTAACCAAATGTGCATGTGAGAATATGCGCTCTAGGTCTGGCCAAAATTATTTTGCAATTTGCACACACTGTTGTGTCATGTATCGTTCTCATTGCTAATTAATTAGGTCACATATGCACAAAACGAATCATCAAATGAGACGGATGGTAAATTTTTTGTGATAATTACTTGTCGTAGATTATAAGGAATATAATGGTTTGATTTTATATAATTTTTATTGTAGATAATTAGCCCAATTAATTCTATTGTAGGTGTAAGAAATTTGTAAATGTGCTAAAAAAGTTGGATGTACAAAAAGCACTTAGAGAATTTTAATTCTTTTGGTGTGCGTATGCATTGCGAAGGAAACAATCTGCTTAAGTAAAGTTTGAAAGCTACGATAATACATTCCTGCATTCCATTAAAATCTCAAAGTTACAAATTAGTATTCCTATAAGTTTACTGTATTAAGGTGACAATTGAAATGGAGTATTTAAATAGTGCGACAACCCTTTACAATAATACATTCCTCTATTAAGGTGATTATTCAATATATCAATGAGCATTCATTACCATCGAACAGTAAAAAATACATCGCGTCTGATGTCGTGAATAATTGGAACTAGGGGAAAAAACAATAATTTATTGCACATTGCTGATGCTACTAGTAAGGTAAAATAATAATAATAATAATAATAATAATAATAATAATAATAATAATAATAATAATAATAATAATAATAATAATAATAATGGGTGTAGCGGTTTCACCCACAAGGACAACAAAATTTTAAAAAATAAATATATAATATAGGATTTACGCAAAACTAATAAAATATTATATCTCATGGTTACTTTTCCTGAGACCGATTGAAAAATTAGAAAAAATATTAACATCGCAGGTAACATACACGAGAACTAATAACATATTAAACCCAACCAAATGAGTGTTATTTTATACTTATTTCGAAAAAATAAATATATATGTATATATATATATATATATATATATATATATATATTTTTTTATAATGCAAAAATGAGTTAAAAGTGAATATGCTACGATTGCCCTAAATAGGTTTTATCCTATATAATGTATAGATACGAATATGAAGATATGTTCACCAAAAAAAGAAAAAACAAATATGATGATATGAATTTTTTTTAAAATTTTTCACATGATAAGTATCGGACATAGTGCTCAATATGAATATTCGACACAACATAGCACAATACAATAATATAGTAATTTTAAAAATATTCGTGTATGGAAGATTTTATTGTAGATGGTCTTACCAATCATCGAAGAAAAGGAAAAGAACTCTCCCAATAGCCATCAATGGATGTGTATATATACATTATAATGGGCTACCCACAAAATTATATATTTATCATTTAAATTCATTTAAAATTAAATATTATAAAATTCCACTCTTAAAATTTTAAAATATATAAAGTTCTTTCATTGTAGTAGAGTTTAGCTGATTTTATAAGTGAATTGTCCTATTTTACACCAAATTTAAAAGGTAAAACTGTAACTTTGTCCTTGTAAGTTTGAAATTTTGGTAATTTAGTCCTGTTCGTTTTAAAATTTATAATTAAATCCTATAAGTTTGTAATTTTGGCAATTTTGGTCATATCATTTTCGAAATTTTCAATAAAGTCCTGTAAGTTCTAAAATTTTGCAATTTATATTTGATTTTTGTAGGAAAATTTTATAGTTATTGGAATTGGCCACGTGGCTCATTTCTTTACTAATTTGAAGGGATGACATGACAAAAAGATCTGACTTGTATAACAAAATTATTATACATGCGGCGCACCTAATAAAAGAAAATTTAAATAAAAAAACATAAGAGCAAATTGCATTTTTGGTCCCATACTAATGGGTCATTATCACTTTTGGTCCCATGTTTTTCAGATCTGAGTTTTTTAGTCCCGTAGTAATTTCTTTTTGTCATTTTAAGGACTTCCGTCCAAAAACAGACGGAATAACTATTCATCCTTTATTTATTTATTTTTTTTCTTTTTTTTTTTGTGTTTCATCCATTAATTTCATATATTATATATTTATTATATAATATATATATATATACACACACACACACACACACACACACATATATATATATATATATATATTGCATATATTTATTATATATAATATATGTATTATATTTTATATAATATGTAATACACGTATATATTATATATTTTAATTTATAATAAATATATAAATTAAAAATGCCTTTATATAATATAAAAATAATCTTTTCTTTTTTTTTGGTCAAGGTTTTCTTTCTTTTTTCCTTTTATTTTAATTTAAATTTCATTAATGATATATTATATAATATATTCATTCTAATTTTTAATTATATAGAAAAATTATAATTTTAAATTTTTTAACCTAATTAAAACAAAAAGGCATTCATATGTATTTAATCACTAATTCAAAAATACAAATATATAATATATAACAAAATATATATTGTTAATAACTGGGGTCAAAAAAATTTAATTATTAAGTATCACTATATGGACTTGTAGAATTGTATGTTTAAATTTTTATAAAATAAATTAGAACAAATATCATGTTTAATCACTAAAATAAATTAGAACAAATTTTTCAGTGGGGTCAAGTGACCCCACTTGAAGGCATGTGGCGTCGCCTATGAATACATGTGTATAATATCTAACATATAATACGCGTATATATAAAATACATATATATTATATATATACACGTATACTATATTTTTAATATGAACACGTATATATGCATTATATATAATACATATACGTGTATTTTGTATTATATATAATATATGTATTACAATAATATATGTACGTGTATATATATAATATATGCATGTATATTATACATGTTTATTATGTTTTATAATATATATAGGTATATTATATTTTATATATATATATATATATATACATAATACACTTAATATATGGTATTACATATATTTTATTATATATAATATATTATACATAATATATAAAAATATATATATTAAAATACATATAACAAAATGCATATTATAAGTTAAAATATATAATATATACATGTATTACATATTATATAAAATATAATACATATATTATATAATAAATATATGTATAGTATATATGTATATATATATATATATATATACATATATATATATACATACGAGTGTGTGTATATATGTGTGTGTATATATATATATGTACATATATTATATATAATAAATATATAATATATGAAATTAATGGATGAATCAAAAAAAAAAAAAAAAAAAATTAACGGATGAACAGTGATTTCGTCTGTTTTTGGGCGGAAGTCCTTAAAATGACAAAAAAAAATTACTACGGGACTAAAAAAACCAGATCTGAAAAACATGGAACCAAAAGTGATAATGACCCATTATCATGGGACCAAAAATGCAATTTGCTCAAAACATAATTATATTTGGACGAAAATGTTGTGTCGTCCAATGGAGCCTATAAGAAGGTGACTCGCTTAAACAGCTGACTTGTGGCACCCGCATCGATAGACGCCACACCCCCCGCACCATGAGTCCAATCCACGCATGAAATAGAAGTCCATACATGAATCAAACACGTAGCGAACGGGTGACAAGAATAAAATAACTCAACCTAGCTAAGCGGGGCTAACCCTTAAACCAATTATAACGATGCAACAAATAAATAAAGCGGAAGCATAATAATATTATAAGGCACACCAATCTCCGACAAGAGCATAAAAGTTCAAGTGATACAACCAAGGCCCACACGGCCATCAAATATTTACAACAATTATCCAGAATAGATTATTACACGATTAAAGTAGCAAAGTATGTAATTCTAAATGTAAGACATGCTAGGACCAAAATAAAGACCCCAAGAAGACCTTATTCCCTGCCTAGCATACCATGCAAAAGACTAAAAACAACGTGGAGGTGTCAGTCCAAGGAATGAGTGAGGGGCATAATAAATATATCACATGCGACATACAATCCATAACTCCGAGTAAAGTTTTAAAATAACCCAAGTAGGAAGTTTAGGAAAGGCATCGCTTGGAATTACGGATATCAACTTATTACTTGACAATTCATAATCATTACGTGGCCCGGCGAGTGGGCGATTTTTCAACCTTACTCCCATAGTGTGTGCATAAAAGTTGATTAAGCGATCATGCATAACATAATCGTAATCATAATATCCATAAACATAACCATAATCATGAGAAATAATCATAATTTCCATCCTTCATCCTCTGTGGCGGTGGAAGGGTTTGCAAGGCCTAAACCATCTCATGAGATAATATCGAGACGGGGGATCATAACTCCTACCCACTCCTTCGATGGGTTAACCATCGGCTCAAGAATATCCCGCCTCTCGGGCCTCCTGGTCCCGTGGGGATATTCTCAAAGGGTACTATGTGCAATGGCTTATCCGACGGCCCGATACCGTACTGGTCTCCAGTCACACATTTCCCCGGGGCCCAATAACATGTGCATGATTCTCGCCAAAACATTTTCATGAAAGGGTTTGAAAACCTTTGAACCACGATTCATTTTCCAAAGTATAATTAATACATTTTGGATAAAAATGTCACACGAGATATTATCGGTTCTAGATAGCTAGAAATAAAACCTCATCTTGACAAAAGAGTGTGAAGAAGAGAAGCGTACGGACCCTGCTCCTCGATAACCGGATCGAGCTTTGTGCAAGAAATACACGTGTACATAAGACTCTAGACTTGTGAACCAAATAGTCGGCGAACGGCATGCTTATAAGATGATATGATATGAGCGATGGATGTTAATAATTTATAGAAATGCTCATGTTCACAATTAATGCAAATAAGTGCAATTGAAATGCATATGGTAGCGCTTAGTCGCTTATGAACACTTAATGTATTTAAACACTTAAAAAATACCATTCAAATTATAAAAATACATCATATTACATTAATTTATATTCATAGTAGATCATAAACTAAGTTAGAATCATACTCGGGATGGGTAAAGACTAAAAAAACGAAAGCAAACAAAACAAGCTCGGAGCAAAAGGAGATTGTATATATAAGTATGCATGAGCTTGAGTTATAAAAGGTAGTAGTTGTTAGTGTGTAAATAGTGAAGGTAGTAGTTGGGAGATTGTGTATATAAGTATTTATGAGCTTGAGTTATAAAAGGTTACCATTTTATAAAATAGTTTGAGTGTATATATATATAAAAGTTTGAAAATATGCAATGCTTATAAAATGAATGAATTTATGAAATATGTATATGTTACGAATTGAAATGAAAGCAAATATATAATACATTCACACAAATCAATTAAATCAAATATTCACATAATTCACATAGACATAGAATTCAAATAAGCATGCAAAGAATTCTAACTCTCGAAAGCTCACACGTGTGGCGCGTGTATCTGTATGACGAAAACACGGGGTGTCACAACCTCCCTCCTTTAAAAGAATTTGGTCCCCAGATTCACTGCTCAGACGGGAACAACTTTGGATGAAATTTCTTGATTTTGTCCTCGGTTTTCCACGTGGCTTCCTCGGTCATATTACTCCTCTATAAAACCTTTACCAATGGGATTTACCAGTTTCTCAACACTTGAAACTTACTGTAACATCCCGACAGATCAGACTCTTCAGGTAACTTATTATGTGCGCTATTTAATGAATTTCCCTATTTGTTAACGTGGATTAATTGAAGTTATTTGAACTTAATTGCTTTGATATGAATTTGATTAACCTTCCTTCACCTTGTACTTGCTTGTTTTGGGTCCGTATTTAATTCTGATTTCTGTGAATTTGTGATATGTGTTAATTATATGCTTTATGAATTCGATTATGTGTTCGTTACATGTTTTGGTATTTGTTTTGATTGCCTTCTTGGGTTCGTTTTGGAGACGGGACCTAAAGGAGGCTAAAGAGTATTTAGTGCACCTTGGGTTCCGGCACGCGGATCTTGAGCTCGGGAATTCGGATTCGAATTCCATCACCTCCATTGAACTCGTTTCGACGATTCGGGTTTGATGGGACAAGCCTCACATTTTTCTAAGTTCATTAAGACCTTCGAATTCCACCCGTAACGAACCCCTTTCTCTTGAGAGCTATCTTTTGACTTAATAAGACTTTGTGGACCCCACTTAAACCCAACTAAGCCTTAACCTTGAGTTGTAGCTTGAGTTAACTAACCAAACTCAGCCCCTAAACCCCCCTAAACCGATCCACTCTCCCCCTCTCTCCCTCAATACCGATCAACCAAGCAAAGGAGAAGGAAGAAGAAACCTCTTTTTGCCAACCTTGTGATTTTGAGCTCAAATCAACTTCTTAGCTCCTCCAATTTGAAAGGTAAGTCCATGGTTGCAATCTACACTCTTTCTTCTCTCTTCTATGTGATCTTGAGCTCAATTCTTTGGTTGAATATTGAGATATGGCAAGCATGTGAATAGTATTAGTTGGGAGAATTTGTTTGATTCTTGCTCCTTTCTTGTTTCCTTGAGACTTGATGATGATATATGACTCCTAGAGTACGATTCTTGCCATTTATTGCTTCTTCTCTCTTGGTTGTTGAGATGTGATCAATTTGCCATTAATGAAGCTTGAGCTTTGGATGATACTTGATGCATTTCTTCATCTCATTCTTACATTTATTACTTGCATTTTTTGGAGCTGAGATTTTGGCTACTTGTTGGGCATGAATCTATATTGAATTGGTGTCATTTGGATGTATGTTGTATGTATTTTGAAAGACATAAGAGTTCCCTTGAAGCCCCAACCGAAAATGTCCTGTTTTTGCTCCATTTTCGGACCTTGTTTCGCCAAAATTTTTCCAGGCCGAAAGCCTGACACGGCCGCGTCAAGTTTCAAAGGAAAATGGACAAGGTCGTGTCAAGCCCTCGGAAATGTTTTTTTTTCGAATTTTATGCCTGACACGGCCGTGTCCATCCCCCTTTGTTTTCTGACACGGCCGTGTCAAGAAGAGTGGCGTTCGGGGAGTTTTCTTTCGCCTTTTCATTGCTTCTTGTTGATCCTTCTTGCCCCGTTTTTATGGTGTATGCATGACTAACTTGTTATAGAATATGTTAAGCTTCATGACATGAATTTGTGCTTTGATTTGCTTCCTCGTGGTGATATGTGCTCTTATATGAATTACTTGCTCGTAAATGACCTTAATGTGAACTCATTTCATATCATTTGCATCATAAGTATACATATTCATGTACCGAGCGTCAATGTGGTTCATATTGAGTCTAAGAGTATTCCTTGCTGTTTGTCTTGTTCAGAGGTTCCCCTTGTTGAGGACGAGCGTGCTCCATTGGTGTCCGGTTCCCCTTTTTGGTCTCCACTATGTGAGGTTTTGTTCTTTTAGTTACTCGACCTATAACGCTATTTGATTTGAAACGTCGCATGCGAATACGTATAATATATGGTAAATAAGTGTATGATACATATGTTGCGGGATTTCTCCCCTTTGTTATTAGAATTCTAAAACGTTTTGTATAAGTATATAAACTATTTTTCTTTCGTTTGAAAAGTTTAGTTTTGTGCAAGTGTGTGTGTGTAAGCGAGATTGGCTTTGAAAGATAAGCTTTGAAATAAGTTCGTGTGACTTTCGTGATATGTCTGGGCCCCGGAGTGTGGTATGGTAATCTCGGGTCTACCGGGGGGTCGCCGAGCTCTTCCATCAACACCTCCATTTGAGAGTCTCGACCAACCTTAGGAGGTTGAGGAAGGGTGTTTCTCTTGAGCCGGCGGAGGCAACCGCCGAAGGTTTCAAGGTAGTAATTAAACCTTGTCTCGTTTCTGTGTGTGGATAGTTAGGGCCGATCAACGCTTCTATCAACCGGTGTTGGGGATGGATGATGATTTGTTTTGTTTTGCTTTGATCTTCGTGTATGGGAGTTTAGTGTGTGACTCGTACTCGCCGAGTTGGTTTAGTTTTGTATGATCGGTGAAACGAGAGTGGATTTCTAAGTACCTAAAATTTGGCATTTGCTCCTTTTGCCTTTTCTTTAACCTAAGTATATCTATATCACGGGAATTAATTTGGCTTGCAAAAACCACTCTCGGTTCATGGATCCTTCCGTTTTATGTAAATGCTTTGCTCTATATATATATCGGGTGCGTGTGTTAGCCCCTCACTAGTCACTAGGACTAACCCTCGTTGTTGTTTTCCCCCTCTTTTCCTTTCTTTTGAGTTTGCAGGTCTCCCGAGTCAAGCTAGGTGGCAAGTGTCTTTTGGTTACTTGTGGTATAGCTTGAGTCCGCATGCATCGTAGTGGATTGTATTTCCTTTGCCCTATGTATTTCGGATTATGTATTTAAGATTACACTGATGCTTTTAGGCAGTGATGGCATTGTATATTCTGTACATGAATTAGCATGACTGCTCGACCCTTCCCCATTTTGATTATGTATATATGTGATCTTGGGAATTATGTTGAATATGATTTGCTTCCGCTACTCTGATTTTTTTTTTTTTTGCACAATCTTTGAGGGTCTAGGCCGCCTAGCGAGAGTGTGAATTTTGCGTATCTCCCGTTCGCTATGGTTTGATATGGGTGCGAACTTCCATTTCGTTTCTCGTGTTGGACCTTAGTGCGGGGGGATGTGGCACCTTTCGCTCCGGGGGTATTACATCCTTGCATGGTATCAGAGCTCTCGGTTGCAAAACCGGGGCTCTAGAGTTGTGTTGAGTCTGTCTAGGTCGTTCGGTTTAGGAGTACGTGCTTATTTGCATTCATCTACATCTCTATATGATTTATTTGTTTTCAATTCTTGGTAATTGACTACATGATCATAAACTGAACCCCATGCATCGATATCTTCTTGATTTGTGTATTTTCAGGATGCCTCCAAGAAGGAGAGCAGATAGGGAGCAGACCCCTGACCTTAATCAACCCCCTCCACAAGCACCTCCACCTCTACCAATGAATGCAAGAATATAGTGCAGGCCCTTCTGAATCAACTTCAGCAGAATCAGAGGGATAATCATCAGGGTGAAGGACAAGGTGGACATGTAACTCCGATTTTCAAGGAGTTCAGAAACAACAACCCGCCTAAGTGGTATGGAGGAGACGACATCCAAGCAGAAGAATGGTTGTCAGAGATCGTGGGAATTTGGGAAATTTCCCCGCCCCTTCACATGAGAAGGCTGTTTGCACAGCTCGGTTTGTTCAAGGCCCCGCTTCCAATTGGCTCAAAGCTACCAGAGCTCGATTGGAAAGGAGTGGAGAAGAGTTCGATTGGGAAAGCTTCATGAGGAATTTCGTCACAAGTATGTTCCTCCAAGTGCTCGCGAGAGGAGACTTCAGCAATTCTCAGAATTGAAACAAGGGAACCGTTCGGTTGAAGAGTATATCATGGAATTTGAGAGGCTTGCACCGTATGCTCCACACATTTCCAATGATGACACCCAGAAGGCACGGAACTTTATTCATGGTTTGAGATATGATATTCAGAGTGCTCTTAAGGCGGCTACCGTGGATACGTGGGAGAAGGCTACGAGGAAAGCGATCAAAGTGGAAGCTAACAATACAAGATTGAGGCCGACTTACTCTTCGGGCCAAGGTTCGAGCTCAAATTTGGGGAAGAGGCCTGCATCCTATGGTGGGCCTCCGGTTTTCAAACCCCAAGGTCCTAACACTTCAGTCAAAAAAGCTCGACCTCCGATCCCCGCGGCACCAGCTTTACCGGCCCCAATTCAATGTGGTTATTGCAAGGGTCCCAATCACAACGAGGAGAATTATCGGAAGAAATTGAGGAGATGTTATAAGTGTGGAGAGCCCGGCCATTTGATTAGCACTTGTCCTCAGATGAGAGGCCCTCAGCCTCGAGCTCCTCAGCCCTTGAATGTGATGCCTCCGAGAGCACCGATCCAAGCGAGGGCTTATGCTTTGGAGGGCGAGGAAGAGGATGTAGAGGTGGATGCCAACGCCGTTGTTGAAGGTACTATCCACATTCATGGCATTCCATTGCATGCATTGTTTGATCCTGGAGCAACGCATTCCTTTATTGCTTCCCGGCTTGTTGCTACTCTTCCATTGCCTGTTGCTTGTTTCGATGATTCTTTTATTGTCTCTTCTCCCCTTGGTGGTGCTTTGTCTACGAATTGTGTTTACCGTGGTTGTCCGGTGGTCGTGGAAGGTGTAGTATATCCGGCGGATTTGATCAAGATGCCTATCAAGAAGTATGGGGTAATTTTGGGCATGGACTGGTTGTACCGTTACCGGGCTATCATCGATTGTTTTGCTAAGAGAGTGACCTTGAGTTCTACGGCCTTTTCGGGTCAGAGGTTGAAGACCTGCCCGTTTATTTCCTTTATGGAAGCTAGTAGAATGTTCCGGGACGATGCGACGGGCTACGTGGCCTACCTCTTGAATAAGCCCAAGGATCAGGCCAAGCTCGAAGAGACGGAGATCGTGAAGGAATTCCCCGATGTGTTTTAGGAGAAGCCGGATCGGGACGTTGAGTTTGTAATAGATCTCTATCCCGGAGCAGAACCGTATGCGAAATCCCCTTATAGCATGGCTCCAGCTGAGTTGAAGGAGTTGAAGACGCAATTGGACGAGCTCTTAGAATATGGTTACATTCGCCCGAGCACTTCTCCGTGGGGTGCTCCGGTCCTGTTTGTAAAGAAGAAAGACGGGACTTTGCGGATGTGTACTGACTACCGTGAGCTGAACCGGTTAACGGTTAAGAACAAATATCCACTTCCTCACATCGAAGAGTTATTCGATCTCCTTCAAGGTTCGAGTGTTTACTCTAAGTTGGATCTCCGACAAGGGTATTACCAGTTGCGTATCCGGGAGGGAGATATACTGAAGACAGGTTTCAAGACAAGATATGGGCATTTCGAGTTCGTGGTCATGCCTTTTGGTCTTACCAATGCCCCAGCCGCGTTTATGGATATGATGCACCGAATATTCCGGCCTTACCTCGATAAATTCATGGTCATCTTTATAGATAATATTCTGGTGTATTCGAGGTCCGAGGAAGAGCACGCGCGGCATTTGAGTATTGTCTTATCTACACTTCGGGAGCACAAATTGTTTGCTAAGTTCAGTAAGTGCGAGTTCTGGCTGGATCGAGTTTCCTTTTTAGGTCATTTCATTTCTGGGAATGGTATTGAAGTGGATCCGGCGAAGATTGAGACGGTGATGCTTTGGAAGCAACCTAAAAATGCCTCAGAAGTGAGAAGTTTTCTCGGGTTAGCAGGGTACTACAGGCGCTTTGTGAAAGATTTCTCGAAGATTGCCTCCCCGTTGACCCGATTAACTAAGAAAGAGGTTAAATTCGAGTGGGATGAGGCGTGTGAGAAGAGTTTCCAAACTCTTAAGGAGAGGTTGACTACTGCACCGGTTTTAACCCTACCCGAGGGTTCAGAAGGCTACTCAGTTTACACAGATGCCTCGAAGGAAGGTCTCGGTTGTGTGTTGATGCAGAATGGTAAGGTGGTAGCCTACGCCTCAAGGAAGTTAAAGGATCATGAGAAGAACTATCCCACTCATGACTTGGAACTCGCGACAGTGGTGTTTGCTTTGATGAAGTGGCGACATTACCTTTATGGAGTTACTTTTGAAATGTTCACCGACCACCAGAGTCTTAAGTGTCTGTTTACCCAGAAGGATTTGAATGTGAGACAGAGAAGATGGATGGAGCTACTCGAGGATTATGATTGTAAGATTCAGTACCATCCGGGTAAAGCCAATGTGGTGGCGGATGCTTTGAGTAGGAAGGCTAGTGTCTCAGGTTTGGAAGCAGGTTCTAGTAGGCAGAATTCAGTGGTTATGGTTTCAGAGGCTCGTTTGGCTAATATTTCGGTCCAACCGGTTTTGAAGCAGCGGTTAATAGAAGCTCAGTCCGTGGATCCGGAGATTCAGAAATTGGTAACCAAATCAAAGAATCATCCTGAAACCAAGTTTGGATTTGATGATTCAGGGTTGTTTAGATTCAAAGCTCGAGTTTGTGTTCCAGAAGAATTTAAGCAGTTGGTGCTTGATGAAGCCCACAAGTCAGCATATGCAGTACATCCCTGTACCACCAAAATGTACAAGGATTTGAGGACTTTATATTGGTGGAACGGCATGAAGAGAGACGTCGCTAACTACGTTAGAAGATGTCAAACATGCCAGGTGGTGAAGACAGAACACCAGAAACCGGGAGGAACTCTCCAACCACTTCCGATACCCAAGTGGAGGTGGGAGCAAGTGACAATGGACTTTGTGTCCGGCTTGCCAAGGACCAAAGGAGGTTCAGATGGAATTTGGGTAATTATCGACCGGTTAACGAAGTCAGCACATTTTCTTAAGGTGAAAATGTCCGATAAGGTTCCTAAGTTGGCCTGGTTATATCGGAAAGAGATTGTCAGATTACATGGTTGCCCGGTCAGCATTGTTTCAGATAGGGATCCACGGTTTACATCCAGTTTTTGGCAGGAGCTACAGAAGGATTTAGGTACAAAACTTCAGTTTAGTACTGCGTTTCACCCACAGACGGATGGCCAGTCTGAAAGGCTAATAAGGTATCTCGAGGACCTGCTTCGTGCTTGTGCCTTGGATTATCCGGATTCATGGGATGAACAGTTGGATTTGATTGAGTATGCCTATAATAACAGCTTTCAGTCTTCTATTGGCATGGCACCGTATGAGGCATTATATGGAAGGAAATGCCGATCCCCTCTCTTTTGGGATATTGATGAGTGGAGATGGACTAAAGATGGAAAGCTCGAATGGGCTAAGAAATCCAAGGAGATTCAGGACACCATTGAGAGGGTGAAAGTGATTAGACAGAGGTTGCCCAAGACCGGCAGAAAAGTTATGCAGATAGGAGAAGACGACCCTTAGAGTTTGAGAAAGGAGATAAGGTCTTTTTAAAGGCATCTCCTAGAAAAGGGTATGCTCGGATTGGTAAAGGCGGGAAGCTAAACCCTCGCTACTTAGGCCCCTTTGAAATCTTTGATCGAGTTGGGGAAGTAGCTTACAGACTTGATTTACCGCCGAGCTTAACCGGGATTCATAATGTGTTTCATGTCTCACAGCTTCGGAAACATTATCCCGATGAGTCTTCTATTCTTCCAGTCGAGAAAGTTCAGTTGGAACCGGATTTGACCTTTAAGAAGTATCCAATTCAGGTGTTGGATCGGAAGATACAAGAGTTGAGGAATAGGCAAATCCCTCTCGTGAAAGTCTTGTGGCGTGATCAAGAATCCGAGGAAGCCACTTGGGAGACTGAGAGTAAGATGAAACAGTTGTATCCGGAGCTTTTCAAGACCTCGTCTCGGACCTGAGGACAGGTCCTTTTGAAGGAGGGAGGTTTGTAACATCCCGACTGATCAGACTCTTCAGGTAACTTATTATGTGCGCTATTTAATGAATTTTCCTATGTAATTATGTGATATTTATTGTTAACGTGGATTAATTGAAGTTATTTGAACTTAATTGCTTTGATATGAATTTGATTAACCTTCCTTCACCTTGTACTTGCTTGTTTTGGATCCGTACTTAATTCTAATTTCTGTGAATTTGTGATATGTGTTAATTATATGCTTTATGAATTCGATTATGTGTTCGTTACATGTTTTGGTATTTGTTTTGATTGCCTTCTTGGGTTTGTTTTGGAGACGGGACCTAAAGGAGGCTAAAGAGTATTTAGAGCACCTTGGGTTCCGGGACGCGGATCTTGAGCTCGGGAATTCGGATTCGAATTCCGTCACCTCCATTGAACTCGTTTCGACGATTCGGGTTCGATGGGACAAGCCTCACATTTTTCTAAGTTCATTAAGACCTTCGAATTCCACCCGTAACGAACCCCTTTCTCTTGAGAGCTATCTTTTGACTTAATAAGACTTTGTGGACCCCACTTAAACCCAACTAAGCCTTAACCTTGAGTTGTAGCTTGAGTTAACTAACCAAACTCAGCCCCTAAACCCCCCTAAACCGATCCACTCTCCCCCTCTCTCCCTCAATACCGATCAACCAAGCAAAGGAGAAGGAAGAAGAAACCTCTTTTTGCCAACCTTGTGATTTTGAGCTCAAATCAACTTCTTAGCTCCTCCAATTTGAAAGGTAAGTCCATGGTTGTAATCTACACTCTTTCCTCTCTCTTCTATGTGATCTTGAGCTCAATTCTTTGGTTGAATATTGAGATATGGCAAGCATGTGAATAGTATTAGTTGGGAGAATTTGTTTGATTCTTGCTCATTTCTTGTTTCCTTGAGACTTGATGATGATATATGACTCCTAGAGTACGATTCTTGCCATTTATTGCTTCTTCTCTCTTGGTTGTTGAGATGTGATCAATTTTCCATTAATGAAGCTTGAGCTTTGGATGATACTTGATGCATTTCTTCCTCTCATTCTTGCATTTATTACTTGCATTTTTTGGAGCTGAGATTTTGGCTACTTGTTGGGCATGAATCTATATTGAATTGGTGTCATTTGGATGTATGTTGTATGTATTTTGAAAGGCATAAGAGTTCCCTTGAAGCCCCAACCGAAAATGTCCCGTTTTTGCTCCATTTTCGGACCTTGTTTCGCCAAAATTTTTCCAGGCCGAAAGCCTGACACGGCCGCTTCAAGTTTCAAAGGAAAATGGACACGGCCGTGTCAAGCCCTCGGAAATGTTTTTTTTCGAATTTTATGCCTGACACGGCCGCGTCCATCCCCCTTTGTTTTCTGACACGGCCGTGTCAAGAAGAGTGGCGTTCGGGGAGTTTTCTTTCGCCATTTCATTGCTTCTTGGTGATCCTTCTTGCCCCGTTTTTATGGTGTATGCATGACTAACTTGTTATAGAATATGTCAAGCTTCATGACATGAATTTGTGCTTTGATTTACTTCCTCGTGGTGATATGTGCTCTTATATGAATTACTTGCTCGTAAATGACCTTAATGTGAACTCATTTCATATCATTTGCATCATAAGTATACATATTCATGTACCAAGCGTCAATGTGGTTCATATTGAGTCTAAGAGTATTCCTTGCTGTTTGTCTTGTTCAGAGGTTCCCCTTGTTGGGGACGAGCGTGCTCCATAAGTGTCCGGTTCCCCTTTTTGGTCTCCACTATTTGAGGTTTTGTTCTTTTAGTTACTCGACCTATAACCCTATTTGATTTGAAACCTCGCATGCGAATACGTATAATATATGGTAAATAAGTGTATGATACATATGTTGCGGGATTTCTCCCCTTTGTTATTAGAATTCGAAAACGTTTTGTATAAGTATATAAACTATTTTTCTTTCGTTTGAAAAGTTTAGTTTTGTGCAAGTGTGTGTGTGTAAGTGAGATTAGCTTTGAACGATAAGCTTTGAAATAAGTTCGTGTGACTTTCGTGATATGTCTGGGCCCCGGAGTGTGGTATGGTAATCTCGGGTCTACCGGGGGGTCGCCGAGCTCTTCCATCAACACCTCCATTTGAGAGTCTCACCCAACCTTAGGAGGTTGAGGAAGGGTGTTTCTCTTGAGCCGGCGGAGGCAACCGCTGAAGGTTTCAAGGTAGTAATTAAACCTTGTCTCATTTCTGTATGTGGATAGCTAGGGCCGATCAACCCTTCTATAAACCGGTGTTGGGGATGGATGATGATTTGTTTTGTTTTGCTTTGATCTTCGTATATGGGAGTTTAGTGTGTGACTCGTACTCGCCGAGT
Source organism: Lantana camara (assembly GCA_037501455.1). Taxonomy (NCBI): domain Eukaryota; kingdom Viridiplantae; phylum Streptophyta; class Magnoliopsida; order Lamiales; family Verbenaceae; genus Lantana; species Lantana camara. Next base: position 24,375,222 of record CM074860.1, read on the forward strand.
TGGTTTAGTTTTGTATGATCTGTGAAACGAGAGTGGATTTCTAAGTACCTAAAATTTGGCATTTGCTCCTTTTGCCTTTTCTTTAACCTAAGTATATCTATATCACGGGAATTAATTTGGCTTGCAAAAACCACTCTCGGTTCATGGATCCTTCCATTTTATGTAAATGCTTTGCTCTATATATATATATCGGGTGCGTGTGTTAGCCCCTCACTAGTCACTAGGACTAACCCTCGTTGTTGTTTTCCCCCTCTTTTCCTTTCTTTTGAGTTTGCAGGTCTCCCGAGTCAAGCTAGGCGACAAGTGTCTTTTAGTTACTTGTGGTATAGCTTGAGTCCGCATGCATCGTAGTGGATTATATTTCCTTTGCCCTATGTATTTCGGATTATCTATTTAAGATTACACTGATGCTTTTAGGCAGTGATGGCATTGTATATTCTGTACATGAATTAGCATGACTGCTCGACCCTTCCCCATTTTGATTATGTATATATGTGATCTTGGGAATTATGTTGAATATGATTTGCTTCCGCTACTCTGATTTTTTTTTTTATTTGCACAATCTTTGAGGGTCTAGGCCGCCTAGCGAGAGTGTGAGTTTTGCGTGTCTCCCGTTCGCTATGGTTTGATACGGGTGCGAACTTCCATTTCGTTACTCGTGTTGGACCTTAGTGCGGGGGGATATGGCACCCTTCGCTCCGGGGGTGTTACACTTAAGATCCAAAATCTTTACCTGCTTTTGGACAAAAGTTAAATTCGGTTGTGAATTTACTTCTTCTGCCTCTTCAACAGGGAGAATCTTGGACTCATCGGGATAGTACTTCCTTAATTGAGAAACATGAAAGATATTTTGAGTCCCGATTAAGCTCGGCGGTAGGTCCAAACGGTAAGCCACTTCACCAATCTTTTTAAGAATCTCAAATGGACCTAGATATCGTGGGTTAAGTTTCCCTTCTTTACCAATCCGAGTAAAACCTTTGCGAGGAGACGCCTTTAAGAACACCTGGTCTTCAAAATAAAGATCCCTTCTTCTATTGTCGGCATAGCTCTTTTGTCGATCTTGAGCCGCTTTCGTTCGTTGTTGCACCAATTGGACCTTCTCAAACATGTCTCGCATGGCCTTAGAAGGTTTCTCCTTCTTCTCACCCTTCTTAACGCCCTCTTGCTTAGTCTATTTCCACTCCTCAAGATCAAAGAACAACGGGGATCTATATTTCCGACCATAGAGTACTTCGTACGGGGCCATAACAATCGGGACTTGATAACTATTGTTGCAGGCGAACTCGATCAAGGGTGTAACGCCCCATTTTAGTTGAAAATGTGATTAATTGCTCATATATGACTTTAATTGTTGTTTCTCTAAATGTGAGGACTTAATTGCATAAATCCTTTGGAGTGACTTGATCATATTCCATGCGACAATACTTGATTGCATACACTCATATATTAGAAGGACTTATTTGCAAAGATTGATGACTCATCCATATACTTGCAAGACTTTGGATATATCATTTTATCTCTTCCATTTCATCATTTTTTCATCCAATTTCCTCACACACACACACACCATATACCGATTAAAACACCAAGAAGTGGAGAGGAAAATTTCATCAAATTCAAGCTATAATTCAAGGAATTAGCAACCAAGTTGGAGCATCATCTTCATCTCTTCATCTCATCTCATTCTTCTTTCATTTCAAGGTATATATTGGGGAGTATTTGAATTCTTTGATTGAGTCTATGAGTAGGGTTTGAGGTTTGATTGATGCTTTCATGCTTATTCATGATTAGAAGCATGTTTAGGTCCTTGTTTCTTCATTTCTTGCATGAATTCATGAGTTCTATGGAAGTTTATGACATGAATTTGTGGGGGTTTGTTGAATGAATTCTTATGAATCAAAGCATGTTTCCATGGAGTATATGATGCCTAATTGATACATATGAGTTTTATGCATGATATATGGTTGTGTTGGAAGAATTTGGGTGAGTTTTGGTGTAACTTTACTCCCTTTTCCTTCCTTCCCCTGTTTTCCCCTGTTTCTTCTCGGTTTTCAGCTGAAAACCCTCTACCCGGCCGGGTAAATTGATGAAGAAAAACTCCCCGGGCGGGTAGAGCTTGTGCAGAAAGTTTCTGCACAAGTTTTCCCCGGCCGGGTAGATTTTTGCTTGTACTTTCCCCGGCAGGGTACTCCCTCATCCGAACTCCAAATGAACGGATTTTTGATTTGTTTGAAAGCTATTGAAGTCTAGAACAACCTCCAATTGAAATCATCTCAATATCTTTTTCCATTTATGAGTTATGATCAATTCTTTTTGGTGTCGCTGCTTTCCCGACAAACTACACTCGCCTAACTTCAACTGCCCGCCATTTTCTCCTCGCTTTGAACTAGAAAACGAGCCATATATTTTCGGAAAGGACTTTGTGTCTAGTTTCATATCAAACAAGCAAAACTCAATTCCCACTTCTAGAATTAAAGATATTCCAGTTTTCCCTCAACATGTGCATTTTTAAAATTGCCCGTTTTTGCCAAACTTCACCAAAACCTCTATTATTGCATTCTTTTCACTTCCTTAGCCCGTATGTGACTTATATGAGTTATAAACTTGGTTTAGTGATATTTGTACTCTTAATTGACATTACTTAAATGTTATTGCATAACATATTGATTATAAATACGCCGTGCGTCATTATTTGGTATATACCTATTTATCACTAATCATTTCCAAGCTCTCAAGTGTTTAGCAAGCAGGTTATGATCGTGCAAAGCAATGCGCGTACCGTGATCGAATCGTTCAATGGATAACAAGCGAATCAGGCTCATGCAAAGCAATGCGTGTAGTTTGATTGGTATCATGTTCACGCAAAGCAATGCGTGCAATGTGATTAATGCCATGAATGGGATGACCCCTGAATCCATTAGGAAATTGGTGGAGGAAGGAATCCCGCACGTGGGATTCATAAATCCTAACGTGCGTAGCATGTATGAACGGGATGACCCCTGAATCCATCAGGAAACTGGTGGAGGAAGGAATCCCGCACGTGGGATTCATAAATCCTAACGTGCGTAGCATGTATGAACGGGATGACCCCTGAACCCATCAGGAAACTAGTGGAGGAAGGAATCCCGCACGTGGGACTCATAAATCCTGGCGTGCGTAGCATGAATGTGTATCGACAAGGAAGGGCCATTCCGTTTAGGTTCCCCTTACCTTGAAGATGCTTTATCGTGTTCTTGCAGGTACATGCTAGACAGGAATCGAGCTGAGTCGAGTCCTCGCATTCGAGCCCCGTAAGGTGTATTTATTTATTTGTTTATCATTTCCAAGGAATTATTGTCAAAACTACTTGTTATGTATTTAGGAGATGATAATGTATTGATATGTAAAACCCATGTGTAAATTACTTGATAAATGGTCGATAATATATTATGCTTCCGCTTTGTTCTATTACATGTATAAATTAGTCCCGTCTAGCTAGTTGATCTCTTTGCACTGTCACCCGTTCGCTGCAGGTTGATTCATGTACGGATCACCCACTTTGTATGTGGATCGACCTGTAGTGCGGGGGTGTGGCATCCTTACGTGTTGGGGTGCTACAAAGGGCAACTGTTCATTCCAGGAAGTCTGAAAATCCAAAGCACAAGCCCTTAACAAATCCTTAAGATACTTAATCAACCTCTCGGATTGACAATCCGTCTGTGGGTGTGAAGCGGTGCTAAACTTAAGTCTCGTACCCAGAATACCTTGCAACTCTTGCTACAATCTCAAAGTGAACCTCGAATCCCTATCCGACACAATGCTAACCGGAATCCCATGAATTCGACTAAGCTCTCGGTTCTAAAGCTCGGCTAGCTTGCTGATTTTATCGGACATCCGAACCGGTAGAAAATGAGCCGACTTACTTAGGCGATTAACAATTACCCAAATTCCATTATAACCACCCCTTACTTTTGGCAACCCGGATACAAAATCCATCGTCACTTGTTCCCACTTCCACTCGGGGATAGATAACGGCTGTAAAAGACCTCCGAGTTTCTGATACTCGGGTTTCACCCTCTGACAAGTCCCGCAATGTTCCATATACTCGGCCACATCCTTCTTCAACTCATTCCACCAATAATATTATTTCAAATCCTTATACATCTTATTACCTCCGAGGTGGATAGAGCAGGCCGATTTGTGAGCTTCTTCAAGTATCACCCGTTTTAACTCTTCGGGTACAACCACTCGGTTCTTGAATCGAAGCAATCCATTTTCATCATACCTAAACGGACACTCTGGATCAGCTCTTGTCTTAGCAATAAATTTCTGAAGTTTGAGCTTCAAACAATCGGTGCTTCAAATCCGATTGTATAGTAATGTTGGCCACTCAAGCCTTCAAGACAATAGGTTCGATCACACTTCCAAACTCGATACACTAGCCTTCCTACTAAGTGCATCGGCGACCACATTGTCTTTACCGGGATGGTACTTGATTGTGCACTCATAATCTTCAAGAAACTCCATCCAATGCATTTGCCTCATATTTAATTCCTTTTGAGTTAATAAATATTGGAGGCTCTTGTGGTCGGTAAAGATCTAGAAAGGAATCCCATACAAGTAATGCCTCCACTTACCAAGAGCAAAGATCACGATGGCTAGTTCCAAATCATGTGTAGGATAGTTCTTCTCATGATCCTTTAACTTTCTAGAGGCATATGCAACAACTTTCCCGTTTTACATCAAAACATAACCCAATCCCTCCTTTGATGCATCCGTATACACGGCATAACCCTCGGAGCCTTCGGGAAGTGTCAAGACCGGGCAGTAATCAATTTCTCCTTCAAGAGATTGAAGCTCTCGTCGCATGTCTCATCCCATACAAATTTCACCTCTTTCTTAGTCAATTGGGTTAAAGGAACGACAATCTTTGAGAAGTCCTCTTTCTTAGGACCAAAATAAATATGTCAGTCCAAGGACTGAGTGAGGGGCATAATAAATATAACACATGCGCATGCAATCCGTAACTCCGAGTAAAGTTTTAGTATAACCCAAGTGGGAAGTTTAAGAAAGGCATCGCTCGGAATTACGGATATCAACTTATTACTTGATAATTCATAATCATTACGTGGCCCTGGCGAGTGGGCAATTATGAGAAATAATCACAATTTTCATCCTTCTTCCTCCGGGGCTGTGGTAGGGTTTGCAAGGCCCAAACCACCTCATGAAATAATAACGAGACGGGGGATCATAACTCCTACCCATTCTTTCGATGGGTTAACCATCGGCTCAAGAATATCCCGCCTCTCGGGCCTCCTGGTCGGGCGAGGATATTCTCAAAGGGTACTATGTGCAATGGCTTATCTAACGGCCCGATGCCGTACTGGTCTCCATTCACACATTTCCCCGGGGCCCAATAACATGTACATGATTCTCGCCAAAACATTTTCATGAAAGGGTTTGAAAACCTTTGAAATACGATTCATTTTCCAAAGTATAATTAATACATTTTGGCTAAATTGTCACACAAGATATTATGGATTCTAGATAGCTAGAAATAAAACCTCACCTTGACAAAAGAGTGTGAAGAAGAGAAGCCTACGGACCCTGCTCCTCGATAACAAGATCAAGCTCCGTGCAAAAAATACACGTGTACATAAGACTCTAGACTTGTGAACTAAATAATCGACGAACGACATGCTTATGAGATGATATGGTATGAGCGATGGATGTTAATAATTTTTAGAAATGCTTGTGTGCACAATTAATGCAAATAAGTGCAATTGAAATGCATATGGTAGCACTTAGTCGCTTATGAACACTTAACGTATTTAAACACTTAAAACATACCATAAAAATTATAAAAATACATCATATTACATTAATTCATATTCATAGTAGATCATAAACCAAGTTAGAATGATAATAGGGATGGGTAAAGACTAAAAAAACGAAAGGAAAGCAAGCAAAACAAGCTCGGAGCAAAAGCAGTCGCTGAAGGGGAGGTCCCCGCCCTGGGACCCTACAAGGCAAAAAGTTCCCTGCCCGGGGAACCTATCCAGAAGGCTTCTGCCACAGGGTCCCCGCCCGTGGATTTTTCAGGCCTAAAAGTTCCCCGCCCGGGGAACCTGTCTGGGCGAGAAAAAAAAAATAGCAGCAGGGGCATAACACGAGAGAAGACCAAATCCACCAAAAACCATCTCAAAACTCAACCAACCCAAGAAAAAATCAAGGCACAAGTTCATAACAATTATGTGCACATTATATCTCAAGTAGGCATCACATAACATGAGTTTGAATATACAAAATCACCCATAACTATTCATAAAACCCTCAAATATATACAAGTTCATTAAATACTTCAACAATCAATGGCATACTTGCATTAAATTTATAATCTCACATATATATACACAGACACATGCTTAGAAATAAGAATCCATACTCAAAACACCAAAGCTCTAACTATTGAACACACACACACACACACACACACACATATATATATATATACAAACCTTGAAATGGAGATGAAGGAATGGAGGAAAATGAAATGATGGAGATGATGAAAATGATGATGAAGTATGCTTGGCTCCTCCTTTTCTTCTTCCTCTTGCTTGGATCAAATGGTTGTGTGTGTGTGAAGAGATTAAGAGGAAATGTGTGTTTGTGTGTGTGTTGTTAGAGATTTAGTGTGTGAATAGTGAAGGTAGTAGTTGGGAGATTGTGTATATATGTATAATGTGATATGATATATTGTATGTACAAAGTGTAAGATATATATAATATGTGTGTATATGTATGTAATGTTTAATATATGTATAGATATATTAATTGTATGTATAAAGTGAAATGTGAATATTATAAGTATATAAGTGCATGTACTTTATATTATAATAAGTAATGTATGTATGAATGTATATGTATAAGTATGCATGAGCTTGAGTTATAAAAGGTTACCATTTTATAAAATAGTTTGAGTATATATATATATAAGTTAGAAAATATGCAATGCTTATGCAATGAATGAATTTATGAAATATAGATATGTTACGGATTGAAATAAAAAAAAAAAATAATATACATTCACACAAGTCAATTAAATCAAATATTCACATAATTCATATAGACATAGAATTCAAATAAGCATGCAAAGAATTCTAACTCTCGAAAGCTCACACGTGTGGCGCGCGTACCTGTAAGACGAAAACACGGGGTGTCACATGACTCCTGTTCAATAGAAAAAAATAGTCAAACCAATTCAGCTAACTGGTTAATCTCAGAGATTTTATCGACCGACAAATCGGAAACGGATGACTACGGTCCCACGAAAATCTCTACGTACTTCTTGCAATCTAGGACACTGCTCTACGAAGAACTTCTTGTTTGCGTACGTGGGAACAACTCAAACAAAGAAGAGTTTGTCTCTGTCTGAATTTAGGCACGACCTACGCTGTCTCAATTGGGACATAAATTGCAAAATTTTAGAACTTACAGGACTTAATTGTAGATTTCGAAATTGATAGGACTAAAATTGCCAAAATTATAAACTTACAGGACTTAATTGTAAATTTAAAAACGAACTGTTAAGTGTCCCACATCGAATAATTAATAATGTGGTGTTCAATATATAATGGCTTGACAACCCTCCCCTCAACAACTGGCTAGCTTTTGGGGGTGAGTAAGGCCAAGCTCATTATTCAATATGGTATCAGAGCAAGTTCACAGATGTTCGATTCCTGTGCCTGTCTCTCCACCCGGCCAAATGTTCCGATTTCCTGTGCCTGTTTCTTCACCCGGACAAATGTTCCGATTCCTGGCTTGCAGATGTTTCAATTCTTGCAATGTTCACGTCACAATTTTTCCCGCATTCCGCGGCCCTGGGCGTGATGGGTGTATGTTAAGTGTCCTATATCGAATAACTAATGATGTGGTGTTCAATATATAATGGCTTGACAACCCTCCCCTCAACAACTAGCTTTTGGGGTTGAGTAAGGCCAAGTACATTATTCAATACAAACAAGACTAAATTGCCAAAATTGCAAACTTGTAGGACCAAATTTGCATTTTTGCCAATTTAAAAATAAAAAAAATATTTATTTATAAAATACTCACACTTACTTTTACTTTTGAATTTATTGTAAAATTAAAATATCTTTTTAATATCTTGTTTTCCATTTCCTAATTATTAAGTTTAAGGACTAAACGAAATTTTACTCTTTAATAAATTTACATTTTAAAGAAACATAATTATTTAAAACTTTTAAAATTCAGGATAGAACATATAATAATTTTATTAAAACGAATATAAATTATAATTATATTATCTCGTAATCTTGCCAGCGGTGCAGATTAAAATCCAAACATATAATACTAGATTTATTTAGAATTTGAGAATCTTTGACAACACCGCCGGAGATATATGTATTTTTGTATCACAACATTTCAACTATAATTTGGCGAGAGAAAGAAAAGAAGAGATATATGTATTTTTGTATCACAACATTTCAACTATAATGTACATGCATTTCGTGTATTAGTAATTGTAATGGAAGTAGAAAAAGAAATACTGAACATTTTGAACATAGGATGGCATACATCATATAGATTACAGCGACTTGATCAATTAAGTGAATTACCAAAACAAGAGAAAACCCTACACCAATATTATATACATGCAAAGCTTAACTAGGAGTACTCTCCTATTCAATAGGCCGTCTTATGAAATTCTTTCTACAATTACGGATAATTACAAATATTGTCTGAGATTTAAGACAATTACAAAATAAAATTTTAGAGTTTTTTACATAATTTCCCTGAGCATAAGGGTTTTTTGTTTTGTAATTGGACAAGAATTTAGCAAAATATTTGTAATTATCCTTACAAAGAAACTGGAAACTTTCTAATTAACCACTGAAATATTTATAAAACGGGAAATAGTGAAAGTGATCATCATCACCCATCGTCTTTCTTGCTTCTTCACCCATGCACCACAGGGAATCATATGTTGGGCAGTAATCCCATATGGGAGAGGCCACTGCAAGGCATGTGCGCCAGCAATTTTCTTCCAAAAATTCAAACTCTTTCCATATCTCATCCATCGAAGCGGTTTCTTCTACCTCCGGACCAGTTTTCTTTGGGCCAGCATGATCGTAGAGGCTACACTCCTTAGGCTCCGTGGCTTGATTTACATGATCCGGACTAGGGCTATTTTGTTGAGATGTTGAAGACGAAGAGTTGGACGAAGAGGAGGACGATGACGGTGATATGACTTTCTTCCTCTCATGAGCCTTTTTCCTCATGAGGGTTCTCCAATAGTTTTTGATCTCGTTATCCGTGCGACCAGGTAATTTTCGAGCAATTCGTGACCATCTACATTTAAAATAATTGTGACATATGAGTTTAAAATGACCCTCCAGATATCAAATATGATCGTCAAGAATACTTCGCGTATTCCGTATCGTTAACACGAAATGATACACCAAAAAAAAAAAAAAAAACAAAATTGATATATTCTGAAAGTTCTGGTATGCACTCCCAGAAAAGTGATTAATTCATATGATGATACCCAAACTGTAGCAGTTCATAATATGGCACCAAACCAAAAATTAATCCCAAACCAAACCAAGAGTATTGATTACATGACTTCTAATCATACATAAAAGCCTAAATAACCTAAAACAACCGTCGAATAATGGAAAATTGAAGAGAATTTTGGTGGCCAAGAACTTGCGTTATACCTGTTTCCCCACTTGGAATGAAGTTCGAGCAAAAGGTGCTCCTCATGAGGGGTCATCTTCTCCCTTTTGAGGCCAGGGTGCAGGTAGTTAACCCAACGCAGCCTGCAACTCTTGCCTGTTCTTTTCAAACCTACAAACAAAGTTTTTATTTCATTTTTTAAGTTTAGTTTGGACTCCTTGTTAGTTATTTTGGTCATGCCCAAAACAAGCCTACCTATATCTATTCTGTCTCCCGCCAACCTTCAAACCTGAAACTTTGGCTATGAAATCCCATCGGCGATCACCAAACAAGTTCACGTAAAGTGCCAGCTGAACATCTTCTTGTTCAGTCCATGGCCCTTTTCTCATTTCTTCCCTTTTCTCCATTTTTCCTCTTTCTTTCTCTCTGGATCTCTCTCTCTCTCTCTCTCTCTCTCTCACAACTACATGGAAAGTATTATGGGTGCGAAGATCATATATAAAGTATTGATTTCTCCTTGGAAATAATTAGTGGAGTTTATGGTGAAGGGATCCTCACCCTACAAGTGGTTTCCTCATTAGATTAATTGATGATTGATAGGACATAATGGCTACATGATGCAAGGCAGCATTACAGATTGAAGTGGTCCTTCTTTTTATCATTTTATCATATTGGCTGTATGTAAGTGGTTGATATGTTTATTTAACTTCCTTAGAACTTATCGGTATTACATGTGTTTCAAATTTTTTTTTTTTTTTTTTGTATTTATTAATAAATTCTAGTTTATGTTCCGTACTTCTATATATATCGAGTTGAAATGAAGCGTTTGTTACTTCTGGAATTCTAACAAGAATTTAATTTCAAGCTAAATGATGACGCTTTAGTTAGGAAAAAAAAAAAAAAACCAAGAAAAACTATTTTCAACTTCACTTTCAATAATTTAACAGTGTCAGAGCGTTGTTTCAACCATTTTACCTTTTTATATAATGATCTTTTAATTAATAGTACTGAAAACTATTTCTCTTAAAAAAAAAATGAAAAAGAAAGATGCTTTAGGAAGAGGATATACCCTGAAGCTACCTCAACATTCAAGGTGTGTCACATTTTAACACCTCATTTTTAAAGATTGGACTTATTTTTCAATCTTTGTTAGGGATAGGCTCACAATCTCTCTTTATTTCTTTTAAAGCATTCAATACCGTGGGTTTTGAGCGCAAAAGTATTGTTTATTACGACAAACAAAAATGTTATAAAACCTTGATACTAACCTTTGTTGTGGAAACACCAAATAATATTTAAAATTATAATAATTAAAATTATATCAAGAAAAATCTTATTTATTCGGATAAAATAATTAATTAAGTATATAACCAAAATAAGACTATTAATAGAAAATCACTACAAGAAAAATTGCTTTTAACTACGAATTTATTTGCTACAATTTAATTATCGTAGTAAATAATAGTTATTTGTTAAAATTTAAAATCGTAATAAATATGTGTAGTAAATACTACATATTTGCTACAAAGTTCAAGCGAGTACAATGGTTTTCTACTACGAATTTAATTAGAACATAACAAATAACTAGTAATTTTCGCACACTCGTTAAATGTGCAAATAAAAAAAAAATTATATTAATTAAATATATTAAAATTAATTTTTATATTAAAATGTATTTTATAATTATTTTTCAAATATAATTATTAAATTATTATAAATAAATAAATAACATAAAAGGATAATATACCACTTTCAATAATAAAAAAAAAAGAATACACCAAACAATACTATCTTTGGAAAAAGATAAACATTATATAAAAAAGAAAAGAAAAAGAATCGGAGTGAGGTTAGAGAAAAGATTAGTTAAAATAATATTATTAGAATAATAAAAAAAATAAATAAAAAGAAAACAAGAGAAAAGAAAAGAACACAGGAGAAGAAAACGATAAAAAATAATAAATAAATAAAAGAAAAAGAGGATACCAAGAGACCAAAACCATTATTACTTGGGTCTCTTGTTTAATATAACAATATAAATTTTAGTAAGTAATAGGTACTTATTATGAATAATAAACATTTTCTAGAAAAAAAATTTAATGACACGATTATTTCTTTTGAAGAAGTCATTCATAATTAAATGTGTAAAGTAACTTAGTTAGTTTTATTCATTTTAGTAATTATAATCCTAACAAAAATTTAGATAGTTATATATTCTTTTATAGAATAGGAAAAAAAAAAAAATTCTAATAAGAAATTATAAAGAATATATATTTTCTTTTATTGATTTAAAATCTTTTATCTATGTTATGTTATTTTTAAAATGAATTTACTTTTTGCATATGTTAAAATTAAATAAAATTTTCTTAATTATTGAATTCAAGTTGTGATGGGGTCTGATTTGAGGTGTCACACTCCAACACTTAAAATTTATATGATTGGGGAAACTCAGATGGAAAATTTTGGCAAGGACCACCGGGATGTGTGGGATCTACTTGATCGGAACTAGGGGTGGGCATCGGGTCGGGTAATACGGGTTCGGGTTTTTCGGGTCGGGTACCCGAAAAATCGGGTAACATTTCGGGTTACCCGACATGTTTTCTATTTTTTTTTTTTTTGGCTTTTATTATCGACTATTTTTTACCCCCAATAGCCGAACTTAAAGGCCCCACTTACAATATATATTGCAACTAATTAAACCCTAATTCAGAACATCTCACTTAGAACCTGAAGCAGTGCGGTTGAAGATTGAACATTGAAGACACAAGGTTGGTGGCGGTCGGAAGGCGGCGCTGAGAGCGGGAGAGAGAGTACAGAAAGCGAGAGAGGAAGTATACAGAGATTGAGAAGTGCAATGCGGGAGAGAAGGGACAAAGTCGCAATGAGACAGAGAGAGTGAGAAGGCGGCGGCTCCATTCGCCGTCGAACTTGGAAGGCGGCGATTGAAGACGGCTAGTCGCGAGCAGAGGCAGAGTGCTAAGAACAGAGAAAGTCTAAGAGATAATGTTTCAGAAATAAAAACCTTTTTTCTCCTCTAGATTGTATATACAGCAAGCGTGTATGTAATATATATATATTATTTTTCTTTTTTAAAATTTTGGGTTAATCGGGTATCCAATCAGATATTTCAGATAGTGAAATACTACCCGAACCCGATCCGATATCCGATTTTCTTGAAAAAACCCGAACCACCCGATCGGAGCGGATCGGGTATCCGATACCCGATCCGAAACGCCCACCCCTACTAGGAACAAACACAAACAAAGCGTGAGAAGGCCAAGCTGGGAGATGGGGAGTGAGACCCAGTTTGGCTCTCCGACGCTCAAGTCAGTGAAACATTTTCGGGGAATGTGGAGGAGGAAGATAGAAACAGAGCTCATGTATGGAAAGCTTGCTTACAGAGTGAGTTGGATTTTGAGTATTTATAGTTGAGGGTGAGGGCCTTATGGTAATTTATACCAAGTGGTCCCGGATTGATGTTACCCTAGACACGTGGTCTAATGAGGAGCCTATGGGAAGGTACTCCTGTAAAACCTGTAAAAAGGTAGGTGTGGAAAGCAAAAGTGGTAGGTGTGCGTCCTTGTGCTATTTGTCAGAGAGCATTACTGGGTTGATACCGAGGGCCAAATACGCTCGGTTCATAAGAGCCTTGGGCTTCCAGGTCCGAGGGTGGATACTTAAGCCCAAGAAGATGATGTAAAGGGGGTAACCTCACCTTTACGGCCCCGTGGGCGATTGCGAGGGCGAACCCGAGGATGATCTCGAGGATCATAAATTTATTGCTAGCCTTGCCCGCTCGGGGAAAGGTTAGGGTTCTCGCTCGTGGAAAAGGCGGAGACTTCCCCAAGGGGAAGCGATCAGTCTCGAGGGGACCCTGACATAGGGATTCCGAAGTGCCAGAGTGTCAGGCCTTGAAGGAGCCACGTGTCGTAACGTGGCTCGGCCGTATTTTGGCCTCATCAAGTTACATTTCAAATTAAAATGTTTGTTTCTTTAAAAAATTAAATATTAATATGTATGATAATTCATTGAAATCAAATTTTTTTTTTTTTTTTGAAAGTTCATTGAAATCATTAATATTTAATAATTTCAAAACAAAATGCTTAATAAAAGGCGGTAAAAATCGGGTTATTCAATTGGGCTATTTCATTTCTTGATTGATAATTAAGCCCTAACCTACCTACCAAAATCTTCTCCTCACCTCACCCCAACCCCGCGTTCTCTTCTCTCTGGAGAATCTGCGGCGAAAGGTGAGAACTCTATAGCTCCCGCACGGTGGGTCACCACGGTCCCCGTACCAAAGCCCAATGCACATACGAGATGGGAAGCCCGTACATGAACTAAGCAGAGGCGAATGGGAAACAGACAGACACACGCCTAAGCTAGGCGGAACTTAGACCCTAACTTCAAAATTCAAAACAATAAAAGCAAGTACACAAACGGAAGCAAAACATATAACCAAGAGAATATATACATGAACAGTGATGGGTTCAACTAGCATAGATACCTAATCTCGAATTCAGCATAAAACATAAATCATAAACAAAGGGTTCATTCTATCCCTGGAAGTCTGTCCCAAAATCATACCATAACATAAATAAAATATACATACGTCCATTCATACATATTTAAAACATACTCAAACATACTTATCCAAATACAAAATGCAAATGTAAAGACCCAAACTTAACAAAAGGCTCGACAGACTCCAAGGACCCAACTCACGCCGCTTAGCTAGAATCCGAAGCCAAACCTGCAAGCTAAAAATGTTGGGGAGAGAGAGGGTCAGTCACACTGACTGAGTGAGGGGCTACCCACACACACCTACATATATAATAGAGCCAACATGTTAAAAATCATAATGTTCATGAACCCGAGGATAATTTTTGCACACTAAAACATTTGCTCGTGATACATACTTATAGGGGTTACTTAACAAACAAGACAAAACATAACGTATCTTATTCGAATCATAACAAACGTTTCATATCAAAACATATCTTTCAAACTTATCTTATTAAATATTCCAAATTTTAGCTTATTTACGAATCTATCCCCGTTTCACAAACCATAGCAGAAATACGTATAGCTCGGTAGGTATGAGCACAAAATCGAACCTCAACTCCTCAAAACATATCATATAAAAAAAACAGAAAACAAAACAAAGCATACCGTATCATGACAGAACATACCAACCTCTTCTTCGGGTGATGGAAGGGTTGCGCACCCTAACCACCCATACAGGTGAGAGGAGTGCAAGCTACTCCAAACCCTCAGGACTCCATCCCCCAACCAAACCTCTCAGTGGGTTCCGGTACATCCTTATCATATGGAGACTGTACTCAAGATAGACCTGACGGCCCGACGCCATCCTGGGGCTTCTTAACCATCTTCGGGGCCCAACAGACAAATAGATGCATATTCAAATTCATAATCAGATTCATAACCCGCTACAGACATACTTACATACTTACCATATCATACATATATACGTCCATACGTTGCTACAACTATCTTTGCTTACCGCTCCTTGTCACTTCATTGTTCACCCTCCTAACGCGGGGCAGGGCTCATGTCACTTACCTCTCTGTGTCGATTCCATAGATCACCCTCCGAACGCGACGTATGACTTAGGAGAGGCACACGATTTGAAGCATAGTGTAGCATTGACCAAAAAATAACAAATCAAAGACAAACATACATAGGCTTTACATAGTGTTTCATACTTTCAAAACATATGGCAAAAACATCAAGTTACATACTTCGAACATATCTACTTATACTTAAAGCTTATAAGTTGCATGCATTCGAAAACGAGCATGTTGCATTTGGGTGTAACTAGATCCTAACCTTACCTTACACCGATGAAGCCGAAGACAAGATGATTGATCCACCCCCGAATAAGCTTAGCTAATGAAACACCACCCCGGGTGCACCTAGACAAACTGAAGATAAACACAAGACTTAGACTCGAGAATGAACCACATCGACGCATTGCATATGTTTATGTACTTAAAAGATGCAATCACGTAGGCATAGTTCATATTCATATCAATTTCATATAAAAGAAGACATTACATAGCTCAACATATTCATTCATGTTCATGAAACACATTAAGAAACGTTTATGTGCACACTTAATGCAAACAAGTGTAAATGGAAGGCATACGGTGGCACTTATTCATTCAAGACCAAAGTTCGTATAAGCACATCGAATTTACACCAAAGTTTTAATATTCAAAGCATAACACATCATATTACATGTTAACAATGCAAAAGAATCAAGTTGGGGTGAAAGAAATCTAATACGGCACATAAGGAATGAAATGGATACACGATATGCCTTAAGGTGGTACTTAAATGTTTAAGCAATTAAAGTCACGCTTACACTTTGCAATTAATAATTCCTTTAATTGCATGAGCATGAATTCAAACATGTGATCTGGATTATAACGCCCCACGTCTTCATACGTGCAATTCCTTTAATCGGATGAGCATGAATTCAAACATGTTCCTTTTATTATTGATAATTCCTTTAATCGTCGTTATTGCTAGTTTATTGTTAATTTTTGTTTACTTTATCCATTTAGTTCCCTATTTCTTGTTCAATTATTCTTGTCTATCAATTAGAGAGCATACTAAGAAATTGTTTAGTTTTCACCTTCCCTATGGGTTCGGCACCTTATGTGCCACATCTGATAAGTGTATGCTTGCATGCATATAGGGTTTACTAAAACTTCACCCCTAACAAATAACTAGGGACCTTGTTATGTCACATTTCGTATGACATTTTGGGGATTTATTTGGAAGGAACAAGATTCAGAATCTTGGTTGTGCACTCTAGGACATGTCCCTAAAAGGAAAGTGGTAATTCAGTGAAACTCATCATGGAATGAACCATATCTAATACGGTTACGTTCCTTCTTTCAGAAACTCCATTCAACTGAGGAGTTCTTGGAGGGGTCAAATGAGAGACAATCTCATTATCTCTGAGTTAACTTAAAATCTCATCACTAAGATTGTAATGCCCCGTGTCTTTGTACGTGCAAGTTCGTGCCACGTGTGAGTTTAATTTCCGTATTCGTATTTAATTTCATACTTTAATTGATTTATGTTCTTGAAATTTAATTCTTATTCTATGACTAATATGATTTATATGGATTTATATAAGTTATTTGATTTAAAATGCCAAGAAATGCCCTACGTGTTTATATGAATTGAATTCTTATGATTTATGAATTTATATGATGTGGATTTAATTTTCAAGCATGCTAATTTCATGGAATTAATTGAATTATATGTGATTTGGACTTGATTGAAACTTATTTAAATGTATGAGACTTAATTGAAAATAGGCTTTGGGCCTATTTGATTATTTTTGAAAGTTTGAGGACCTATTTGAAAATAGGACACCCTAAGCTATTTTAATTGATAACTTGAGCTCAGGAACTTGGATTCGAGTTCTATTTTTAGCATTGGACTCAAAACGACGATTCGGATCCAATGGAACAAGCCTTGTAATTTTTCGATGTCATTTGGCCCTCTGACGAAGCAAATTTCAGTCCTAATGACCCTGAAGCCCAACCCTACCCGTTTAACTTATTTCTTGACCCTGTTTGAAACCTTCTTGGACCCTTTTTGAGCTAAAAATATCCCGTTCTCTTCCCATATTTCACACAAACTGCAGCAGCTACAATGAAGGAAAAGAGAGAGCAAGAACCATAGCCATTTTCTTCTATCTATTGAGCTTAAGAGTGATTGATCTTCATCCTTTCTTCAAGGTAAGATAAGTTTTGGATTCTCCTTCATCTTGTGCATCTTTTCTTCCATATGAATCAAAATCTTAGCATGAGAAGCATGATGAATAGTTAGGTTTAATGCTGATTTTTAATTCTTGAAGCAAACTTGTTTTATAGGAACTTTTATAAGTGTTTTCTTGCTCTTTGAAGCTCCTATGTTGCATTTCTTGAACTTAAATTCATGGGGGGTTGATTGTAGAAGGATTCACCATTGATGAAGTATGAGCGTGAAGCTTGAATTCTTGGTTTATGATTGAGTATTTTTGTATTTTGTGGCTGTTACGTGAAGTTATATGAGAAGTCGGGTGTGTTTCATGAATTTTACATGGTAGTTGCATGGATATTGTTTGCCTTTGCTCCATACTCTGCTGCTACATGCTTTAGCTGTTGTTGCCCTGTTTCAGCCATGAATTTCATTGGAGAAGAAGGACTAGACACACCTGTGTCTCAAATATGCTGTTAAGTGACACTCCCCCGTGTCTCCAGCTCTTTTTCGCGTCTGTACCGAGACACGGGCGTGTCGCTATTCTGCCTTGCGTGTCTCCCCCTGCCTGCACATATGTACTGTTTTGTTCTTCGTTACCTATTTAAACAAACTCCGATTGACTTAAAATTTGGAATAATAAAACCTTTTGAAGTCTAGAACATTCTCCAATTGGAATCACCTTAAAATTCGTCCTGATTTGTGAGATATAATAGATCCATTTTGGTGTCGCTACTTCATCGAAAGTCTGTTTTCGTTCCACTTCAAGCTTACGCCATTTTCACGTCGCTTTTAACTAAAATTCAAGCCATATATAATTGAAAAGATCTGGTTATCTAGTTTCATATCCAACAAACAAAACTTAATTTCCACTTCTAGAACTCGAGATATTCCCAATTTTCTACAGCTTTCGTGTTTCCAAAAACTGTCAGCTTTTACCGAAATCCACTTCCTTGTGTTCCTATCACTCCCTTGACTTCCGTATATGATTTAATCGATCTCTTATGCTTCAAACTTGTATCCTTGATGCTAATGGCTTATTTAATTATGCGTTATAATATTTTTATGAATTTTATGGCCTGATTTACGAAGTATGAACGTGACTTTTATGGATGAATGTTAAGTGCTATATTATGACCTTCCTTACAACCCTTGTATTCTTTATGAGCTTTAATGGATTTCTTACATTCCAACACGATCTTTATGCATTGTAACATGTATTAGGGTGTATTATGAATTGAATATTGAACGAACAAATGATATTGAATGAACGAATGCTAATGAATTGACACAATTTATTCGTGTAATGAACGAATGACTCATATCACGTTAATCCATTATTATGTGTCATATATGGTTCATTTGGAGTTTTGAGTCTCACGAATGCACCGTGTTATCTTTTGTACAATTTTCTCCAGGGCGGAGGCGTGCTCGAGTTTATAGGCTATCTTCAAGTCTCCTTTTCTTCTTGGTCTTGTTCGGTAAGGTGTAGCCAGGTGGGTTTCTCTTCTATTAGATATAAATTGACCCGATATATTCAACATGAAAGTTTTAAGCCAAGTATTTATATACATATATCGAGTCTTTTCAAAAGAGTCAATGATTTAACGTTAAAGCCTTTTTCTGTTATGAATCCCTACCGAATGTTTTGGCGAGATCAGTGATCAGAATGAATGGGGGCCCTGGGACTATGTGTACGTAGCTATCCGGGGAAGCTTGTGCTGACGGTGATCCCTGTGCGCTAGTTCCAACACAATGACGATGTTACCAGCCCTCGCTAGGAGATTAGCGAGGGATGGGAATTGGGTTTTTTTTAGGCTTTTGGGGCTTCATGAACCCCTCTGGCCATAATGAATGGGTGGATGGTGCTTTGGCCGAGCCCGTCCACTAACCGGTGGAAAAAGGTGTAATTGATTATGGATAAATGAATGATTATAACTAAAGATTACGAATGAATAGATGATTATGAATTGTAATGAACGAATGAATGTTGTATGATCGCTAATGTAATGAATGAATATATAATGCACACACGAGGAGAAGGTTAGAGAACTCGCTTACTCGCCGGGCACACGTAATGACCTCATGAATATAATGAATAAAGGAATTAAAGGTTATAATCCCGCGTGCTGTTTTCTTTGTTTTCACCCACTTGGGAAATATTTCAAAACCTCTCACGGGATTAACACTTGCATGTGTGTGTGTTTAAATTCTGTATTATTAATGTACAAGCCCTGTTTTATACTCACCAGTCTCTTAAAAACAGAACCCGGCTTTGTTTTCAGTTTCTCTTGTAGGTTTTGGAGTACTAGGCGGGATTGTTTGTCCGTAGAGTCTCGGGGAGTCGTGTATAGCTTTCTTTTATGTTACACTCATACCACTTGCATTGTTATTTATTATTATGAACGCCTACAAGAGCTTTATGTTTAATTTTTTTTTTTAGACTGTAAGCTATCTGTTACGTTATTAATATGATAATGCTTCCGCTCATGATTCTTTAGCCTGTACGTATTTCCTTTAATGCTTAATTAGTTTTGAAGGTTTAACTCCCACCTAGCATAGTGACTGAGTGAGTCCCCGTTCGCTCTGATCTGACACTTGTATGGATTACCCATTTCATATGCGTGTCGGGTCTTAATACGGGGGGTGTGGCGTCATGCGCTCGGGCATTACATCCTTAAGTCATATCAGAGCCCTAGGTTGTAAAACCGGAGTTTTCATGTCATGATTGAGTCATTTTAGGTCGTACAACATAGGAATAACTTGTCAACGTGTGCATTGCATTAATTTTCATCATTAAATGTCACGAATTGTTGAAAATTACTTGCTCTATGTGATTTTCTTTCAATTTCGTTGCTTTATGTGTTGTACTTTGCATTTAATATGCGTTGGTTAATTTAAATAGGTGCCATAAGCATATACTAATCCACATGCATCTATACTTGAGTTAAGTCTTTGATTGTAGATTGTTACCACGCTATTAAGGCTACAATCAATCTCAACCACAAGTTTCTTATATCAAACCAATGAAGAGATTATGGGGTCATCGAGATTAAAAGTGTTGGGAATAGTGCCCTAGAAAGCCGATTGTATATCCGCTTTGTACTTTTCCTTATTATAATCACAGACAATCTTTGAATAAAATAACGAATTCAGGCAACACTTCTTTATATGCTCGTGTTTGGTATGCGTTTACTTTAGCTGTACATGTATGAGAACTCCCCTAATCCTGATGACTTTAGGACTCTACTATTTAGGTGAAATGGTTCATGAAACGAGCCCTATATCACATAAGTTATGATTAGTAAAATACTCCAAGCCGATGAGTCCTACAGACAGTGGGAGTGTCACCTGACTCCTTTAAGGCTTGCTTATGGGATCACACCCTTAAGAAGGACCACCTTGTTTCATGGAGGTGCAAAGTGTATAGTTGATACGTGCGTGATACATGAGGGTGCTTACTTCAATAAGTAAGTTTACTGAGGTGCCCCATGTGAGAAGATTCCTAAATGGGAAAGGAAGTTTCTATTTCAGGAAATGGAAACTTCCAGATTAGGAAATATTTCACGAGTCATTGATGTGATTAATTGATCCTTAGACTTGAGGTTCCATGTCACTTTATGAGTTAACTCTGTAGTCTTAGGTATAAGCTTTAAAGGGTGTCACCTTAGACAACTGATTCAAGGCTTATACTGGGGCTGCACAATTGACTCATGAAAGTGAATGAGAATCAAGAAAGGACCTACACTTGCATTTGCAAGGTGATCTCTTATTGTGTAAGTCATTCATATGCCATATGGAGTCCTTGGCCAAGGCAGTAGATCAAGACATCAAGAAAAGGGTTTCTTGGATTGAGATCAAATGGATATGAAATGCACTTAGCTTTAAGACCAGATTATTAGGGTTCTAATTATTCCCTTACCCTAGATATTGGTTGAGAGATAGTAAGTAGGAGGATTGTATCTCACATGAATCAACGACTTAAAGGTTCTGTCGAATCCGAACATTCCAATTCAGCTAGGGGTTAAAAACCTGTTGCTAGACTATGGCCGTTTAATCTGTGAACTGATTAATTAATTAGTGAATTAATTAATTAGGGTCACTTATAATTGAATTGAGAACCTAGAGGGTCACACACAACAACTTGGTTACATGAGTTAAGGCTTTAAAATGATTAGACGAGTTAATCGGGCCAAGAGGGTTTCACACGTGTGAACCACTCGTGTGGATCACGTGAGTGACACGTGTCCTTGTAACACGTGTCTCACACGTGTGTGAATATATGTGTATATTTATTTATTTGTTAAATAATTAATGTGATTAATTATTTAATAGACTTTGGTTTAATTTTGAATTAAAAAGAAAGTCTTATTTTGGAGAAAATTATTCTTGTTAATTAATTGTGAATTAATTAATTAGATAAAAATAAGTTATTTATTTTTAAATAAATAAAGTATAATAATATCCAAAAGGGTTTGGATATTTTAGCTCTCTTAAAAGTTGATTTGAATTTGAATTCAAAGTCAAAGTTGGAAATTACTTGATGATCAAGTAATTAGAGAGAGGGACCAAATCCTTGCCCCATAAGGACTAGGTTCGGCGTCCCTCTCCCTCTCCTATATATAGGGGAGCTCGAGCTCCCTTTAGAGCTAATCGAGAATTCTTTTGGTTCATGTGTTGAACACCATCCTTTCTCCAAGATAAACGAAACCCTAGGTTAAGCCTAAACACTAACTAGAGAACTAGCATCCTTACTAGTTAGATTGTAGTCAAGTTGGTGGACTATCTCTAAAGAGCTTCAAGTTAGAAGTTTTAAAGATTCGAGCTTTACCAAGGAGTGGGGATCAAGTAAAACGACCAGAAGGGATGATGAAACGATTTTGAACCCAACTGAAAACGAGTGAAAAAATCGAACCAAAGAAGATGGCAAAAACCGTTCATCCATATCCTGAAGGATGAATTTTTTCACGAGGGTTTTATGGCTGGCAGATTTCTACTTTTGCAAAACTGGTTTTCGAAGGGAGTTTCAATCATGCCTTTCTCGTTTCATGTTTCTTTCTTTATGTTATATCGTTAAGAACTTCCCTAACATGATTTGAATCCAGGTTGGTGTGGATTGTGATCCCTACAATGGATTCTGAAGTAGAAAGAGATTTCGAGGGACGGATTGTCATTACCGCATGAAGCGCGTTTAAGGGCTGCTTAAAACGTGTCAAGAAAGCTACTACCTAAGTGAGTTTCTTGATCGCTACGAATTTGGATTCACGATTGTGAGTCTAAGATCCTTTTGTTGGAATTTTTTTTAAATTTCAGCTGCTTTCTGTTTCTTGTTTTCCAACAAAAAGTTCGGTGTTGAATCTTCTTGGCTTACAAAATGGAACAACATCTCGTTGCTTAACATTATCATAGTAGACAATGACCATTTAGAAGTTATCAATTTTATCCTTTCAACAAATCTTGAAGATTATCAATATAGGTGCATCGTGGGGACCCAAACCACTAACTTAAAGGATACGTGAGGCAACGGGATAGGCGTGGAACTCATATTCATCAAATTATGAAGATATTTAATGCAAGATTGAACCACTCAAAGTTCACGATCAGCCTTTTTAGTTTGAAGAAGGTGATCGAAATGGAAGGCCAAATCAGAAAGACTCAAGGGTCATATCAGGTTTGGGACCAGATCCAGGATGTGTTAAAAGCTTCCCAACTAGAATGTATGAAATGGAGAGCTGTTAACTATACGGTTTCATAGTGGGGCCAAGTAGGGAAGCTCAATTGAGTCGACTACAAGCATGGATCAGTGGATAGATGCAAAGCAAAGATAGCAAGGAGCATTGAAGAATTCGAGTTGTATCATCTTCTTGGGACATGGTGATTCAAGGAAGCAAGCAAGGATTGCAAGGCATCACCAATGATCGAACAATGTTCAACTTTACAACTTACGCTCACAATATCAAAATCAAAGGACAAGATGTCGTCCTAAAACCACTGCTACGGTGACAGGTTCACTGCATTTATAGCACGTGCATCATACATTGTTTTGAATTATTTAAATTCTTATCTTATGCACTCTAATATCATAGTTGTTAATTTGTTGTAGCATACTCCCTTGTTGAATTATGTGTTTTGATGCTATAACTAATGATTTAATGTTGCGTCTTCTTTGTTAAGAATATATGCTACATTCATTTAGCATCTTAACCCAACATGCATCGTTTTAGTGTTTACTTGTTAGGATGCCTTCCCCATTTGACACTTCAACTACCACTTCAATCAACGTCCTACCGAACCAAGTTGAAGAAGAACGTTATGTGTGATAGGGTAAGATAGAGATGAAAATGGAATTTTAGAATTTAGAAGGGGTTTGAAACGACTTCGAGTTGTTCGGATCGGACAAGAAAAGAAAATGGGATTCGGATTTCAAGAGGATTAAAAGTGAAATTGGAAAGCAAAATATTTGGGTCACTATTCTAAGAAGATCGAGGGGTTCATAAGGGAGGTTTCAATTAAGAAATGATTGATCGAGCTCAAAGGATGAAAGATGATGGGTAGTGTCCAATAGGTCAGGGTAGGAGTTCTTAAGGGGGAGAGCACGACCGAGAGATAAACTGTGATGCCCCGTCCGATACATCGTACAGGTATGCGCCACGAGAGAGTTACCTTACGCACTTATGTGATATAATTTCCTTTTTATGTGTTTAATTCCAACTTTGATTGAAAATGTGACTTAATTGACTAAAATCCAAAATGGTAAAATATGAATTCTTGCATGACAACTTGGGAATGGAACTTGGATGAATTTAAATTAATTGTTGGAGTTGGATTTAAATAGGACTTGGACCTATTGATGTGTTTGGGCCTAACTTGAATTAGGTGAGTTTGGGTCATTCCGGACTAATATGAGCTCGGGAATTCGAATTCGAATTCCGATACCACCATTGGACTTGATTCGGTGATTCGGGTCCAACGGAATTTACTTTATATTTTTCGGAAACCGTTTAGACCTTAAACCTTTTAATCTTGACTTATTGGACTGAAAGTCATTTATTTGAGCCCAAATCCTATTTAAGCCTTTAGCCTCATATTATATCATGGAAACCCTAACCTTGACCTAAAACTATTAGCCACCATATAAATAGCTTTATTCCCTTTTCATTTCATTTCAAACCACACAAGTTAGCTTCAAAGAGAATCATGGAGAAATTTCAAGAGAAGATCAAAACTTGAACCATCTTTCATTCTAAGAGCTCATATTCTTTGATTCCTCATTCCTTCACAAGACAAGGTAAGCTTTGGATCTCTTTTGATGAGTATTTCATTTCTATTCTTGGATTGGGGCATGAAATTGTTAGCATGAACTTGAATGATGAGATCTTGGATTCCTTGAGCAAGATTTGATGATTTGAATGCTCCTTATGTGTCTTAGTTGCTGGAAATTCGTGTATGGAAGACTAGGGATTCATATCTTCATGTTTAGGCTTGAAATTCATGAAATGGGTGTTTGAGATTTTGGGCAAAAACCTTCTTAAAATTGGATTAATTGATGTTTTGATGCTAGGCATGATTTATATGATGATATACTTGATTTTCGTGATGTTTTATGGTAGATTTCGTGTTGATTTGATGATTTTTGGTGTTCCCCTTGTTCTTCCCGAAACTGTCCAGTGCCTTTTAGGTATCTGAATATCCTTTTAACAGCTTTCCAGTGCCTTCGTCCTGGATTAGATTGATACCTACTAACTAGACCCACGACATAACATATATCAGGGCGAGTGCACATCATTGCATACATTAAACTTCCAATGGCACTAGCATATGGTACTTTGGACATATCTTGTACTTCTTGTGGAATCTTAGGACACATTTCACGGCTTAATGATTCACCTTTTGCCACGGGAGTATCAATGGGATTGCAGTTTTCCATTTTGAATCGTTCTAAAATCCTTTTAACATAAGGTTCCTGTGAGAGACCAAGTAATCTCTTAGAACGATCACGATGGATTTTAACTCCAAGTATATATTCTGCTTCTCCCAAATCCTTCATCTCAAAATTTGAGGATAACCATTTCTTAATGGTAATAAGATACTCTTTGTCGTTTGATGCTAACAAAATGTCATCAACATAGAGTGATAGAATTACAAACTTTTCTTTGGACCTTTTCACATAAACACAATGGTCTTCATCAATCATGACAAAGTTATATGAGATTATCGCTTGATGAAATCTCAAATACCATTGCCTAGAAGACTGCTTCAATCCGTAAATTGATTTCTTTAATTTACAGACCTTATTTTCTTGACCCTTGAGAATAAAACCTATTGGTTGAACCATATAGATTTCTTCTTCAAGTTCTCCATTGAGAAATGCGGTCTTTACGTCCATTTGATGTAATTCCAAATCCATGTTTGCTACGATGGCCAAAAGAAGGCGAATGGAGGCAAATCTCACCACTGGCGAAAAGGTTTCTTCATAGTCAATACCCTCTTGTTGAGTATAACCTTTTGCTACCAAGCGAGCTTTATACCTCTCAATTGATCCATCAGCTTTACGCTTAATCTTGAGAACCCACTTGTTCCCAATAGCCTTTCGTCCTTGTTGGAGGTCAACTAATTCCCACACTTTGTTTGACTCCATAGACTTCATTTCTTCTTCCATTGCATTTTCCACTTATCCTTAGCGGGACATGATAGAGCCTCACGGTTTTAGGCTCATCAATATCTTCTGAACAGATTTCAATGTTGTGCTTTTCAGACTTATCCTTACTATCAAGACAAGCCATAAAAGCATAACCCTCAATGTCAAAGTGTCGTTTTGGCATGATTTTCCTACTAGTCTTTCGAGAATGAGATTCAAAGGAATTGTCTAAATTCAAGTTGCTCCCACTTGGATCAAGTGGTAACGAATTATCTTCTGTTTCCATTGATCCACATTGTACGGGGCTATCTATTGAATCTACCAACTCAAATAGAGGTTCTTTTTCCTTTATTTCACCCATCTTAGGAAAATCCCTTTCCAGGAAATCTGCATTTTTCGATTCAATTTCAGTTACACTTCCATCACCTTGTTTTCCAATGAACACATAACCCTTAGATTGATCAGAGTATCGTATGAAGATACATTTTCGTCCTCGAGGGCCTAACTTTCCATATTTGTGGAAAGAATCAAGAGTGTAGGCTGCACATCCACAAGGTTTAAGGTTATCAAGGATTGGTTTTCTACCTTTCCAAAGTTCATAAGGAGTAGAAGGTACTGATTTTGTAGGAACTCTGTTCAAGATGTAAGACGCAGTTAATAAGGCATCTCCCCAAAAGAAAATTGGTAAGTTAGCCTGCATCATCATGGATCTCACCATATCCAACAATGTCCTATTCCTCATTTCTGCAACACCATTTTGTTGCGGTGTCTGTGGAATAGTCAATTGTCGTGTAATTCCTTTTTCATTACATAGATCTTTAAATTGATCTGATAGATATTCATGCCCTCGATCAGTCCTTAGTGTTTTGATCCTTCTGTCTAATTGATTTTCAATCTCATTTATGTATCGTCTGAAACAATCCAATGCTTTAGACTTGTGTGAGATCAAATAGACATGACCAAAACGCGCGAAATCATCTATGAAAGTAATGAAATAAGAAGCTCCATGTCTCGCTTTAACACTCATAGGACCACAAATGTCAGAGTGAATCAAATGCAATGGGTATTCGGCTCGAGTAGCCTTTCCAAATGGTGTACGTGTCATTTTGCCAGCAAGACAGTTTTCACATACAGACAAATCAACCTTAGAGATAGGGCCTAAAAGCCCATCTCGTGCCAATCGATTCATCCTATCTTGCCCTATGTGACCTAATCTAGCATGCCAAACATCCACATCAATATTCGCATTGCTAGAAGAACTTACATTAAACGAAGTACTTTGGTCCACATAGTAGTCAAACATATGTCTTTTACAATTTAACACGATAAAATCATCCCTAATAAGTCCACTACCATAATATGCATCACCATAGTAAAGTTTAACGGTGTCACTAGTAAATATCAAGCTATATCCTAACTTTTGTAGAACAACATATACTAGATTTCGTCGAATCTCCGGTGCAAATATGCCATCATGTAGAATAAGGACCTTGCCTTCTTGCAATTCCAGCTTGCAAGTTCCAATACCCTTTACTTCTACTGGGGTATTGTTGCCTACATATATCCACCTCGTACCGATGGGAATTCGGCGAAAATCTACAAATGCCTCTCGGTCCCTAGTCACATGGTCTGTTGTCCCTTGTCCTTAGGCGGCTGAGGACATTCTCGAGCAAAGTGACCTAGAGTGTCACAATTGAAGCACTTCATCTTACCCTTATCTTTCTTCTTTCCAAACCGCTTTCTTTTGGATTTATTATTGTTGTTGCTGTTAGGATCGTTGAGGGCTGACCTCAAGTGATAACTGACTTGTATATAGTGTAACCGTATATCTAAATTATTTCATAATTGCAAATAAGTCGTGTGACCGGCGAGCACAGTAGAGCCTTCAAATGTTATACACCGGTTAAGGATATATAACAGCTCACTTGACAAATGAGGACATTCATGTCTCGCTATACCCCAGATCCCTGTTTTGATTTCACTAGTTATAACATCTCTTGATCCCTCAAAATTTTTAAGAGCATATTTAACTATTTTCACAATGTATCCACAATCGTTTTCCAAACACAATTGGCTAGCTGGTGAATACATCTCAGTGACAATCAATAGACAATCTTCCTTTCCAACCAGTAACTCTAGATTATCACCTTAGCTGCTTTCCTAGACACACACCGCAACTCCGAATCTCTCGTGGATATTGGTGATATGCTAAAGTAGCAACACCGAAGTATAATCCCTAGATACTATTGACAAGTAATAAGGGTATAAAATGGGATTATCAAAAAAAATCTCCAGGTCTCACACAATGAGAATGACGGGATCTATTTCTCATTACCTATGTAAGGTCAAATTTAGTATATGCGGTATGAAACGCATGCTACGGTACATGACTTCAATTTTGAAGCGTATGTCGTTACTTATCAACAATAGTACCGTACAGATTTAAGTTCAAATGTGTCTCAAAAATTTAACTTCTAAGTTTTGGTTCCAGTGTATCCTCAATAATTTCCAGCACTGAAGCCAAAAACTCAAATCTGACTGACAAGTTCTAGTGGTGTGTGGGATCTACTACGATTATCAAATACGCATATAGTATAATCTCATCCCGGCACATTTTCCAAATGTCAGAGGCGATTGCTCGTGTGAGAGAGCCAATCTCAACTTGTCCGACATACTTTTCAGATAACAACAAACATATGTGTTAAGCTCAGAAAACAAACTTTATCATAACATAGATATAAATCATTTATACATTCAAATAAGTACATCAAATCCTACGCCGTCCTAAAGACTTAACATGACCCGTAAATACATCTCTAGTTATTGGTTTAGTAAATGGGTCAGCTACCATAGCATGCGTAGATATGTATCTCAGTATCACTTCCTTCTTCTCTATAATGTCACGTAGAAAATTATATTTTGTGTCTATGTGTTTGGTTTTCTCATGATATTTGGGATCTTTAGTATAAGCCATGGCTGCCTGACTATCACAATAAACTGTCACGCCTCCAACTTTACTGTTTATCAA
The DNA here is from genome assembly GCA_037501455.1 of Lantana camara. Classification (NCBI taxonomy): domain Eukaryota; kingdom Viridiplantae; phylum Streptophyta; class Magnoliopsida; order Lamiales; family Verbenaceae; genus Lantana; species Lantana camara. Next base: position 24,404,345 of record CM074860.1, read on the forward strand.
TCCCAAATGGTTGAAAAAACGCTTTTACCAAACTGCTTCTTGAACTGCAGAAGCACAAGCCACAAACTCTGCTTCCATAGAGGACAGAGATACACATGTTTGTTTCTTGCTACTCCAAGATATGGCGCCATCATTTAGCAAGAACGTATAGCCGGAGGTCGACTTTCGCTCGTCTAAGTCACCTGCCCTATCAGCATCCCTTGATAGCATAAGGAATATTATGCAGTTCCTTTTAGGTATCTGAATATCCTTTTAACAGCTTTCCAGTGCCTTCGTCCTGGATTAGATTGATACCTACTAACTAGACCCACGGCATAACATATATCAGGGCGAGTGCACATCATTGCATACATTAAACTTCCAATGGCATTAGCATATGGCACTTTGGACATATCTTGTATTTCTTGTGGAGTCTTATGACACATTTCACGGCTTAATGATTCACCTTTTGCCACGGGAGTATCAATGGGATTGCAGTTTTCCATTTTGAATCATTCTAAAATCCTTTTAACATAAGGTTCCTGTGAGAGACCAAGTAATCTCTTAGAACGATCACGATGGATTTTTACTCGAAGTATATATTCTGCTTCTCCCAAATCCTTCATCTCAAAATTTGAGGATAACCATTTCTTAATGGCAATAAGATACTCTTTGTCGTTTGATGCTAACAAAATGTCATCAACATAGAGTGATAGAATTACAAACTTTTCTTTGGACCTTTTCACATAAACACAATGGTCTTCATAAATCATGCCAAAATTATATGAGATTATCGCTTGATGAAATCTCAAATACCACTGCCTAGAAGACTGCTTCAATCCATAAATTGATTTCTTTAATTTACAGACCTTATTTTCTTGACCCTTGAGAATAAAACCTATTGGTTGAACCATATAGATTTTTTCTTCAAGTTCTCCATTGAGAAATGCGGTCTTTACGTCCATTTGATGTAATTCCAAATCCATGTTTGCTACGATGGCCAAAAGAAGGCGAATGGAGGCAAATCTCACCATTGGCGAAAAGGTTTCTTCATAGTCAATACCCTCTTGTTGAGTATAACCTTTTACTACCAAGCGAGCTTTATACCTCTCAGTTGATCCATCAGTTTTACACTTAATCTTGAGAACCCACTTGTTCCCAATAGCCTTTCGTCCTTGTGGGAGGTCAACTAATTCCCACACTTTGTTTGACTCCATAGACTTCATTTCTTCTTCCATTGCATTTTCCACTTATCCTTAGCGGGACATGATAGAGCCTCACTTACGGTTTTAGGCTCATCAATATCTTCTGAACAGATTTCAATGTTGTGCTTTTCAGACTTATCCTTACTATCAAGACAAGCCATAAAAGCATAACCCTCAATGTCAAAGTGTCGTTTTGGCATGATTTTCCTACTAGTCTTTCGAGAATGAGATTCAAAGGAATTGTCTAAATTCAAGTTGCTCCCACTTGGATCAAGTGGTAACGAATTATCTTCTGTTTCCATTGATCCACATTGTACGGGGCTATCTGTTGAATCTACCAACTCAAATAGAGGTTCTTTTTCCTTTATTTCACCCATCTTAGGAAAATCCCTTTCCAGGAAATCTGCATTTTTCGATTCAATTTCAGTTACACTTCCATCACCTTGTTCTCCAATGAACACATAACCCTTAGATTGATCAGAGTATCGTATGAAGATACATTTTCGTCCTCGAGGGCCTAACTTTCCATATTTGTGGAAAGAATCAAGAGTGTAGGCTGCACATCCCCAAGGTTTAAGGTTATCAAGGATTGGTTTTCTACCTTTCCAAAGTTCATAAGGAGTAGAAGGTACTGATTTTGTAGGAACTCTGTTCAAGATGTAAGACGCAGTTAATAAGGCATCTCCCCAAAAGAAAATTGGTAAGTTAGCCTGCGTCATCATGGATCTCACCATATCCAACAATGTCCTATTCCTCATTTCTGCAACACCATTTTGTTGCGGTGTCTATGGAATAGTCAATTGTCGTGTAATTCCTTTTTCATTACATAGATCTTTAAATTGATCTGATAGATATTCATGCCCTCGATCGGTCCTTAGTGTTTTGATCCTTCTGTCTAATTGATTTTCAATCTCATTTATGTATCGTCTGAAACAATCCAATGCTTTAGACTTGTGTGAGATCAAATAGACATGACCAAAACGCGCGAAATCATCTATGAAAGTAATGAAATAAGAAGCTCCATGTCTCGCTTTAACACTCATAGGACCACAAATGTCAGAGTGAATCAAATGCAATGGGTATTCGGCTCGAGTAGCCTTTCCAAATGGTGTACGTGTAATTTTGCCAGCAAGACAGTTTTCACATACAGACAAATCAACCTTAGAGATAGGGCCTAAAAGCCCATCTCGTGCCAATCGATTCATCCTATCTTGCCCTATGTGACCTAATCTAGCATGCCAAACATCCACATCAATATTCGCATTGCTAGAAGAACTTACATTAAACGAAGTACTTTGGTCCACATAGTAGTCAAACATTTGTCTTTTACAATTTAACACGATAAAACCATCCCTAATAAGTCCACTACCATAATATGCATCACCATAGTAAAGTTTAACGGTGTCACTAGTAAATATCAAGCTATATCCTAACTTTTGTAGAACAACAACATATACTAGATTTCGTCGAATCTCCGGTGCAAATAGGCCATCATGTAGAATAAGGACCTTGCCTTCTTGCAATTCCAGCTTGCAAGTTCCAATACCCTTTACTTCTACTGGGGTATTGTTGCCTACATATATCCACCTCGTACCGATGGGAATTCGGCGAAAATCTACAAATGCCTCTCGGTCCCTAGTCACATGGTCTGTTGTCCCTTGTCCTTAGGCGGCTGAGGACATTCTCGAGCAAAGTGACCTAGAGTGTCACAATTGAAGCACTTCATCTTACCCTTATCTTTCTTCTTTCCAAACCGCTTTCTTTTGGATTTATTATTGTTGTTGCTGTTAGGATCGTTGAGGGCTGACCTCAAGTGATAACTGACTTGTATATAGTGTAACCGTATATCTAAATTATTTCATACTTGCAAATAAGTCGTGTGACCGGCGAGCACAGTAGAGCCTTCAAATGTTATACACCGGTTAAGGATATATAACAGCTCACTTGACAAATGAGGACATTCATGTCTCGCTATACCCCAGATCCCTGTTTTGATTTCACTAGTTATAACATCTCTTGATCCCTCAAAATTTTTAAGAGCATATTTAACTATTTTCACAATGTATCCACAATCGTTTTCCAAACACAATTGGCTAGCTGGTGAATACATCTCAGTGACAATCAACAGACAATCTTCCTTTCCAACCAGTAACTCTAGATTATCACCTTAGCTGCTTTCCTAGACATACACCGCAACTCCGAATCTCTCGTGGATATTGGTGATATGCTAAAGTAGCAACACCGAAGTATAATCCTGAGATACTATTGACAAGTAATAAGGGTATAAAATGGGATTATCAAAAAAAATCTCCAGGTCTCACACAATGAGAATGACGGGATCTATTTCTCATTACCTATGTAAGGTCAAATTTAGTATATGCGGTATGAAACGCATGCTACGGTACATGACTTCAATTTTGAAGCGTATGTCGTTACTTATCAACAATAGTACCGTACAGATTTAAGTTCAAATGTGTCTCAAAAATATAACTTCTAAGTTTTGGTTCCAGTGTATCCTCAATAATTTCCAGCACTGAAGCCAAAAACTCAAATCTGACTGACAAGTTCTAGTGGTGTGTGGGATCTACTACGATTATCAAATACGCATATAGTATAATCTCATCCCGGCACATTTTCCAAATGTCAGAGGCGATTGCTCGTGTGAGAGAGCCAATCTCAACTTGTCCGACATACTTTTCAGATAACAACAAACATATGTGTTAAGCTCAGAAAACAAACTTTATCATAACATAGATATAAATCATTTATACATTCAAATAAGTACATCAAATCCTACGCCGTCCTAAAGACTTAACATGACCCGTAAATACATCTCTAGTTATTGGTTTAGTAAATGGGTCAGCTACCATAGCATGCGTAGATATGTATCTCAGTATCACTTCCTTCTTCTCTATAATGTCACGTAGAAAATTATATTTTGTGTCTATGTGTTTGGTTTTCTCATGATATTTGGGATCTTTAGTATAAGCCATGGCTGCCTGACTATCACAATAAACTGTCACGCCTCCAACTTTAGTGTTTATCAATCCCAAATGGTTGAAAAAACGCTTTAACCAAACTGCTTCTTGAACTGCAGAAGCACAAGCCACAAACTCTGCTTCCATAGAGGACAGAGATACACATGTTTGTTTCTTGCTACTCCAAGATATGGCGCCATCATTTAGCAAGAACGTATAGCGCGGAGGTCGACTTTCGCTCGTCTAAGTCACCTGCCCTATCAGCATCCCTTGATAGCATAAGGAATATTATGCAGTTCCTTTTAGGTATCTGAATATCCTTTTAACAGCTTTCCAGTGCCTTCGTCCTGGATTAGATTGATACCTACTAACTAGACCCACGGCATAACATATATCAGGGCGAGTGCACATCATTGCATACATTAAACTTCCAATGGCATTAGCATATGGCACTTTGGACATATCTTGTATTTCTTGTGGAGTCTTATGACACATTTCACGGCTTAATGATTCACCTTTTGCCACGGGAGTATCAATGGGATTGCAGTTTTCCATTTTGAATCATTCTAAAATCCTTTTAACATAAGGTTCCTGTGAGAGACCAAGTAATCTCTTAGAACGATCACGATGGATTTTTACTCGAAGTATATATTCTGCTTCTCCCAAATCCTTCATCTCAAAATTTGAGGATAACCATTTCTTAATGGCAATAAGATACTCTTTGTCGTTTGATGCTAACAAAATGTCATCAACATAGAGTGATAGAATTACAAACTTTTCTTTGGACCTTTTCACATAAACACAATGGTCTTCATAAATCATGCCAAAATTATATGAGATTATCGCTTGATGAAATCTCAAATACCACTGCCTAGAAGACTGCTTCAATCCATAAATTGATTTCTTTAATTTACAGACCTTATTTTCTTGACCCTTGAGAATAAAACCTATTGGTTGAACCATATAGATTTTTTCTTCAAGTTCTCCATTGAGAAATGCGGTCTTTACGTCCATTTGATGTAATTCCAAATCCATGTCTGCTACGATGGCCAAAAGAAGGCGAATGGAGGCAAATCTCACCATTGGCGAAAAGGTTTCTTCATAGTCAATACCCTCTTGTTGAGTATAACCTTTTACTACCAAGCGAGCTTTATACCTCTCAGTTGATCCATCAGTTTTACACTTAATCTTGAGAACCCACTTGTTCCCAATAGCCTTTCGTCCTTGTGGGAGGTCAACTAATTCCCACACTTTGTTTGACTCCATAGACTTCATTTCTTCTTCCATTGCATTTTCCACTTATCCTTAGCGGGACATGATAGAGCCTCACTTACGGTTTTAGGCTCATCAATATCTTCTGAACAGATTTCAATGTTGTGCTTTTCAGACTTATCCTTACTATCAAGACAAGCCATAAAAGCATAACCCTCAATGTCAAAGTGTCGTTTTGGCATGATTTTCCTACTAGTCTTTCGAGAATGAGATTCAAAGGAATTGTCTAAATTCAAGTTGCTCCCACTTGGATCAAGTGGTAACGAATTATCTTCTGTTTCCATTGATCCACATTGTACGGGGCTATCTGTTGAATCTACCAACTCAAATAGAGGTTCTTTTTCCTTTATTTCACCCATCTTAGGAAAATCCCTTTCCAGGAAATCTGCATTTTTCGATTCAATTTCAGTTACACTTCCATCACCTTGTTCTCCAATGAACACATAACCCTTAGATTGATCAGAGTATCGTATGAAGATACATTTTCGTCCTCGAGGGCCTAACTTTCCATATTTGTGGAAAGAATCAAGAGTGTAGGCTGCACATCCCCAAGGTTTAAGGTTATCAAGGATTGGTTTTCTACCTTTCCAAAGTTCATAAGGAGTAGAAGGTACTGATTTTGTAGGAACTCTGTTCAAGATGTAAGACGCAGTTAATAAGGCATCTCCCCAAAAGAAAATTGGTAAGTTAGCCTGCGTCATCATGGATCTCACCATATCCAACAATGTCCTATTCCTCATTTCTGCAACACCATTTTGTTGCGGTGTCTATGGAATAGTCAATTGTCGTGTAATTCCTTTTTCATTACATAGATCTTTAAATTGATCTGATAGATATTCATGCCCTCGATCGGTCCTTAGTGTTTTGATCCTTCTGTCTAATTGATTTTCAATCTCATTTATGTATCGTCTGAAACAATCCAATGCTTTAGACTTGTGTGAGATCAAATAGACATGACCAAAACGCGCGAAATCATCTATGAAAGTAATGAAATAAGAAGCTCCATGTCTCGCTTTAACACTCATAGGACCACAAATGTCAGAGTGAATCAAATGCAATGGGTATTCGGCTCGAGTAGCCTTTCCAAATGGTGTACGTGTCATTTTGCCAGCAAGACAGTTTTCACATACAGACAAATCAACCTTAGAGATAGGGCCTAAAAGCCCATCTCGTGCCAATCGATTCATCCTATCTTGCCCTATGTGACCTAATCTAGCATGCCAAACATCCACATCAATATTCGCATTGCTAGAAGAACTTACATTAAACGAAGTACTTTGGTCCACATAGTAGTCAAACATTTGTCTTTTACAATTTAACACGATAAAACCATCCCTAATAAGTCCACTACCATAATATGCATCACCATAGTAAAGTTTAACGGTGTCACTAGTAAATATCAAGCTATATCCTAACTTTTGTAGAACAACAACATATACTAGATTTCGTCGAATCTCCGGTGCAAATAGGCCATCATGTAGAATAAGGACCTTGCCTTCTTGCAATTCCAGCTTGCAAGTTCCAATACCCTTTACTTCTACTGGGGTATTGTTGCCTACATATATCCACCTCGTACCGATGGGAATTCGGCGAAAATCTACAAATGCCTCTCGGTCCCTAGTCACATGGTCTGTTGTCCCTTGTCCTTAGGCGGCTGAGGACATTCTCGAGCAAAGTGACCTAGAGTGTCACAATTGAAGCACTTCATCTTACCCTTATCTTTCTTCTTTCCAAACCGCTTTCTTTTGGATTTATTATTGCTGTTGCTGTTAGGATCGTTGAGGGCTGACCTCAAGTGATAACTGACTTGTATATAGTGTAACCGTATATCTAAAATATTTCATACTTGCAAATAAGTCGTGTGACCGGCGAGCACAGTAGAGCCTTCAAATGTTATACACCGGTTAAGGATATATAACAGCTCACTTGACAAATGAGGACATTCATGTCTCGCTATACCCCAGATCCCTGTTTTGATTTCACTAGTTATAACATCTCTTGATCCCTCAAAATTTTTAAGAGCATATTTAACTATTTTCACAATGTATCCACAATCGTTTTCCAAACACAATTGGCTAGCCGGTGAATACATCTCAGTGACAATCAGCAGACAATCTTCCTTTCCAACCAGTAACTCTAGATTATCACCTTAGCTGCTTTCCTAGACATACACCGCAACTCTGAATCTCTCGTGGATATTGGTGATATGCTAAAGTATCAACACCGAAGTATAATCCTGAGATACTATTGACAAGTAATAAGGGTATAAAATGGGATTATCAAAAAAAATCTCCAGGTCCCACACAATGAGAATGACGAGATCTATTTCTCATTACCTATGTAAGGTCAAATTTAGTATATGCGGTATGAAACGCATGCTACGGTACATGACTTCAATTTTGAAGCGTATGTCGTTACTTATCAACAATAGTACCGTACAGATTTAAGTTCAAATGTGTCTCAAACATTTAACTTCTAAGTTTTGGTTCCAGTGTATCCTCAATAATTTCCAGCACTAAAGCCAAAAACTCAAATCTGACTGACAAGTTCTAGTGGTGTGTGGGATCTACTACGATTATCAAATACGCATATAGTATAATCTCATCCCGGCACATTTTCCAAATGTCAGAGGCGATTGCTCGTGTGAGAGAGCCAATCTCAACTTGTCCGACATACTTTTCAGATAACAACAAACATATGTGTTAAGCTCAGAAAACAAACTTTATCATAGCATAGATATAAATCATTCATACATTCAAATAAGTACATCAAATCCTACGCCGTCCTAAAGACTTAACATGACCCGTAAATACATCTCTAGTTATTGGTTTAGTAAATGGGTCAGCTACCATAGCATGCGTAGATATGTATCTCAGTATCACTTCCTTCTTCTCTATAATGTCACGTAGAAAATTATATTTTGTGTCTATGTGTTTGGTTTTCTCATGATATTTGGGATCTTTAGTATAAGCCATGGCTGCCTGACTATCACAATAAACTGTCACGCCTCCAAAATCCCAAATGGTTGAAAAAACGCTTTAACCAAACTGCTTCTTGAACTGCAGAAGCACAAGCCACAAACTCTGCTTCCATAGAGGACAAAGATACACATGTTTGTTTCTTGCTACTCCAAGATATGGCGCCATCATTTAGCAAGAACGTATAGCCGGAGGTCGACTTTCGCTCGTCTAAGTCACCTGCCCTATCAGCATCCCTTGATAGCATAAGGAATATTATGCAGTTCCTTTTAGGTATCTGAATATCCTTTTAACAGCTCTCCAGTGCCTTCGTCCTGGATTAGATTGATACCTACTAACTAGACCCACGGCATAACATATATCAGGGCGAGTGCACATCATTGCATACATTAAACTTCCAATGGCACTAGCATATGGCACTTTGGACATATCTTGTATTTCTTGTGGAGTCTTATGACACATTTCACGGCTTAATGATTCACCTTTTGCCACGGGAGTATCAATGGGATTGTAGTTTTCCATTTTGAATCATTCTAAAATCCTTTTAACATAAGGTTCCTGTGAGAGACCAAGTAATCTCTTAGAACGATCACGATGGATTTTTACTCGAAGTATATATTCTGCTTCTCCCAAATCCTTCATCTCAAAATTTGAGGATAACCATTTCTTAATGGCAATAAGATACTCTTTGTCGTTTGATGCTAACAAAATGTCATCAACATAGAGTGATAGAATTACAAACTTTTCTTTGGGCCTTTTCACATAAACACAATGGTCTTCATAAATCATGCCAAAATTATATGAGATTATCGTTTGATGAAATCTCAAATACCACTGCCTAGAAGACTGCTTCAATCCATAAATTGATTTCTTTAATTTACAGACATTATTTTCTTGACCCTTGAGAATAAAACCTATTGGTTGAACCATATAGATTTTTTCTTCAAGTTCTCCATTGAGAAATGCGGTCTTTACGTCCATTTGATGTAATTCCAAATCCATGTTTGCTACGATGGCCAAAAGAAGGCGAATGGAGGCAAATCTCACCATTGGTGAAAAGGTTTCTTCATAGTCAATACCCTCTTGTTGAGTATAACCTTTTACTACCAAGCGAGCTTTATACCTCTCAATTGATCCATCAGTTTTACACTTAATCTTGAGAACCCACTTGTTCCCAATAGCCTTTCGTCCTTGTGGGAGGTCAACTAATTCCCACACTTTGTTTGACTCCATAGACTTCATTTCTTCTTCCATTGCATTTTCCACTTATCCTTAGCGGGACATGATAGAGCCTCACTTACGGTTTTAGGCTCATCAATATCTTCTGAACAGATTTCAATGTTGTGCTTTTCAGACTTATCCTTACTATCAAGACAAGCCATAAAAGCATAACCCTCAATGTCAAAGTGTCGTTTTGGCATGATTTTCCTACTAGTCTTTCGAGAATGAGATTCAAAGGAATTGTCTAAATTCAAGTTGCTCCCACTTGGATCAAGTGGTAACGAATTATCTTCTGTTTCCATTGATCCACATTGTACGGGGCTATCTGTTGAATCTACCAACTCAAATAGAGGTTCTTTTTCCTTTATTTCACCCATCTTAGGAAAATCCCTTTCCAGGAAATCTGCATTTTTCGATTCAATTTCAGTTACACTTCCATCACCTTGTTCTCCAATGAACACATAACCCTTAGATTGATCAGAGTATCGTATGAAGATACATTTTCGTCCTCGAGGGCCTAACTTTCCATATTTGTGGAAAGAATCAAGAGTGTAGGCTGCACATCCCCAAGGTTTAAGGTTATCAAGGATTGGTTTTCTACCTTTCCAAAGTTCATAAGGAGTAGAAGGTACTGATTTTGTAGGAACTCTGTTCAAGATGTAAGACGCAGTTAATAAGGCATCTCCCCAAAAGAAAATTGGTAAGTTAGCCTGCGTCATCATGGATCTCACCATATCCAACAATGTCCTATTCCTCATTTCTGCAACACCATTTTGTTGCGGTGTCTATGGAATAGTCAATTGTCGTGTAATTCCTTTTTCATTACATAGATCTTTAAATTGATCTGATAGATATTCATGCCCTCGATCGGTCCTTAGTGTTTTGATCCTTCTGTCTAATTGATTTTCAATCTCATTTATGTATCGTCTGAAACAATCCAATGCTTTAGACTTGTGTGAGATCAAATAGACATGACCAAAACGCGCGAAATCATCTATGAAAGTAATGAAATAAGAAGCTCCATGTCTCGCTTTAACACTCATAGGACCACAAATGTCAGAGTGAATCAAATGCAATGGTATTCGGCTCGAGTAGCCTTTCCAAATGGTGTACGTGTCATTTTGCCAGCAAGACAGTTTTCACATACAGACAAATCAACCTTAGAGATAGGGCCTAAAAGCCCATCTCGTGCCAATCGATTCATCCTATCTTGCCCTATGTGACCTAATCTAGCATGCCAAACATCCACATCAATATTCGCATTGCTAGAAGAACTTACATTAAACGAAGTACTTTGGTCCACATAGTAGTCAAACATATTTCTTTTACAATTTAACACGATAAAACCATCCCTAATAAGTCCACTACCATAATATGCATCACCATAGTAAAGTTTAACGGTGTCACTAGTAAATATCAAGCTATATCCTAACTTTTGTAGAACAACAACATATACTAGATTTCGTCGAATCTCCGGTGCAAATAGGCCATCATGTAGAATAAGGACCTTGACTTCTTGTAATTCCAACTTGTAAGTTCTGATACCCTTTACTTCTACTCGGGTATTGTTGCCTATATATCCACCTCGTACCGACGGGAATTCGGCGAAAATCTACAAATACCTCTCGGTCCCTAGTCACATGGTCTGTTGCCCCTGAGTCTACAATCCACACAGGACAAGATTCAGTTAATAAGACAGTGCTAGAGACATAAGCATGACTAGATAAATCAAATGCAAGTGCTACCTTGTCCTTAGGTGGCTGAGGACATTCTCGAGCAAAGTGACCTAGAGTGTCACAATTGAAGCACTTCATCTTGCCCTTATCTTTCTTCTTTCCAAACCGTTTTCTTTTGGATTTATCATTGCTGCTGAGGTTAGGATCGTTGTTCTTCTTATGCCCTTTGGCAAACCTCTTCCCTTTGTTCCTTTTGAAGTTCCACTTAGGCTTAAACCCCATAGGTTTCTTGGAACTACTTTCGGCAACAAATGCACTCGCCATAACCTTTGCAGCACTAAGGCGCTCGTCTTCGAGCTCAACATGGCGTGCAACATTAGCAAAAGTTTTGATGTTGTCACTATGAGTGAGATTAACTTTCATATGCTCCCACTTCTCTGGAAGAGATCGGATCACAGCTTGAATTTTTTGCTCGTCAGAGAGGGTGTAGCCAGCTGACCTAAGTTCTGTTATCATGTTTGACATCACCCTTAAATGTTGTTTCATGTTATGATCAGGGCGTTTCATATAGTTGTCAAACTTGATAGTCAACTGCCTTAAACGAGTGACCGATGTACCTCCATATTTTTCTCTGAGGTAAACCCAAATGTCATGAGCAGTGTTTTGCTGCTCGCACTCGTGGATCAAATCATCCACCACAGAGCTCACCAAGATACCCTGGGCTGTGGAATGTTTCTTTTTCCAGGCCTGGTAAACCTCTTGGTCCCTCCTCTGCTGAGCAGTATTGCCCACACCTGGATCTTCCATGATTTGGTTGATACCCTCTAAGGCATCTTGCTCATCAAGCACGTACCAAATCTTATGACGCCAGGTGTCATAGTTGTCACCGTTCAACTTTTCACCCTTGTTCAGATCAGCAATGATTGATCTAGAAGCCATGGTCTAATTGAAAGGAAGTGAGAGATTGAATGATTAATATTGCTAAACACATATCATTCTGTACAAATCATTTGACATCTACAATAATTCGAGACTAAGTTTTGAATCGACAGAGAACAATCTTCTCGATCATAATCTAACCCAAGTCTCTAATTATCATAAAGTCAAATATTTAAGTACAAAGAATCAATGTTCTAAAAGATCTTATCAACCCAAAGAACTCCCACTCGAATCAAACATAATCGATTCAATCATGCAAGAAAAATAAAAAATTGCATAACACAGAACACATATTTTCACATAAGTAATATATCAAACATTTGGATTTGCATGTGTAAATAAACATAAATTACAATGGTACTACAACTGGAAATAAGCCACGCTAGCTAGGAGTGGAGACAATGAACATGATCAAACTTCTTCCCCTTTATAGCTTCTACCCACAGCCGTCTCTCTATGCACTTTTATATTGCAAGCCATATAAATCATGGCGCTAGAAAGTCTATCAATTCTAGCATATTTAAGAGGGTCTTTCTTTTTATTTCTCAAAAGACCTTTCTTATTACCCTCTTCTCGAGTGCGAAGTAGAGACCGTAACTGACGTGGGTTTGAGTGCATACTTCGAAACATGTTTAATTGCAACTTTACTCTTGTTTTGACTTTCCACTCTCTAAGAATTTCCTCTTTCACCACAGAAAGAGTCTTATCGTGCCAACTCTTTCACGAATTCTATAGAAAGGAAGTCTGTAACGTTTTCTTAGGGAAGCCGTCCACGCGAGCATTAACATAGAGTTTTCTTGAAAAATAGATGAGGATCCCAAACCGAAGTGGCGAAGCTCATCATTCAAATTCTCTATAATTGCGAAATGCTCCGGAAGGGTATCCCACTTTCGCATTTTATGGTAAAGGAATACTCTTATTTTGTCTTCAAAGTGTGATGCTTGTAGATCCCTACTCCTCCCTTGGACGAGATTCATTCTTGCCATGCCTTAGAAAGAATTTGAACGTCGATATTAGGTTATTATATTCTAATTTTCATGTATAATGAACAAACTCAAATGCCCATATTCAATTAAATAATTACACGAGAAAACATATTTTCTCAAGCGCAATTTCGGAGCACTTATTCATTTATACACAAAAATTAAATATTATATATCCAAACGACCCTCCAAAAAAAATCTCCAAACTGTTATATATATCCTTGAGATATTTTTTTTCAAATAATTCAAAAAAATGAAATGAATCCATTATGCCGAAAAAAAAGAAGAAAAAAAATGAAGTAATTTTCGCAACAAGTTAATAAATATAGTTCGGCAATGAACAATTCACAAAGGCTCCTGTTAGCCCACTGGTCAGGGATCCACTTGTTGGACGCTGGTTCGCAAGTTTGACTCCCACTCGTCCTAAATATTTTTTTTGATTTGTTTGGATTCATTTTCCACAACATTCAAAATCAAGGATAAATTCAATTTTACAACCGTCATTTTCAAAATTAGTCGGTTTAGCCAAGCGGTTATTATGGGCGAGAATGGGGAGGAGGTCGTGGGTTCAAATGTTGGCAGGCGCGATTTTTTTTTTATTTAAAGGAATACGGTTCATCGTCACTGTTCATCGTCTTCTCCAACAGATTTCCAGAAAAACGTGAAAAACTTCAAAAAATCACATAAAATTCAAATCTCAACCGTTTTTGATGAATTTTATATCGAATCGAAGCATATTGCACGAACTACACAATCACATAAGTTTCATGCCTTAAATCAAAACATACAAAACGTAACGTGCTTCTCAAGATTTGATTCTCACAATCTAAAAATGCAAAATTCTCATAATATACAGATCGGATCAGAACGAAATTTCACAGGCATGATTCTCAACATGAAAACATCATACAACAAGATTTTCGAAGCCTATCATGAACAATTCGTCAATCTGCCATTTTTACACATTCAAGAATTTAAAGAATAAATTTCTTGATATGCACAACAAAAGCACGTAAAATCATCAGGAACACATCTTCTCATGCTCTGATACCACTGAAGATTTAAACTTACTAAGCGAAATAAATAAATCTCCAAACATACCTTGATCTCCGGATCATTTGAGATGGTTCACAGATTCTTTGATTGAATTCTTCACGTACAAGCGGTCCAAGTTTGCTTAGTAAGACCATTGTGTTTGATCTAAAGATTTAAACTCACTAAGCGGAATAAATAAACCTCTAAACATACCTTGATCTCCGGATCGTTTGAGATGGTTCACAGATTCTTTGATTGAATCTGGGAAAGGGATGAGATAGGATGAATCGATTGGCACGAGATGGGATTTTAGGCCGTTCTAGGTTGATTTGTCTGTATGTGAAAACTGTCTTGCTGGCAAAATGACACGTAAACCATTTGGAAAGGCTACTCGAGCCGAATACCCGTTGCATTTGATTCACTCTGACATTTGTGGTCCTATGAGTGTTAAAGCGAAACATGGAGCTTCTTATTTCATTACTTTCATAGATGATTTCACGCGCTTTGGTCATATCTATTTGATCTCACACAAGTCTGAAGCATTGGATTGTTTCAGACGATACATAAATGAGGTTGAAAATCAATTAGACAGAAGGATCAAAACACTAAGGACTGATCGAGGGCGTGAATATCTATCAGATCAATTTAAAGATCTATGTAATGAAAAAGGAATTACACGACAATTGACTATTCCACACATACCGCAACAAAATGGTGTTACAGAAAGGAGGAATAGGACATTGTTGGATATGGTGAGATCCATGATGACGCAGGCACTTACCAATTTCCTTTTGGGGAGATGCCTTATTGACTGCGTCTTACATCTTGAACAGAGTTCCTACAAAATCAGTTCCTTCTACTCCTTATGGACTTTGGAAAGGTAGAAAACCAATCCTTGATAACCTTAAACCTTGGGGATGTGCAGCCTACACTCTTGATTCTTTCAACAAATATGGAAAGTTTGGCCCTCGAGGAAGAAAATGTATCTTCATACGATACTCTGATCAATCTAAGGGTTATGCTTTTATGGCTTGTCTTGATAGTAAGGATAAGTTTGAAAAACACAACATTGAAATCTGTTCAGAAGATATTGATGAGCCTAAACCCGTAAGTGAGGCTCTATCATGTCCCGCTAAGGATAAGTGGAAAAATGTAATAGAAGAAAAAATAAAGTCTATGGAGTCAAACAAAGTGTGGGAATTAGTTGACCTCCCACAAGGACGAAAGGCTATTGGGAACAAGGGGTTCTCAAGATTAAGCGTAAAGCTGATGGATCAATTGAGAGGTATAAAGCTCGCTTGGTAGCAAAAGGTTATACTCAACAAGAGGGTATTGACTATGAAGAAACCTTTTCGCCAGTGGTGAGATTTGCCTCCATTCGCCTTCTTTTGGCCATCGTAGCAAACATGGATTTGGAATTACATCAAATGGACGTAAAGACCGCATTCCTCAATGGAGAACTTGAAGAAGAAATCTATATGGTTTAACCAATAGGTTTTATTTGTTAGGAATAGTGCCCTAGAAAGCCGATTGTATATCCGCTTTGTGCTTTTCCTTATTGTAATCACAGACAATCTTTGAATGAAATAACGAATTGAGGCAACACTTCTTTATATGCTCTTGTTTGGTATGCGTTTACTTTAATTGTGCATGTATGAGAACTCCCCTAATCCTGATGACTTTAGGACTCTACCATTTAGGTGAAATGGTTCATGAAACGAGCCCTATATCACATAAGTCATGATTAGTAAAATACTCCAAGCCGATGAGTCCTACAGACAGTGGGAGTGTCAACCTGACTCCTCTAAGGCTTGCTTGTGGGATCACGCCCTTAAGAAGGACCACCTTGTTTCATGGAGGTGCAAAGTGTATAGTTGATACGTGCGTGATACATGAGGGTGCTTACTTTAATAAGTAAGTTCACTGAGGTGCCCCGTGTGAGAACATTCCTAAATGGGAAAGGAAGTTTCTATTTCAGGAAATGGAAACTTCCAGATTAGGAAATATCTCACGAGTCATTGATGTGATTAATTGATCCTTAGACTTGAGGTTCCTTGTCACTTTATGAGTTAACTCTGTAGTCTTAGGTATAAGCTTTAAAGGGTGTCGCCTTAGATAACTGATTCAAGGCTTATGCTGGGGCTGCACAAGTGATTCATGAAAGTGAATGAGAATCAAGAAAGGACCTACACTTGCATTTGCAAGGTGATCTCTTATTTTGTAAGTCATTCATATGCCATATGGAGTCCTTGGCCAAGGCAGTAGATCAAGACATCAAGAAAAGGGTTTCTTGGATTGAGATCAAATGGATATGAAATGCACTTAGCTATAAGACCGGATTATTAGGGTTCTGATTATTCCCTTGCCCTAGATCTTGGTTGAGAGATAGTAAATAGGAGGATTGTATCTCACATGAATCAATGACTTAAAGGTTCTGTCGAATCCGAACATTCCAATTCAGCTAGGGGTTAAAAACCTGTTGCTAGACTATGGTCGTTTAATCTGTGGACTGATTAATTAATTAGTGAATTAATTAATTAGGGTCACTGCTAATTGAATTGAGAACCTAAAGGGTCACACACAACAACTTGGTTATATGAGTTAAGGCTTAAAAATGATTAAACAAGTTAATCGGGCCAAGAGGGTTCCACACGTGTGAAACCACACGTGTGGGTCACGTGAGTGACACGTGTCCTTGTGACACGTGTCCCACACGTGAATAATTATTTGTATATTAAATAATTAATGTGTTAATTATTTAATAGACTTTGGTTTAATTTTGAATTAAAAAGAAAGTCTAATTTTGGAGAAAATAATCTAGTTAATTAATTATGAATTAACTAATTAGATATAAATAAGTTATTTATTTTAAATAAATAAAGTATAAAATTATCCAAAAATAGTTTGGATATTTTTAGCTCTCTTAAAGTTGATTTGAATTAGAATTCAAAGTCGAAGTTGGAAAATACTTGATGATCAAGTAATAGGAGAGAGAGGGACCAAATCCTTGCCCAACAAGGATTGGGTTTCGGCCATCCCTTCCCTTACCTATATATATGGGAGCTCATGCACCCCTTTAGAGTTGGAATTGTCAATTCTTTTGGTTCATGTGTTGAACACCTTCCTTTCTCCAAGATTAAATAAAACCCTAGGTTAAGCCTAAACACTAACTAGAGAACTAGCATCCTTACTAGTTAGATTGTGATCAAGTTGGTGGACTATCTCTAGAGAGCTTCAAGTTAGAAGTTTCAAGATTCGAGCTTTACCAAGGAGAGGGGATTAAGCCGCGAGAAGAGCGTTCTTGGGTGGCTTGAAACGCTTCAAGAAAGAATAAAAGAAAAGTAAGTTTTCTATCTCTACGAATTTGGTTACACGATTGCGAGTCCAAGGTCCTTTTGTTGGGAATTTTTTTTTAAATTCCGCTGCTTTCTGATTCGTGTTTTCCAACATTATTCTCAAGGGTCAAGAAAATAAGGTCTGTAAATTAAAGAAATCGATTTACGGTTTGAAGCAGTCTTCTAGGCAGTGGTATTTGAGATTTCATCAAGGGATAATCACATATAACTTTGGCATGATTGATGAAGACCATTGTGTTTATGTGAAAAGGTCCAAAGAAAAGTTTGTAATTCTATCACTCTATGTTGATGACATTTTGTTAGCATCAAATGACAAAGAGTATCTTATTGCCATTAAGAAATGGTTATCCTCAAATTTTGTGATGAAGGATTTGGGAGAAGCAGAATATATACTTGGAGTAAAAATCCATCGTGATCGTTCTAAGAGATTACTTAGTCTCTCACAAGAACCTTATGTTAAAAGGATTTTAGAACGATTCAAAATTGAAAACTGCAATCCCATTGATACTCCCGTGGCAAAAGATGAATCATTAAGCCGTGAAATGTGTCCTAAGACTCCACAACAAATACAAGATATGTCCAAAGTACCATATGCTAGTGCCATTGGAAGTTTAATGTATGCAATGATGTGCACTCGCCCTGATATATGTTATGTCGTGGGTCTAGTTAGTAGGTATCAATCTAATCCAGGACGAAAGCACTGGAAAGCTGTTAAAAGTATATTCAGATACCTAAAAGGAACAGTAGAATATTCCTTATGCTATCAAGGGAATAATTTATGGTTAAGAGGAACCTAAAAGGAACAGTAGAATATTCCTTATACTGTCAAGCGAAAATTACTTCATTTTTTTTTCCCTTTTTTCGGCATAATGGATTCATTTCATTTTTTTGAATTATTTGAAAACAAATATATCAAGGATATATATAATAATTTGGAGATTTTTTTTTTTTTTTAGGGTAGTTTGGATATATAATATTTAATTTTTGTGTATAAATGAATAAGTGCTCCGAAATTACGCTTGAGAAAATATGTTTTCTCGTGTAATTATTTATTTGAATATGGGCATTTGAGTTTGTTCATTATACATGAAAATTAGAATATAATATCCTAATATCGACGTTAAAATTCTTTCCAAGGTATGGCAAGAATGGTTCGCACCCAGAAAATACTCCGAGGGAGGAATAGGGATGTAGTGGCCCCACAAAGAGCTCAGAAAACTCGAGAGTTCCTTTTCTATAAGATGCGAAAATGGGATACTCTTCCGGAGTATTTTACTAATATGGAAAGGTTGAGTAGTGAGCTACTCTATTTGGCACACCAATCCATTTTTCACAATCATTGTGCTCTAATGTTAGTGTGGACGGCTTCCCTAAGAAAACGTTACAGACTCCCTTTCTATAGAGTTCGTGAGAGAGTTGGGTACGATAAGACTCTTTCTGTGGTGAAAGAGGAAATGCTTAAAAAGTGAAAAGTCGAAACAAGAGTAAAGTTGCAATTAACCATGTTTCGAAGTATGCACTCAAACCCACGTCAAATACGGTCTCTACTTCGCACTAGAGAAGAGGGTAATAAGAAAGGTCTTTTGAAAAATAAAAAGAAAGATCCTCTTAAATATGCTAGAATTGATAGACTTTCTAGCGCCATGATTCATATGGCCTGCAATATAAAAATGCATAGAGAGACGGTTGTGGGTAGAAGCTATAAAGGGGAAGAAGTTTGATCATGTTCATCATCTCCAGTCCTAGCTAGCGTGGCTTATTTCCAGTTGTAGTAACATTGTAATTTTATGTTTATTTACACATGCAAATCCAAATGTTTGATAAATTACTTATGTGAAAATATGTGTTCTGTGTCATGCAATTTTTTATTTTTTCTTGCATGATTGAATCGATTATGTTTGATTCGAGTGGAAGTTCTTTGGTTTGATAAGATCTTTTAGAACATTGATTCTTTGTATTTAAATATTTGACTTTATGATAATTAGAGACTTGGGTTAGATGATGATCGAGAACACTGTTCTCTGTCGATTCCAAACTTAGTCTCGAATTATTGTAGATGTCAAATGATTTGTACAGAATGATATGTGTTTAGCAATATTAATCATTCAATCTCTCGCTTCCTTTCAATTAGACCATGGCTTCTAGATCAATCATTGCTGATCTGAACAAGGGTGAAAAGTTCAACGGTGACAACTATGACACCTGTCGTCATAAGATTTGGTACGTGCTTGATGAGCAAGATGCCTTGGAGGGTATCAACCAAATCATGGAAGATCCAGGTGTGGGCAATACTGCTCAGCAGAGGAGGGACCAAGAGGTTTACCAGGCCTGGAAAAAGAAAAATTCCACAGCCCGGGGTATCCTGGTGATCTCTGTGGTGGATGATTTGATCCACGAGTGCGAGCAGCATAACACTGCTCATGACATTTGGGTTTACCTCAGAGAAAAATATGGAGGTACATCGGTCACTCGTTTAAGGCAGTTGACTATCAAGTTTGACACCTATAAGAAACGCCTTGATCATAACATGAAACAACATTTAAGGGTGATGTCAAACATGATAACAGAACTTAGGTCAGCTGACCACACCCTCTCTGACAAGCAACAAATTCAAGCTGTGATCCGATCTCTTCCAGAGCAGTGGGAGCATATGAAAGTTAATCTCACTCATAGTGACAACATCAAAACTTTTGCTGATGTTGCATGCCATGTTGAGCTCGAAGACGAGCGCCTTAGTGCTGCAAAGGTTATGGCGAGTGCATTTGTTGCCGAAAGTAGTTCCAAGAAACCTATGGGGTTTAAGCCTAAGTGGAACTTCAAAAAGAACAAAGGGAAGAGGTTTGCCAAAGGGCATAAGAAGAACAACGATCCTAACCGTAGCAATAATAATAAATCCAAAAGAAAGCGGTTTGGAAAGAAGAAAGATAAGGTCAAGATGAAGTGCTTCAATTGTGACACTCTAGGTCACTTTGTTCGAGAATGTCCTCAGCCACCTAAGGACAAGGTAGCACTTGCATTTGCTTTATCTAGTCATGCTTATGTCTCTAACACTATCTTATTAACTGAATCTTGTCCTGTAGATTGTGGACTCAGGGGCAACAGACCATGTGACTAGGGACCGATAGGCATTTGTAGATTTTCGCCAAATTCCCGTCGGTACGAGGTGGATATATGTAGGCAACAATACCCGAGTAGAAGTAAAGGGTATTGGAACTTGCAAGCTGGAATTGCAAGAAGACAAGGTCCTTATTCTATATGATGTCCTATTTGCACCGGAGATTCGACGAAATATAGTATCTGTGGTTATTCTACTAAAGTTAGGATATAGCTTGATATTTACTAGTGACACTGTTAAACTTTACTATGGTGATCCATATTATGGTGGTGGACTTATTAGGGATGGTTTTATCGTGTTAAACTGTAAAAGACATATGTTTGACTACTATGTGGACCAATGTACTTCGTTTAATGTAAGTTCTTCTAGCGATGCGAATATTGATGTGGATGTTTGGCATGCTAGATTAGGTCATATAGGGAAAGATAGGATGAATAGATTGGCAGGAGATGGGCTTTTAGGCCCTATTTCTAAGGTTAATTTGTCTGTACGTGAAAACTGTCTTGCTGGTAAAATGACACGTAAACCATTTGGAAAGGCTACTCGAGCCGAACACCCATTGCATTTGATTCACTCTGACATTTGTGGTCCTATGAGTGTTAAAGCGAGACATGGAGCTTCTTATTTCATTACTTTCATAGATGATTTCATGCGCTTTGGTCATGTCTATTTGATCTGACATAAGTCTGAAGCATTGGATTGTTTCAGACGTTACATAAATGAGGTTGAAAATCAATTAGATAGAAGGATCAAAACACTAAGAACTGATCGAGGGCGTGAATATCAATCAGATCAATTTAAAGATATATGTAATGAAAAAGGAATTACATGGCAATTGACTATTCCACACACACCGCAACAAAATAGTGTTGCAGAAAGGAGGAATAGGACATTGTTGGATATGGTCAGATCCATGATGGCGCAGATTAACTTACCAATTTCCTTTTGGGGAGATGCCTTATTAATTGCGTCTTATATCTTGAACAGAGTTCCTACAAAGTCAATATCTTCTACTCCTTATGAACTTTGGAAAGGTAGAAAACCGATCCTTGATAACCTTAAACCTTGGGGATGTGCAGCCTATACTCTTGATTCTTTCAACAAATATGGAAAGTTAGGCCCTCGAGGACGAAAATGTGTCTTCATACGATACTTTGATCAATCTAAGGGTTATGTGTTCATTGGGGAACAAGGTGATGGAAGTGTAACTGAAATTGAATCGAGAAATGCAGATTTCCTGGAAAGGGATTTTCCTAAGAGGGGTGAAATAAAAGAAAAGGAACCTCTATTTGAGTTGGTAGATTCAACAGATAGCCCCGTGCAATGTGGATCAATGGAAACAGAAGATAATTCGTTACCACTTGATCCAAGTGGGGGCAATTTGAATTTAGACAATTCCTTTAAATCTCATTCTCGAAAGACTATTAGGAAAATCATGGCAAAACGACACTTTGACATTGAGGGTTATGCTTTTATGGCTTGTCTTGATAGTAAGGATAAGTCTGAAAAGCACTACAATTAAATCTGTTCAGAAGATATTGATGAGCCTAAAACCGTAAGTGAGGCTCTATCATGTCCCACTAAGGATAAGTGGAAAAATGCAATGCAAGAAGAAATGAAGTCTATGGAGTCAAACAAAGTGTGGGAATTAGTTGACCTCCCACAAGGACGAAAGGCTATTGGGAACAAGTGGGTTCTCAAGATTAAGCGTAAAGCTGATGTATCAATTGAGAGGTATAAAGCTCGCTTGGTAGCAAAACGTTATACTCAACAAGAGGGTATTGAACATGAAGAAACCTTTTCGCCAATGGTGAGATTTGCCTCCATTCGCCTTCTTTTGGCCATCGTAGCAAACATGGATTTGGAATTACATCAAATGGACGTAAATACTGCATTTCTCAATGGAGAACTTGAAGAAGAAATCTATATGGTTCAACCAATAGGTTTTATTCTCAAGGGTCAAGAAAATAAGGTCTGTAAATTAAAGAAATCAATTTACGGATTGAAGTAGTCTCCTAGGCAGTGGTATTTGAGATTTCATCAAGCGATAATCTCATATAACTTTGTGATGATTGATGAAGACCATTGTGTTTATGTGAAAAGGTCCAAAGAAAAGTTTGTAATTTTATCACTCTATGTTGATGACATTTTGTTAGCATCAAACGACAAAGAGTATCTTATTACCATTAAGAAATGGTTATCCTCAAATTTTGAGATGAAGGATTTGGGAGAAGCAGAATATATACTTGGAGTAAAAATCCATCGTGATCGTTTTAAGAGATTACTTGGTCTCTCACAGGAACCTTATGTTAAAAGGATTTTAGAACGATTCAAAATGGAAAACTGCAATCCTATTGATACTCCCGTGGCAAACCGTGAATCATTAAGCCGTGAAATGTGTCCTAAGACTCCACAAGTAATGTAAGATATGTCCAAAGTACCATATGCTAGTGCCATGGGAAGTTTAATGTATGGAATGATGTGCACTCGCCCTGATATATGTTATGCCGTGGGTCTAGTTAGTAGGTATCAATCTAATCCAGGATGAAGGCACTGGAAAGCTGTTAAAAGGATATTTAGATACCTAAAAGGAACTGCAGAATATTCCTTATGCTATCAAGAGAATAATTTATGGTTAAGAGGATACACAGATGCTGATTGGGCAGGTGACTTAGGCGAGCGAAAGTTGACCTCCGGCTATACGTTCTTGCTAAATGATGGCGCCATATCTTGGAGTAGCAACAAACAAACATGTGTATCTCTGTCCACTATGGAAGCAGAGTTTGTGGCTTGTGCTTCTACAATTCAAGAAACTGGTTGGTTTAAGCGTTTTTTCAATCATTTAGGATTGATAAATAGTAAAGTGGGAGCCGTGACAGTTTATTGTGACAGTCAGGCAACCATGACTTATACTAAAGATCCCAAATATCATGGGAAAACCAAACACATAGACACAAAATATAATTTTGTACGTGACATTGTAGAGAAGAAGGAAGTGATACTGAGATACATTTATACGCATGCTATGGTAGCAGACCCATTTACTAAACCAATATCTAGAGATGTATTTATGGGTCATGTTAAGTCTTTGGGACTGCGTAGGATTTGATGTACTTATTTGAATATAAGAATGATTAATATCTATGCTATGATAAAGTTTGTTTTCTGAGCTGAACACATATATGTTTGTTGTTATCTGAAAAGTATGTCGGACAAGTTGAGATTGGCTCTCTCACACGAGCAATCACCTCTGACATTTGGAAAATGTGCAGGGATGAGATTATACTATATACGTATTTGATAATCGTAGTGGATCCTACACACTACTAGAACTTGTCAGTCAGATTTGAGTTTTTAGCTTCAGTGCTGGAAATTATTGAGGATACACTGGAAGCAAAACTCAGAAGTTAAATGTTTGAGACACATTTGAACTTAAATCTGTACGGTACTATTGTTGATAAGTAACGACATACGCTTTAAAATTGAAGTCATGTACCGTAGCATGCGTTTCATACCGCATGTACTAAATTTGACCTTACATAGTTAATGAGAAATAGATCCCGTCTTTCTCATTGTGTGAGACCTGGAGATTTTTTTTGATAATCCCATTTTATACCCTTATTACTTGTCAATAGTATCTCAGGATTATACTTCAGTGTTGCTACTTTAGCATATCACCAATATCCACGAGAGATTCAGAGTTGCGGTGTATTTCTACGAAAACAGCTAAGGTGATAATCTAGAGTTACTGGTTGGAAAGGAAGATTGTCTGTTGGTTGTCACTGAGATGTATTCACCGGCTAACCAATTGTGTTTGGAACACGATTGTGGATACATTGTGAAAATAGTTAAATATGCTCTTAAAAATTTTGAGGGATCAAGAGATGTTATAACTAGTGAAATAAAAACAGGGATCTGGGGTATAGCAAGACATAAATATCCTCATTTGTGAAGTGAGCTATTATATATCCTTAACCGGTGTATAACATTTGAAGGCTCTACTGTGCTCGCCGGTCACAAGACTTATTTGCAAGTATGAAATATTTCGGATATACGGTTACACTATATACAAGTCAGTTATCGCTTGAGGTCAGCCCTCATATGCGAGTGAGAGATGTTGGAAATATAAAACGGGTCGCCCATGGGGCTGACCCGAAACCCATATAGATAAATGGGTTGGTGGGAGAGTTTGAATTTGAACGGGAAGTTATTTCAACTCCCGTCAAATAAATAGAGAAATCTCTCTCTCCCTCCATAACAAGACAATCCAGAACATATCCAGAACACAATCAACACAGAAATCCCACATCACGATATACATAAATTCTTGTGAGAGAATAGTGTGGAATTCTCCATTCACCGTATTCGAAGCACTTAAGTTGTGGAATTAAGTCTGCTTATCCTAAGCAAACTTGGACCGCTTGCACGTGAAGAATTTAATCAAAGAATCTGTGAACCATCTCAAACGATCCGGAGATCAAGGTATGTTTGGAGATTTATTTATTACGCTTAGTAAGTTTAAATCTTCAGTGGTATCAGAGCATGAGAAGATGTGTTCCTGATGATTTTACGTGCTTTTGTTGTGCATATCAAAAATTTATTCTTTAAATTCTTGAACGTGCAAAAATGGCAGATTGACGAATTGTGCATGATAGACTTCGAAATTCTTGTTTTATGATGTTTTCATGTTGAGAATCATGCCTGTGAAATTTCGTTCTGATCCGATCTGTATATTATGAGAATTTTGCATTTTTGGATTGTGAGAATCAAATCTTGAGAAACATGTTACGTTTTGTATGTTTTGATTTAAGGCATGAAACTTATGTGGTTGTGTAGTTCGTGCAATATGCTTCGATTCGATATAAAATTCATGAAAAACGGTTGAGATTTGAATTTTATGTGATTTTTTAAAGTTTTTCACGTTTTTTCAAGAAATCTGTTGGAGAACACGATGAACAGTGATCATGAACAGTATTCCTAAAAAATAATTTAATAATTCACGCCTGCCTACAATTGTACCCGCGACCTCCTCCCCAATCTCGCCCATAATAACCACTTGGCTAAACTGACCAATTTTGAAAATGGCGGTTGTAAAATTGAACTTATGCTTGATATTGAATATTGTGGAAAATGAATCCAAACAAATCAAAAAAAATATTTGGGACCGGTGTGAGTCGAACTTGCGACCCAGAGTCCAACAAGTGCCTCCTTGACCAGTGGGCTAACAGGAGCCTTTGTGAATTGTTCATTGCCGAAATATATGTATTAACTTGTTGCGAAAATTACTTCAATTTTTTTTCCTTTTTTTTTTCGGCATAATGGATTCATTCTTTTTTTTGAATTATTTGAAAACAAATATATCAAGGATATATATAACAGTTTGGAGAATTTGTTTTTTGGAGGGTCGTTTAGATATATAATATTTAATTTTTGTGTATAAATGAATAAGTGCTCCGAAATTGCGCTTGAGAAAATATGTTTTCTCGTGTAATTATTTATTTGAATATGGGCATTTGAGTTTGTTCATTATACATGAAAATTAGAATATAATATCCTAATATCGACGTTAAAATTCTTTCCAAGGTATGGCAAGAATGGTTCGCACCTAGAGAATACTCCGAGGGAGGAATAGGGATCTAATGTCCCCACAAAGAGCTCAGAAAACTCGAGAGTTCCATTTCTATAAGATGCGAAAATGGGATACTCTTCCGGAGCATTTTACTAATATGGAAAGGTTGAGTAGTGAGCTACTCTATTTGGGACACCAATCCATTTTTCACAATCATCGTGCTCTAATGTTAGTGTGGACGGCTTCCCTAAGAAAACGTTACAGACTCCCTTTCTATAGAGTTCGTGAGAGAGTTGGGTGCGATAAGACTCTTTCTGTGGTGAAAGAGGAAATGCTTAGAGAGTGGAAAGTCGAAACAAGAGTAAAGTTGCAATTAACCATGTTTCGAAGTATGCACTCAAACCCACGTCAGTTACGGTCTCTACTTCGCACTCGAGAAGAGGGTAATAAGAAAGGTCTTTTGAGAAATAAAAAGAAAGATCCTCTTAAATATGCTAGAATTGATAGACTTTCTAGCGCCATGATTCGTATGGCTTGCAATATAAAAGTGCATAGAGAGACGGCTGTGGGTAGAAGCTATAAAGGGGGAAGAAGTTTGATCATGTTCATCGTCTCCACTCCTAGCTAGCGTGGCTTATTTCCAGTTGTAGTAACATTTTAATTTTATGTTTATTTACACATGCAAATCCAAATGTTTGATAAATTACTTATGTGAAAATATGTGGTCTGTGTTATGTAATTTTTTATTTTTTCTTGCATGATTGAATCGATTATGTTTGATTCGAGTGAGAGTTCTTTGGTTTGATAAGATCTTTTAGAACATTGATTCTTTGTACTTAAATATTTGACTTTATGATAATTAGAGACTTGGGTTAGATGATGATCGAGAACACTGTTCTCTGTCGATTCAAAACTTAGTCTCGAATTATTGTAGATGTCAAATGATTTGTACAGAATGATATGTGTTTAGCAATATTAATCATTCAATCTCTCACTTCCTTTCAATTAGACCATGGCTTCTAGATCAATCATTGCTGATCTGAACAAGCGTGAAAAGTTGAACGGTGACAACTATGGCACCTGTCGTCATAAGATTTGGTACGTGCTTGATGAGCAAGATGCCTTGGAGGGTATCAACCAAATCAGGGAAGATCCAGGTGTGGGCAATACTGCTCAGCAGAGGAGGGACCAAGAGGTTTACCAGGCCTGGAAAAAGAAAAATTCCACAGCCCGGGGTATCCTGGTAAGCTCTGTGGTGGATGATTTGATCCACGAGTGCGAGCAGCATAACACTGCTCATGACATTTGGGTTTACCTCAGAGAAAAATATGGAGGTACATCGGTCACTCGTTTAAGGCAGTTGACTATCCAGTTTGACACCTATAAGAAACACCCTGATCATAACATGAAACAACATTTAAGGGTGATGTCAAACATGATAACAGAACTTAGGTCAGCTGGCCACACCCTCTCTGACGAGCAACAAATTCAAGCTGTGATCCGATCTCTTCCAGAGCAGTGGGAGCATATGAAAGTTAATCTCACTCATAGTGACAACATCAAAACTTTTGCTGATGTTGCATGCCATGTTGAGCTCGAAGATGAGCACCTTAGTGCTACAAAGGTTATGGCGAGTGCATTTGTTGCCAAAAGTAGTTCCAAGAAACCTATGGGGTTTAAGCCTAATTGGAACTTCAAAATGAACAAAGGGAAGAGGTTTGCCAAAGGGCATAAGAAGAACAACGATCCTAACTGCAACAGCAATAATAAATCCAAAAGAAAGCGGTTTGGAAAGAAGAAAGATAAGGGCAAGATGAAGTGCTTCAATTGTGACACTCTAGGTCACTTTGCTCGAGAATGTCCTCAGCCACCTAAGGAAAAGGTAGCCCCTTGCATTTTCTTTATCTAGTCATGCTTATGTCTTTAGCACTGTCTTATTAACTGAATCTTGTCCTGTGTGGATTGTGGACTCAGGGGCAACAGACCATGTGACTAGGGACCGAGAGGCATTTGTAGATTTTCGCCGAATTCCCGTCGGTACGAGGTTGATATATGTAGGCAACAATACCCGAGTAGAAGTAAAGGGTATTGGAACTTGCAAGCTGGAATTGCAAGAAGGCAAGGTCCTTATTCTACATGATGTCCTATTTGTACCGACTAAAGTTAGGATATAGCTTGATATTTACTAGTGACACCGTTAAACTTTACTATACTGATGCATATTATGGTAGTGGACTTATTAGGGATGGTTTTATCGTGTTAAATTGTAAAAGACATATGTTTGACTACTATGTGGACCAAAGTACTTCGTTTAATGTAAGTTCTTCTAGCAATGCGAATATTGATGTGGATGTTTGGCATGCTAGATTAGGTCACATAGGGCAAGATAGGATGAATCGATTGGCACGAGATGGGCTTTTAGGCCCTATCTCTACGGTTGATTTGTCTGTATGTGAAAACTGTCTTGCTGGCAAAATGACACGTAAACCATTTGAAAAGGCTACTCGAGCCGAATACCCATTGCATTTGATTCACTCTGACATTTGTGGTCCTATGAGTGTTAAAGCGAGACATGGAGCTTCTTATTTCGTTACTTTCATAGATGATTTCACGCTCTTTGGTCATGTCTATTTGATCTCACACAAGTCTGAAGCATTGGATTGTTTCAGATGATACAAAAATGAGGTTGAAAATCAATCAGACAGAAGGATCAAAACACTAAGGATTGATCGAGGGCGTGAATATCTATCAGATCAATTTAAAGATCTATGTAATGAAAAAGGAATTACAAGGCAATTGACTATTCCACACACACCGTTACAAAATGGTGTTGCAGAAAGGAGGAATAAGACATTGTTGGATATGGTGAGATCCATGATGACGCAGGCTAACTTACCAATTTCCTTTTGGGGAGATACTTTATTAACTGCGTCTTACATCTTGAATAGAGTTCCTACAAAATCAGTACCTTCTACTCCTTATGAACTTTGGAAAGGTAGAAAACCAATCCTTGATAACCTTAAACCTTGGGGATGTGCAGCCTACACTCTTGATTCTTTCAACAAATATGGAAAGTTAGGCCCTCGAGGACGAAAATGTATCTTTATACGATACTCTGATCAATCTAAGGGTTATGTGTTCATTGGAGAACAAGGTGATGGAAGTGTAACCGAAATTGAATCGAGAAATGCAGATTTCCTGGAAAGGGATTTTCCTAAGAGGGGTGAAATAAAGGAAAAAGAACCTCTATTTGAGTTGGTAGATTCAACAGATAGCCCCGTACAATGTGGATCAATGGAAACAGAAGATAATTCATTACCACTTGATCCAAGTGGGAGCAATTTAAATTTAGACAATTCCTTTGAATCTCATTATCGAAAGACTAGTAAGAAAATCATGCCAAAACGACACTTTGATATTGAGGGTTATGCTTTTATGGCTTGTCTTGATAGTAAGGATAAGTCTGAAAAGCACAACATTGAAATCTGGTCAGAAGGTATTGATGAGCCTAAAACCGTAAGTGAGGCTCTATCATGTCCCGCTAAGGATAAGTGGAAAAATGCAATGGAAGATGAAATGAAGTCTATGGAGTCAAACAAAGTGTGGGAATTAGTTGACCTCCCACAAGGACGAAAGGCTATTGGGAACAAGTGGGTTCTTAAGATTAAGCGTAAAGCTGATGGATCAATTGAGAGGTATAAAGCTCGCTTGGTAGCGAAAGGTTATACTCAACAAGAGGGTATTGACTATGAAGAAACCTTTTCGCCAGTGGTGAGATTTGCCTCCATTCGCCTTCTTTTGGCCATCGTAGCAAACATGGATTTGGAATTACATCAAATGGACGCAAAGACTGAATTTCTCAATGGAGAACTTGAAGAAGAAATCTACATGGTTCAACTAATAGGTTTTATTCTCAAGGGTCAAGAAAATAAGGTCTGTAAATTAAAGAAATCAATTTACGGATTGAAGCAGTCTTCTAGGCAGTGGTATTTGAGATTTCATCAAGCGATAATCTCATATAACTTTGTCATGATTGATGAAGACCATTGTGTTTATGTGAAAAGGTCCAAAGAAAAGTTTGTAATTCTATCACTCTATGTTGATGACATTTTGTTAGCATCAAACGACAAAGAGTGTATTATCACTATTAAGAAATGGTCAAATTTTGAGATGAAGGATTTGGGAGAAGCAGAATATATACTTGGAGTAAAAATCCATCGTGATCGTTCTAAGAGATTACTTGGTCTCTCACAGGAACCTTATGTTAAAAGGATTTTAGAACGATTCAAAATGGAAAACTGCAATCCCATTGATACTCCCGTGGCAAAAGGTGAATCATTAAGCCGTGAAATGTGTCCTAAGACTCCACAAGAAATACAAGATATGTCCAAAGTACCATATGCTAGTGCCATTGGAAGTTTAATGTATGCAATGATGTGCACTCGCCCTGATATATGTTATGTCGTAGGTCTAGTTAGTAGGTATCAATCTAATCCAGGACGAAGGCACTGGAAAGCTGTTAAAAGGATATTCAGATGCCTAAAAGGAACTGCAGAATATTCTTTATGCTATCCAGGGAATAATTTATGGTTAAGTGGATCCACAGATGCTGATTGGGCAGGCGACTTAGATGAGCGAAAGTCGACCTCCGGCTATAGGTTCTTGCTAAATGATGGCGCCATATCTTGGAGTAGCAAGAAAGAAACATGTGTATCTCTGTCCACTATGGAAGCAGAGTTTGTGGCTTGTGCTTCTGCAGTTCAAGAAGCAGTTTGGTTGAAGTGTTTTTTCAATCATTTGGGATTGATAAACAGTAAAGTGGGAGCCGTGACAGTTTATTGTGATAGTCAGGCAGCCATGGCTTATACTAAAGATCCCAAATATCATGGGAAAACCAAACATAGGCACAAAATATAATTTTGTGCGTGACATTATAGAGAAGAAGGAAGTGATACTGAGATACATATCTACGCATGCTATGGTAGCAGACCCATTTACTAAACCAATATCTAGAGATGTATTTATGGGTCATGTTAAGTCTTTGGGACTGCGTAGGATTTGATGTACGTATTTGAATGTATGAATGATTAATATCTATGCTATGATAAAGTTTGTTTTCTGAGCTGAACACATATATGTTTGTTGTTATCTGAAAAGTATGTCGGCCAAGTTGAGATTGGCTCTCTCACACGAGCAATCGCCTCTGACATTTTGAAAATGTGCAGGGATGAGATTATACTATATGCGTATTCGATAATCGCAGTGGATCCCACACACCACTAGAACTTGTCAGTCAGATTTGAGTTTTTGGCTTCAGTGCTGGAAATTATTGAGGATACACTGGAAGCAAAACTCAGAAATTAAATGTTTGAGTCACATTTGAACTTAAATCTGTACGGTACTATTGTTGATAAGTAACGACATACGCTTCAAAATTGAAGTCATGTACCGTAGCATGCGTTTCATACCGCACGTACTAAATTTGACCTTAGATAGGTAATAAGAAATACATCCCGTCTTTCTCATTGTGTGAGACCTGAAGATGTTTTTTTTGATAATCCCATTTTATACCCTTATTACTTGTCAATAGTATCTATACTTCAGTGTTGCTACTTTAGCATATCACCAATATCCACGAGAGATTCGGAGTTGCGGTGTATGTCTAGGAAAGCAGCTAAGGTGATAATCTAGAATTACTGGTTGGAAAGGAAGATCGTCTGTTGATTGTCACTGAGATGTATTCACCGGCTAGCGAATTGTGTTTGGAACACGTGGTGGATACATTGTGAAAATAGTTAAATATGCTCTTAAAAATTTTGAGGATCAAGAGATGTTATAACTAGTGAAGTCAAAACAGGGATCTGGGGTATAGCGAGACATGGATATCCACATTTGTGAAGTGAGCTGTTATATATCCTTAACCGGTGTATAATATTTGAAGGCTCTACTGTGCTCGCTGGTCACACGACTTATTTGCAAGCATGAAATATTTTGGATATACGGTTACACTACATACAAGTCAGTTATCGCTTGAGGTCAGCCCTCATGTGCGAGTGGGAGATGTTGGAAATATAAAACGGGTCGCCCATGGGGCTGACCCGAAACCCATATAGATAAATGGGTTGGTGGGAGAGTTTGAATTTGAATGGGAAGTTATTCCAACTCCCGTCAAATAAATAGAGAGAAATCTCTCTCTCTCTAAAAAAAAAACAAAAAACCAATCCAGAACATACGCAGAACACAATAAACACAGAAATCCCACATCACGATATATACAGAAATTCTTGTGAGAGAATAGTGTGGAATTCTCCATTCACCGTATTCAAAGCACTTAAGTTGTGGAATTAAGTCTGCTTATCCTAAGCAAACTTGGACCGCTTGTACGTGAAGAATTCAATAAAAGAATATGTGAACCATCTCAAACGATCCAAAGATCAAGGTATGTTTGGAGATTTATTTATTCCGCTTAGCAAGTTTAAATCTTCAGTGCTCGTTTGAGATGGTTCACAGATTCTTTGATTGAATTCTTCACGTACAAGCGGTCCAAGTTTGCTTAGGATAAGCAGACTTAATTCCACAACTTAAGTATTTTGAATACGGTGAATGGAGAATTCCACACTATTCTCTCACAAGAATTTCTGTATATCGTGATGTGGGATTTCTGCGTTTATTGTGTTCTGCGTATGTTCTGGATTGGTTTTTTGTTATTGAGGGAGCGAGAGATTTCTCTCTATTTATTTGACGGGAGTTGGAATAACTTCCCGTTCAAATTCAAACTCTCCCACCAACCCATTTATCTATATGGGTTTCGGGTCAGCCCCATGGGCGACCCGTTTTATATTTCCAACATCTCCCACTCGTACAAGAGGGGTGACCTCAAGCGATAACTGACTTGTATATAGTGTAACCGTATATCCAAAATATTTCATACTTGCAAATAAGTCGTGTGACCGGCGAGTACAGTAGAGCCTTCAAATGTTATACACCGGTTAAGGATATATAACAGCTCACTTTACAAATGAGGATATTCATGTCTCGCTATCCCCAGATCCCTGTTTTGATTTCACTAGTTATAACATCTCTTGATCCCTCAAAATTTTTAAGAGCATATTTAACTATTTTCACAATGTATCCACAATCGTGTTCCAAACACAATTGGCTAGCCGGTGAATACATCTCAGTGACAATCAACAGAGAATCTTCTTTTCCAACCAGTAACTCTAGATTATCACCTTAGCTGCTTTCCTAGACATACACCGCAACTCCGAATCTCTCGTGGATATTGGTGATTTGCTAAAGTCGTAACACTGAAGTATAATCCTGAGATACTATTGACAAGTAATAAGGGTATAAAATGGGATTATCAAAAAAAATATCCAGGTCTCACACAATGAGAAAGACGGGATCTATTTCTCATTACCAATGTAAGGTCAAATTTAGTACATGCGGTATGAAACGCATGCTACGGTATATGACTTCAATTTTGAAGCGTATGTCGTTACTTATCAACAATAGTACCGTACAGATTTAAGTTCAAATGTGTCTCAAACATTTAACTTCTGAGTTTTGCTTCCAGTGTATCCTCAATAATTTCCAGCTTTATCCTAAGGACAAGGGGCAACAGACCATGTGACTAGCGACCGAGAGGCATTTGTAGATTTTCGCCGAATTCCCGTCGATACGAGTTGGATATATGTAGGCAACAATACCCGAGTAGAAGTAAAGGGTATTGGAACTTGCAAGCTGGAATTGCAAGAAGGCAAGGTCCTTATTCTACATGATATCTTATTTGCACCGGAGATTCGACGAAATCTAGTATCTGTTGTTGTTCTACTAAAGTTAGGATATAGCTTGATATTTACTAGTGACACCGTTAAACTTTACTATGGTGATGCATATTATGGTAGTGGACTTATTTGAGATGGTTCACATATTCTTTGATTGAATTCTTCACTTACAAGCGGTCCAAGTTTGCTTAGGATAAGCAGACTTAATTCCATAACTTAAGTGCTTTGAATACGGTGAATGGAGACTTCCACACTATTCTCTCACAAGAATTTCTGTATATCTTAATGTGGGATTTCTGCGTTTATTGTGTTCTGCGTATGTTCTGGATTGGTTTTTTGTTATGGAGGGAGAGAGAGATTTCTCTCTATTTATTTGACGGGAGTTGGAATAACTTCCCGTTTAAATTCAAACTCTCCCACCAACCCATTTATCTATATGGGTTTTGGGTCAGCCCCATGGACGACCCGTTTTATATTCCCAACATCTCCCACTCGCACATGAGGGCTGATCTCAAGCTATAACTGACTTGTATATAGTGTAACCGTATATCCAAAATATTTCATACTTGCAAATAAGTCGTGTGACCGGCGAGCACAGTAGAGCCTTCAAATGTTCTACACCGGTTAAGGATATATAACAGCTCACTTCACAAATGAGGATATTCATGTCTCGCTATACCCCAGATCCCTGTTTTGATTTCACTACTTATAACATCTCTTGATCCCTCAAAATTTTTAAGAGCATATTTAACTA
The DNA here is from genome assembly GCA_037501455.1 of Lantana camara. NCBI lineage: Eukaryota > Viridiplantae > Streptophyta > Magnoliopsida > Lamiales > Verbenaceae > Lantana > Lantana camara. Next base: position 24,439,192 of record CM074860.1, read on the forward strand.
TTTTCACAATGTATCCACAATCGTGTTCCAAACACAATTGGCTACCCGGTGAATACATCTCAGTGACAATCAACAGACAATCTTCCTTTCCAACCAGTAACTCTAGATTATCACCTTAGCTGCTTTCCTAGACATACACCGCAACTCCGAATCTCTCGTGGATATTGGTGATTTGCTAAAGTCGTAACACTGAAGTATAATCCTGAGATACTATTGACAAGTAATAAGGGTATAAAATGGGATTATCAAAAAAAATATCCAGGTCTCACACAATGAGAAAGACGGGATCTATTTCTCATTACCAATGTAAGGTCAAATTTAGTACATGCGGTATGAAACGCATGCTACGGTATATGACTTCAATTTTGAAGCGTATGTCGTTACTTATCAACAATAGTACCGTACAGATTTAAGTTCAAATGTGTCTCAAACATTTAACTTCTGAGTTTTGCTTCCAGTGTATCCTCAATAATTTCCAGCTTTATCCTAAGGACAAGGGGCAACAGACCATGTGACTAGCGACCGAGAGGCATTTGTAGATTTTCGCCGAATTCCCGTCGATACGAGTTGGATATATGTAGGCAACAATACCCGAGTAGAAGTAAAGGGTATTGGAACTTGCAAGCTGGAATTGCAAGAAGGCAAGGTCCTTATTCTACATGATGTCTTATTTGCACCGGAGATTCGACGAAATCTAGTATCTGTTGTTGTTCTGCTAATGTTAGGATATAGCTTGATATTTACTAGTGACACCGTTAAACTTTACTATGGTGATGCATATTATGGTAGTGGACTTATTTGAGATGGTTCACATATTCTTTGATTGAATTCTTCACTTACAAGCGGTCCAAGTTTGCTTAGGATAAGCAGACTTAATTCCATAACTTAAGTGCTTTGAATACGTTGAATGGAGGCTTCCACACTATTCTCTCACAAGAATTTCTGTATATCTTAATGTGGGATTTCTGCGTTTATTGTGTTCTGCGTATGTTCTGGATTGGTTTTTTGTTATGGAGGGAGAGAGAGATTTCTCTCTATTTATTTGACGGGAGTTGGAATAACTTCCCGTTTAAATTCAAACTCTCCCACCAACCCATTTATCTATATGGGTTTTGGGTCAGCCCCATGGACGACCCGTTTTATATTCCCAACATCTCCCACTCGCACATGAGGGCTGATCTCAAGCGATAACTGACTTGTATATAGTGTAACCTTATATCCAAAATATTTCATACTTGCAAATAAGTCGCGTGACCGGCGAGCACAGTAGAGCCTTCAAATGTTCTACACCGGTTAAGGATATATAACAGCTCACTTCACAAATGAGGATATTCATGTCTCGCTATACCCCAGATCCCTGTTTTGATTTCATTAGTTATAACATCTCTTGATCCCTCAAAATTTTTAAGAGCATATTTAACTATTTTCACAATGTATCCACAATCGTGTTCCAAACACAATTGGCTAGCCGGTGAATACATCTCAGTGACAATCAACAGACAATCTTCCTTTCCAACCAGTAACTCTAGATTATCACCTTAGCTGCTTTCCTAGACATACACCGCAACTCCGAATCTCTCGTGGATATTGGTGATTTGCTAAAGTCGTAACACTGAAGTATAATCCTGAGATACTATTGACAAGTAATAAGGGTATAAAATGGGATTATCAAAAAAAATATCCAGGTCTCACACAATGAGAAAGACGGGATCTATTTCTCATTACCAATGTAAGGTCAAATTTAGTACATGCGGTATGAAACGCATGCTACGGTATATGACTTCAATTTTGAAGCGTATGTCGTTACTTATCAACAATAGTACCGTACAGATTTAAGTTCAAATGTGTCTCAAACATTTAACTTCTGAGTTTTGCTTCCAGTGTATCCTCAATAATTTCCAGCTTTATCCTAAGGACAAGGGGCAACAGACCATGTGACTAGCGACCGAGAGGCATTTGTAGATTTTCGCCGAATTCCCGTCGATACGAGTTGGATATATGTAGGCAACAATACCCGAGTAGAAGTAAAGGGTATTGGAACTTGCAAGCTGGAATTGCAAGAAGGCAAGGTCCTTATTCTACATGATGTCTTCTTTGCACCGGAGATTCGACGAAATCTAGTATCTGTTGTTGTTCTACTAAAGTTAGGAAATAGCTTGATATTTACTAGTGACACCGTTAAACTTTACTATGGTGATGCATATTATGGTAGTGGACTTATTTGAGATGGTTCACATATTCTTTGATTGAATTCTTCACTTACAAGCGGTCCAAGTTTGCTTAGGATAAGCAGACTTAATTCCATAACTTAAGTGCTTTGAATACGGTGAATGGAGACTTCCACACTATTCTCTCACAAGAATTTCTGTATATCTTAATGTGGGATTTCTGCGTTTATTGTGTTCTGCGTATGTTCTGGATTGGTTTTTTGTTATGGAGGGAGAGAGAGATTTCTCTCTATTTATTTGACGGGAGTTGGAATAACTTCCCGTTTAAATTCAAACTCTCCCACCAACCCATTTATCTATATGGGTTTTGGGTCAGCCCCATGGACGACCCGTTTTATATTCCCAACATCTCCCACTCGCACATGAGGGCTGATCTCAAGCGATAACTGACTTGTATATAGTGTAACCGTATATCCAAAATATTTCATACTTGCAAATAAGTCGTGTGACCGGCGAGCACAGTAGAGCCTTCAAATGTTCTACACCGGTTAAGGATATATAACAGCTCACTTCACAAATGAGGATATTCATGTCTCGCTATACCCCAGATCCCTGTTTTGATTTCACTAGTTATAACATCTCTTGATCCCTCAAAATTTTTAAGAGCATATTTAACTATTTTCACAATGTATCCACAATCGTGTTCCAAACACAATTGGCTAGCCGGTGAATACATCTCAGTGACAATCAACAGACAATCTTCCTTTCCAACCAGTAACTCTAGATTATCACCTTAGCTGCTTTCCTAGACATACACCGCAACTCCGAATCTCTCGTGGATATTGGTGATTTGCTAAAGTCGTAACACTGAAGTATAATCTTGAGATACTATTGACAAGTAATAAGGGTATAAAATGGGATTATCAAAAAAAATATCCAGGTCTCACACAATGAGAAAGACGGGATCTATTTCTCATTACCAATGTAAGGTCAAATTTAGTACATGCGGTATGAAACGCATGCTACGGTATATGACTTCAATTTTGAAGCGTATGTCGTTACTTATCAACAATAGTACCGTACAGATTTAAGTTCAAATGTGTCTCAAACATTTAACTTCTGAGTTTTGCTTCCAGTGTATCCTCAATAATTTCCAGCTTTATCCTAAGGACAAGGGGCAACAGACCATGTGACTAGCGACCGAGAGGCATTTGTAGATTTTCGCCGAATTCCCGTCGATACGAGTTGGATATATGTAGGCAACAATACCCAAGTAGAAGTAAAGGGTATTGGAACTTGCAAGCTGGAATTGCAAGAAGGCAAGGTCCTTATTCTACATGATGTCTTCTTTGCACCGGAGATTCGACGAAATCTAGTATCTGTTGTTGTTCTACTAAAGTTAGGAAATAGCTTGATATTTACTAGTGACACCGTTAAACTTTACTATGGTGATGCATATTATGGTAGTGGACTTATTTGAGATGGTTCACATATTCTTTGATTGAATTCTTCACTTACAAGCGGTCCAAGTTTGCTTAGGATAAGCAGACTTAATTCCATAACTTAAGTGCTTTGAATACGGTGAATGGAGACTTCCACACTATTCTCTCACAAGAATTTCTGTATATCTTAATGTGGGATTTCTGCGTTTATTGTGTTCTGCGTATGTTCTGGATTGGTTTTTTGTTATGGAGGGAGAGAGAGATTTCTCTCTATTTATTTGACGGGAGTTGGAATAACTTCCAATTTAAATTCAAACTCTCCCACCAACCCATTTATCTATATGGGTTTTGGGTCAGCCCCATGGACGACCCGTTTTATATTCCCAACATCTCCCACTCGCACATGAGGGCTGATCTCAAGCGATAACTGACTTGTATATAGTGTAACCGTATATCCAAAATATTTCATACTTGCAAATAAGTCGTGTGACCGGCGAGCACAGTAGAGCCTTCAAATGTTCTACACCGGTTAAGGATATATAACAGCTCACTTCACAAATGAGGATATTCATGTCTCGCTATACCCCAGATCCCTGTTTTGATTTCACTAGTTATAACATCTCTTGATCCCTCAAAATTTTTAAGAGCATATTTAACTATTTTCACAATGTATCCACAATCGTGTTCCAAACACAATTGGCTAGCCGGTGAATACATCTCAGTGACAATCAACAGACAATCTTCCTTTCCAACCAGTAACTCTAGATTATCACCTTAGCTGCTTTCCTAGACATACACCGCAACTCCGAATCTCTCGTGGATATTGGTAATATGCTAAAGTAGCCACACTGAAGTATAATCCTGAGATACTATTGACAAGTAATAAGGGCATAAAATGAGACTATCAAAAAGAATCTCCAGGTCTCACACAATGAGAAAGATGGGATCCATTTCTCATTAGCTATGTAAGGTCAAATTTAGTACATGCAGTATGAAACGCATGCTACGGTACATGACTTCAATTTTTGAAGCGTATGTCGTTACTTATCAACAATAGTACCGTACAGATCTAAGTTCAAATGTGTCTCAAACATTTAACTTCTGAGTTTTGCTTCCAGTGTATCCTCAATAATTTCAAGCATTGAAGCCAAAAACTCAAATCTGACTGACAAGTTCTAGTGGTGTTTGGGATCCACTATGATTATCAAATACGCATATAGTATAATCTCATCCCTGCACATTTCCCTAATGTCAGAGGCGATTGCTTGTGTGAGAGAGCCAATCTCAACTTGTCCGACATACTTTTCAGATAACAACAAACATATATGTGTTCAGCTCAGAAAACAAACTTTATCATAGCAAAGATATTAATCATTCTTACATTCAAATAAGTACATCAAATCCTACGCAGTCCCAAAGACTTAACATGACCTATAAATACATCTCTAGATATTGGTTTAGTAAATGGGTCTGCTACCATAGCATGCGTAGATATGTATCTCAGTATCACTTCCTTCTTCTCTATAATGTCACGCACAAAATTATATTTTATGTCTATGTGTTTGGTTTTCCCATAATATTTGGGATCTTTAGTATAAGCCATGGCTGCCTGACTATCACAATAAACTGTCACGGCTCCCACTTTACGGTTTATCAATCCCAAATGATTGAAAAAACGCTTTAACCAAACTGCTTCTTGAACTGCAGAAGCACAAGCCACAAACTCTGCTTCCATAGTGGACAGAGATACACATGTTTGTTTCTTGGCACTCCAAGATATGGCGCCATCATTTAGCAAGAACGTATAGCCGGAGGTTGACTTTCGCTCGTCTAAGTCGCCTGCCCAATCAGCATCTGTGTATCCTCTTAACCATAAATTATTCCCTTGATAGCATAAGGAATATTCTGCAGTTCCTTTTAGGTATCTGAATATCCTTTTAACAGCTTTCCAGTGCCTTCGTCCTGGATTAGATTGATACCTACTAACTAGACCTACGGCATAACATATATATCAGGGCGAGTGCACATCATTGCATACATTAAACTTCCAATGGCACTAGCATATGGTACTTTGGACATATCTTGTATTTCTTGTGGAGTCTTAGGACACATTTCACGGCTTAATGATTCACCTTTTGCCACGGGAGTATCAATGGGATTGCAGTTTTCCATTTTGAATTGTTCTAAAATCCTTTTAACATAAGGTTCCTGTGAGAGACCAAGTAATCTCTTAGAATGATCACGATGGATTTTTACTCCAAGTATATATTCTGCTTCTCCAAATCCTTCATCTCAAAATTTGAGGATAACCATTTCTTAATGGTAATAAGATACTCTTTGTCGTTTGATGCAAACAAAATGTCATCAACATAGAGTGATAGAATTACAAACTTTTCTTTGGTCCTTTTCACATAAACACAATGGTCTTCATCAATCATGACAAAGTTATATGAGATTATCGCTTGATGAAATCTCAAATACCACTGCCTAGAAGACTGCTTCAATCCGTAAATTTATTTCTTTAATTTACAGACCTTATTTTCTTGACCATTGAGAATAAAACCTATTGGTTGAACCATATAGATTTCTTCTTCAAGTTCTCCATTGAGAAATGCGGTCTTTACATCCATTTGATGTAATTCCAAATCCATGTTTGCTACGATGGCCAAAAGAAGGCGAATGGAGGCAAATCTCACCACTGGCGAAAAGGTTTCTTCATAGTCAATACCCTCTTGTTGAGTATAACCTTTTGCTACCAAGCGAGCTTTATACCTCTCAATTGATCCATCAGTTTTACGCTTAATCTTGAGAACCCACTTGTTCCCAATAGCCTTTCGTCCTTGTGGGAGTTCAACTAATTCCCACACTTTGTTTGACTCCATAGACTTCATTTCTTCTTCCATTGCATTTTTCCACTTATCCTTAGCGGGACATGATAGAGCCTCACTTACGGTTTTAGGCTCATCAATATCTTCTGAACAGGTTTCAATGATGTGCTTTTCAGACTTATCCTTACTATCAAGACAAGCCATAAAAGCATAACCCTCAATGTCGAAGTGTCGTTTTGGCATGATTTTCCTACTAGTCTTTCGAGAATGAGATTCAAAGGGCATGATTTTCCTACTATTCTTTCGAGAATGAGATTCAAAGGAATTGTCTAAATTCAAATTGCTCCCACTTAGATCAAGTGGTAACGAATTATCTTTTGTTTCCATTGATCCACATTGTACGGGGCTATCTGTTGAATCTACTAACTCAAATAGAGGTTCTTTTTCCTTTATTTCACCCCTCTTAGGAAAATCCCTTTTCAGGAAATCATCATTTCTCGATTCAATTTTAGTTACACTTCCATCACCTTGTTCTCCAATGAACACATAACCCTTCGATTGATCAGAGTATCGTATGAAGATACATTTTCTTCCTCGAGGGCCTAACTTTCCATATTTGTTGAAAGTATCAAGAGTGTAGGCTGCACATCCCCAAGGTTTAAGGTTATCAAGGATCGGTTTTCTATCTTTCCAAAGTTCATAAGGAGTAGAAGGTACTGATTTTGTAGGAACTCTGTTCAAGATGTAAGACGCAGTTAATAAGGCATCTCCCCAAAAGGAAATTGGTAAGTTAGCCTGCGTCATCATGGATCTCACCATATCCAACAATGTCCTATTCCTCCTTTCCGCAACACCATTTTGTTACGGTGTGTGGAATAGTCAATTGCCGTGTAATTCCTTTTTCATTACATAGATCTTTAAATTGATCTGATAGATATTCATGCCCTCGTTCAGTCCTTAGTGTTTTGATCCTTCTGTCAAATTGATTTTCAACCTCATTCATGTATCGTCTGAAACAATCCAATGCTTCAGACTTGTGTGAGATCAAATAGACATGACTAAAGAGTGTGAAATCATCTATGAAAGTAATGAAATAAGAAGCTCTATATCTCGCTTTAACACTCATAGGACCACAAATGTCAGAGTGAATCAAATGCAATGGGTATTCGGCTCGAGTAGCCTTTCCAAATGGTTTACGTGTCATTTTGCCAGCTAGACAGTTTTCACATACAGACAAATCAACCTTAGAGATAGGGCCTAAAAGCCCATCTCGTGCCAATCGATTCATCCTATCTTGCCCTATGTAACCTAATCTAGCATGCCAAACATCCACATCAATATTCACATTGCTAGAAGAACTTACATAAACGAAGTACTTCGGTCCACATAGTAGTCAAACATGTGTCTTTTACAATTTAACACGATAAAACCATCCCTAATAAGTCCACTACCATAATATGCATCACCATAGTAAAGTTTAACGGTGTCACTAGTAAATATCAAGCTATATCCTAACTTTAGTAGAACAACAACAGATACTGGATTTCGTCGAGTCTCCGGTGCAAATAGGACATCATGTAGAATAAGGACCTTGCCTTCTTGCAATTCCAGGTTGCAGGTCCCAATACCCTTTACTTCTACTCGGGTATTGTTGCCTACATATATCCACCTCGTACCGATGGGAATTCCCTGAAGTTTTAAACTTACTAAGCGGAATAAATAAATCTCCAAACATACCTTGATCTCCGGATCGTTTGAGATGGTTCACAGATTCTTTGATGGAATTCTTCACGTACAAGTGGTCCAAGTTTGCTTAGGATAAGCAGACTTAATTCCACAACTTAAGGGCTTTGAATACGGTGAATGGAGAATTCCATACTATTCTCCCACAAGAATTTCTGTATATCGTGATGTGGGATTTCTGTGTTGATTGTGTTCTGGATATGTTCTGGATTGTCTTGTTATGGAGGGAGAGAGAGAGTTCTCTATTTATTTGACGGGAGTTGAAATAACTTCCCATTCAAATTCAAACTCTCCCACCAACCCATTTATCTATATGGGTTTCGGGTCAGCCCCATGGGCGACCCGTTTTATATTTCCAACAAATCCCACTCGCACATGAGGGCTGACCTCAAGCGATAACTGACTTGTATATAGTGTAACCGTATATCCAAAATATTTCATACTTGCAAATAAGTCGTGTGACCGGCGAGCACAGTAGAGTCTTCAAATGTTATACACCGGTTAAGGATATATAACAGCTCACTTCACAAATGAGGATATTCATGTCTCGCTATACCCCAGATCCCTGTTTTGATTTCACTAGTTATAACATCTCTTGATCCCTCAAAATTTTTAAGAGCATATTTAACTATTTTCACAATGTATCCACAATCGAGTTCCAAACACAATTGTCTAGCCGGTGAATACATCTCAGTGACAATCAACAGACAATCTTCCTTTCCAACCAGTAACTCTAGATTATCACCTTAGCTGCTTTCCTAGACATACACAGCAACTCCGAATCTCTCGTGGATATTGGTGATATGCTAAAGTAGCAACACTGAAGTATAGATACTATTGACAAGTAATAAGGGTATAAAATGGGATTATAAAAAAAACATCTTCAGGTCTCACACAATGAGAAAGACGGGATGTATTTCTTATTACCTATCTAAGGTCAAATTTAGTACGTGCGGTATGAAACGCATGCTACGGTACATGACTTCAATTTTGAAGCGTATGTCGTTACTTATCAACAATAGTACCGTACAGATTTAAGTTCAAATGTGTCTCAAACATTTAACTTCTGAGTTTTGCTTCTAGTGTATGCTCAATAATTTCCAGCACTGAAGCCAAAAACTCAAATCTAACTGACAAGTTCTAGTGGTGTGTGGGATCCACTACGATTATCGAATACGCATATAGTACAATCTCATCCCTGCACATTTTCCAAATGTCAGAGGCGATTGCTCGTGTGAGAGAGCCAATCTCAACTTGTCCGACATACGTTTCAGATAACAACAAACATATATGTGTTCAGCTCAGAAAACAAACTTTATCATAGCATAGAAATTAATCATTCTTACATTCAAATAAGTACATCAAATCCTACGCAGTCCCAAAGACTTAACATGATCCATAAATACATCTCTAGATATTGGTTTAGTAAATGAGTCTGCTACCATAGTATGCGTAGATATGTATCTCAGTATCATTTCCTTCTTCTCTATAATGTCACGCACAAAATTATATTTGTGTCTTTGTGTTTGGTTTTCCCACGATATTTGGGATCTTTAGTATAAGCCATGGCTGCCTGACTATTACAATAAACTGTCACAGCTCCCACATTACTGTTTATCAATCCCAAATGATTGAAAAAACGTTTTAACCAAACTGCTTCTTGAACTGCAGAAGCACAAGCCACAAACTCTGCTTCCATAGTGGAAAGAGATACACATGTTTGTTTCTTGCTACTCCAAGATATGGAGCCATCATTTAGCAAGAACGTATAGCCGGAGGTCGCCTTTCGCTCGTCTAAGTTGCCTGCCCAATCAGCATCTGTGTATCCTCTTAACCATAAATTATTCCCTTGATAGCATAAGGAATATTCTGCAGTTCCTTTTAGGTATCTGAATATCCTCTTAATAGCTTTCCAGTGCCTTCGTCCTGGATTAGATTGATACCTACTAACTAGACCCACGGCATAACATATATCAGGGCGAGTGCACATCATTGCATACATTAAACTTCTAATGGCACTAGCATATGGTACTTTGGACATATCTTGTATTTCTTGTGGAGTCTTAGGACACATTTCACGGCTTAATGATTCACCTTTTACCACGGGAGTATCAATGGGATTGCAGTTTTCCATTTTAAATCGTTCTAAAATCCTTTTAACATAAGGTTCCTGTGAGAGACCAAGTAATCTCTTAGAACGATCACGATGGATTTTTACTCCAAGTATATATTCTGCTTCTCCCAAATCCTTCATCTCAAAATTTGAGGATAACCATTTCTTAATGGTAATAGTATACTCTTTGTCGTTTGATGCTAACAAAATGTCATCAACATAGAGTGATAGAATTACAAACTTTTCTTTGGACCTTTTCACATAAACACAATGGTCTTCATCAATCATGACAAAGTTGTATGAGATTATCGCTTGATGAAATCTCAAATACCACTGCCTAGAAGACTGCTTCAATCCGTAAATTGATTTTTTTTAATTTACAGACCTTATTTTCTTGACCCTTGAGAATAAAACCTATTGGTTGAACCATATAGATTTCTTCTTCAAGTTCTCCATTGAGAAATGCGGTCTTTACGTCCATTTGATGTAATTCCAAATCCATGTTTGCTACGATGGCCAAAAGAAGGCGAGTGGAGGCAAATCTCACCACTGGCGAAAAGGTTTCTTCATAGTCAATACCCTCTTGTTGAGTATAACCTTTTGCTACCAAGCGAGCTTTATACCTCTTAATTGATCCATCAGTTTTACGCTTAATCTTGAGAACCCACTTGTTCCCAATAGCCTTTCGTCCTTGTGGGAGTTCAACTAATTCCCACACTTTGTTTGACTCCATAGACTTCATTTCTTCTTCCATTGCATTTTTCCACTTATCCTTAGCGGGACATGAAAGAGCCTCACTTACGGTTTTAGGCTCATCAATATCTTCTGAACAGGTTTCAATGATGTGCTTTTCAGACTTATCCTTACTATCAAGACAAGCCATAAAAGCATAACCCTCAATGTCGAAGTGTCGTTTTGGCATGATTTTCCTACTAGTCTTTTGAGAATGAGATTCAAAGGAATTATCTAAATTCAAATTGCTCCCACTTGGATCAAGTGGTAACGAATTATCTTCTGTTTCCATTGATCCACATCGTACGGGGCTATCTGTTGAATCTACCGACTCAAAAAGAGGTTCTTTTTCCTTTATTTCACCCCTCTTAGGAAAATCCTTTTCCAGGAAATCTGTATTTCTCGATTCAATTTCAGTTACACTTCCATACGTAACCCTTAGATTAATCAGAGTATTGTATGAAGATACATTTTCGTCCTCGAGGGCCTAACTTTCCATATTTGTTGAAAGAATCAAGAGTGTAGGCTGCACATCCCCAAGGTTGAAGGTTATCAAGGATCGGTTTTCTACCTTTCCAAAGTTCATAAGGAGTAGAAGGTACTGATTTTGTTGGAACTCTGTTCAAGATGTAAGACACAGTTAATAAGGCATCTCCCCAAAAGGAAATTGGTAAGTTAGTCTGCGTCATCATGGATCACACCATATCCAACAATGTTCTATTCCTCCTTTCTGCAACACCATTTTGTTGCGGTGTGTGTGGAATAGTCAATTGCCGTGTAATTCCTTTTTCATTACATAGATCTTTAAATTGATCTGATAGATATTCAAGCCCTTGATCAGTCCTTAGTGTTTTGATCCTTCTGTCTAATTGATTTTCAACCTCATTTATGTATCGTCTGAAACAATCCAATGCTTCAAACTTGTGTGAGATCAAATAGACATGACCAAAGCGCGTGAAATCATCTATGAAAGTAATGAAATAAGAAGCTCCATGTCTCGCTTTAACACTCATAGGACCACAAATGTCAGAGTGAATCAAATGCAATGGGTATTCGGCTAGAGTAGCCTCTCCAAATGGTTTACGTGTCATTTTGCCAGCAAGTCAGTTTTCACATACAAATAAATCAACCTTAGAGATAGGGCCTAAAAGCCCATCTCGAGCCAATCGATTCATCCTATCTTGCCCTATGTAACCTAATCTAGCATGCCAAACATCCACATCAATATTCGCATTACTAGAAGAACTTACATTAAACGAAGTACTTTGGTCCACATAGTAGTCAAACATATGCCTTTTACAATTTAACACGATAAAACCATCCCTAATATGTCCACTACCATAATATGCATCACCATAGTAAAGTTTAACGGTGTCACTAGTAAATATCAGGCTAAATCCTAACTTTAGTAGAACAACAACAGATACTAGATTTCGTCGAATCTCCGGTGCAAATAGGACATCATGTAGAATAAGGACCTTGGCTTCTTGCAATTCCAGCTTGCAAGTTCCAATACCTTTTACTTCTACTCGAGCATTGTTGCCTACATATATCCACCTCGTACCGATGGGAATTCGGCGAAAATCTACAAATGCCTCTCGGTCCCTAGTCACATGGTCTGTTGCCCCTGAGTCCACAATCCACACAGGACAAGATTCAGTTAATAAGACAGTGCTAGAGACATAAACATGACTAGATAAAACAAATACAAGTGCTACCTTGTCCTTAGGTGGCTGAGGACATTCTCGAGCAAAGTGACCTAGAGTGTCACAATTGAAGCACTTCATCTTGCCCTTATCTTTCTTTTTTCCAAACCGCTTTCTTTTGGATTTATTATTGCTGCTGCAGTTAGGATCGTTGTTCTTCTTATGCCCTTTGGCAAACCTCTTCCCTTTGTTCCTTTTGAAGTTCCACTTAGACTTAAACCCCATAGGTTTCTTGGAACTACTTTCGGCAACAAATGCACTCGCCATAACCTTTGCAGCACTAAGGCGCTCGTCTTCGAGCTCAACATGGCGTGCAACATCAGCAAAAGTTTTGATGTTGTCACTATGAGTGAGATTAACTTTCATATGCTCCCACTGCTCTGGAAGAGATCGGATCACAGCTTGAATTTGTTGCTCGTCAGAGAGGGTGTGGCCAGCTGACCTAAGTTCTGTTATCATGTTTGACATCACCCTTAAATGTTGTTTCATGTTATGATCAGGGCGTTTCTTATAGGTGTCAAACTGGATAGTCAACTGCCTTAAACGAGTGACCGATGTACCTCCATATTTTTCTCTGAGGTAAACCCAAATGTCATGAGTAGTGTTATGCTGCTCGCACTCGTGGATCAAATCATCCACCACAGAGCTCACCAGGATACCCCGGGCTGTGGAATTTTTCTTTTTCCAGGCCTGGTAAACCTCTTGGTCACTCCTCTGCTGAGCAGTATTGCCCACACCTGGATCTTCCATGATTTGGTTGATACCCTCCAAGGCATCTTGCTCATCAAGCACGTACCAAATCTTATGACGCCAAGTGTCATAGTTGTCACCGTTCAACTTTTCACCCTTGTTCAGATCAGCAATGATTGATCTAGAAGCCATGGTCTAATTGAAAGGAAGTGAGAGATTGAATGATTAATATTGCTAAACACATATCATTTTGTACAAATCATTTGACATCTACAATAATTCGAGACTAAGTTTTAAATCGACAGAGAACAATGTTCTCGATCATCATCTAACCCAAGTCTCCAAATATCATAAAGTCAAATATTTAAGTACAAAGAATCAATGTTCTAAAAGATCTTATCAACCCAAAGAACTCCCACTCGAATCAAACATAATCGATTCAATCATGCAAGAAAAATAAAAAATTGCATAACACAGAACACATATTTTCACATAAGTAATATATCAAACATTTGGATTTGCATGTGTAAATAAACATAAAATTACAATGTTACTACAACTGGAAATAAGCCACGCTAGCTAGGAGTGGAGACGATGAACATGATCAAACTTCTTCCCCTTTATAGCTTCTACCCACAACCGTCTCTCTATGCACTTTTATATTGCAAGCCATATGAATCATGACGCTAGAAAGTCTATCAATTCTAGCATATTTAAGAGGATCTTTCTTTTTATTTCTCAAAAGACCTTTCTTATTACCCTCTTCTCGAGTGCGAAGTAGAGACCGTAACCGACGTGGGTTTGAGTGCATACTTCGAAACATGGATAATTGCAACTTTACTCTTGTTTCGACTTTCCACTCTCTAAGCATTTCCTCTTTCACCACAGAAAGAGTCTTATCGCACCCAACTCTCTCACGAACTCTATAGAAAGGGAGTCTGTAACGTTTTCTTAGGGAAGCCGTCCACACTAACATTAGAGCACATTGATTGTGAAAAATGGATTGGTGTCCCAAATAGAGTAGCTCACTACTCAACCTTTCCATATTAGTAAAATGCTCCGGAACAGTATCCCATTTTCGTATCTTATAGAAAAGGAACTCTCGAGTTTTCTGAGCTCTTTGTGGGGCCACTAGATCCCTATTCCTCCCTCGGAGTATTCTCTGGGTGCGAACCATTCTTGCCATACCTTAGAAAGAATTTGAACGTCGATATTAGGATATTATATTCTAATTTTCATGTATAATGAACAAACTCAAATGCCCATATTCAAATAAATAATTACACGAGAAAACATATTTTCTCAATCGCAATTTTGGAGCACTTATTCATTTATACACAAAAATTAAATATTATATATCTAAACGACCCTCCAAAAAAAATTCTCCAAACTGTTATATATATCCTTGATATATTTGTTTTCAAATAATTCAAAAAAAAGAATGAATCCATTATGCCGAAAAAAAAGAAGGAAAAAAAATTGAAGTAATTTTCGCAACGAGTTAATAAATATATTTCGGCAATGAACAATTCACAAAGGCTCCTGTTAGCCCGCTGGTCAGGGAGGCACTTGTTGGACGCTCGGTCGCAAGTTCGACTCCCACCGATCCCAAATATTTATTTTTGATTTGTTTGGATTCATTTTCCACAATATTCAAAATCAAGGATAAGTTCAATTTTACAACCGCCATTTTCAAAATTGTTCAGTTTAGCCAAGCGGTTATTATGGGTGAGAATGGGGAGGAGGTCGTGGGTTCAAATGTTGGCAGGTGCAATTTTTTTTTTTTTTTTTTTTTGGAAATACTGTTCATCATCACTGTTCATCGTCTTCTCCAACAGATTTCTAGAAAAACGTGAAAAACTTCAAAAAATCACATAAAATTCAAATCTCAACCGTTTTTCATGAATTTTATATCGAATCGAAGCATATTGCACGAACTACACAATCACATAAGTTTCATGCCTTAAATCAAAACATACAAAACGTAACATGCTTCTCAAGATTTGATTCTCACAATCCAAAAATGCAAAATTCTCATAATATACAGATCGGATCATAACGAAATTTCACAGGCATGATTCTCAACATGAAAACATCATACAACAAGATTTTCGAAGTCTATCATGTACAAGTCGTCAATCTGCCATTTTTGCACGTTCAAGAATTTAAAGAATAAATTTCTTGATATGCACAACAAAAGCACGTAAAATCATCAGGAACACATCTTCTCATGCTCTGATACCACTGAAGATTTAAACTTACTAAGCCGAATAAATAAATCTCCAAACATACCTTGATCTCCGGATCGTTTGAGATGGTTCACAGATTCTTTGATTAAATTCTTCACGTGCAAGCGGTCCAAGTTTGCTTAGGATAAGCAGACTTAATTCCACAACTTAAGTGCTTCGAATACGGTGAATGGAGAATTCCACACTATTCTCTAACAAGAATTTCTGTATATCGTGATGTGGGATTTCTGTGTTGATTGTGTTCTGGATATGTTCTGGATTGTCTTGTTATGGAGGGAGAGAGAGATTTCTCTATTTATTTGACGGGAGTTGAAATAACTTCCCGTTCAAATTCAAACTCTCCCACCAACCCATTTATTTATATAGGTTTCGGGTCAGCCCCATGGGCGACCCGTTTTATATTTCCAACAGTCCAGAACTCGAGGCAGTGGACCTGAGGACAGGTCCTTCTTAAAGGGGAGAGGTTGTAACGCCCCGCATCTTCGTACGTGCAAGTTCGTGCCACGTGTGAGTTTAATTTCCGTATTCGTATTTAATTTCATACTTTAATTGATGTATATTCTTGTAATTTAATTCTTATTGTATGACTAATATAATTTATATGGATTTATATGAAATTATTTGACTTAAAATGCCAAGAAATGCCCTACGTGTTTATATGAATTGAATTCTTATGATTTATGAATTTATATGATGTGAATTTAATTTTGAAGTATGCTAATTTCATGGAATTAATTGAATTATATGTGATTTGGACTTAATTGAAACTTATTTAAATGTATGGGACTTAATTGAAAATAGGCTCTGGGCCTATTTGATTATTTTTGAAAGTTTGAGGACCTACTTGAAAATAGAAAACCTTAAGCTATTTTATTTTATAATTTGAGCTCGGGAACTCGGAGGTGAGTTCTGTTTTTGGCGTTGGACTCAAAACGACGATTTAGATCCAATGGAATAAGCCTTGTAATTTTTCGATGTCCTTTGACCCTCAGACAAAGCAAATTTTACGTGGTAGTTACATGGATATTGTTTGCCTTTACTCCATACTCTGCTGCTACATGCTTTAGCCGCTACTGCCCTGTTTCAGCCTGAATTTCGTTGGAAAAGAAGGACTAGACACGCCCATGTCTCAAATATGTTGTTAAGTGAGACAACCCTGTGTCTCCAGCCCTTTTTCGTGTCTGTACCGAGACACAGGTGTGTCGCTATTTTGCCTTGAGGGGAGACACGGGCATGTACTGTTTTATTCTTCGTGACCTATTCAAACGAACTCCGATTGACCTAAAATTTTGAAAACTAAAACCTTTTGAAGTCGAGAACATTCTCCAATTGGAATCACCTTAAAATTCGTCCTGATTTTTGAGATATAATCAATCCATTTTGGTGTCGCCACTTCGTCGAAAATTTGTTTTCGTTCCACTTCAAGTTTACGCCATTTTCACGTATCTTTGAAATCAAATTCAAGCCATATATCATTGAAAATATTTTCTTATGTAGTTTCATATCCAACAAACAAAACTTAATTCCCACTTCTAGAACTCGAGATATTCCCAATTTTCTACAACTTGCGCGTTTCCAAAAACTGTCAGCTTTTACCGAAATCCACTTCCTTATGTTCGTATCACTCCCTTCACTTCCGTATATGATTTAATCGATATCTTATGCTTCAAACTTGTATCCTTGATGTTAATGTCTTATTGAATGATGTGTTATATTATTTTTATGAATTTTATGGCCTGATTTACGAAGTATAAACGTGACTTTTATGCATGAATGTTAAGTGTTATATTATGACCTTCCTTGCAACCCTTGTATTCTTTATGAGCTTTAATGGATTTCTTACATTCCAACATGATCTTTATGCATTGTAACATGTATTAGGATTTATTATGAATTGAATATTGAACGAACAAACGATATTGAATGAACGAAAGCTAATGAATGGACACGATTTATTTGTGTAATGAACGAATGACTCATTTACGTGTCTAAGTGGAATTAGTTGTGCACATGAACATCTTCATAGCATATTGTTATCTCTTATGCACACCATATCACGTTAATGCATTGTAGTGAGTTATCTATGGTTCATTTGGAGTCTTGAGTCTCACGAATGCACCGTGTTGTCTTTTGTACAATTTTCCCCAGGGGACGTGCTCGGGTTCATAGGCTATCTTCAAGTCTCCTTTTCTTCTTGGCCTTGTTCGGTAAGGTGTAGCCAGGTGGATTTCTCTTCTATTAGATATAAATTAACCCGATATATCCCACGTGAAAGTTTTAAGCCAAGTATTTATATATATATATATATATATATATATATATATATATATATATATCGAGTCTTTTCAAAAGAGTCAATGATTTAACGTTAAAACCTTTTTCTGTTATGAATCCCTACCGAATCTTTTGGCGAGATCAGTGATCACACTGAATGGGGGCCCTTGGACTATGTATACGTGGCTATCCGGGGAAGCTTGGGCCGACGGTGATCCCCATGCGCTAGTTCCAACACAATGACGATGTTATCGGCCCTCACTAGGTGATTGGTGAGAAATGGGAATCTAGCTTTTGGGGCTTCATGAACCCCACTAGCCATAATGAATGGGTGGACGGTGTGTTGGCCGAGCCCGTCCACTAACCGAAGGAAAAAGATGTAATTGATTATGAATGAATGAATGATTATGAATGAAAGATTATGAATGAATGAATGATTATAAACGGTAATGAACGAATGAATGTTGTATGATCGCTAATGTAATGAATGAATAGATAATGCACACACGAGGAGAAGGTTGGAGAATTCGCCCACTCGCCGGGCTCACGTAATGAGCTCATAAATATAATGAATAAAGGAATTGACGGTTATAATCCCGCGTGTTGTTTTCGTTGTTTTCACCCACTTGGGAAATGTTTCAAAACCTCGCACGGGATTATAACTTGTATGTGTGTGTGTTTAAATTCCGTATTATTAATGTATAAGCCCTGTTTTATACCCACCAATTTAAAGACTGAACCCGACTTTGTTTTCAGTTTCTCTTGTAGGTTTTGGAGTATTAGGCGGGATATCGGGTCCGTAGAGTCTCGGGGAGTCGTGTATAGCTTTCTTTTATGTTACACTCATACCACTTGGATTGTTATTTATGATTATGAACGCCTGCGAGCGCTTTATGTTTAATTTTTTTTTTTAGACTGTAAGTTATCTGTTACGTTATTAATAAGATAATGCTTCCGCTCATGATTCTTTAGCCTGCACATATTTCCTTTAATGCTTAATTGGTTTCGAAGGTTTAACTCCCGCCTAGCATACTGAGTGAGTGAGTCCCTGTTCGCTCTGATCTAGCACGTGTATGGATTACCCATTTCATATGCGGGTCGGGTCTTAGTGTGGGGGATGTGACATCATGCGCTCGGGCGATACAAAGATACTCACCAACTCGATCAGATCAAAGTGCTTTCATCTTATGAACAGTTTGGTTCTCAACCTCCTTTTGAAATTCCAAGAATTTCTCAAAGGCTTCTGACTTATATTTCAGCAATTATACATAACCATAACAACAAAAGTCATCTATGAAGGTTATGAAGTACTGATGATTGTTTCTAGTCCTTGCAATAAGTGGTCCACAAACATTAAAATGGATCAAATCCAATAGACCTTCTTTCAGCACGTTCCATACTTCCATTAAACGGGATTTTGGGTATTTTTCCTTTAAGAGAGGATTCACAGGAAGTTAACTGTTTAAGGTCATTTTCATAAAATGATCCCAAATTAGTTAAGTTGTTAATCCTATTCTTAGAAATATTAGCTAGTCTAGCGTGCCAAAGAGTTACTGAAATTTTGTCACCTCTCTTACGTTTGTTTTCTCGTTGAATATTCAAAATAGTGGCGTTTTTAGCTAAATAGAATCCATTTTTTAATGTACCAAGTTTAAAGCCTTCACAATCAAGCATTGTAATTGAAAATATAAAAGCCTTCACAATCAAGCATTGTAATTGAAAAAATATTTCTTATCATATTTTATACAAATAGGACCTTATTCAAAACTAACATAAAATCACCTATGTAACGGCCCAATTTTCCTGCCTTTCAGGTACGCGCGCCACGCGTGTGAGTTTTGAGAGTTATGATTTATTTAATTCTTTTATTTATTAATCTATACATGTAACATCCCGCTCATCCGATATATAAGGTACGCCACGTTTCAACCTTTTTATATGTTTAATTATGTGGTTTTGTGTTTCGCGTGACCCTATTTTTTAACTCTTTTAGAGTTTAGGGGCCCCTTTGTAATTTTCTCTTTTTAGGGGTTTTTTGGTCACTGCTCGTTCAATCAAGATTTTGACCTCTTTGACCCCTTCAGCGCGTTCGGGGCATCGAGATGAGTCTGTAGACTCTAAGTTTGCCCAATTCTGACATCGTTAACCCCTTCTTTCGATCGTTTTACGCGCGTAAGGACCCGGGATAAAAGACTCGAATCCTCATTTTTCGTATCAAACGGATCAGCAGCTCTCTCTCTCTCTCCCCGCTCTTTCTCTCTCCTCTCTCACGATACACTCACATATACTCAAGGTGTGAAAACATGCACAACCCGGAACTCGGCCGTTTCTCGACCAAATTCGACGAATCAATAGTATTTCGAAGATCTCGACGACGTGGTCACCACCGTACTAAGATCTCAGACCGACGGCGACCGACGGCGGAGATAACGCTATTTTTCAGTCACGCCAGACGGGTGGTGGTGGATCGCGGCTTCACCGTCCTTTCGCGGTGGCTTCCGGCGACTTTCCGACGACACGAGCCCCATACCCAGTTAGAGGAGTTCTCGGTGCTTTGTTTGACGTCGGCGGCGTGGCCATCCGGGCCGTGACCTGTAGCGGCGAGTTTCGACGGGGCTTGATGATTCCTAAGGTTTTTCGGCCCTCTGATTCCATTTCCGGCCTTGGTTTGGCCCAATTCACGGCGTAGGTGGTGGTTCCGGCGAGGCATAGCAGCAGTTCGTGGTAGAGGTCAGCTCCGGGGATTTTTCCCGACGAATAGCTTGGGGGTTGCGAAGAGCTCGTCACGGGTAAGACAATGTCTTTTACGAATTTGATTTTCATTCATCGGTTTGGAAGTAATTGGATTTTGAAGATTTTGGGGTTTCATGTTCTTAGATCTGAAATTGGAGGAGATTGGCTTGATTTTTCCAGAAATTGATCGAGGATTTGGAACAAGCACGAGGAGTTCATGCACGAGTGATTTTTCAGGAATTTTCCGGCATGCTCCGATGGCGGCCGAGCGGCGGCCGGCCACTGTTCCGACGGCCTTCGGATAGTTTGTTCGTCTCGTTATGGTGAGTCCAATGCCACTTTCCGTTCGTCAATCGGATGCCCGGTTGATTTGTTGTGATATATTTTGTGTATTTTGAATATTTGAAATTAATTGTTTTAATTGCAATAAATCGTGTATTGTTGTAATTGTCGATCAATATGTACTCCAATATATACGAAATCATGTATTGAATGAAATGTGATATGCATGGATGTTTTGATTTGCAAATTGAATCTCGGTACGTTGAATTTATGTTAATGGTTTAACGTAGAAGGGGTGTTTGTGTAATTTCTAGAAAAATGTAAATTGGTATATCTTAAATTAAATAAACCTTATCATTTGATAAAAGGATTTGTTAATCTTGACAATTTAAACATGAGTACTATGATATAAATGATTTAAGTAAAGACTTTGCATGTAAGAAACAATTTATTCGTACGAATATGAATTGGTTATTTGATATATGAATTGATATGAAATAATGTGACTTGCATTACGTTTCCATTTTGTTTGTTTGAATTAATTGTGCATAAGAAAATCTCTTGATGTGTTTTATGAATATGTTAAACTATGTGATATTTTATTTTACACGTAATTAATATGAATTTGAAACCTACTTATGTAATTGTATTTCTTAAGTGCTCGAGCATTGTCATGCGTCTCTTGTGTGGTTGTCTAAGTCTGAGTCTGAGTCCTGTATTGTGTTTTGTGTGCTCAGTTGGTACAGGTACACCCGGGGTGGTGACAAGTGAGTCACGCAGGTTCCGGGGTGGACCATTTGCTTTGGGTTTGGCTTTGTTTGGTGCCAGGTGAGGTTAGGTTAGAGATATACCCTAATGAAATGTGCTTGTACGTGTGCATGTGATTATAAGCCTTAAGTAAATACGTGTGAATTATGGATATGTATGACTATGTTTATGTTTGAAATAAGGTATGCTTAGTATGAACCTATGTATGTGTGTATGTATGATATGTACGTATGTGTGTATGTATGATACGTATGTATGTGTGTATGTATGATATGTACGTATGTTTGTGTGTATGTATGATACGTATGTGTGTATATATGATATGTACGTGTGTGTGTATGTATGATACGTATGTATGTGTGTATGTATGATATGTACGTATGTGTATATGTGTGATACGTATGTATGTGTGTATATATGAGATATACGTATGTATGTGTGTATATATGATATTTATGTATGTGTGTATGTATAATACGTATGTGTGTATGTATGTATGATATGTACGTATGTGTGTATGTATGATACGTATGTATGTGTGTATGTATGATATGTGTGTATGTATGTGTGTATGTATGATACGTATGTATGTGTGTATTTATGATATGTACGTATGTATGTATGTACGTATGTGTGTACGTATGATATGTATGTCTGTGTGTATGTATGATGTATATATATGATACGGTTGTGATTACAAGTATGGATTCGAATGAGGTATGTCTCTGAATACAGTAAGACTTTGATTCTAATTCTGATTCCGATTATGTTTGGGCGTGTGTGTGTGTTCTGAATCCGGGATGGCTCATTTTAGGTCGACGGATGTGTGCGTGTGTTCTAAATCCAGGACGGCTCATTTTAGGTCGACGGATAGTGTGTGTGTGGGTTACGTTTGATTTCGTTATGGTAGTTTGTTACGAATTAGTTCGTGAAACGGGAGTGGATTCTTAATTAATAAAATTTGTTTGTTTTGGCCTTCGGCCTAACTCTTTTATTCCCTATATCTAGTATCACGTGTGAAATGTTTTAGAATGCAAAAACCACGCCTCGGTTCATGAACTCCCCTCTATGATATGTGTTGTGCTCTGTATATGTATGTATGTGTGCGTGTGTAGCCCCTCACTCAGTCTTTGGACTGACCCCTCCCTCTTTATGTTTTTAGTGTGCACGTTTGGCTTTGGTTTCGTTAGAGCTAGGCGGTTGAGTCAAGTCTTTTGTCTTGTTCGAGTTGGTTCGGTCTTTGTATTTGTATATGTTTTGCATTCGTTTGAATTTGATTTAAGTTGTTTAATGTATAAGTTTCATTTATTCGCTATGTTATGTCATTCTGAGCAGGTTTATGATTAGGCCTTGAATGTATGAATTTCAGGACAGGTTAGGATAGATGCTTGGATTAGATTGAACCCATTTTTGTTGTATGAATTTCGGGACAGGTTAGGACAGATGCTTGGATTAGATTGAACCCGTTTTTGTTGTATGTTACTCGGGACAGGTTAGGACAGGTTTTCCTGTTTAGTTGAACCCGTATAGTTGATGTTGAATTATTTTCTGAAACGTATGAATTATGGTTGTTGATTGAAGTTTTATTTTGGAAGTTCGTGTTTGTATCGCTTCCGCATGTCATGTTTTGCATATTTTCCGTTTGTACAGGGTTTAGGTACCGCCTAGCTTAGGTTGGATTTTCGTTTGTTACCCGTTCGCTTTGACTTGGTGCGTGTGCTGACTTTCAATTTCGTACATGTGTCGGGTCCTAGTGTGGGGGTGAGGTGCCCCACTGCTTGGGGTGCTACAATACATTTCATGATATTATATAAATTATATTCCTACGTGTTATGTGAAAATATGTGAAATTTGTATCAACTTGAGAATTATCGCATGATTGTATTTAATTGATACGTGAATTAATTGTCGAACATGTCCTAATTGCTTAATTGTACTTGATCATTTTCATAATTTAAGGACTTAATTGCATGGAATGAATTTGATTAAACTGATTATTTTCATAAGCCTGGAACCTAATTGCATTAACTTAAATTCCTTGAGGACCAAGTTGCAATTTCCCTTATTTCTCTCCCTTATCTTCACGATCAAAACATATACATACATATTGTAACGCCCCGATTTCCAGACATTCAGGTACGCGCGCCACGTGTGAGTTTTCCCGAGAGTTGGGATTCATTTTAATTCTTTTGCTTATTAAATTCCTACATTTCATGAAAATTATATGAATTATATTTCAACATGCGTACGTGAAAATATATGAAATTCGTGACAATTTGGAATCATTGCACACATTGGATTTGATTGTTGCGTGAAAGAATTGCCGAACGTGATTTAATTGTCTGTTTGTCCCTAAATGATTACTTATTTAAATGTAAGGAGCAAATTTCATGATATAGTCTTGGACTAAAGTGATTAATTAGTTAGGAATGGAACTTGATTGCATGACTTATATTTTTGAGGGACTTAATTGCAATTTGTGCATTTCATCAATTTTGAGGAGGTGAATTACGTGATTTATCTTCCTCCTTCTTCCATTTCATTCCATTTTTCATCTTATACAAAATATACACATATATTTGCTCTCATTGCTTCTCTTGATCAAACATTAACAAGAAGAAAAATTGGAGTTCATCATTTTCAAGCTCAATCTTTGGAAGAATTATGAATTTTGGAGCCTCATCATCATCCTATATTCATCTCATCTCTTCTTGTCTTCTTTTAAGGTATATATGAGATTTCTTGATAATCTTGATTTAAGCTAGGGTTAATATTTGAGCTTGATAACTTGATTAATTGTTGTTATAAGTATGATTCCATGCATTAGAAGTGAATTTGAGCATGAATTCTTGAGAATCATGAAAATATATGATGAACTCACACATAGAGTAAAGTTGATAATTCTTGAGAATCAAAGCATGAATTAAGTGTTTATGTTAGTTTTTATTGTACCTTAAGTATATAAGTACGTTCTTGACATGATTTAATGCATTTGGTGGAAGTTTTGATGATGTTTTGTTAGGTTTGAATGTAATCCAAGAGCTCCCCTATTTTCTGCTCTGTTTTGAGCTTTCTGCTCAGCGGGAACGGCTCTTCCCGTCCCCTTTGAATTCTCGGAATGGTTGTTCCCATCCTTTAAATGTTTTGGCCAGCGAGACTGAGAATGGCCCTTCCCATTTTGGCCTAAAGCCGGAACGGCCATTCCCGTCTTCAGCACTATTACAGAATTCACACGGCCATTTCTGCATTCAGGCCATTTTCCATAAATGGCCCTTACCCCTCAAACGTACTCCGATTGATCTGAAATTGGAAACGTAGAAACTACATTGAGTCTAGAGTATTCTTCAATTGGAATCACTTCAATATCATTTCTGGTTTGGGAGATATAATCGATTCATTTTGGTGTCGCCACTTTATCGGAAATCTGCATTCACTCAACTTCGAGCTTACGCCATTTTCTCCTCGCTTTGAAGTAGAATACGAGCCATATATCATCAGAAAGATATATTTGTATAGTTTCATATCCAACAAAAAAAGACCCAATTCCAACTTCTATAACTCAAGATATTCTAGTTTTCCTACAACTTGTGCATTTCCGAAAACTGTCAACTTTTGCCAAACTTTGCCAATACCCCTCTTCTTGCATTCCTTTCACTCTCTCGGCTCTCGTATGTGATTTATATGATGGGAATACTTGAATAATTGATGATTATGTGGTTATTTTACATTTTATGGTCTTTACTTACTTAAACTTAATTGTTAACTTCGTGCTTTATGTAAAACGAATTTGTATGATTACATACCTTGAATACGTGATCTCAGTGAAATTATTTATCTACTTGTAAATTATTCCATTCCATTGATAAGTATCTATATGATCATTACATGTAAGTATATGTTCATTTCATACAAGAATATGTTCATGGTTACGCCTTGCGTCATATTTGGTATCATTATTGAGTCGTATCTCATGAGTACACTATGTTTCCTTTCGTGTCCAGTTCCTCTCCAGGGCGGAGATTATTGATCAATTGAGCACGTCCATGCATCCTTGATTCGTCGTGTCGCCTGTCAGGTGAGGTTTAATTTCTAGTTACATAGAACCTATACAACCCTTACGTGAGATTTCGGCCAAAAGGTATTTATAGCTATAATTTTCCATGAAATTTACTCATGATTACAAGCAAGCCATGTTTCTTAAAAGCAAGCCATGTTCATGAAAAGCAACCCATGTATCATGCATGTTTTGGCGAGTAAGCATGATTGTTTACTTTGGGCCCGAGGGTTAGTGTATGAGCCAACCGGGAAAGCATAGGGCTGACGGGTAACTTTGCACTTCCCTCATCATGTGGGATCACCTCTGAATCTACCAGGAGGTTTGGTGGAGGAAGACATCCCGTATGTGGGAGTCATGTTCCTGACGTACACCATATCGTGGATGGTGAAGGCTCGCAACCTTCCCATCATTGGAGGGAGAAGGAGACTGGGTCGGGTCCGGCACCACGGGCTGTCCTCGGGTTACAGTATTGATTACACTCATTGATTGTACTAATTGAATACACTACCGCACTACTACACTGTAATTGAATTGCATGATCACCTATTAACTAATAAAGCAAGCATGTATTGTTCACTGTTAGTGTAAGGTTGGAGATTTGCCCTCACTCGCTGGGCTACGTATTGCATGAACTGAATTCAATGAATTATTAAATTGGATAGTCGTATTCTCAGGTGAAGAATATTCCATTCTTGAACATATATTAGTTTTCTTTCTAAAACTTTACCCGAGTTTATAACTTGCCTGATAATTGCGCTAATATTTATTTATGCCCCTCAATCAGTCTTCATGGACTGACGCCTCCACTTTTTAGGTTCTTGTAGGTGCATGCTAGGCGGGATTAGCGTCGTGTCCGGTCTTTCATTCAGGTCTTGCACGGTTCATTTCATTGTTAATATGTGTCGGGAAAATTGATGAAACATTTACGCTAGTGTTGTGATTTGGATATATTGTATCGAAGCGAATGTAAAGAATATTGTATACATTATGGTGCATGTCGTATGTTCATTAGTATTGCTTATGCCTCCGGTTAAGTTATTATGAATTGATTACGTGGTTTGGGGTTAGTCCCGCCTAGCTAGTTGCTATTTATTTTCATTGTCTCCCGTTCGCTATAGTTTAGTTCATGTATGGGTCGTCAATCTCATATGTGGATTGAGCTATAGTGCGGGAATGTGGCATCTTTGCGCTTCGGGTGCTACATCTTAGGTGGTATCAGAGCCCGATTGTAAAACCGAGGTTCTAGTGTCGTGTCGTGTCAAGTATAGGTCGTACGACATAGGAATTGATTGTTGATTTGAGAGTCTTGCATTTTATTTGAATTCCTTAATCTACTTGAATCCTTTAAATTATTGGAATTACTTGAGAACTTGTGCATTGCATTGATTTATGCTACTAATTATTGATTAGTTGATCTTGAGTTATTGGAAATTTATATGTTCAACGTGTCTATTTTGCAATTTAGTTGAACTAATTGTTATCATTTGCATCAAATTCCTGTTTTGGTGACAATTGTGTGATATGAGCATGTATTACCCACATGCATTTATCTTTAAAGGAAGTTGTGAGTTACAGGCTATGAAAATGATATCAAGCCACGGCCAATCTTTATGACACCCCAGCATACTACAAGTTCTTTTTTCTCTAACTTTGGAAGGGTAAAGAAGTGTGCCGAAAAAATTTATACAAGGATTCGAGAGCCATTATCTTTTCCCATCGGGTTAAAATTCAAGTGATGAGATTCGAAAAAGAAGAATCAAGTGTGGAAATCACTTACAAGATTCAGGAGGTTGAAAAAAATAAAATAAAATAATATTTCGAAGGTGCTTAAACTCGGGGTTTCTAGCAACAAGGAAAAGGTGATCCTTGAGGAACTAATGGTGAAAAGTCACCAAGGTTATCCACTTCAAGAAAGAAGTAAGGGAGTATGGGAATGATACACAAAGATTCAGGATCCATGGGTTGCGTAGTAGGAGATTGTGGTTTGAAAATTAGATCGGAATTTAGGTTATTCATGAGGGAAGGTTCGCACTTTTATGGAAGAAGGATGCTCAAGATTCTATGTTCTGGCGGAGTCTGTTTTCTTGATCCAAGCTGAATTATTGTGTTGCGAGGCCGAATTGGAAGATATGGAGCAACAAATAGAAGCAATAAAGAGAGGCAACGTAATAACTAGGGCGAATACCGGGACCGCTGTGGGAGATTAATTCCTTGAGAAATACCGAGACATCAATGGCATGAATATAGAGGCATTTGAATTCAAGAAGTACAATTTCATATCATAAAGCTACAGAAAGTACTACCAAGGAAATTTTGGATTAAGAAATTAGTTATGGAAGGTTCGGGAACCATTCGGACATTGATAATCGGGAAAGAGTCGGGTTCAAGAAATTTCCAAATCAAGTCATGGAAATGTCCGAGTTGGAGCCGGAAAATTTTGAAGATTTAAAAGACCGTGGGAAAATTAGAGAATGGTCAACGGTTCGAGACAAGCATGTAATTCGACCAACAAGGAATGGGTGCCGGATTAAAGTCTAACATTACTACGGTGACAGGTTCAATGCATTCATAAGCACATGCATCATATATGTATTAAATTATTTATCTTTCATTTATACATGTTACCATAGTTGTTATTCAAGATTATTCACTTAATGCGTTAAGTACATGTTCAAATTATTTAAATTTCTTTACTTATACGCATACCTTTAAATTAATATAATTGTTCCAACGTGTTGTATTTTAAATTGTTTGTAAGTGTAATATGTGCATTAACATTTTAACCGGCATGCATTATTTAGTGTTTATTGTAACAGGCTCTCTCTCCAATTTTACTTCAACTACCGTCTCAACTAAGGTTATATTGAATCAAGAGATTGGGAGAAATTTATGTTTGGGTATTATTGGGGTTATTCACGTGGAACAAGGATCATTAAGTATGTGGCTTAACTAAAAATGTAGATTTCGAGAGAAGTGAGTTGAAGAAATTGAAACTTTGATCCAAGAAAAGGGAGGAACAAGTTCGAGTATTTAGAAAATAAGTGTATCCACTTTTTTATTTTCTTAAGGGGGAGAGCCGGCCTGGAAACCATTAAAGCCGAAAGTTAGATCTCACTCGGGAAAGATGGAACTCCAAGAAAACTGATTCTTCCTAGAATCCTCTATTAGAACCATGTGAAAGAAGTCTTTAATACCTCAAATCTTTTTCTCTTCCTTACACAAAGAAAAGTCCAATCATCGGCAGCACCATTGCTTTATTACTGTTCTCAGAATGTGGGTTCTTCTGGGTTATGATCCCCTCGTAGTCTCGTATATCAATTGACTCAGTAAATGGGAAAGGATTTAACTTGGATAATATTTGGGTCAATCCCAGGTTTTAACATGTCAACCCCGATAAGAGTTTTCTTACGAAGTTGTTACTTATACCCTAGAGATGCCTGTAAATGCGACCTGCCCCTCCATGCGTGCTACCTCCGTCGCCTCTTGCTATGAAATTGATGCTCCCTTCCATGTCCACACATCGAAGAAGATTGAAGCCCTGAGAATTATAGATCGAAGATTGATCCTCTCTTTCAAGATATTTCATAGAGTTATTGGATATGTCATTAAATTTTAGGGATCAAAAGGAAGACATTCCATTAGGACCTGAGTCCTTTGGTTCCATACGAGTGCGCTACTGAATTACTCTCTCGGGATGACGATCTTGTTCTTTTTCTCCCCAAAACATTATCCTTAAATGGAAACCTTCATGAAAGTGGTAGGATAAACAAGTTAACTAAAAATAGTTGTGAGACCAAGAATGGTATTAATGGCTCTGCAGTGCTATTATCTAATGGATTAAAGGTTTAACGGATACTTCCATTTTTGGGTCCAAAAGTAAGTGTGTGAATCAACTTAAGAATGGTTTAACTAGCAGGGATTGAAATTGGCATAGAAATGTGGTGATTAAGGATGATTTATGAATTATGCGAGGAAATAGCACTAGGGCTGAGGTGGCTATCAAGAATAGAGATGTCGAACCGTGGTAGTACAGAGAGAAGCAATCTTAATTAAAGAATCAAGCACTCAACCAAACTACTACAAAATGAGAACTTCCATCCACGGTGAACGGTACACTTGAACATGCATATCACATGCATCATTTATTTTTTTATTGCCGTATATGATTTTTCATTATTATAGATTTGTATTATATAACCAATAAATTGATATAATTGATACTTTCTACTTGCTCCTTACATGATAATCGCAAAATATTTATCTAATTATTCGCCTGAATTTTATTTTGTGTGTGTGAGAGACGGGGATTCTCTCAGGGTTGGTTGCCAAGAGACGGGGTTCTCATGTTGCTTGCTCGAGAGACGAGGTTCTCTCGTCGTTTGTTTGAGAGACGGGGCACTCTCATTATTGCCTACTACTTGTTAACTTGTTCTAGTCGAAGGTTAGATTTTCTTTCGAGTGTTTAGGTTTTGGGAAGTTGAGGGTCGTGACTTGATAGCATTGAAGGAACCTTATTGATTGAAGACCTCTTTCGAACTAATCCCTGATGGGGAATGGCCAACCCGAGTGGGATGAACACGAAAGGGTGAATCCGAGGACGGATTTTCTTAAGGGGGAGAGAATTGTAACGCCCCGATTTCCAGACATTCAGGTACGCGCGCCACGTGTGAGTTCTCCCGAGAGTTAGGATTCATTTTAATTCTTTTGCTTATTAAATTCCTACATTTCATGAAAATTATATGAATTATATTTCAACATGTGTACGTGAAAATATATGAAATTCGTGACAATTTGGGAATCATTGCACACATTGGATTTGATTGTTGCGTGAAAGAACTGCCGAACGTGATTTAATTGTCTATTTGTCCCTAAATGATTACTTATTTAAATGTAAGGACCAAATTGCATGATATATTCTTGGACTAAAGTGATTAATTAGCTAGGAATGGAACTTGATTGCATGACTTATATTTTTGAGGGACTTAATTGCAATTTGTGTATTTCATCAATTTTGAGGAGGTGAATTACGTGATATATCTTCCTCCTTCTTCCATTTCATTCCATTTTTCATCTTATATAAAATATACACATATATTTGCTCTCCTTGCTTCTCTCGTTCAAACATCAACAAGAAGAAAAATTGGAGTTCATCATTTTCAAGCTCAATCTTTGGAAGAATTATGAATTTTGGAGCCTCATCATTATCCAATATTCATCTCATCTCTTCTTGTCTTCTTTTAAGGTATATATGAGATTTCTTGATAATCTTGATTGAAGCTAGGGTTAATATTTGAGCTTGATAACTTGATTAATTGTTGTTATAAGTATGATTCCATGCCTTAGAAGTGAATTTGAGCATGAATTCTTGAGAATTATGAAAATATATGATGAACTCACACATAGAGTAAAGTTGATGATTCTTGAGAATCAAAGCATAAATTAAGTGTTTATGTTAGTTTTTATTTTACCTTAAGTATATAAGTATGTTTCTTACATGATTTAATGCATTTGGTGGAAGTTTTGATGATGTTTTGTTGGGTTTGAATGTAATACGAGAGCTCCCCTGTTTTCTGCTCTGTTTTGAGCTTTCTGCTCAGCGGGAATCGGCCCTTCCCATCCCCTTTGATTTCCCGGAATGGCCGTTCCCATCCTTTGAATTTTTTGGCCAGCGAGATTGGGAACGGCCCTTCCCATTTTGACCTAAAGCCGGAACGGCCGTTCCCGTCTTCAGCACTATTACAGAATTCACACAGCCATTTCTGCATTCAGGACATTTTTCTTAAATTGCCGTTTACCCGACAAACGTACTCCGATTGAACTAAAATTGGAACTGTAGAAACTGAATTGAGTCTAGAGTATTCTTGAATTGGAATCACTTCAATATCATTTCTGGTTTGGGAGATATAATCGATTCATTTTGGTGTCGCCAATTTACCCGAAATCTGCATTCACTCAACTTCGAACTTACGCCATTTGCTCCTCGCTTTGAAATAGAATACGAGCCATATATCATCAGAAAGTTCTATTTGTCTAGTTTCATATCAAACAAACAAAACCCAATTCCAACCTCTATAACTCAAGATATTCCAGTTTTCCTACAGATTGTGCATTTCCGAAAACTGTTAACTTTTGCCAAACTTTGCCAAAATCCCTCTTCTTGCATTCCTTTCACTCGCTCGGCTCCCGTACGTGATTTATATGATTGGAATACTTGAATAATTGATGATTATGTGGTTATTTTACATTTTATGGTCTTTACTTACTTAAACTTAATTGTTAACTTCGTGCTTTATGTCAAACGAATTTGTATGATTGCATGCCTTGAATACGTGATCTCCGTGAAATTATTTGTCTTCTTGTAAATTATTCCATTCCATTTATAAGTATCTATATGATCCTTACATGAAAGTATACGTTCATTTCATACAAGAATATGTTCATGGTTACGCCGTGCATCATATTTGGTATCATTATTGAGTCGTATCTCATGAGTACACTATGTTTCCTTTCTTGTCCAGTTCTTCTCCAGGGCAGAGATTATTGATCGATTGAGAATGTTCATGCATCCTTGAGTCGTCGTGTCGCCTTTCAGGTGAGGTTTAATTTCTAGTTACATGGAACCTATACAACCCTTACGTGAGATTTCGGCCAAAAGGTTTTTATAGCTACAATTTTCCATGAAATTTACTCATGATTACAAGAAAGCCATGTTTCTTGAAAACAAACAATGTTCATGAAAATCAAGCCATGTATCGTGCATGTTTTGGCGAGTAAGCATGATTGTTCACTTTGGGGCCGAGGGTTAGTGTATGAGCCAACCGGGAAAGCATAGGGCTGACGGGTAACTTTGCACTTCCCTTATCATGAGGGATCACCTCTGAATCCACCAGGAGGTTTGGTGGAGGAAGAAATCCCATGCGTAGGAGTCATGTTCCTAACGTACGCCATGTCGTGGATGGTGAAGGCTTGCAACCCTCCCATCATTGGAGGGAGAAGGAGACTGGGGTCGGGTCCGGCACCACGGGCTGTCCTTGGGTTACTGTATTGATTGCACTCATTGATTGTATTAATTGAATACACTACCACACTACCACACTGTAATTGAATTGCATGATCACCTATTAACTAATAAAGCAAGCATATATTGTTCACTATTGGTGTAAGGTTGGAGATTTGCCCTCACTCGTCGGGCCACGTATTGCATGAACTAAATTCAATGAATTGTTAAATTGGATAGTCGTATTCTCGGGCGAAGAATATTCCATTCTTGAACTTATATTAGTTTTCTTTCTAAAACTTTACCCGAGTTTATGACTTGCATGATAATTGTGCTAATATTTATTTACGCCCCTCACTCAGTCTTCAAAGACTGACGCCTCCACCTTTCAGGTTCTTGCAGGTGCATGCTAGGTGGGATTAGAGTTGTGTCTGGTCTTCCATTCAGGTCTTGCACGGTTTATTTCGTTGTTAATATGTGTCGGGAAAATTGATGTGTTGTGATTTGGATATATTGTATCGAAGCGCATGTAAAGAATATTGTATACATTATGGTGCATGTCGTATGTTCATTAGTATTGCTTATGCTTCCGCTTAAATTATTATGAATTGATTACGTGGTTTAGGGTTAGTCCCGCCTAGCTAGTTGTCATTTATTTTCATTGTCTCCCGTTCGCTATAGTTTAGTTCATGTATGGGTCGTCAATCTCATACGTGGATTGAGCTATAGTGCAGGGATGTGACATCTTTGTGCTTCGGGTGCTACACATATACATATATCTCTTTCTTCATTCTTTCATTCAAGAAAAGTAAGAACCACTCCATCTCTCTTTCTCTCTTCAACATCGGTCCAAATCAACCATGGAGGCAAGGAAGCCAAGTCTTATCCATTTCTCTCCAAGAGATTAAGCTTCATATCATCCCTCTCTTTCCTCTTCATCTCTTCCACTTCCAAGGTAAGATCATGCATATATGTTTGAGGAACTCATGAAGTGGTGCTAGGGTTTTATGATTTGTAATGAATCCATGGATCAAGATATGTTATTTGTGAAGTATATGAGTTGATATATGCATATATAACATGAGTTGTGAAGATTGTAGCTTGGTTGATCATGGCATCCTTATAGGTTGATTAGTGAAATTGGATGATCAAGGCATGAATTGAGTGTTTATATTGATTTTAATTGTACTTTAAGTGCCTACGTATGTTTCTTACATGATTTAATGCATTTGGAAGAAGTTTTGATCATGTTTTATGGGTTTTTGTTATGGTCTGAGAATTCCCATGTTTCTGCATCTCCTGTATAGTAGGACTGGCCCTTCCCGTTCCCAGTTATTTCCCGGAACGGCCGTTCCCAACCCATTGAATGATCTAGCACGCGAGGCTGGGAACGACCCTTCCCAGTTTTGGTCTACGACCGGAACGACCGTTCCCAACCGGCAAAAATGAAAAATCTTTACAGACGCGCGGGATTAATTCGGGGAGCCAGGAACAACCATTCTCATTTTACATTGAAACCCGAAACAGTCGTTCCCATGCTCCATAGGGTGTCTGTGATTTTCTGCATGAACTTATGCAATTCAATTCCTTTACTAAGCTCTTAAATGAGCAATATTACAGGCTCATTTTATACATGATTATGTTCATGACTCCACCGTGCGTCATGATTGGTATCATTATTGAGCCTTCGCTCACGAGTACACATTGTTCCCTTTCTTGTTCAGTTCTTCTCTAGGGTGGAGATCATCGATCGAATAGGCACTATCTTGCACACTTGTCTTGTCCCGTCAATTGTTAGGTGAGGGTGTTTTTGTTCTAGTTACATACCTAAACCCTGAAACCTGCATGAATGAGTTTTGGCCTAAAAACCATGCTTATATTTATATTATTTCAAACACTGTAATCGAGTAAACGTTCATTGCAATTGAACCTACTGTTATTGTTAATTACTGACGCTTCCTGTTTTGGCGAAATATTGTACTGCACATTGATCGGGGCCCAGGGTTTAGTGTATTGAGTAATCCGGGGTATCGGGCCGACGGTGATCTCTTGCACTACCCACATTGTTAAGATGAACCCAGAATCCACTAGGAGGTTAGTGGAGGATAGAGTCTCGGTTCTTGGGGATTCATGCACCCATTGACCGTATTAATTGGATGGCAAGGGCTAGCTACCCGAACCATCACTCGGAGGAAGAAGGATGGAATGGAACTGATTGTGCTACTGAATTGACTGTATTACAATGATTGAAACATAATGATTGCATGATCGCCTTTATTAAATTGAAACCTAATTATTGTACACTGTCGGAGTTTGGTTGTAAATTGTGCAGGCTCACTCGTCGAGCCACTGATAGCCTAAATTGCAACAAATTGTATAAATTGATAGTTGTAAAATCCGAGCATTGAACCACTGATTTCTTGCCTTCACGGGAACTACTTTACCTAAAACTTTACTCGGGATTTACAACTTGCATGTGCATGATTCTATATATATGTATACCTCCTGCTCACTCAGTCTTCTAGAGACTGGCCTCTCTTTCCCCTTTTCTCCAAGTTCTTTATAGGTTATTGCTAGACGGAATTGAGTTATCGGTATTTGTTCGAGTCTTGCACTTGTATACTCATTGTATATTGTATTCGTTTATTGTATTGATGAGACGCCCTGTCCGATAGATCGTACAGGTATGCGTCACGAGAGAGTTTACCTTATTCACTTATGTGGTTTAATTTCCTTTTTATGTGTTTAATTCCAACTTTGATTGAAAATGTGACTTAATTGACTAAAACCCAAAATGGTAAAATATGAACTCTTGCATGACAACTTGAGAATGGAACTTGGATGAATTTAAATTAATTATTGGAGTTGGATTTAAATAGGACTTGGACCTATTTGTGTGTTTTGGGCCTAACTTGAATTACGTGAGTTTGGGTCATGCAAGAATTGGAGAGGTCGTATTGGTAGAGGAGGGAAGCTTAGCCCTCGATATCTTGGACCATTTGAGATTCTAGAGAGGATTGGAGGGGTGGCATATAGATTGGACCTAGCGTCGAGTTTGACTGGGATTCATAATGTGTTCCACGTTTCACAGCTTCGAAAGTTCTACCCCGATGAGTCAACGGTTTTACAGGTTGAAGAGGTACAGCTTGAGTTCGATTTGACGATTGTGAAGCACACGGTTGAGATTCAGGATCGGAAAGTACAAGAGTTGAGAAACAAGCAGATTCCCTTGGTCAGAGTGTTTCAGAGAGATCAAAAATCTGAGGAATCGACTTGGGAGACTGAGGAGAAGATGAGGAAGTTGTATCCGGAGTTGTTTCAAGCAGCGCACCTGAGCACAGGTTCTCCTGAGGGGGAGAGGTTGTGATGCCCCGTCCGATAGATCGTACAGGTATGCGTCACGAGAGAGTTTACCTTATGCACTTATGTGATTTAATTTCCTTTTTATGTGTTTAATTCCAACTTTGAATGAAAATGTGACTTAATTGACTAAAACCCAAAATGGTAAAATATGAATTCTTGCATGACAACTTGAGAATGGAACTTGGATGAATTTAAATTAATTATTGGAGTTGGATTTAAATAGGACTTAGACCTATTTGTGTGTTTTGGGCCTAACTTGAATTACGTGAGTTTAGGTAATTCGGGACCAATATGAGCTCGGGAATTCGAATTCGAATTCCGACACCACCATCGAACTTGATTCGGTGATTCGGGGTCTAACGGAATTTACTTTATATTTTTCGGAAACCGTTTAGACCTTAAACCTTTTAATCTTGACTTATTGGACCAAAAGTCATTTATTTGAGCCCAAATCCTATTAAAGCCTTTAGCCCCATATTATATCTTGGAAACCCTAACCTTGACCTAAAACTGTGATCCACCATATATATATTTTTATCTCTTTCATTCCATTTCAAACCACACAAGTTAACCTCAAAGAGAATCATGGAGAAATTTTAAGAGAAGGTCAAGACTTGAACCATCTTTCATTCTAAGAGCTCATATTCTTTGATTCCTCATTCCTTCACAAGACAAGGTAAGCTTTGGATCTCTTTTGATGAGTATTTCATTTCTATTCTTGGATTGGAGCATGAAATTGTTAGCATGAACTTGAATGATGAGATCTTGAATTCCTTGAGCAAGCCTTGATGATTTGAATGCTCCTTATGTGTCTTAGTTGCTGGAAATTCGTGTATGGAAGACTAGGAATTCATATCTTCATGTTTAAGCTTGAAATTCACGAAAATGGGTGTTTGAGATTTTGGGCAAAAACCTTCCTAAACTTGAATTAATTGATGTTTTGATGCTAAGCATGATTAATATGATGTTATACCTGAATTTCGTGATATTTTATGGTGGATTTAGTGTTGGTTTGATGATTTTTAGTGTTCCCCTTCTTCTTCCCGAAACTGTCCAGTTTCTGTTCCAGATCTATGGCCGGAACGGTCGTTCCCGTTTGTGCTTTAAGCCCGGAACGGCCCTTCCGGGCTAGGGTTTGAGTTTTGGCGGCCGAACATGGGAACGACCGTTCCCATGTGTGCTTGGTCAGGGAACGGCCGTTCCTAGCCTCGCTTGGCTTTGGCGTGGGAAGGCCCGTTCCCATGCTATGTTGTGCATGGGAATGGTCGTTCCCATGCGTCTGTGACCCCTTTTTACTTGCTTTGTCATGCGTATTTGATTCGTTTGAGTTGCTACTTGACTTGTATGATCTGATATGACTTGGAATGCATCTCTGAACCTTAATACTTCACTACTTGCATGATTTACTTGAATATTTGAATTATCCCTTGTGACCAATTTGATAAACATCATTCCATTTCGCATGTCATTCATATTTTGTACACTGTGACTCTTACTTGGTTCATGTAGAGTCTAAGTTGGGCTTTTGTATGTCTTCTCACAGAGTTTGGTGGTGCTGGTGAGGCCGAGGTTTAGAGTGTTTGGCGTTTCACACTCTCAGACTCTACTACTACGAGGTGAGGTTTAGGATTTTGTATAGTTATGCAACCTATGGCCTTTACATGCTGATTTCTACCCTTGCATGCGAGTATACCTTATTATGAGGACGTATGTGCTGGATATGATATGTTTATGACCTTTGCGTGTGTCCTGCGTGGGTGGGAGCCTTCGTGGCTTAAATTCCACAGCGTATGGATATATATAGAACCCAGTTTTGAGGCATATTAAGCTATTTTGGAAAGTTCAGTTATGTTATGATTCTGTAGCGAGTTTGCCATGATATATGGTATCTGTTTTGTTCTGTACTCTTCTGTTGTGGATCCGAGGAGCTACGGGTAATGGGGTCCCCCGGGACGGTTAGGGTCATCGGGGTTTCAACCATGTGCGTATGTTCCATTTGAGATATCATTGTGCGACTCAGGGAGATAGGGGAGGCATGATATCTTAAGCCTTTGGCTAAGGCCGGGGAGGACTCTTGTGGGTTCGCTACCCCTTGAGGTCGAGTCTATTTTAGACGGTTATATTATGGATGGTTAGGGCCAAAGCGGGGCTCTTCCATCGCTGGAGTTGAGGAGGGACTTATTTCTATATTTCTTTTTTGTTCTGTTATGAGGAGTAAAGGTGGGAAGCTCGTACTCGCCGAGCATGTGTTCTTTTTCTATTATGGAATTATGAATCGGGATAGAGTCTTTCTGGAAAATGTTTTCTAAACTTATATCTATATCTATTTGGGTTATTTCGAAATGTTTTGGTATGCAACACCAATCCCTGGTTCATGAGTCCATCCTTTTATTCTATGTTATGCTCTTTATATATATATTGTGGGTGTGCGTTAGCCCCCTCACTCGGTCAAGTTGACTGACCCCTTATTTAAACTTTTAGTTGCAGGTCTGTTGGCGTTTGCTAGGCGGGAGTGAGTCATTTGAGTTGCACTTCGTCGGTCTAGCCTTTCTAGTTGCATTTGTCTTTCATACACTTTACTTATGTTATGACTTGTAGACTTGAGATTACTTTACCATTCTGTAGCCCTGTGTGGCATTCATATTCGGCCCGGTGTGGCACTTGATGATTATTACATTATGTTGATCAGATATTCGGGACTAGGTATCTATACTAGTTGAACCCGTCACCGGTTATGTTTGATGATATTCGGGACTACGTATCTATGCTAGTTGAACCCGTCACTTGTTTTGAATGTTGATTTTAGATGGTTCCGCTATCTTGTTTTGAATGTTTGAATTGCTTTCGCACTCTGAGTTTGTCAAGTTAGATCCGCCTAGCATTGTGTGTGCATTTGTCTCCCGTTCGCTCTGATTCGGATTCGGGCATGAACTTCCATTTCATGATCGGGTCTGGGTCTTAGTGCGGGGGATGTGGCATCCTCCATTTGCGGTGTTACATCCTTAAGTGTTATCAGAGCTCTAGGTTGCAAAACCGAGCTCTAGTGTCGTGTCGAGTCAGTCTAGTGGGTACGACATAGGACAATGTGATTATATAACTCATTTACTTGAATACTTGATTATTTCTAATACTTGTATACATAAACACGCACTAATCTACATGCATTAATATTGCTTGAATCTTTGAATTTCAGGATGCCTCCTACACGCCGTGACCGAGAGGCTTCACCGGATGCTCCTAATGCGCCTTCGCCACCACCACTGAATGCGGAGAACATTGTTCAGCCACTTCTCAATCAGCTCCAACAGAATCAAAGACAGCAGACACCACCAGTTGATGGTGAGGATGGTACTATCTCAGTTGTGTATAGGGAGTTTCGGAACAACAACCCTCCTAAGTGGTTTGAAGGAGATGACATCAAGGCTGAGGAGTGGTTAGCTGAGATCAGTGGTATTTGGGAGATTTGCCATGGGAGTTCTCAGGATTGGGATGTTTGTACTGCTCGATTCATTCAGGGACAGGCAGCTAACTGGCTCAAGGGAGTTCGATCCAGACTTGAGAGGAGTGGCACGAAGTTCACTTGGGAGACTTTTGTGCATGAGTTCCACGAGAAGTTTATACCTCATATTGCACGAGAGCGCAGACTTCATGAGTTTTCTGAGCTGAAGCAGGGATCCAGATCTGTTGAGGAATACATTCTAGAGTTCGAGAGACTTGCTCCCTATGCTGCCCACATCACCGATACTGATTCGCATAGAGCCTGTCACTTCCTTCATGGGCTTCGAGAGGATATTCAGAGAGCTCTCCAGGCTGTCAATGTGAGCACTTGGGATAAGGTTACTAAGAGGGCTATTCAGGTCGAGGCTCAGAGACAGAGGTTGAGGCCCCCATCCTTCTCTTCGGGGCATGGTTCGGGTTCTGGATCGGGCAAGAAACCGCTACTCATACTTCTGCTACTGCTACACCAGCTTTTCGTCCACAGGGCTTCATTAACAAGAAGCCCAGTCCTGCTACTCCTACAGGGCCGCCAGCATTACCGGCACCAGCTCCAGCTATTTGTTCTCACTGTCAGGGTCCTCACCCGTAGGAGAGGTGTTGGAGGTATTTGGGTAGGTGTTTGGTGTGTGGTTCGCCTGATCACAAGAGGGATACTTGTCCGAGGAAGAGGCCGGCAGTTCAGGCCCGTGCTTATGCTCTGGAGGGCAAGGAGGAGGCAGCAGAGATTGATTAGAATTTAGTGGTTGAAGGTACAACATATTCATGGCATATCATTACATGAATTGTTTGATCCCGGGGCTACTCATTCTTTTATTACCCGGGATATTGTTGATTCTTTGCCTTTGCTTGCTGAGATATCTGCGCATGTGTTTGTGGTGAGTTCTCCCTTGGGGGACAGAGTGTTTCGAGAGTGTCCGGTGAGTTTTGAGGGTCGAGTTTTTCCCGCTGATCTGATTGTGATGCCGATGGGGAGGTTTAAGGTGATTCTTGGGATGGATTGGCTTTCCCGGCATGGTGCAGTTATGGATTGCCATTTGAAGAGGATTTCTTTTGATTCTGCGGTGTTTTCGGGAGAGAGTTTGGGATCGAGCCCGTTTGTATCCTTTGTTGAGGCTAGTAAGTTAGTCAGTGATGGTGCTACCAGTTTCGTTGCTTACCTTCTTAACAAACCCAAGGACCAGGTCAAACTTGAGGAGACGGAGGTCATTCGGGAGTATCTGGACGTGTTCCCGGAGAGTCTGGGGTCCTTACCACCAGACAGGGATATTGAGTTCGTAGTGGACCTCTACCCCGGAGCTGAGCCCTATTCGAAGACCCCCTACCGGATGGCTCCTGCCGAGTTGAAGGAACTGAAGAAGCAATTGGATGAGCTTCTGGTCAGCGGATACATTCGTCCGAGCACTTCTCCGTGGGGTGCTCCCATTCTGTTTGTTAAGAAGAAAGATGGGACATTAAGGATGTGTATAGACTACCGCAAGCTGAACAGGATGACAGTTAAGAACAAATATCCATTACCCCATATCGAGGAGTTGTTTGATAGCTTGCAGGGTTCGAGAGTGTACTCCAAGTTGGATTTGAGGCAGGGTTATTATCAGTTGAGGATTAAAGAGGAGGACATCTCTAAGACTGGATTCAACATGAGATATGGACACTTTGAGTTTGTGGTTATGTCGTTTGGGTTGACGAATGCTCCTGCGGTATTTATGGATATGATGCACCAGGTGTTTAGACCGTTCCTTGACAAGTTCGTGGTGATCTTTATAGACGACATCTTGGTGTATTCGAGATCGGCTGAAGAGCATGCACAGCATCTCCGGATTGTGTTGGAGATACTTAGAGAGCACAAGTTGTATGCTAAGTTCAGTAAGTGCGAGTTTTGGATTGATCGAGTCACTTTTCTGGGTCATATCATCTCAGGCGATGGAATTGAGGTCGACCCCTCTAAGATTGAAACGGTGTTACATTGGGAGAGGCCTAGGAATGCCTCTGAGGAACGGAGCTTTCTGGGTTTGGCCGGTTATTAAAGGAGATTTGTGATGGATTTCTCTACGATTGCAGCCTCGTTAACTAAGTTGACCAAGAAGGAAACAAAGTTTGAATGGGATGATAGTTGTGAGAGGAGCTTTCAGACTTTAAAGGAAAGGTTGACTACAGCACCGGTTCTTACCCTACCCGAGGGAGTTGAGGGTTACGCAGTTTATGTAGATGCTTCTAAAGAAGGACTGGGTTGTATGTTGATGCAGAATG
The DNA here is from genome assembly GCA_037501455.1 of Lantana camara. Lineage (NCBI taxonomy): Eukaryota > Viridiplantae > Streptophyta > Magnoliopsida > Lamiales > Verbenaceae > Lantana > Lantana camara. Next base: position 24,481,082 of record CM074860.1, read on the forward strand.
GTCAGGTTGTAGCTTATGCCTCTAGGAAGTTGAAGGTGCATGAGCAGAATTACCCCACCCATGATCTAGAGCTTGCAGCAGTCGTGTTTGCAGGATCTTCAGAGGTGCTTGGGTACAAAGCTTAAGTTTAGCACCGCATCACATCCTCAGATTGATGGACAATCAGAGCGGCTGATTAAGTATCTCGAGGATATGTTAAGGGCATGTGCTTTGGATTTTAAGGATAAATGGGATAAGCACTTGACCTTGGTTGAGTTTTCTTACAACAACAGTTATCAGGCTTCGATTGGTATGGCCCCTTACGAGGCACTCTATGGGAGTAAGTGTAGGTCGCCACTGTATTGGGATATTGAGGATTGGCGATTGACTAAGGAGGGTAAGCTCACGAGAGCTAAGGTCTCGTCTAAGATGGAGAAGATGGTTGAGAAGGTTAAGTTGATTCAGCAGAGAATGAAAGCAGCTCAGGATAGACAGAAGAGTTATGCGGATAAGAGGAGAAGGCCCCTTGAGTTTGAGGTCGGAGATCGTGTCTTCTTGAAGGCATCTCCTAGGAAGGGCTTTTCTCGTATTGGTAGAGGAAGGAAGCTTAGCCCTTGATATCTTGGACCGTTCGAGATTCTAGAGAGGATTGGAGAGGTGGCGTATAGATTGGACCTACCGCCGAGTTTGACTGGGATTCAAAATATGTTCCACATTTCACAGCTTCGGAAGTTCTACCCCGATGAGTCGACGATCTTACCGGTTGAAGAGGTACAGCTTGAGTCCGATTTGACGATTGTGAAGCACCCGGTTGCGATTCAGGATCGAAAAGTACAAGAGTTGAGAAACAAGCAGATTCCCTTGGTCAGATCAGAAATCTGAGGAATCGACTTGGGAGACTGAGGAGAAGATGAGAAAGTTGTATCCGGAGTTATTTCAAGCAACGAACCAGAGGATAGGTTCTCCTAAGGGGGGGAGGTTGTGACGCCCCGTCCGATAGATCGTATAGGTATGCGTCACGAGATAGTTTACCTTATGCACTTATGTGATTTAATTCCCTTTTTATGTGTTTAATTCCAACTTTGATTGAAAATGTGACTTAATTGACTAAAACCCAAAATGGTAAAATATGAATTCTTGCATGACAACTTGAGAATGAAACTTGGATGAATTTAAATTAATTATTGGAGTTGGATTTAAATAGGACTTGGACCTAATTGTGTGTTTTGGGCCTAACTTGAATTACGTGAGTTTGGGTCATTCGGGACCAATATGAGCTCGGGAATTCGAATTCGAATTCCGACACCACCATCGGACTTGATTCGATGATTCGGGTCCAACGAAATTTACTTTATATTTTTCGGAAACCGTTTAGACCTTAAACCTTTTAATCTTGACTTATTAGACCAAAAGTCATTTATTTGAGCCCAAATCCTATTAAAGCCTTTAGCCTGATATTATATCTTCGAAACCCTAACCTTGACCTAAAACTATTAGCCACCATATATAAAGTTTTATCTCTTTCATTCCATTTCAAACCACACAAGTTAACCTCAAAGAGAATCATGGAGAAATTTCAAGAGAAGATCAAGACTTGAACCATCATTCATTCTAAGAGCTCATATTCTTTGTTTCCTCATTCCTTCACAAGACAAGGTAAGCTTTGGATCTCTTTTGATGAGTATTTCATTTCTATTCTTGGATTGGAGCATGAAATTGTTAGCATGAACTTGAATGATGAGATCTTGAATTCCTTGAGCAAGCCTTGATGATTTGAATGCTCTTTATGTGTCTTAGTTGCTGGAAATTCGTGTTTGGAAGACTAGGAATTCATATCTTCATGTTTAAGCTTGAAATTCATGAAAATGGGTCTTTGAGATTTTGGGCAAAAACCTTCCTAAACTTGAATTAATTGATGTTTTGATGCTAAGCATGATTAATATGATGTTATACCTGAATTTCGTGATATTTTATGGTGGATTTCGTGTTGGTTTGATGATTTTTAGTGTTCCCCTTCTTCTTCCCGAAACTGTCCAGTTTCTGTTCCAGATCTATGGCCGGAACGGTTGTTCCCGTTTGTGCTTTAAGCCCGGAACGGCCCTCCGGGGCTAGGGTTTGAGTTTTGGCGGCCGAACATGGGAACGACCGTTCCCATGTGTGCTTGGTCTGGGAAAGGCCGTTCCCAGCCTCACTTGGCCTTGGCGTGGGAAGGCCCGTTCCCCCGTTCCGATCCTATATTGTGCATGGGAATGGTCGTTCCCATGCATCTGTGACCCTTTTAACTTGCTTTTTCATACGTATTTGATTCGTTTGAGTTGCTACTTGACTTGTATGATCCGATATGACTTGGAATGCATCTCTGAACCTTAATACTTCACTACTTTCATGATTTACTTGAATATTTGAATTATCCCTTGTGACCAATTTGATAAACATCATTCCATTTCACATATCATTCATACTTTGTACGCCGTACGTCTTACTTGGTTCATGTAGAGTCTAAGTTGGGCTTTTGTATATCTTGTCACAGAGTTTGGTGGTGCCGGTGAGCCCGAGGTTTAGAGTGTTTGGCGCTTCACACTCTCAGACTCTACTACTACGAGGTGAGGTTTAGGATTTTGTATAGTTATGCGACCTATGGCCTTTACATGCTAATTTATACCCTTGCATGCGAGTATACGTTATTATGAGTACGTATGTGCTGGATATGATATGTTTATGACCTTTGCGTGTGTCCTGCATGGGTGGGAGCCTTCGTGGCTTAAATTCTACAGCGTAAGGATATATATAAAAACCAGTTTTGAGACATATGTAAGCTATTTTGGAAAGTTCAGTTATGTTATGATTCTGTAGCGAGTTTGCCATGATATATGGTATCTGTTCTGTTCTGTACTGTTCTGTTGTGGATCCGAGGAGCTACGGGTAATGGGGTCCCCCGGGACGGTTAGGGTCGTCGGGGTTTCAACCATGTGCGTATGTTCCATTTGAGATATCATTGTGCGACTCAGGGAGATAAGGGAGGCGTGATATCTTGAGCCTTCGGCTAAGGCTGGGGAGGACTCTTGTGGGTTCGCTACCCCTTGAGGCCGATTCTATTTTAGACGGTTTTATTATGGATGGTTAGGGCTAACGCGGGGCTCTTCCATCACTGGAGTTGAGGAGGGACTTATTTCTATATTTCTGTTTTGTTCTGTTATGAGGAGTAAAGGCGTACTCGCCGAGCATGTGTTCTTTTTCTATTGTGGAATTATGAATCGGGATAGAGTCTTTCTAGAAAATGTTTTCTAAACTTAGATCTATATCTATTTAGGTTATTTCGAAATGTTTTGGTATGCAACACCTGTCCCCGGTTCATGAGTCCATCATTTTATTCTATGCTATGCTCTTTATATATATATTGTGGGTGTGCGTTAGCCCCCTCACTCGGTCAAGTTGACTGACCCCTCATTTAAACTTTTAGTTGCAGGTCTGTTAGCGTTTGCTAGGCGGGAGTTAGTCCTTTGAGTTGCACTTCGTCGGTCTAGCCTTTCTACTTGCATTTGTCTTTTATACACTTTACTTATGTTATGACTTGTAAACTTGAGATTACTTTACCTTTCTGTAGCCCTGTGTGGCATTCATATTCGGCCCTATGTGGCACTTGATGATTATTACATTATGTTGATCAGATATTCGGGACTAGGTATCTATACTAGTTGAACCCGTCACCTGTTATGTTTGATGATATTCGGGACTAGGTATCTATGCTAGTTGAACCCGTCACTTGTTTTGAATGTTGATTTTAAATGCTTCCGCTATCTTGTTTTGAATGTTTGAATTGCTTTCGCACTCTGAATTTGTCGAGCTAGATCCACCTAGCATAGTGTGTGCATTTGTCTCCCGTTCGCTTTGATTCGGATTCGGGCATGAACTTCCATTTCATGACCGTGTCTGGGTCTTAGTGCAGGGGATGTGGCATCCTCTGTTTGCGGTGTTACATCCTTAAGTGGTATCAGAGCTCTAGGTTGAAAAACCGAGCTCTGGTGTCGTGTTGAGTCAGTCTAGTGGGTACGGCATAGTACAATGTGATTATATGACTCATTTAATTGAATAATTGATTATTTCTAATACTTGTATACATAAACACGCACTAATCCACATGCATCAATATTGCTTGAATCTTTAAATTTCAGGATGCCTCCTAGACGCCGTGACCGAGAGGCTTCATCGGATGCGCTTAATCCGTCTCCGCCACCACCACTGAATGCGGAGAACATTGTTTAGGCACTTCTCAATCAGCTACAACAGAATCAAAGACAGCAGACACCACCAATTGATGGTCAGGATGGTACTATCTCAGCTGTGTATAGGGAGTTTTAGAACAACAACCCTCCTAAGTGGTTTGGAGGAGATGACATCAAGGCTAAGGAGTGGTTAGCTGAGATCAGTGGTATTTGGGAGATTTGCCCAGGGAGTTCTCAGGATAGGGCTGTTTGTACTACTCGATTCATTCAGGGACAGGTAGCTAACTGGCTCAAGGGAGTTCGATCCAGACTTGAGAGGAGTGGTACGGAGTTCACTTGGGAGACTTTTGTGCATGAGCTCCACGAGAAGTTTATACCTCATAGTGCACGAGAGCACAGACTTCAGGAGTTTTCTGAGCTGAAGCAGGGATCCAGATCTGTTGAGGACTACATTCTAGAGTTCGAGAGACTTGCTCCCTATGCTACACACATCACCGATATTGATTCGTATAGAGCCCGTCACTTCCTTCATGGGCTTCGAGAGGATATTCAGAGAGCTCTTCAAGCTGTCAATGTGAGCACTTGGGAAAAGGTTACTAAGAGGGCTATTCAGGTCGAGGCTCAGAGACAGAGGTTGAGGCCCCCATCCTTCTCTTCGAGGAATGGTTCGGGTTCTGGATCAAGCAAGAAGCCCGCTACTCATACTTTTGCTACTGCTACACCAGCTTTCCGTCCACAGGGCTTCATTAACAAGAAGCCCTGTCCTGCTGCTCCTACAGGGCCGCCAGCATTACCGGCACCAGCTCCAGCTATTTGTTCTCACTGTCAGGGTCCTCACCCGTTGGAGAGGTGTTGGAGGTATTTGGGTAAGTGTTTGGTGTGTGGTTCGCCTGATCACAAGAGGGATACTTGTCTGAGGAAGAGGCCGGCAGTTCAGGCCCGTGCTTATACTCTGGAGGGCGAGGAGGAGGCAGCAGAGATTGATCAGAATGCAGTGGTTGAAGGTATAATACATATTCATGGCATATCATTACATGTATTTTTTGATCCCGGGGCTACTCATTCTTTTATTGCCCGGGATATTTTTAATTCTTTGCCTTTGCTTGCTGAGATATCTGCACATGTGTTTGTGGTGAGTTCTCCCTTGGGGGGGGGGGGGGAGCTTGGAGAAGGACAGAGTGTTTCGAGAGTGTCCGGTGAGTTTTGAGGGTCGAGTTTTTCCCGCTGATCTGATTGTGATGCCGATGGGGAGGTTTAAGGTGATTCTTGGGATGGATTGGCTTTCTCAACATGGTGCAGTTATGGATTGTCGTTTGAAGAGGATTTCTTTTGATTCTGTGGTGTTTTTTGGAGAGAGTTTGGGATCCAGCCCGTTTATATCCTTTGTTGAGGCTAGTAAGTTAGTCCGGGATGGTGCTACCGGTTTCGTTGCTTACCTTCTGAACAAACCCAAGGACCAGGTCAAACTTGAGGAGACGGAGGTCGTTCGAGAGTATCTGGATATGTTCCCGGAGAGTTTGGGGTCCTTACCACTAGACAGGGATATTGAGTTCGTAGTGGACCTCTACCCCGGAGCTGAGCCCTATTCCAAAACCCCCTACCGGATGGCTCCTGCCGAGTTGAAGGAACTGAAGAAGCAGTTGGATGAGCTTCTGGTCAGCGGATACATTCGTCCGAGAACTTCTCCATGGGGTGCTCTCATTCTGTTTGTTAAGAAGAAAGATGGGACATTAAGGATGTGTATAGACTACCGCGAGCTGAACAGGATGACAGTTAAGAACAAATATCCATTACCCCATATCGAGGAGTTGTTTGATAGCTTGCAGGGTTCGAGAATGTACTCCAAGTTGGATTTGAGGCAGGGTTATTATCAGTTGAGGATTAGAGAGGAGGACATCTCTAAGACTGGATTCAACATGAGATATGGACACTTTGAGTTTGTGGTTATGTCGTTAAGGTTGACGAATGCTCCTGCGGTATTTATGGATATGATGCACCAGGTGTTTAGACCGTTCCTTGACAAGTTCGTGGTGATCTTTATAGACGACATCTTGGTGTATTCGAGATCGGCTGAAGAGCATGCACAGCATCTCCGGATTGTGTTGGAGATACTTAGAGAGCACAAGTTGTATGCTAAGTTTAGTAAGTGCGAGTTTTGGATTGATCGAGTCACTTTTCTGGGTCATATCATCTCAGGCGATGGAATTGAGGTCGACCCCTCTAAGATTGAAACGGTGTTACATTGGGAGAGGCCTAGGAACGCCTCTGAGGTACGGAGCTTTCTGGGTTTGGCCGGTTTTTATAGGAGACTTGTGATGGATTTCTCTAAGATTGCAGCCCCGTTAACTAAGTTGACCAAGATGGAAACCAAGTTTGAATGGGATGATAGTTGTGAGAGGAGCTTTCAGACTTTAAAGGAAAGGTTGACTACAGCACCGGTTCTTACCCTACCCGAGGGAGTTGAGGGTTATGCAGTTTATGTAGATGCTTCTAAAGAAGGACTGGGTTGTATGTTGATGTAGAATGGTCGGGTTGTAGCTTATGCCTCTAGGAAGTTGAAGGTGCATGAGCAGAATTACCCCACCCATGATCTAGAGCTTGCAGCAGTCGTGTTTGCATTGCCTAAGGGGCGCCACTATCTCTACGGTGCTACACTTGAGGTATTCTCGGATCATAAGAGTCTTCAGTACTTGTTCAAGCAGAAAGAGCTTAACTTGAGACAGAGGAGATGGGTTGAGTTCTTAAAGGACTATGATTGCACGATTCAGTACCATCCGGGTAAGGCAAATGTGGTTACCGACGCGTTGAGCATGAAGGTCAGTATTTCGAGTTTGGTGGAAAGGTTTTCTGAGCAGAGTTCAACTGTTTTGGTTTCGGTGGCTAGGTTAGCCAACATCACGGTTCAGCCTGATTTGAAGCAGAGATTATTGGAGGCTCAGTCTACGGATCCCGAGATTCTGAGATTGGTTGCTCGTTCTAGAGATGATCCAGAGACTAAGTTTGGGTTTGATGATTCTAGTTTGTTCAGGTTCAAGGCAAGAGTGTGTGTGCCTAACCAGCTCATGAGGGTAATACTTGAGGAGGCGCACCGCTCTGGTTATTCCATCCACCCAGGAGGTAAGAAGATGTACCGGGACTTGAAAGAGTTATATTGGTGGAGTGGTATGAAGAGGGATGTCGCATTCTTTGTGAAGCGGTGTCTGACATGCCAGATGGTTAAGGTAGAACATCAGAAACCGGGAGGTACTCTCCAACCACTTCTGATACCGGAGTGGAAGTGGGAGCAGGTGACTATGGACTTTGTGTCCGGCCTACCGAGGTCTAGGAGAGGATTCGACGGGATTTGGGTAGTGATAGACCGTTTGACTAAGTTTGCCCATTTCCTTAAGGTTCGAATGGCGGATAAGGTACCTAAGTTGGATGAATTGTATTGTAATGAGATAGTGAGACTACATGGAGTTTCGGCTAGCATCGTGTCAAATCGGGATCCTCGGTTTACAGCTAACTTTTGGCAGGATCTTCAGAGGTGCTTGGGTACAAAGCTTAAGTTTAGCACCGCATCACATCCTCAGACTGATGGACAATCAGAGCGGCTGATTAAGTATCTCGAGGATATGTTAAGGGCATGTGCTTTGGATTTTAAGGATAAATGGGATAAGCACTTGACCTTGGTTGAGTTTTCTTACAACAACAGTTACCAGGCTTCGATTGGTATGGCCCCTTATGAGGCACTCTATGGGAGGAAGTGTAGGTCGCCACTGTATTGGGATATTGAGGACTGGCGATGGACTAAGGAGGGTAAGCTCACGAGAGCTAAGGTCTCGTCTAAGATGGAGAAGATGGTTGAGAAGGTTAAGTTGATTCAACAGAGAATGAAAGCAGCTCAGGATAGAAAGAAGAGTTATGCGGATAAGAGGAGAAGGCCCCTTGAGTTTGAGGTCGGCGATCATGTCTTCTTGAAGGCATCTCCTAGGAAGGGCTTTTCTCGTATTGGTAGAGGAAGGAAGCTTAGCCCTCGATATCTTGGACCGTTTGAGATTCTAGAGAGGATTGGAGAGGTGGCGTATAGATTGGACCTACCGCCGAGTTTGACTGGGATTCATAATGTGTTCCACGTTTCACAGCTTCGGAAGTTCTACCCCGATGAGTCGACGGTTTTACCAGTTGAAGAGGCACAACTTGAGTCCGATTTGACGATTGTGAAGCACCCGGTTGAGATTCAGGATCGGAAAGTACAAGAGTTGAGAAACAAGCAGATTCCCTTAGTCAGAGTGTTATGGCGAGATGAGAAATCAAAGGAATCGACTTGGGAGACTGAGGAGAAGAGGAAGTTGTATCCGGAGTTGTTTCAAGCCGCGAACCTGAGGATAGGTTCTCCTAAGGGAGGGGAGGTTGTGACGCCCCGTCCGATAGATCGTACAGGTATGCGTCACGAGAGAGTTTACCTTATGCACTTATGTGATTTAATTTCCTTTTTCTGTGTTTAATTCCAACTTTGATTGAAAATGGGACTTAATTGACTAAAACCCAAAATGGTAAAATATGAATTCTTGCATGACAACTTGGGAATGAAACTTGGACAAATTTAAATTAATTATTGGAGTTGGATTTAAATAGGACTTGGACCTATTTGTGTGTTTTGGGCCTAACTTGAATTACGTGAGTTTGGGTCATTCGGGACCAATATGAGCTCGGGAATTCGAATTCGAATTCCGACACCACCATCGGACTTGATTCGATGATTCGGGTCCAACCGAATTTACTTTATATTTTTCGAAAACCGTTTAGACCTTAAACCTTTTAATCTTGACTTATTGGACCAAAAGTCATTTATTTGAGCCCAAATCCTATTAAAGCCTTTAGCCTGATATTATATCTTGGAAACCCTAACCTTGACCTAAAACTATTAGCAACCATATATATAGTTTTATCTCTTTCATTCCATTTCAAACCACACAACTTAACCTCAAAGAGAATCATGGAGGAATTTCAAGAGAAGATCAAGACTTGAACCATCTTTCATTCTAAGTGCTCACATTCTTTGATTCCTCATTCCTCATTCTAAGTGTTCCCCTTCTTGTTCCCGAAACTGTCCAGTTTCTGTTCCAGATCTATGGCCGGAACGGCCGTTCCCGTTTGTGCTTTAAGCCCGGAACGACCCTTCCGGGCTAGGGTTTGAGTTTTGGCGGCCGAACATGGGAACGACCGTTCCCATGTGTGCTTGGTCTGGGAATAGCCGTTCCCAGCCTCACTTGGCCTTGGCGTGGGAAGGCCCGTTCCCCCGTTCCCATGCTAAGTCATGCATGGGAATGGCCGTTCCCATGCGCCTGTGACCCTTTTTACTTGCTTTTTCATACGTATTTGATTCATTTGAGTTGCTACTTGACTTGTATGATCCGATATGACTTGGAATGCATCTCTGAACCTTAATACTTCACTACTTTCATGAATTACTTGAATATTTGAATTATCCCTTGTGACCAATTTGATAAACATCATTCCATTTCGCATGTCATTCATACTTTGTACGCTGTGCGTCTTACTTGGTTCATATAGAGTCTAAGTTGGGATTTTGTATGTGTTGTCAAAGAGTTCGGTGGTGCCGGTGAGCCCGAGATTTAGAGTGTTTGGCGCTTCACACTCTCAGACTCTACTACTAAGAGGTGAGGTTTAGGATTTTGTATAGTTATGCGACCTATGGCCTTTACATGCTTATTTCTACCCTTACATGCGAGTATACCTTATTATGAGTACGTATGTGCTGGATATGATATGTTTATGACCTTTGCGTGTGTCCTGCGTGGGTGGGAGCCTTCGTGGCTTAAATTCTACAGCGTAAGGATATATATAAAAACCAGTTTTGAGGCATATGTAAGCTATTTTGGAAAGTTCAGTTATGTTATGATTCTGTAGCGAGTTTGCCATGATATATGGTATCTGTTCTGTTCTGTACTGTTCTGTTGTGGATCCGAGGAGCTACGGGTAATGGCGTCCCCCGGGACGGTTAGGGTCGTCGGGGTTTCAACCATGTGCGTATATTCCATTTGAGATATCATTGTGCGACTCAGGGAGATAGGGGAGGCGTGATATCTTGAGCCTTCGGCTAAGGCCGGGGAGGACTCTTGTGGCTTCGCTACCCCTTGAGGTCGAGTCTATTTTAGACGGTTTTATTATGCATGTTTAGGGCCAACGCGGGGCTCTTCCATCACTGGAGTTGAGGAGAGACTTATTTCTATATTTCTATTTTGTTCTGTTATAAGGAGTAAAGGTGGGAAGCTCGTACTCGCCGAGCATGTGTTCTTTTTCTATTGTGGAATTATGAATCGGGACAGAGTCTTTCTGGAATATATTTTCTAAACTTATATCTATATCTATTTGGGTTATTTCGAAATGTTTTGGTATGCAACACCTATCCCCGGTTCATGAGTCCATCATTTTATTCTATGCTATGCTCTTTATATATATATATATATTGTGGGTGTGCGTTAGTCCCCTCACTCGGTCAAGTTGACTGACCCCTCATTTAAACTTTTAGTTGCAGGTCTGTTGGCGTTTGCTAGGCGGGAGTGAGTCCTTTGAGTTGCACTTCATCGGTCTAGCCTTTCTAGTTGCATTTGTCTTTCATACACTTTACTTATGTTATGACTTGTAGACTTGAGATTACTTTACCTTTCTGTAGCCCTGTGTGGCATTCATATTCGGCCCTGTGTGGCACTTGATGATTATTACATTATGTTGATCAGATATTCGGGACTAGGTATCTATACTAGTTGATCCCATCACCTGTTATGTTTGATGATATTCGGGACTAGGTATCTATGCTAGTTGAACCCGTCACTTGTTTTGAATGTTGATTTTAAATGCTTCCGCTATCTTGTTTTGAATGTTTGAATTGCTTCCGCACTCTGAGTTTGTCGAGTTAGATCCGCCTAGCATTGCATGTGCGTTTGTCTCCCGTTCGCTCTGATTCGGATTCGGGCATGAACTTCCATTTCATGACCGGGTCTGGGTCTTAGTACGGGGGATGTGGCATCCTCCGTTTGGGGTGTTACAATTGACCTATCTATTTTACCGGATTGAACTCGGGATAGGCTTCTAGGGCTTTAGTTGAACCAGTATTGTATTATCGCCTCGTATTGAATCGGGACAGGTTAGGATAGGTGTCTTGCTTAGTGGAACCCGTTTTTACTTTTCCGTTGAAGTTGCATTTATTTTCTTGATATTGAATGAGTAATGGCCTTGCTTTAGCATCTTTGTTACGGTTGATCTGTTCCAGGGTTAGATTCCGTCTAGCTAGGACAGTCTTTTCATTGTCTTCCGTTCGCTGTGAGTTTGGTTTATGTATGGATCAGCCATTTCATATGTGGACCGAGCTCATAGTGCGGGGGATGTGGTGCTCTCGTTCCGAGTGCTACATCTTAAAGTGGTATCAGAGCTCCAGGTTGCAAAATCGGTGTTCTAGTGTTGTGTCGTGTCAAGTCTAGGTTGTACGGCTTAGGAACTACTTGATAACTTGTGCATTGCATTGATTCTTGCCACTAATTGTTGATTGATTGACCTTACATTGCTTGAATTTTATATGATCAACGTGTTTTACATTAAACCTTGTTGAGTTATTTGTTGCATTTTGCATCGAATCCATGTTCTTGGTATCAATTATGTGGTATGAGCATGTACTAACCACATGCATTTATTTCAAACTGAGTTATGATTTATAGGTTATGAAGATAATATCAAACAACGACCGATCTCTGCGACAATAATAAACTATCTGCAGCCTTACTTTTAACCGTGGAAGATGTAAAGAATGTACCGGGATTATACACGAGAATTTAAGGAGTCATAGCCTTTCCTAACTAGCTATGGTTCGAGTGATAAGATCCGGAATAGAAGGATCAATTATGGGAATAATTTACAAGTTCTATTAAAACTGGTGGATACTTGACGAGATAGTGGTAGGGTGTGCTGTCTACAACTCGCAAGAGCAACATTCACATACCTATATTGCAAGAGTCACTTCAACTAAATTTCATAGGATTTTCGCTTTCAAGAGAGAAGTGAATAAAATTTTGAAGATGTTTAGATTCGAGGTCTCTATCAACAAGGAGGCGATGATCTTCAAGAGAATTAACGGTAAAGTAGGCTGGGGGTTGATAAGCAACAAAGATTGTCCAACTCGAGAAAGAACCAAAGGAAAATATGGGAAGAGTTATAAATCGGGGATTAGATCGACAAAGAAGGATGAAGAGACTAAGAAGAAAAGAATTGAGAATACTTCGGATTTAAAGTCCATGGAAAGCTAAAATGCTAAAGGTTCTACTTTAGGATAAGTTGGAATTTATTTTCCAGATCTAAGCTGAATTGTCATGTTGTGAGTGCAAATTGGGAAATATGGAGCAACAAATGAAAATGATAAAGAAAGGCAAAGAACTACCTGGAGGGAATTATGTGCTCAAGTGTAATTAATTAGAGGGTGAGTTCGTTCAACTATCCGGACTCATAAAGAATAAACCGAGGAAGCTTTGATCAAGATAACAACTATGGTGAAGACTAGGACAACATTTAGATATTAATTATTTGAAAGGAGGCAATAATCACAATCTCGGACCATAAAGTTAAACAAAGGATACAAGGAAATTGTGATTAAGAAGATAACTATGGTGAAGGTTCGGGCAACACTTAGAGATCGATAATTGGAAAAGAATTGGGTTCAAGAAATTTCAATCTCGAGTCGCAGAAAGGTACCAGTTGATGTTAGAGCATTTTGAAGATTGAAAGACAATGGAAAAACAAGAGATGATCAACAATTTAAGACAAGCTTGTAATTCACCAAACAAGGAATAAGTGTTGGGCTAAAGTTTATCATTACTACAGTGACAGGTTCAATACATTCATAAGCACGTGATCATACATTGCTTCAAATTGTTTAAATTTCGTTATTTATATACGCATATCTAATTGATATAATTGCTCCAACGTGTTGCATTTTAATTATTTACAACTGTGATATGTGCATTGGCAATTTAAACCAACATACATTCTAGTGTTTACTTGTTAGGAATTCTCTCCACCTCACCTATCAAGCGTTACTCCAACTGAGCCACATTCGAATCATGATAATGAGAGACAGTTGGGTCGCAAAGTGTGGATAAAAGGAGGAAGAGCAATTTCAAGGTCGGAAAAAAAAAATAGCCAGGGTTTTGGAATGGAAGAAGTAGGTTGCTATTTCTAACAACTGCTTCAAAGTAAACGTGGAAAAAAATTTACCGGACAGGTGGCATGATTAGAACCATTCATATCAAGGAAGTTAAATTGAAGAGATCGAGAATCTTCAAATTAGAGGTGGTGTCACGAGTCCACCGAATAAGAATGGGAATTCTTAAGGGGGAGAGTCGACTGGGAGTTGATTTAAAATTTAGAATTATGCTTGAATGGGCTACTTCTAATAAGAGCAACAAAAATACAAGGTCCGCAAACAACGTGAATTCTCAGAAGTAGTAAAAAGGGAAGAATTGGAAGATTTTGACGCTGGATAACCTTCAAGATCGGGGTGAGAAAATTTTGAAAATAATTTCGGAAAGGGTAAGTGCTTCAAGGGTCGAAAATAGGGTATTCAAGAAATGATGGGAGATTTAGTACTGCATTCAAGTCCAAACCGAGGTGGATGAGGCTTCGAAAACAATATTGTAGGAAATAGGTATTTCAAGAGATGAAGATATAGATTCAAGGAATGTTTGGGAATTAACTCGACAAGAAGAGGTAACGGATGATCAAGGGTAACTTCAGTTGCAAGATCAACGCCGTTAGTTTTGTATCACGGGACCATACAAATTCCCTTTTTCAAGATTGAAAGGGCAGTGTTTCGTGTAACGTGTTCTGTGCCTTGAAGAATTTCAAGAATTAGTAAGGAGAATATTGGATTAGAGGCTAGACTTCGAGTTATTAAATAACTAGCCCGAGCATCCGAGAAAGTTGATTATAATTCGTGACGAAGGATGAGTGAGTTAAGGGAGCACACACTTTAAAGTAGAACGTCGGACCTTGTTATTTAATAAGGAAAAGAAGATCGATCATGGGATATAAACTGGGTGATCATCAAAGGATCAGATATTTTGGGAAATTCGAGGCTTGGCACTATGGTTCGATGAATCTACCACCAAAGAATCAAGTATTAAATCAAATCAATCCATTGAATTTAAACATACATATCACTTGCAGCATGCATTTTATTATTATTGAATATGATTCCTTGTTATTTGTTAATTGCTTTTGTATGACTAATTGACGTATTTGATCTCTTCTACCTGCTCTTTACGGGACAGTTTGTGTGAGTGTTTATTTAATTGCTCTCTTGGGTTGTGTTGGGTGGTTGAGAGACGGGGTTCTCTCGTTGGTTGTTTGAGAGACGGGGTTCTCTCGATGCTTTCTTGAGAGACGGGGCTCTCTCCTTGTTACTTGCTACTTGTTTAAGTTGCTCTAGCGATAGTTTAGATTTTTCGAGTGTTTAGGTTCCGGTGAGTTAAGGGTCGTGACTTAATCACAATGAGAGACCCTTGTTACTTGAAGGCCTTTTCCGAACTAATTCCTGACGGGGAGTTGCTAACCCCGCGTGGGATGAACACGGGAGAGTTTGCTCAGGAATCTGGAACCCGAGGTAGTGGACCTGGGGACCAGGTCCTCTTAAGGGGGAGAGATTATAATGCCCCAATTTTCCAGCCTTTCAGGTACACGCGCCACGCGTGTGAGTTTTGAGAGTTAGGATTTATTTAATTCTTTTATTTATTAATCTATACATTTCATGATAGTATATAAATTATATTCCTACGTGTTATGTGAAAATATGTGAAATTTGTATTAACTTGAGAATTTTCGCATGATTGTATTTAATTGATACGTAAATTAATTGTCGAACATGTCCTAATTGCTTAATTGTACTTACTTGATCATTTTCATAATTTAAGGACTTAATTACATGGAATGAATTTGATTAAACTGATTATTTTCAAACCTAATTGCATTAACTTAAATTCCTTGAGGACCAAGTTGTAATTTTCCTTATTTCTCTCCCTTATCTTCACGATCAAAACATATACATACATATACACATATCTTTTTCTTTATTCTTTCATTCAAGAAAAGCAAGAACCACTCCATCTTTCTTTCTCTCTTCAACATCGGTCCAAATCAACCATGGAGGCAAGGAAGCCAAGTCTCATCCATTTCTCTCCAAGAGATTAAGCTTCAAATTATCCCTCTCTTTCCTCTTCATCTCTTCCACTTCCAAGGTAAGAGTATGCATATATGTTTGAGGAACTCATGAAGTGGTGCTAGGGTTTTATGATTTGTATTGAATCCATGGATCAAGATGTGTTATTTGTGAAGTATATGAGTTGATATATGCATATATAACATGAGTTGTGAAGATCGGAGCTTGGTTGATCATGGCATCCTTGTAGGTTGATTGGTGAAATTGGATGATCAAGGCATGAATTGAGTGCTTATATTGATTTTAATTGTACTTTAAGTGCCTACGTATGTTTCTTACATGATTTAATGCATTAGGAAGAAGTTTTGATGATGTTTTATGGGTTTTTGTTATAGTCCGAGAATTCCCCTGTTTTCTGCTCGATTTCTGCATCTCCTGCATAGCGGTAACGACCCTTCCCGTTCCCAATTGTTTCCCGGAATGGCCGTTCCCAACCTTTTGAATGATCTGGCGCGCGAGGTTGGGAATAGGCCTTCCCAGTTTTGGTCTACGACCCGAACGACCATTCCTAACCGGCAAAAATGGCAAATCTTTACAAACGCGCGGGATTAATTCGGGGAGCTGGGAATGGCCATTCCCATTTTACATTAAAACCCGGAATGGCCGTTCCCATGCTCCAGAAAGTGTCTGTGATTTTCTGCATGAACTTATGCAATTCAATTCCTTTCCTAAGCTCTTAAATGAGCAATATTATAGGCTCATTTTATACATGATTATGTTCATGACTCCGCCGTGGGTCATGATTGGTATCATTATTGAGCCTTCTCTCATGAGTACACATTGTTCCCTTTCTTGTTCAGTTCTTCTCCAGGGTGGAGATCATCGATCGAATAGGCACTATCTTGCACACTTGTCTTGTCCAGTCACTTGTTAGGTGAGGGTGTTTTCGTTCTAGTTACATACCTAAACCCTAAAACCTGCATGAATGAGTTTTGGCCTAAAAATCATACTTATATTTATATTATTTCAAAGACTGTAATCGAGTAAACGTTCATTGCAATTGAACCTACTGTTATTGTTATTTACTTACCCTTCCTGTTTTGGTGAAATATTGTACTGCACATTAATCGGGGCCCAGGGTTGAGTGTATTGAGTAATCCGGGGAGGTATCGGGCCGACGGTGATCTCTTGCACTACCCACATTATAGCACCCCTTAACACGTGGAGGTACCACACCCCCGCACTATAGGTCAATCCACATACGAAACGACCAATCCGTACATGAACCAACCTATAGCGAACGGGTGACGATGCAATACACGACAAACTAGGCGGGATACTCGAACATGCGACATATTAAAGCAGAAGCATAAACAGAACATCATCAACTATTTCCGTTTATCCAAATAAAATATATTCTTGCTTACATATCAATACATTATCATCTCCTAAAATAAATAACATATAGCTATAAACATGATTTTCTCAGGCAATAAATAAACAATCAAATAAATGCACCGTGTTTGACTCAACTCTAACAACTGGACTCGACTCACTTCCCGCCTAGCACGCACCTGCAATAACCTGAAAGGTGGAGGCGTCAGTCTGTGAAGACCGAGTGAGGGGTTTATATACATATTAGCGCGGATAGCATGCAAGTCATATTCTCGGGTAAAGATTTATAAAAGATAAATATATAAGTTCAAGAATAAAGTACTCTTCGCCCGAGAATACAACTATGAATATTAAATACTTGTTCTTTCATGCAATCGATAAACATACTTGCTAGATTATAAATTAATAGGCGATCACGCAATTCAATTACCGTGCAATCGTGCGATATTGTAATCAATTAGCACATTTATGGAATGGAAATCATGCAATCAATACATGGCTTGCTTGTAACACGATAGGGTTTGTTCCTCCTGTCGTTGGACGGACAACCACCAGCTCTAAGACTAGCCCAGCGTCCTCACTAAGGAGAACTTGACCAGGAGAACACAGGTACACGATAGGGCTTTGTTCTTCTTGTGGTTAGACGGAAAACCACCAGCCTGAAGACCAGCCCAGCGCCCTCACTAAGGAGGACCTGGCCAAGATAACACACGTACACGATAGGGTATTGTTCTTCCTGTGGTTGGACGGACAACCACCAGCCCGAAGACCAGCCCAGTGCCCTTACTAAGGAGAGCCTGGCCAGGAGAATACATGTACACGATGGCTTTGTTCTTCCTGTGATTGGACGGACAACCACCAGCCCGAAGACCAGCCCAGCGCCCTCACTAAGGAGGACCTGGCCAGGAGAACACATGTACTTGCTTTCATGAACATGGCATTCTTGATTCGTGAACACTAGCATAACCTACTTGCTGAATTCATAAACAATAACATAACTTGAAATGATAAGTGATTTCATGAAATTATAAATATAACTACCTTTGGCCAAAAATCACGTAAAGGTTATACAGGTTCTATATAACTAGAAATTAAACCTCACCTGACAGGCGACACACGACTCGTGAATGCATGAATGTGCTCATGCTCGACAATCTCCGCCCTGGAGAATAACTGGACAAGAAACGGGACAATGTACGTGCATGAGACCACAATTCAAGCATATTATCTCATATAATGACGCACGGCATGACCATATACGAGGCATCGAGCAAAACACAATGTAGCATGATAACATCTTGTTTCAGTACATATTGGATCATATAATAGCAATTCGGGGTCAAATAAGTCATTGGAATGAGGGGCTAAAAATGTAATTTTATGCAGAAAGTTTCTGCACTATCAGGGGGCTGGGAACGGCCGTTCCATGCTTTAGTTAAAAATGGGAATGGCCGTTCCCGCCTGTCGGGCTCCCCGAAGATGGGAACGGCCGTTCCGGCTCACAGGCCAAAATGGGAACGGTCGTTCTCGTCCTCGCCGCCAAGCACATCATTCAAACAATGGGAACGGCTGTTCCCCAATTGCAAAGGGGACGGGAACGGCCGTTCCCATTATGCAGAAGGTTCAGAAAACAGGGGAGAAGAACAGGGGAGCTACGGACCAAGCTCCCACAGCTCCCAAACACACATAATTCACTTCCATAAACCATGATTCATACAAGAAAATATATATACATGTCTAAGATACCACAAAGCTTGATATAAACACTCAAATCCTCCCTAATCTTCAAGGATCATGAATTTCAAGTTCACATATGTATCTATCATATAACACCAATTCCTCCCATAATTCAAGCATGATTTCAATCTATAACCAAGTATTCATGCTTCTAACAACCAAAACACATAATATTCCATCTAACCTCAAACCCTAGCTTTATGAATTATCATCAAGAATTCACATATATGATCATATATACCTTCAAGTGAAAATAGATGGAAAAGATGATGAATATGGTTGCTTGAGCTTGAATTCCCTAGCCTTCTTGGAAAAATAGCTTGAAGATGAAGGATTTCTCTTCTTCCTTTTTCATGGTTTTAGCTCGGTAGAGAGAGCAAGGAGGGATGATGATTTTTGGATGAAAATGAATGAAGATGATGAAAGGGAAGCATGTATCGATATATCTCTTGAAGAGATATGATTTTTGCAATTAAATCCCTAATGTTTGTAAGTCATGCAATTAAGGGTGTCAAGTTTGGAAAGTGATCATTTTAGTCCTCAAAAGTTTTCATGCAATTTAGTCCCTCAATTGAAATGAATGAGCATTTAAGGACAATTTGGCAATTAACTCACGTAACAATAAATTCAATATGTAACATAATCCCCAAGTTGGCATACATTTCATATATTTTCACGTAATCAGGTTGGATCACAATTTATAAAATTAATATAACATGTATAAATTAAATAAATGAAAATAATAAAATAAAATCCTAACGCTCGAAACCCACACGTGTCGAGCGTACCTGACTGTCTGAAAATCGGGGCGTTACACACATTGTTGAGATGAATCCAGAATCCACTAGGAGGTTAGTGGAGGATAGAGTCTCGGTTCTTGGGGATTCATGCACCCATTGACCATATTGATTGGATGGCAAGGGCTAGCTACCCGAACCATCACTCGGAGGAAGAAGGATGGAATGGAACTGATTGTGCTACTGAATTGACTGTATTACAATGATTGAAACATAATGATTGCATGATCGCCTTTATTAAATTGAAACCTAATTATTGTACACTGTCGGAGTTTGGTTGTAGATTGTGTAGGCTCACTCGTCGAGCCACTGATAGCGTAAATTGAAACAAATTGTATAAATTGATAGTTGTAAAATCCGAGCATTGAACCACTGATTTCTTGCCTTCACGGGAACTACTTTACCTAAAACTTTGCTCGGGATTTACAACTTGCATGTGTATGTTTCTATATATATGTATACCTCCTGCTCACTCAGTCTTCTAGAGACTAACCCCTCTTTCCCCTTTTCTCCAAGTTCTTTATAGGTTATTGCTAGGCGGAATTGAGTTGTCGGTATTTGTTCGAGTCTTGCACTTGTACACTCACTGCATATTGTATTCATTTATTGTATTGACCTATCTATTGTATCGAATTGAACTCGGGACAGGCTTTTAGGGCTTTAGTTGAACCCGTATTGTATTATCGCCTCGTATTGATTTGGGACAGGTTAAGACAGGTGTCTTGCTTAGTGGAACCAGTTTTTATTTTTTCTTTGAAGTTGCATTTATTTTCTTGATATTGAATGAGTAATGGCCTTGCTTTCGCATCTTTGTTACGGTTGATCTGTTCCAGGGTTAGATTCCGCCTAGCTAGGATAGTCTTTTCATTGTCTTCCGTTCGCTGTGAGTTGGTTTATGTATGGATCAGCCATTTCATATGTGGACTGAGCTCACAGTGTGGATGCGGTGCTCTTGTCGCGGGTGCTATAACCTAAATCTAATATAATAGTGGCTAAAACTTAGGCCTCAACGGTTGAGTCGTCTCCAACCTTCAACATGTATTCCCCAGCTCTCAACTACTTTACCTCACTTAGCATCTGCAAATCATTACACATGTGAGATCCACAGCTGGTATCTAATACCCAGGAATTAGAATTTATAGATAGATTTACTTCAACGAGAAACATACCATCTTTAGAGTATCCTTATACTTTTGGCAATTCCTCTTTCAATGGCCCGACTTGCCACAATAGAAGCAAACGTTCTCCTTCTAATTTTTCTTCTTCTTTTAGACTTTGTTGCCCCTACCCTCTTGGATTTAGAAAAAGGAGTCGTGACCATCAGTAGTAATGGAGACGTACGAATGGAAGCGTACGGAATGTTAGCGAGAGTACTGGAAGGTCAATGATCCTCGAAGGGTTAAGATGAACTATTTCCCTCGAAAGGGGCTCCTAAGTGCGGAACCCTGAAGGTAAAACAGTATTGCCCCTGGAGAGGTTCATCCTGAGGGGTGATTTGGTCTTCTTAGATTCTAGTGGGGTTGGTGTCAGCCTTCCCGGGTTCACCCACCACGCAACAACTTTTGATTGGATTTGGGGAGGTTAACGTGGAGAGTCTATGTTGAGTCACAACTTACACCCTTGCATCATATATTATATGGTATAAATTACTAATTTATGATATTATTGATATCATATATTTATATAAGAGATTTTGGAAAATATATTATCCTATTAGAGAGCGTTTGATATACCAGATTAGCCTTATTTGGCTCACTTAATTTTACCTAATTTTTTGTTTGATACCGCGTATTAAATCTCGCCGACCCGGAAGAGTTAATCTTCGACCCGACGTAATCTGCGTACTTTAGAGAGATTTAAAGAGATTAAGTTCTCAAATAAATCTTAGGGGAGGGAGTGTGTTTATCGCAGATTAACTCTTCTCTCTTATAGATAGATTTAAAAAGTTAGTTTGATTTTGTGGCTAAATATGAAAATCAATATTTATTTCACCAAAAAACAATAAAAATTATTATTTTAAATGATATTTCAGTTTATGACATATATCAAACAGGATAATAAGTGAAATTAGATGCAACTAAATTTATAAATTGAATATATCAAACACAAAAGGGCTAATCACAGAAACCCCCCCATCCTTTGGGGGTTTCGGCACTTTCCCCCCTGTCCTTTCATTTTTGGCATTAAACCCCCTAACCTTTGAAATATATCACACTTAACCCCTTGTAACAAACTTTAACAAAGAAAATTTATACAAAGTTGATCTCAAATGTGTAGATATTATATATCAAATCGAAACTCTCGACGCAAGGAACACAACAATGGTCTCGAAATCAAAATCCGACAACCGACGAAGTAGAAATCATCGGTTAAAGACGAAGCACGAGGAACAAAGCTTTTGGCGGTCAATAGGGTTGGCTGGGGTATGAGCTTTGTTCTCCTTGGAGAGACGAACATGATGGCGGTGGTCTTGAAGCTTGGGTCGCTATAACGGAGGAGAAATCGATGATCAAAATTTTTTGAAGGGGCTAAGTGTAATATTTTTCAAAGGTTAGGGGGTTTAATGCCAAAAATGAAAGTATAGGGGGGGGGGGGGAGGGGAAGTGCCAAAACCCCAAAAGGATGGGGGGGTTTCTGTGATTAGCCCAACACAAAATTAACTTCTTGTAAAAACGCTTAATTTCACTTAATTCTCGACAAATAGATTAAGTGAAATTGGATAATTTACATTATCAAACGTTCTCTTATTGTATTAGAGATCATGATTTATAATATGAGAGAGTTTATTAATTTATGCAGTATAAATTTAAAGAAGAATCTCTATACCATGATATAGAAAACAATACTAGTATTTGATACGGCTTTTTTTTTTTTTTTTTTTTTTTGAGAAATGATTAATTAGTTACCAAAGTATAATTAACCTAGAGGCTAGAGGCCTGGATTAATGTAGCCGTTGAAACTCGAATTCCAACTCATACACCACTTGCCCTAGCAAGTACCATCAATTCCGAGGCTCTCCCTTCTTTTGAAATTCAAAATTCACTCTCCAAATTATAGCCGTTCACTCCACATTCTCTGTAGATATAAACCCCCTTATTTGCCTTATCAATTCAACCCCAACTACCCATTTTCCATTCTCTCTCTATCTCTCTCTATCTCTCTCGTTCCTTTCCTTCCATATCAAAAGGTAGAGAGATTCAAAATGCGTGAAATTCTGCACATTCAGGGCGGCCAATGCGGCAACCAGATCGGTTCCAAATTTTGGGAGGTGGTGTGCGCCGAGCACGGCATCGACGCCACCGGCCGGTACCAGGGGGATTCGGATTTGCAGCTTGAAAGGGTCAATGTTTACTATAATGAGGCGAGTTGCGGGAGGTTTGTTCCTCGCGCCGTGCTCATGGATCTTGAACCCGGAACGATGGACAGTCTTCGATCTGGGCCTTACGGTCAGATTTTCCGCCCTGATAATTTTGTGTTTGGACAATCTGGAGCTGGTAATAACTGGGCGAAAGGGCATTACACGGAGGGTGCTGAGCTAATTGATTCAGTGCTTGATGTTGTCAGAAAAGAAGCTGAGAATTGCGATTGCCTGCAAGGTACCTAATGTGAATTTCTCTTTTCGCAAATAATTGTACCTATTATTCTATTTGAAGAATCTATTAATTGCAGCTGGAGAGGTGGTTTTGATTTCTCATGCGTTTTCTAGGTTTTAGTGCAGATGTAATGTTTAAATAATTGTCTATGTGATCATGTAGTTTACCTTTTACATCCTGGTATTTTTTGGGTTGTTCGCGTCTTCCTTACGTGATTGACAGCATGATTATATGTTTTTTCTTGTTCCTTCCTTAAAAAGTGGTTTGTTGGGTAAATACATCGATTTATCTCTGATGATATGAATGCATTGGGGGAAAGGAGAACTTCTCTCTCTCATATTTTATTTAATTTTCGGGTATAGGTTTCCGCATACGAGCTATACAGTTCAATCAATTAGTCAATTAGTGTTCGAAACGTAGTTGGATATCATTTTAAGGAACCTGTAACATGTGTTGATTGTTAAACTACATGTATTGGCTTATATGCTTATACATGTCTGGTATATAATCGTGCAGGATTCCAAGTTTGCCATTCCTTGGGTGGAGGAACAGGGTCTGGGATGGGAACCCTGTTAATTTCGAAAATAAGGGAAGAATATCCGGACAGAATGATGCTTACATTCTCTGTGTTCCCATCACCCAAGGTTTCAGATACAGTTGTGGAACCTTACAATGCCACATTGTCCGTTCATCAGCTTGTGGAGAATGCCGATGAGTGCATGGTTCTTGACAATGAGGCTCTTTATGACATTTGCTTCAGGACACTTAAGCTCACAACTCCCAGCTGTAAGTTTTCCTCATGATCTTAACTTTCTATACAAGGCACAAAAAATACCCATTATTCGGTGTTTTTGGTTTAGATATTAGAAGTTGTGTAATGATGGCATCTCATTGCATTAAAATGGTAACCTCTTTCACTGGTGTTTAAATGGTTTACATATAGAAGTTTTACAATGATGGCATCTCATTGAAAATGGCAATCTCTTTGTTATTTCCTTTGTTTTAGGACAGAGTATTGGTAAATTTGAATAATGTTGTTGATAAGAGTCTGTATTCTTTCTTGTCTCTTGTAATTTTAATCTTTATTTTAGTCTGTAGTCAGTGGTCACTATATGATATTGGCCTTTCTGTTCAATGCTCAAAGAAAAATATTCTGAGAGGGGATACCCATTACTTTGTGTTTCAAAACGGCAATCTTAGACACATGAAGTGTCTGAACTCTTTCTTCTCCCTTACAGTTGGTGATCTAAACCACCTGATTTCTGCAACTATGTCTGGAGTCACATGCTGCCTCAGATTCCCCGGCCAATTGAACTCCGATCTTCGCAAACTCGCTGTCAATCTAATTCCATTTCCCCGTCTCCACTTTTTTATGGTGGGATTTGCTCCCCTCACCTCGCGTGGATCCCAGCAATACCGTTCCCTAACAGTCCCAGAGCTCACTCAACAAATGTGGGACTCAAAGAACATGATGTGTGCTGCCGATCCCCGTCACGGTCGTTACCTAACCGCTTCTGCTATGTTCAGAGGAAAAATGAGCACCAAAGAAGTTGATGAACAGATGTTGAATGTGCAGAACAAGAACTCATCCTACTTTGTCGAGTGGATTCCTAATAATGTGAAATCAACTGTTTGTGATATTCCTCCAACTGGGCTTAAGATGGCTTCCACATTTATTGGGAACTCGACTTCAATTCAGGAAATGTTTAGACGGGTGAGTGAACAGTTCACGGCTATGTTCAGGAGAAAGGCTTTCCTACATTGGTATACCGGGGAAGGAATGGATGAGATGGAGTTCACTGAAGCTGAGAGCAACATGAATGATTTGGTGTCTGAGTATCAGCAGTACCAGGATGCTACAGCTGATGAGGAGGGAGAGTATGAGGATGAGGAGGAAGAAGAAGAGTACCAAGATTGAGGGCTGATGAGGAGGGAGAGTATGAGGATGAGGAAGAAGAAAGAGTACCAAACCAAGATTGAGGGGGAAAAACATGGAAACGTCTCTATACTTGTAGAGATTAATTTTGCTTTTGACTGTGGTTAAAATTGTTTGAGAGAGAATGCAAATTATCAATTTGAGATATTTGTATCTTTGGTGGCTCCAACAGTTTAATTTTCGGAATTTTCAGAAATTTGGAAAATAACTGAGTTATATAGCCATCATTAATTAGAAGATTTCCTCAATTTTCGTCCTCTGCAAGATTTAACACATAGACGTTGCGGTATTTTACAATATTTAATCTCTACGTACTCAAATTTCTCTAGAGGGCTCAAGTCACAAGTGTTTGCTAAGTAGATTTTCTGCAATTTCTGAATTCAATTAAAACTTTCTTCTTTTTCTGCAAATTCTTAATTGAATTTACAAAAAATCTGCAATATAATAAGAGTTTTGAAGAAAGTTTTTGATTTTGTAAATTTTGAGTTTGCATATGCTTTTACTTATTGTCTTTGTATATTATGGAATATCACAGTATTTTGTTGTGGTTGCATAATTTCTTTATGATTTTTTTTTTTATAACTATAATTTCTTATGTCGAATTTGAATGAGTTTGTAACTTTTTTTTCCGCTAATTTTTTTTTGGGTTAATTTGTTACCTGCTGCACTGTTTTTGTTGTTTCAAATGTTAATAATTATTGAGTTAATTCTTTTAAATAAATAATTATTGAGTTAGTTTTTTTTTTTTTTTTTGAACTTAGAACCTTGCCTTATAGAATGAACTCATTAACTATTATAATTCTTCTCAGTAAAATTGTGGAAGCAACTATGTTTTTCCTTAAAGTTTAGCTGAATTTGAGAGTTCAGAACAAGTCTAATTATTTTTTGAGTCATTCTGCTAATTGAGGGTTGTTGGAGTGTTTAATCATGGTGAATTAGAGTTTCATTTTTATTTTTGCATGATAATATTAGTAACCAAAAACAAAATGGAAAAAAGCCAACTGCAACACTCCAGTATTATCTCGTGCATATTAAATTTTTTTTATATGTTGTTCATTTTATTTTATCATTTTTTTGATCTTTCGTATAAGTTATAACTTTTGTCTATTTTTGGTTTGCTGCGTACCTTTAATATAACATTAGGATGTTGGTTTTACCTAATAAAGAAAGAATTTTCTTTTAGTTGTAGCATGAAGCAAAAATATTATTGTTAATCTATCATATCCTAAAATTCAATCTCTACACGTTATTAGTTCTTGATTATATATTTATTTAAGTACATTATTTATA
This sequence comes from Lantana camara, assembly GCA_037501455.1. Taxonomy (NCBI): domain Eukaryota; kingdom Viridiplantae; phylum Streptophyta; class Magnoliopsida; order Lamiales; family Verbenaceae; genus Lantana; species Lantana camara. The sequence continues at coordinate 24,507,238 of CM074860.1, forward strand.
ATATCTTCCGACTATTATTTTTTTTTAAGATTTTGTATCCAATTGTGAACAGTTGAGAAAACTCATTTATTTTTTATACAACTTGTTAAAGAAAAGAAATATCTAAAGCATGCAGTCACAAATTCCTCGTGCTAGTGTTTCTTTTGTTGCAAATGTTATAAATAACAATATAGTAAATTATTTTATTTCTCTTTAACTTAATTCCAACATTTTAATAATTTACTTTCATTATTATATTACCAATCTATTAAAATATAATCATTCTTAACTCTTACTTTGTATTTTCAGAATTAGATTTACTTTACTATTTACCTTTAAAATGTATGTATTTAGGATATCAAATTCTAGCTAAATGGCAAAGCAATCATCATGAATGTGAATTAAAAATTCTGATATATGAAATGTTACATGCAACTTTGGTCATGTAGAGATAATTGCTATGCTCGTGTTTATTCTTATATTATTTTCATCTAAGTTTGAACTTTTTTTATCCTAATATTTGGGACAATTTGCGTATTAATACTCAACTTTTAATTTTTTATTTACTTTAGTTCAATTTTAAAACCCAACGGAATCTTTCAAGCAAGATGAATTTTTTAAGAATAAATCAATAATTTAATTTTGTACCCATAAAAAATTTTGCAAAAAAATGCAAAAGAAAAAGAACCCCTACTACATCGAAAGACCCCATGATTAGGGGTGTCAATTCGGATGAGTTCGGGTCGAGTTAAGGTAGGAGAATTACACAAAAAATTTAACCCGAACCCAAAATTAACCTGAAAAGGCCAATCCTAACTTAAATCTATTGGGTTCGGGTTGACCTGGGTCACCTGATAACGTGACCCGTCCGAACCTACCCAAGCTGACGTGAAATATCAAACAAATTGTACCTAAGCTCAAATTAATACATTTTTTCAAAAATTCAAAGAAAGCTACAGAATAAGCAAATGTGCATACGAATTTAAAACATTACACATTTAATTCTAAAACTTGCCTAATTCCAAACAAATTTCCACTTAATTCCAAAACTTGCTCAATTCCAAACAAACTTCAAACACTTAAAACATTTGAGCATAAGTTCAAAATATTTCAAACACTTTAGACATTTAAAACTAACTTAAATTCCACGACTATTAACCTCAAAATATTTCAAATTCTACATTATTGCATAATTCGATATCATCAACATCTTCTTTCAACAAACTCTTCATCAACTTACTTAAAAACAATCGAAAAGTTAATTAAAATTAGAGTCTTACAATTATATTTAAATATTAGATATAATAATCATAAAAAAGATTGCTTACCATTCAATCATCGATTCATCAATACAAGTAGCTGTACTAAATTGATCATTGTTAGTATGTTAATTGTGTTGATTTATTACAGTTCATTCCCCTCCATTTTACTTTGATTTGAGCTTAATTCTGCCTAATTAGAGTTTAATTTGTCGAATGAAGGAGGTGATTAAGGATTAAAAGAAATCAAGCGAAAAAAGAATGAGAAGTGCTGAAATCAACAAGAGCCAAGACTGTAAGCGATGACTATGGCTAAAGATCATTTGACGTGAACAGATTATCAGCAGGCAGCTGTGTCACCTGCTCATCATTGACTTGTTGGCAACTCTTTTTTAGAGTGCTTCAACATGAAGACTCCTCATTTTAACCAGCCAACTTTGTCATAATGTATTAAATTAATATATTCCTTGGGATGGTAAATTAATTTTGGGGAAAATCAATTATTAAGAAAGGAGAGCAGCAGTCATAAATATTCAGCAACCACACACAAAAAGAAAAACAGGGGATACACTTGTGGCAACTGAATTCCTTCCTCTCTGGGGCGATTTTGAGCAGAACTTGAAGAGGAAGAGGAAGAGAAGACTTCTATAGCTCGTTTCAACCTTTCTCTCTTCATCTTTGATGAAGAGATTTGTAAGAATGTTTTTTAACTAAACTTCTTAAGTTCTAGACAAGGGTTTTTGAGATTTATGCTATGATTTGTGAGATCTAATTGTGTTTCTAGCTTTTAATCCATGATATCTTGTATGCTTCTGGTTTTCATGATTATTTCATGGTCATTGATGGTAGATTTGGCTAGATTTATCGTTGATTGAATTCTGTATAAAAATCTCATGCTAAAACTGATCCGTAATCGTCAGTCTAAGCCATGACCATAGATTACCCATCACTAGAGTGTACTTTTATATGCTTGAGTTGTATTGGGAAGCATGCAAACTAGTTTAAATGATCCAAGCTTGTGAGTTCATTGGCTAGGCTTGGTGTCCTTTTCGTGCTTTAATGCTACCTTTAAATTAAATCTTGAGATCGTATCTACGAGGTTGTTTATTGGTTAGGGAGTTGATTAAAGATCTTATCTTAATCAACGATTAAGTTAGAAAGGACGAGGTTACCAGAGCTTGTTGGTGCTATAGCCAATCTATCATCGGATTAAGAGTATATCTTTGCATCAATGATCGAATCAAAAGCATGAATCGAGAAAATCCCTTGGCTAGATTTCTATTTTCCCGAATCAGTTTAAGTTTATGTTCTTTAGTTAGTTATTTAACTTCAGTTTGTTATTTAATTTCCAACACTTTAGTTAATTACGTTAACCTCCCCTCCCCCTTTTAGTTTGTGTAGCTTGTTTGCTTGGCTATCGAAGAATTATAGAACCATCCAATCTCTGTGGGATCGACCCTTTACCACTATACACAATTTATTGTGTTTGGTAGTTTAGGAGTATTATTTGGTGGATTCGGCACCCATCAAATTTTTTGTGCCGTTGTCGGGGATTGGTTCTAATTGGTTTTGTTTTTCTTTTGATAGCTTAGTGTTTTTTTGTACAGAGAAGTCAGTTGAGGGAATCAATATGCTATCACTGAAGGTTGCAAGCTCTCAAAGTGATGTTTGTGGAATTTATATCGGTGAGCATCCAACTAATGGATGTCCTTTGCTCCTTGATGATCACTTTCATCATTTGCAGCCCATAATTGAGCAATGTGGAGTTTGCACAGGCCCTCACCACAATGATAGGTGTCCTTTGCTTGATGAGGAACTTCTTCCAAAACCAAAAAAAGCAAGATTGTTATTTAGGCACAATGTTTCAACCTCCACAACAATATCCATCATCTTCCAATTCAGGTACGTCTCTTGAGGATATGTTTAAAGCTTTTATGATCAATGCACAACAATTTCAACAGGAAACTAGGACAAACATGGAACAAATATGGCAATTCCAATAAGAGACACGTAATAACATACAACATTTTCAAGAGAAGTTGGACAATCAAATTGCACAATTAGCTTTCTCGGTGAGAAGATTGGAAGATAAAGAATCAAAACTTGAGCTACTTGCAGAAAAATGGACGAGTTATGACGACCACCCAAGAAATAAGATGGTAACTCAGAAAATAGGGGCTGAAATAGAGCATAATATTGCAGCACAGATGGCTGGTATTGAAACAGAGATGACTGTACAACAAACCTGAGCATAAGTGATGACCATATCTTAAGGTCAAATGAGGAATCCAGACCTACTGTACAATCTCAACCATTGATCAACCCAAACCCAATTGCACAGAGGTATGTTGAGTTCCAAGAGGATGAATCAGAGTTCCAAAATGATGAATCAAAGTATCTAAAGGCATTTTATAATGTTAAGGTAAATGTTCCACTACTTAATACAATTAAATTTATGCCTCAATGTATATGAATTCTCTTGAAGAATTGTGTAAAACTAAGGAAAGCATGCCTTATTATGGGAAGATAAGTGTTGGAAAGCATTTCTCGAACATTCTTCAAGGAAAGATACCTCCATTGGGTAAAGACCGAGGTTTATTTGCTCTACCATGTAATTTAGGAACTACTGGAATTGGTAGAGCCTTGTGTGATTATAGTTCCTTTATTAATTTGATGCCTTTGTCTATTTGCTTACATTTGCATATTAATTCCATGAGAAAAACAGGTATGATCATTCAACTTGATGATGGAACAGTTGTTTATCCTAAGGGCATATTGAAAAATATTTTAATTCAAATTGATGGTATGATCTTTCCCATAGACTTCTTTGTAGTTGATAACTCATTTGATGTTTTGTTAGGAAAGCCCTTTGTTGACATATCTAAAACAAAAATCAATGAGTTTGATCACACACTCACAATGGAATTCAATGGAAACGTTGTTAAATTCACTATGTTTTATTCCATGAAATCTCCCAGTGAGCTGTTTTATTTAAATGACATGGATTTTGTTAGTCCCCTTCCATGTGGTTCATATTTTGAGCTTAGATTTGGTAATAATGATATTCTTGGCTCTCACTCTCAATTGGTTTTTAGGAAATTTTGCTTTCTTGGAGATAAGTGGTTGTTTTATCGATCCTTATTGAGTTTATTTCCTGATAAGCTAAGTTCTAAATGGAAGAGAGCTTTTCTATGTACTCACATATGGCTTTATCATATAGGGGATTTCAGCAGCCATGATGAAGACCTGTTAATATTGAACATACATTATTTGAAGGGATTTTATGCAGGTTTTCCCATGAAAGATGTAAAGGATTTCAATTGAAGACGTGTGATGCAACACATCGTCTAGCCTAGGACATTAAACAAGGGCGCTTTTTGGGAGGCAACCCAATTCTTTTTGATTTATTGTTATTTAATTCCAGTTTCTCTCTGTTTCTTGACTAAGGACCTCCTTTTTGTCTTGTTTTCAGGCTTTTGTCAGAACAGACGCCCAGGACCGAGACTGTAGAGGATGATCATCAATTAAACCTCAAGAAACCCACACAGTCTCGGTAAATGCATTCAGGGAAGTCCTTATGCTCTTACCTTTTCTTTTAATTATACAATGAGGACAATGTAGAATAAGTGTGGGGGGGAGTTTGTGAATATTTTGGCAGGATTATTATTGAAAAGCATGTTTTTGGATGACTATTTTGATTTGCATGTTTGTTGGTCCTATTTTGATTTTGTCCAATTCTGCTTTGTTTGTTAGCCTGTTAGTTTGTTATTTTATAGAGTGGTCCTTAGTTCCTTTTGGTGTGTTTTTGTGCAGTTTGTGTAGTTGTGTTAATTAGAACCTGACCATGTGTAACATGTTTAGATTTGAGAGTTTTTTAACATGAAAAATAGGTTGAAATAACTTGAATTTCCATGCTTGATTCCTGGAATTGAACAAACTTGTAGTTTTTGACTGAGCTAGAGAATATTTTTGAATTTGGATTAATGGATGATAACTAAAATTGCATGCAATAAATTGGACCTTCATGTGTGAAAAGGTGTGCTACTTTTGACTGCCTAAATGTGGAAATTAAATGGTGCTAAATGTGATTGAGGCTTATGAATAAGGCTGTAAAAGCCATAAGTTTGATGCACTCCGCTGTTCACTCAAAATGAGTGATTATGAGTGGGGATTTAACTACCTAAGTGGCTGTTGGGGACTGAAAAAGATAAAAAATGATCATAGTCAAAGGAAATTCAAATTGCTTAAACGTTTTATCCTAACACCTTATGCAGTTCAACAAAGCTCATTTTACTCCGCTGGTCACCGTGGAAATGACAAATTAAATTTATAAAGTCGAAAATAAATTAATCTCGGTATAACTGGTGACTATGAGTAATGCACAAAGTGCAGTCTGGGATAGTCATGAAATACCAAAGCGGTATCATGACACCCAAAATAGGCAATATAAAGAGCTTTGGTATAAATGAATTAAAACCCTCACTTTTATCTTTTGAATTGTTGGACAGTCTTAAGGTGCATCTTTGATCACATGATTTAATGGCTTATATGGTAAATGTAACAGCCCGAAACAGGGGCAAGTTGGAAATTACGAAAATACCCCTACAACCCTAGAATTTTCCTACATTCCCGAAAGTACTTTTACTATCCAATATTGTGACCAAAAGAATCCTCACATTATTTCGAGGATCTTGACACTCTCCGTGAACCATAATTCCCATCCTAACTCTAGTAGCATCAAAAATCGGCAAAACCCTAGCTTATAGTTCGATCGTAAATAACTCTTTACTCATCTACCTTTCGATATTCAATATTATAACCAAAACGATCCTTGAATTATTTTATGAATTTTCATACATTTATCAAAACTCGATTCCATCCATAGCATATTTTATAAATATTTTCCTTTTTAAAAATTTTCATTTTATTTTAAACAATTAGTTTTCATTCAATATTCGAAATTTTACTCAAAATGTTTCTTGAAATTTTCTCTAAAATATGATAATTTTACAACCTTTAGACTTCGTCATAGCTTCGTTTATATAATTTTCTTATGATTTTCATCATCTTTAATATTCATAATTTATAAACGAAAACTCTAAATATTCCACATTTATAATCATAACGAAGCTTATTTTTCACACATTCTTTCATTAATTTACTACTTCAAGTTTTCACTTCTGGACTCTTGAATAAATTTTATACCATTTTATATTTATTTGTAGACCTTCTAGAAAGTTTAAATAAATGGACATATTTTCCCCACATTTCCTATCTAATTACCAATCATATGTCTAAAATATAATTCATCCACATTACCCAAGTAGCAACCAAGCATTTGTCTAGGATATGAAGCTTCCACATCTCCCCTAAACTCTTAGAAATTGCAAGGTAAGCCCCTAAATCCCAAGTATAAATACCCCTCCAAGCTCATTTCCAAAACTACACCAAAATCACTCACTTTCTCTCCCTAGTTCGGCCACTCCTCTCTCTCTAAGGTATGAGTCTTGTTCTTTTATTATTTCATGCTTTATAATATGTCTTATGGTGTTTATGAGTATAGCATGCTTAGATTTAATTAAATTATGCTTTAGGAATTTATTTTATGAAATATATGCTATTTATGCTAGTTTAGGAAAAATGTGATAGCATATATGCATTTTATTTAATTAAATGCATGAGTTATGATATGATATGATATGAATATGTGTTTAAATAATTATGATCTTGTTTGATTAAATTCATGTCAAGAATAATTTATTTAGAATTATTTTTCATAGAGAATTAATATATTTTGCTATATTATGCTTCAAATTCTATGTTATAAATATGAATATGATCAAGTGTGTTACATACCTTCTTTGAATATTCAAATAGGCTCAAGAACATGTTCATGTTGTTCTTGAACAATTTTAAGTGCACGTGTGATAGTGTGTGAGTGTGTGTGTTCGATTTTGTGTTATAAGGTGTTTAATTCATAAGAAATTGAATAGTAAATGTTTTCAATAGTAATTTTGACTTTTTGGTCAACACATATACAATTAATTTCGAAAATTAATTAAAAATAATTATAAAATTAGTTTTGGAATTTTTAAATAAAGATTTTATCCGAATTTTCCAAAAATCGGTAAATTGTGAATTATTTTCAAAATATAACCTACATTGTCAAATTAAATTCTAAATTTCATTTCTAATGTTATAATTAGGATTATAATGTGATTAATAAATATTTAAGTGGTTAAAGAATTCATGAAACCTGATTAATTAATATAATTTCCCTTAAACGGTTAAAATTTGAGTTTACCGGGAATTCTCTAACATGGTATAGTTTATGTGTTTACTTGATTAGAATAATGTGTAATCCTTTTATGCATGAACATTATGTGTTTTATGTGCTTATTTAATTAAAATAAGGAACCTAGTTCTAAGCCCATAGTAGTTAATACTTTCAGGCTCACTGGAATCCACATAACAATGTTTGACTACCGGTATAGGTGAGGGTTAAAATGTTTTCAACTGGAATCATGCCTATACATACGTATGACGTATCTTTATAAAAACTATTTTCAAGCCTACCTACTATTTTGATTTATTACCCTATATACATATTACTTTACTACGCTATCCCTCTTAAGGGAAAAATACTTTCATGCCGGAGTCAACGTTTTACTAAGACATTATATATTTCAAGTCCACTTTACCAAAACATTGATTCCGGGTTATGCAAGCAAAATATTGTTCTTGATTCATGTTATGGGCCCCGACTGTATTCGTAGCGAGAAATTACCCGGAAGGTATCGGGTCGAGGGTATTGTTGGTGCTGCGGACTGCCACCACCTCTTGGTAGTGGGTTAACTGGAGGTTAGTTACTCCACGCCAAGGGATGAGGGAGAGATAGCTGCCTCCCGAATCGTGTTCGTGGTCTCTAGGGTTTGATTCCCTATTGACATGAAGGAGTAGTGGAGTTAATATTCTTGGTTTTATTGAAGTATCGGAGCCTGATCAGCCAGATACTATTTTACCAATTATTTAAGGAGTTATGGATGGAGAGGCCTAGCTTGCGGGCATTAATGTTCTTATTACAAACGGTTCATATTTCTACAAATATTCCAAACTACCCCTATCCCTATTTTACACATATCATGAAACGTTTCATATTTGCTATATCCTATTGTTAATATTGTAGATCAAGATCTTCTTGATCATATAAATATAAATATATATATACATATATATATACATATATCTATAAACCCTCATACCCCCTTCACTTAGTCACTTTGACTAACCCTCTCGCCTATTTTTAAAATGCATGATTTCAGGAATCAATGAACGACAACTAGAGGTATCTTGAAGCATTATAACCGCAGGTTGGATCCGATCCTAAGAGTACACTGTCTTGAGCCTACTCTCTGTAGAAACAAACCATCTCATACTTTGTCCTTGCATGTCAACCTGTTGTACTCTTTTGTGAACTACTTTGCTCAATAATGATAATCCTTGCTCATTGTACGTTATTCTCCCCGTTCATTGGTAAAGTTGAATCTCTTTATCTTCCGCTGCACTGTGACATATACTCCATTAATATATTGTCCTGACCGTTCGCCGTAGTATTTCCTGAGTGTTGGGTCTCACCTCCACTCAGGGAGTATTGCGGTGCGGGGTTGTAGTGCTGGGGAGGCGCTACAATTAAAGTCGTATCAGAGCCAGGTTGTGGAAATCTGGGGTTCATCATTTATAGAGTCTCATATGTACTCTCGTGTCTTTAGCGCTTAAATTGTGATCAATCACTGTTGGGGCGGCCGACCAGCATGTGATTTGTTACAAATGTAGTACTAAACCCTTCCTCGATCAAGTCAAGTATACAGTCTTAACCCACACCAAAATCCCGAGTTCCATCAAATCCTTCAATTATCAAATTCTTGGTAGATTCGGTTACAAGATCTACATCTCCTTCATCATACTAGTATTCCTAACTCATGGAAGCACTTCACTTATAATTTCTAATTCGTTCGAATCTTAAGTTATTAGAATTGCTTCAAGATACCAGTAGGACCGAAAACTAACTTATTAATTTCCTGTGCCTTTATATATGCTTTATCTTCGCTAAGGATGTTGTGTCTGTTAATTGCTATTACTTGGAAATTTTAATTTTGTGATCATCTGCACATCATTCTCAACTACCATGCATTATATTATCTCTATAAGGGTGGCTGCAGTTTAAAATTGTCATCCCCAAAGTTGTTAAAGGTATGCATTCTAAACACGCCAGTTAATGATCCTGGCGCCATGCATTCATTGCATCACTTATGTGCGCATTTAAATTTCTTACTTGAACAATTGCCTTATGTGTTTAAAAGTAAGTTCTCCTTTGGAAACCTGTCTTATCATGAATGGAGGATACCAACATTACTTAAAGTTATTATGAAACATGAGGAGAATCCGAGGACAGATTCTTTTTAAGGGGGAACGATTGGAACTACCCGAAACAGGGGCAAGTTGGAAATTACGAAAATACCCCTACAACCCTAAAATTTTCCTACATTCCCGAAAGTACTTTTACCATCCAATATTGTGACCAAAAGAATCCTCACATTATTTCGAGGATCTTGACACTCTCTGTGAACTATAATTCACATCCTAACTCTAGTAGCATAAAAAATCGGCAAAACCCTAGCTTATAGTTCGATCGTAAATAACTCTTTACTCATCTACCTTTCGATATTCAATATTATAGCCAAAACGATCCTTGAATTATTCTATGAATTTTCATACATTTATCAAAACTCGATTCCATCCATAGTGATTGTGCAGGAAATGCGAGTTTCCTAAATGCAACAACACTTTCAATATTTATATGAAAAGGGAAAGACCATCACAGGCGTTGAGCCTCATGAACTGAGTTTTCCAGTGAGCGTGGGTTCTTCCAGCTAGGATAACATCGGGAAATCGTACAGCAAGGAGGCAGGAAACGGTGAAATTTATGAAGCTTTTGAGAAGATGAAGATGCAGAGGAAAAATGCCCAGTTCAGTGGTGGAAGTATGGAAAAATGACTTGGGGGAGAAAGCATGTGTTCTCCCCTATTTATATGTTAGGGGTGAGGGTAAATGGGTAAATTGACCGTGTGGTCCCAAACTTGTGTTGCCCTAACACGTGGCAGCCCGTGAGGGTGTGAGAATGACGTTTCTGAAAAGGAGGCGGTGTGTCAGGTGCAAGGTGCGCACTACCTTTGTGTCAGAGGTTGTTGGCGAGGGTCGCGGGAGAGGAAGACCCAAGGTCCTCTTTGGTAAGGTTCGGATCCATCGCAGTGGGGTAGGATAATGCACGAGCGCTGGTGACGCTCGAAGAGTGTACGGATGGGCCCCCCACGGCAGATGACCCTTGAGCGCCAAAATCCCGAGCATCAAGAATGGGGCCCTCGTGTGGGTGTTTCCCTGAGAAGGGTGACCCTGAGGGTCGGAAAGTGAGCGTCAAGCTAGTCAGCTTGAATCCTTTACCCGAATGGTTGGCCGAGGCTCAGGGGCCTGTACTAGTAAGCTAGGGAGTAAGCTGGGGTGACCCGCGAGCCCATCAATGCGAGCGTCCAGCTCCTCTATCGCCAGGTGTTGACACGTGGACGGTTCTGATTCGAACGTAGTTTTATGCCTCATCATTTTGCCCCCCAAATTCTGTAGTATCGCCCGAGCATACTGTAGAATTTTTTTAAGATAATGGAGCCTTGAATTTTTGAATATCTGATGGTCAAGCCCCTGCTAGAGAAGTGATCGCTTGGCTTCTGTAACGGACACAGTCTGACACCGCATTAATTGAAGTCGTGTCCGCATTTAATGCTGAGTGGGAACATGGGCGCGTGCACTCCGGGAGACGTGAGGCGGTTACGAAAAGTGGGGGGACTTTCTAGGCGGGAAATGATTGCCATTTGAAATCCCAAGTCCTAATTAATGCCAGCCTTTACCCCCATAAATAGGGATTTGCAAGGCTTTATCCCCTTTTTTCACGCATTCACTTCTACCATTTTCTGTGATTTTGGGCAAGTTTCCCTTCAATCTTTAGGAAAAAATCCCGTAAACCCTTATTTTCTTTACTAACTTTAGATTTAGGTTGTGCATGAGTGATCCTTCTAAGTGAAGAATCCTTTCTGCCGTTGAATTCATTCTAGAAATTTTTTCCTCCACTGGATCCCTTGTGAAAAGCTTCATCTCCAATAACCAAAGCCCAGATATGGCAGACAATAACGCTGATGCTTATGTAAGGAAAATAGAGGAGATATCAGTGGGGAGCTCTTCCCCTCATGGTAATATGCCTACAGCAGTTCCGATGGCCAGGGCTTCCCCAGGTGAGGGGATTCCTACTGCTATTCCAGTGGCCCAGGCTCCGGTTGATGCTAGGGATGAAGAGGTCGACGCCGCCGTTCAAGGAATGAACGAGCGTGCTCCTGGAGGGGTAAATGACCTTTTTGAAGAGATGCACAATGTAATGGAAATGCAGAGGTAGGGAGAGAGAGTGTTCCCGGTGTTGAATAGTGCCATAAGACCCCAAGATCATAGGATCACGGTGGCAGTCGCGGCTCCTGAGGGCAGTGCAGGGCTTTCCGAGCGTCATGCCGAGGCTGAACCTCCCAGAAAGCGCCAAAGAAAGGGTAAGGAACCTGCTACGAGGGTGAGACATAATAGCCCTCACCAAACTGATCGGTCCCCTGATGAGATAGAGAGCATCTTGACGCTCGATGATTTGGAGGAGTTGAGGGAAAATGCGTATTGGGATGAAGCAGTATTTCCTATGCGACTTCCCGAGGAGGGAGAGAGGGCCAACCGACCGCCACCCGGGATGTTGACGGTCTACTGGGATGTAGTCCTGGCCGGGGGCCTAAGGTTTCCAATTCCGTCCACCGTCGCTACCATCTGTCATCACCTTGTGCTTTGCCCTTCACAAATTCTGCCGAACGGCATAGCCCTAATCAACACTTTTGTAGTGATGATGAGAGCCCTCGGCCATGAACCTTCGATCGCCAATTTTGACAGTTTAATACAAGTGGCACGCTCAACACGCTCGTCCCCTACAGATGGGTTCTATTACGCCCAAGCCAAATCAGGCTTTAAGATGATAGATTCTCCATCCACCTCCTATGGCGAGCATTGGAAAGAGAAGTACTTTTTCGTGGGGGCTCCCGGGGGAATTTTTAGGGTTCACCGAGAGTGGTTGATATGTGGCGAGGGGCCATTGGTTAGGGAAAGGATAAGGAATAAGGTTTTTGAGGACTGGGCAAAGGGGTTAGCCCTCGAGATGAGGAGTGAGAAGAAGTGGATCAAGGCTGAGGTCTTGATGAAGAACGAGGGGGTGCTATTCCGTTATGGCCTATCTTTCCCCCCAAATATGATAACCAATCCACCAGGTGATATCATAGCCCTCGATGGTTAGATTCTAGGAACTAACTGCTCTAACTTTTAGAATAGTTTCTGACTTGGCTTGATTGTTATACTTCTGTGCCTGTTATCCATATAATCACCTTCTGACGCTCGTGTTTTCTCATTCGCAGGCGTCCAGATATTATCATTAGGGATGAACGTCGAGGCTCTTGCTCGCATGATGAACGCTCAAAGGGCTAGCCGCAACCCCTAGCAACAGTAGCAGCAACAGGCACACCCTCCCAATGCCCCAAGGGGGAGGGGAATCCGGCGAGGGGCCTGACGTGGCAATGATGGTGCCGCCGGGAGTGAGGCTCGTCCTACGGGCCCCATTGAGGATCTGACAATTGACGGCGCTCGAGGGGCTACTCCTCCACCAGCTGCCCCCGAAGGTCCTATTGCATTGAGCTCCAATGGCTCCCGCAACCGCTCGGGAGATGCGGTCCGTTTCCACGATACGGTCCGGGCCGACCGCCAGGGAAAGAGGAAAAGATTGCCGGACTCAATCCCCATTTCTGGTAAAGGAAAGGAGGTGGTCGTGGGCCACCGTGGCGAGGGCGGTGATACTTCCTCATCAGAGGATGAGGACTTCTGGAAAATAGGCTGCAAGGGTGACGCTCGTTATAAACGTCAACGGACCGAAGGTCCAGTATTGCTGAAGAAGAGCGCGTACTCCGTAAACCTTGTCTTAGACATCGTCGGAAAGCTTCAGTTTTCTGGCGATCATGACAAGCTGAACGAGCATGATGCTGCTCGGGTCGCCGACGACGCTTTCCACGCTCTCCTGACTGTTAGTCTTTAGTGCCCTTTGTGGGATTTCAACTTTTTCTTCTCTAATTCTTATACTGACCCTCGAATTTGTCTTTCCAGGAGGTAATCCCTAGGCTCAAAAACTTGCAGGGTCGAGCGCAGGCCTATTCTGAACATAAGGCCAAATATAAGAAGTTGCTGCGCATCTCTGACCCCGGTCAGTTGCAAGAGGATTACAACAATGTCAGCGCTCAACTGACTGACGCCAACCTTGAGAAGGATAGGCTGAAGGAGGACTTGAAGCGGTCTGATGACGCATATTTGGTCCTCGACGATCGCCACAAGAAGCTAAAACAAGAGCGCGACCAGTTGAGGGATCAAAATGGGGAGTTAGGGCGTCAATTGGCCGAGAGCACACGCCAAAGCGAAGAGGCCAAGAAGACCCTCGCTGAACTGCAAGAGAAAGTAGCAGGCCTGGAGGAAAGAGTGGCATGGGATGCAGTGCTGAAGTTCATGCGCTCGAAGGCCTTCGCCTTTGCTGCCAATATGCACTGCTTTGACAACGCTCGTCATTTCTTTTACAAGGCGATTGGGCAGATGGTGAGGTTGGGGCTGGCCCCGAAGAGCGCTCGAACCGATGACCGCCTACGCATGGAACTGGACGATAACTGCGAGGCCATGGTCCAGGATGAGGATCCCTCGGACAGTCTGGCGGAGTCGGAGTACCAAGGGCTGGTGTCGATGCTCCAGCAGGAATTCATAGCGGCCCATCCCATAGGCTCCGAGCCCATTCAAATAGACGACGAGGGCACTGTTGTGGAAGAGCCTGTCGATGAGGAGCCTGGAGAGGTTCAAGCTTCCGATGCCCCTGCGTTAGCCGTCGTTCCTATTTCTACTGCTCTCCCAGAGCCTGGGAATCAAGCCCAGTGATGCCCCTCCAACTGCAGTTCCCAAATCATGCTTGCTAAATTTCTCTTCCTACTTATGAACATTTGATATCTGTATTTAATCCTTAGGCTTTCTTCAGTGTACTTGAATTTCTTTATGCTTTTCCCCCGTATATTTGAACTTTTCTTTTACTATCTGAATGTTTACGTGTGTTTTCTTTTGTTTTTGAGTGTTGTTCATGGTGGTTTTGTGGCGTTTGATGTTTGCATGTTTATCTTTCTTGTTATCTGAATGTCTGCGATGGGAGTGTATGCATACGAGGGTGATTCCTTTGAAGGTCCCTTGGCGCTTATCTCCATGCGTCATGAGTTTATAATTTGGTAGCGTCTAGTGACTTGAAAGATGCAAGTATGGGTGCGAGGGTGTTCCTTAAGAGGGTTCCCTGGCCACCTTCACAATGAGGCTCGAATTTGAACTCAGAAAACCCCTAAGGATTTAGCTAAGTATTGGCCTTAAACATATGACGTGCACCTTCATCTTGAGCGTTCCAATAATTCTAATGAACTTAGAAATCATCTGCAGGATTTGCTAAGTATGGGAATAAAAACGAGCGTTGCTGTAATGTTACCTTCGCACTAAAGTGCCCAACGTCTGCTATTCACGAGTGTATTCTCAATTAAGAAGGCGAGGGTCATTGGGGGTTTACGAGCGCGAACTGCCGGGGTGAGTACCCAGTTGGTGTAGATTAAGCGTCTAGCACCCCACTTCTTGACACGCTCGTTCTCAGGACTTATACACTTATGAATTGTCAAACTATTCAATGTGGAGGGTTCTCAACACACAGATAGCATTGCTTTAAAACGATTGGGTATTACTTAAGCCGATCGACGTGGAGGCTGCTCGACACGGAGTAGGCTTTCTGTGGTCCGAATCATTAATCAAAAGGAAAGCAAATAAATGACATAACAATGGATCAAGTACTTACTGTTATATTTACGATTTTTGAAATCATTACAACATGCTTTCTGTCAAAAGAAAGTACCCCATGCCGCAAACGGGCAATTACAAAGACTGACATTTACACGTAGAACCTTCTGAGGTTGCACGCGTTCCATGGCCTCAGGAGACGCTCGCCTTGCAAAGTCTCTAGTAAGTAGGTGTTGTTTGCTCGTACTTGGACGACTTTGAAGGGGCCTTCCCAATTGGGATCCAACTTACCCACGTGTTTAGAAACTTCAATTTTTTTAAGGACCAAGTCCCCTAGTTGGAAAGTTCTTTCTTTAACACGCTTGTTATACTGGTGGGTTACGGTCGCCTTGTATTTGTGGATGCGAGCCCAGGCTAAGTCCCTCCTTTCGTCTAATAAGTCCAATTCGAAGGTTCGTTTGGCGTCGTTGGTTGCAGGCTCGAAATAGGCAACACGTGCGGATTCTTGAGCGATTTCCACAGGTATCATGGCTTCGGAACCGTACACCAGAGAGTAAGGAGTTTCCCCTATCGCCGCTCGGGGGATGGTGCGATATGCCCATAGGGCACCTTGAAGTTCTTCAGCCCATTCTCCTTTCTTACTTTCGAGCATCGTTCTCAAGTGCTGGAGTATGGTTCGGTTAGTCACTTCAGCTTGACCGTTGGCTTGAGGGTGACCCACGGAAGTGAATCGTTGCTCAATTCCCAGTTCATAGCACCATTCCCGTGTGTCAGCAGCGATAAATTGGGAGCTGTTGTCCGAGATAAACACCCTCGGGATGCCATATCTGCAGATGATGTTTTTCCAAATGAAATCTCTCACAACTTTGAACGTTATCTTGGCGAACGCTTCGGCTTCAGCCCACTTAGTGAAATAATCCACAGCGAGGATCACAAATTTCTTTTGCCCGACCGCTATTGGAAGGGGTCCCACAATGTCGATGCCCCACTGATCGAAGGGCCAAGAAACATCGATTGGGATCATCTGAGCCGCCGGCAACTGGGGAGTGTTAGAGTGAAACAGGCACTTAGGATACTTTTTGGAGTAACTGATGGCATCCTGTAATAACGAGGGCCAGTAAAACCCCCTCCTCAAGACTTTCTTGGCCAATATTCGACCGCCCGAGTGATTCCCGCAACTTCCGCTGTGCACATGTTCTAACACTTCCTTATCCTGCAAGGGTCGCAGGCATCTCAACGGTGGACCTTGAAAAGATCGTTTGAATAGCCGACCGTCATTATCAAGAGAAAAGCGAGGGGCTTTAGTCCTAACCTTCCGAGCTTCCACCTTATCGCTTGGGCAGGTCCCATCCTTGATAAACTTAACAATATCATCCAACCAACAAGGTTCAGCGGGGTTGATCATGTTCACCCCGCTCAAGGGTTCTGTCTTACTAATCAGCGGTTTCTCTGTCCTGAGGAATGTGACCGAGCGCTCACATGAGTCATCAAGGGCTGAAACGAACTTGGAAAGAGCGTCAGCACGTTCGTTTTCTGCTCGGGGAACCTGCAACAAATGGAACTCTTTGAACTTGGCGATCACACTTTTAGCCCTCGCTAAATACTGCACCATAGTGGCTTCTCGAGCCTCATAAGTGCCATCGATCTGACTTGTGATCAGCTGGGAATCAACGTAAGCAGTTACACGAGCGGCACCATTCTGGAGGGCTATCCATAGCCCTTGGATTAGAGCCTCATTATTGGTAACCTGGAACGCCAGCTTAATAGCGTAATCCACCTCTGAACCGTGGGGGTTTCTAAGGGTCACCCCCCCCCCCCCTTTGAGGTCGAGGAGCTATCCGTGTGCAGGAGCCATAACCCTTCTTCTGCTAGGTCCTCGGTATCCAAATTGAATTGCTCCACTAATAAGTCTGCTACTACCTGAGCCTGTATCGCCGTACGAGGCTCGAATGTGATGTCGAATTGGCTGAGTTCAATGGACCATTTGATTAACCTTCCTGATACGTCGGGGTTGGATAGTACTTGTTTGAGGGGTTGGTCTGTGAGCACTGTGATAGAATGAGCCTGAAAATATGGCCTTAGCCTTCGGGACGCATTAACGAGCGCAAAAGCGAATTTCTCTATCTCCATGTATCTCTTCTCCGCCCCTTGCAAAGTTTTGCTCAAATAGTAGACCGGCATATGTTTACGCTCACGGACAGCCACTAAGACAGAGCTCGTAGCCTCCGCTGAGACTGAAAGGTAAATAATCAATTTCTCACCAGGGCTAGGCTTGGTCAACAGTGGTGCGCTCGTGAGGTATAGCTTCATATCCTGCAGAGCCTTCTCACAATCCTCGTTCCAGGCGAAATTGCGAGCGTTGCGCAAAATTTTGAAAAAGGGCAAGTTTCTGTCTGCCTAGCGGAAGATGAACCTGTTCAACGAAATGATCTTTCCTACTAACACTTGAACTTCCCTTACATTGCGAGGGGACGGAATATCAAGAATTGCTTTAATCTTCTCCGGGTTTGCCTCTATGCCACGTTGACTGACCATGTACCCCAAGAATTTTCCACCCCAAACGCCAAATGTGCACTTAGAGGGGTTCAATTTCATTCCATACTGGCGTAGGACGTTGAAAGTTAGTTTGAGATCCTCCAGATGGGATTCCTGACGCTCACTCTTGACTATCATTTCGTCCACATATACCTCCATAGATTTTCCAATTTCGCGTTCGAACATCTTATTGACAAGGTGTTGGTAAGTTGCCCCAGCATTTTTGAGTCCAAACGGCATGACTTTGAAACAATAAATGCCCAAGTGCACAACAAACGAGGTTTTAGGGCGATCCTCGGGTGCCATAAAGATCTGATAGTAACCCTGGAAGGCATCTATCATGCTCATAAGCTCGCAACCTGCTGTCGAATCCACCAGTTGATCGATCCTCGGTAGAGGATAAGGGTCTTTGGGGCACGCCTTATTGAGGTCCGTAAAGTCGTTGCACATTCGCCACTTGTTGGCGCTCTTGGGGACGAGCACCACGTTGCAGAGCCATTATGGATATAAAATTTCCTCAATGTACTGGGCGTCAAGGAGCTTACCTACTTCTTCTTCAATAACCCGTCTTCTGAAACCTTGGACGTCCCTTTTCTTTTGTTTAACTGGCTTGAAGGTCGGGTCCACATTAAGCCTGTGGACTATAACGCTCGGATTTGTCCCAGTTAGATCAGAAGCTTTCCAAGCAAATACATCGAGGTTCTCTCGGAGAAAATCAATCATCATAACCTGGGAGGGACCGTCGAGGTTAGAACCAATCTGGGTGGTCTTATCTGGATTCCCCGGCTCCAACTCTATGGTCAAAAACTTTTTGGTGGGCTCGATACGGATCTCAGGCCTTGGAGCCTCGAGCGCTCTCTTCTTTCTAGTAAGCCTGCCCCCTTCCTCACCCGAGGGCCCGTCACCCTCATTCTCGGAGGAAGATCCTTCGACGGCCCCAAGCGGCCCGTCTTCCGGGCGCTGGGCTCCGCTGGGGGTCTTCTTTTTATTCTTCTTTTTGTACAACTTGGCCCTTTTGCGTTCTGGACCATCCTCGTCTAATTTGGGGAAGTCAACCGATTTTTTGGTGGATCCCGCCTGAATGGTTTGTTTGGCCTTATGGCTTCGAAGGGAAAGGACGTAACATTCCCAAGCTTCTTTGACATTGCACAGAACTTCGCCTGTACCCTTGGGAGTGGGGAACTTAGTTTTCTGATGATAAGTGGAGATTATTGCTTTGAAATCCACGAGGGCTGGGCGCCCAATGATGATGTGATAGGGGAGGTCCACCTCAACGACGGTGTAAAGTACGCTCAAAGTTTTTCGCTGTGGGGCGCGACCAAAAGAGGTGGCCAAGCGAATCTGTCCGCGAGGGACAATCTCCGAACCCCCAAAGCCAACGAGGGCTGTCTTGAGGGGTTCGAGAGGAATGTTTGTTATGTTCACTTTCTGAAACGTTGAGTAAGGGAGAACGTTCACTGAGCTTCCACTATCAATTAAGACCCTCTTTACAACATGGTTATGAACGTCTAAACTAACCACCATGGGACAGTCAGAGGTTTCACCAATCCCATGGGGTGTTAGAATGTGTTCCAAGTCCTTCTCTGTGAACCCTACATTATCGTTCTCTTTCGAGCATGGAAGGTTGTCAACGGAGAGCACAGGCTTAGGCAGGGATGACCTCTGATCGTAACTCCGAATGCGGCGGCACCGGGAGGCGTTAGAGTCCCCTCCCAAGGGCCCTCCTGCGATCATGTGGATGACCGTGAAAGGTTGATTCTCTAAATCCGCAGCTTTCCCCTTGCTGCGGTCGCTTGATTCGGTGTGGTAGTGGTGAGGACTACGTGAGCGTGAACGGCTCCTTCCTCTACCACGCGCTCGTACAGCGTAATGTTCATCGTATCTTTCCAGCACCTTTACAAACTCCTTGAGGTGCCCTCCAGCTATAAGCCTCTGAATCTCGCTCTCAAGCTGGCGGCACTCGTTGGTATCATGCCCTTTCTGTTTATGAAAAGCGCAGTTCTTTCCAGAGCGCTTCTGAGCCTCAGTCTCCCTCAACCTGGGCAGTCTCTTGGACAGTTTTTTATCCGCCATGGAATAAACTTCGGCAATTGGGCGGTTGAGGGGAATGCGCTCAAACTTACGTGGAGGTGAGGAATTACGACGAGCGGGAATAGGGCTGAGGCGGCGACCCTTGTTAGAATCTCCTATGTCCTCGGGGGCTTTACTGGGGCGAGGGGCATTCGCCATTTTCTGATCCCTCGCGATGTACATATCCTCGAGGGTGAAGAAAGAGTCCTCTATCTCCCTAATCTCCATCAATGAACGTGGCTTTTTCTTGGCTACCTCCTCCACAAACTCTTTGCTGACGTAGTGCTTCATGTTGATGGCTCCAAAGAGCACGTGCCTCAAGAAATCCATCGAGGGCTTTTCCACCAATAAGATTTCCTTGTTGAACCTTCCCATGAAGGATCTGAGCGTCTCGTTCGGCCCCTGGACCAAGCTGTAGAGAGCGGTCGCGGTTGGGGCTGGTACCTTCAAAGAGTTGAAGTGGCTTATGAAAGCGTCTGTCAGGTCATAGTACCCTAGGATTGAGCGCGGGGGAAGCTTTTTGTACCAGTCTTGGGCCATTCCAGTGAGGGAAGTGACAAACACCTTGGCCCAATAGTTGCTCGGATGGTCATACAAATGCATCAGGTGCACAAAGTGATCCAGATGCTCAGCTGGATCAGTGGTCCCATCATATCTGTTCACGGATGTGGGGATCTTGCCCTTCCCCGCGCGGGTCATCAGTACCTCCTCGACGAGGGGGAATCGCCCGTCACGATTCTGTAATCCCTGTCCTCGGGATCCTCATAGCTGGCTTCCCTTCGACGGTGAGAAATTGGGCTACGTGGTCGGCGCGCGTCTCTGGCCCTGGACCTCCGTCCCCATCACGGGGGACTTGAGACCTTGCTCGAGAGAGCTGCTCCACCACATTCTGGAGCCCCTTAAGCTAGTCTTGCACAGCGGCAAGCTGAGGGTCACCGATATTTCTACGGTTTGCCCTCTCTGTGGCCCCTGATTGGACCTTTTCGTTATCTCCGGCACCCTCATTTTGAGGGGCCCTCTTATCTTGAGGGGCCCTTTCATTTCCAGTGGGTTGCTGCCCTTGCTGGACCCTCGGTGGGGCCTCATTTTCTTGAATCGGTGGTGGGGGAGGTTGCTGGGCCGTCAACGCGTTTTGCGCCATTATCAACGGGTGAGCCGGGAGCCCTCCAAGGGGCGGGGCCGTTCGAGCACCTGCCAGTGATGGGAAATAGACCGTGGTGAAGTGTTCCCAAGCGTTCTGGACCGCCTGACCCTCACATTGCGCGTAAAGCGCCTGAAGTTGCTGAGTAGTTATCTGGGGTATTTCCACTCCCTGTATCTCCCTAGGTAGTGACAAAGGGAGATTTAGCATTCCTACCTAGTAGGGCTGAGACATGGGCATCATTCCGGGCATCACCCCAGCTGGCATGTAAGCATACCCCGGCGGTGGCATGGCCATGGAGTACATACCGGGGTGGGCGGCAAGAGCATTATGAACGAGAGCTGGCGGAGGAGGGACAGAGCCGGAGCCCCCTGCCTCGTTTCCAATGGGGGAAAGAGTGGCAGCGATAGTTTCGGTGTTCCCGGCCCCATCTCCGGCCGCGGGCGGGGGTGTACCTCCGGTAGGAGCGTTGTTTTCTGCATTCTGTTCGTTGACAGGGGGAAGAGCACCCTTGCTTCCTACCGCTCCTGACCTTGTTGTCGTTACCATGCTTAAAACAGGAGGTGTTATATCTCAACTAGCTTTTAGGGGAAGAAAATGATGGTGACGGAGGAGATGATGATGGTTTCCCACAGACGGCGCCAAAAATGATTGTGCAGGAAATGCGAGTTTCCTAAATGCAACAACACTTTCAATATTTATATGAAAAGGGAAAGACCATCACAGGCGTTGAGCCTCAGGAACTGAGTTTTCCAGTGAGCGTGGGTTCTTCCAGCTAGGATAACACCGGGAAATCGTGCAGCAAGGAGGCAGGAAACGGTGAAATGTATAAAGCTTTTGAGAAGATGAAGATGCAGAGGAAAAATGCCCAGTTCAGTGGTGGAAGTACTGAAAAATGACTTCCACATTACCTAAGTAGCAACCAAGCATTTGTCTATGATATGAAGCTTTCACATCTCCCCTAAACTCTTAGAAATTGCAAGGTAAGCCCCTAAATCCCAAGTATAAATACCCCTCCAAGCTCATTTCCAAAACTACACCAAAATCACTCACTTTCTCTCCCTAGTTCGGCCACTCCTCTCTCTCTATGGTATGAGTCTTGTTCTTTTATTATTTCATGCTTTATAATATGTTCTTAGGGTGTTTATGAGTATAGCATGCTTAGATTTAATTAAATTATGCTTTAGGAATTTATTTTATGAAATATATGCTATTTATGCTAGTTTAGGAAAAATGTGATAACATATATGCATTTTATTTAATTAAATGCATGGGTTATGATATGATATGATATGATATGAATATGTGTTTAAATAACTATGATCTTGTTTGATTAAATTCATATCAAGAATAATTTATTTAGAATTATTTTTCATAGAGAATTAATATATTTTGCTATATTATGCTTCAAATTCCATGTTATAAATATGAATATGATCAATTGTGTTACATACCTTATTTGAATATTCAAATAGGCTCAAGAACATGTTCATGTTGTTCTTGAAGAATTTTAAGTACACGTTATAAAGTGTTTAATTCATAAGAAATTGATTAGTAAATGTTTTCAATAGTAATTTTGACTTTTTGGTCAACACATATACAATTAATTTCGAAAATTAATTAAAAATAATTATAAAATTAGTTTTGGAATTTTTAAATAAAGATTTTATCCGAATTTTCCAAAAATCGGTAAATTGTGAATTATTTTCAAAATATAACCAACATTGCCAAATTAAATTCTAAATTTCATTTCTAATGTTATAATTAGGATTATAATGTGATTAATAAGTATTTAAGTGGTTAAAGAATTCATGAAACCTGATTAATTACTTAATTTCCCTTAAACGGTTAAAATTTGAATTTACCGGGAATTCTCTAACATGATATAGTTTATGTGTTTACTTGATTAGAATAATGTGTAATCCTTTTATGCATGGACATTATGTGTTTTATGTGCTTATTTAATTAAAATAAGGAACCTAGTTCTAAGCCTATAGTAGTGAATACTTTCAGGCGCACTGGAATCCACATAACAATGTCTGACTACCGGTATAGGTGAGGGTTAAAATATTTTCAACTGGAATCATGCCTATACATACGTATTACCCTATATACATATTACTTTACTACACTATCCCTCTTAAGGGAAAAATACTTTCATGCCGGAGTCAACGTTTTACTAAGACATTTTATATTTCAAGTCCACTTTACCAAAACATTGATTCCGGGTTATGCAAGCAAAATATTGTTCTTGATTCATGTTATGGGCCCCGACTGTATCCGTAGCGAGCAATTACCCGGAAGGTATAGGGCCGAGGGTATTGTTGGTGCTGCGGACTGCCACCACCTCTTGGTAGTGGTTTAACTGGAGGTTAGTTACTCCACGCCAAGGGATGAGGGAGAGATAGCTGCCTCTCGAATCGTGTTCGTGGTCTCTAGGGTTTGATTCCCTATTGACATCAAGGAGTAGTGGAGTTAATATTCTTGGTTTTATTGAAGTATCGGAGCCTGATCAGCCCGATACTATTTTACCAATTATTTAAGGAGTTATGGATGGAGAGGCCTAGCTTGCGGGCATTAATGTTCGTGTTACAAACGGTTCATATTTCTGCAAATATTCCAAACTACCCCTATCCCTGTTTTACACATATCATGAACCGTTCCATATTTGCTATATCCTATTGTTAATATTGTAGATCAAGATCTTCTTGATCATATAAATATAAATATATATATATATATATATACATATATCTATAAACCCTCATACCCCCTTCGCTTAGTCACTTTGACTAACCCTCTCGCCTATTTTTAAAATGCATGATTTCAGGAATCAATGAACGACAACTAGAGGTATCTTGAAGCATTATAACCGCAGGTTGGATCCGATCCTAAGAGTACACTGTCTTGAGCCTACTCTCTATAGAAACAAACCATCTCATACTTTGTCCTTGCATGTCAACCTGTTGCACTCTTTTGTGAACTACTTTGCTCAATAATGATAATCCTTGCTCATTGTACGTTATCCTCCCCGTTCATTGGTAAAGTTGAATCTCTTTATCTTCCGCTGCATTGTGACATATCCTCCATTCATATATTGTCCTGACCGTTCGCCGTAGTATTTCCTGAGTGTTGGGCCTAACCTCCACTCAGGGAGTATTGCGGTGCGGGGTTGTAGTGCTAGGGAGGCGCTACAGTAAATGTGCATGCTTGATTGAACTCTAAATTCCTTAACATTCTCTAGCAAGTTAAGTACTTCGAATTTATCCTTTTCCATTTTGATAGGCTGTGGAGACTTGTTATGATACTCATTTTAATGTTCACATTTTCTCATTGATAAACTGTGAGGCTATAGTGGCTAGGGGATAACACCTTTTTGGAATCTTGTCTTGTGGTTTGCTTGAGGATAAGTAAAGTCTAAGTGTGGGGGGATTTGTTAGTATGTTAATTGTGTTGATTTATTACAGTTTATTCCCCTTCATTTTACTTTGATTTGAGCTTAATTCTGCCTAATTAGAGTTTAATTTGTCGAATGAAGTAGGTGATTAAGGATTAAAAGAAATCAAGCCAAAAAAGAATGAAAAGTGTTGAAATCAACAAGAGCTATGACTGTAAGCGATGACCATGGCTAAAGATTATCAATAGGCAGCTGTGTCACCTGCTCATCGTTGACTTGCTGGAAGCTCCATTTTAGAGTGCTTCACCATGAAGGCTGCTCATTTTAACCAGCCAACTTTGTCATAATGTATTAAATTAATATATTCCTTGGGATGGTAAATTAATTTTGGGGAAAATCAATTATTAAGAAAAGAGAGTAGCAGTCATAAATATTCAGCAACCATACACAAGATGAAAAACAGGGCATACACTTGTGGCAGCTGAATTCATTCATCTCTGGGGCTATTTTGAGCAGAACTTGAAGAGGAGGACGAAGAGAAGACTTCTACAGCTTGTTTCAACCTTTCTCTCTTCATCTTTGATGAAGAGATTTGTAAGACTTTTTTATAACTAACCTTCTTAAGTTCTAGATAAGGGTTTTTGAGATTTATGCTATGATTTATGAGATTTAATTGTGTTTCTAGCTTTTAATCCATGATATCTTGTATGCTTTTGATTTTCATGATTATTTCATGTTCGTTGATGGTAGATTTGGCCAGATTTATCGTTGATTAAATTCGGCATAAAAATCTCATGCTAAAACTGATCCGTAATCGTCAGTCTAAGCCATGACCATAGATTACCCATCACTAGAGTGCACTTTTATATGCTTGAGTTGTGTTGGGAAGCATGCAAACTAGTTTAAATGATCCGAGCTTGTGAGTTCATTGGTTAGGCTTGGTGTCCTTTTCGTGCTTTAATGCTGCCTTTAAATTAAATCTTGAGATCGTATCTACTAGGTTGTTTATTGGTTAGGGAGTTGATTAAAGATCGTATCTTAATCACCGATTAAATTAGAAAGGACGAGGTTACTAGAGCTTGTTGGTGCTATAGCCAATCTATCATAGGATTAAGTGTTTATCTTTGCATCAATGATCGAATCAAAAGCATGAATCAAGAAAATCCCTTGGCTAGAGTTCTATTTTCCCGAATCAGTTTAAGTTTATGTTCTTTAGTTAGTTATTTGATTTCAGTTTGTTATTTAATTTCCAGCACTTTAGTTAATTACGTTAACCTCCCTCCCCCTTGAGTTTGTGTAGCTTGTTTGCTTAGCTATCGGAGAATTATAACCATCCAATCTCTGTGGGATCGACCCTTTACCACTATACACAATTTATTGTGTTTGGTAGTTTAGGAGTATTATTTGGTGGATTCGGCACCCATCAATCGTCATTTTGATTCAAATACGAAGTCATGATATTCTCGGTTAACTTATCCAATTGGAAATCATTAGGACTACAAAAAATAAATAAATAAAATTAGAGAACATATTTTAGCAAAATAAATAATAAATTAAAAGCATAAATTTCATACCTTGTTCCTCAAATGACCAATTCTTGCAACATATCAATGCTTCAACAACATTAGGCTTCATTGAACTATGATATTGATCAAGTATCCTCCCATCGGTTCTAAAAGCCGACTCAGGGGCAATAGTAGAAATAGGAATACTTAAAACATCTCTTGCCATATGAGCAAATTTGTGATACCTATATTGATATGCTTACTAGTAAGCAAGAATATCAATCTTTGTAGCTCTATTGATCTTCGGTTCATCTAAATAAGCTCTAATTGGTTCTTTTGAGGAAGAGATTCATTGCTTGTAATCGAGTCAAATTTCTATGAAAAGAAAATATATATGTTTAAAATCATATCAATAAATCAAACAATAAATTAAAAAAATTAATGAACAAAATGTAATTTACACTTACTTAAAAAATATCAAGTATACCACTAGAAGTAGGAGAAGCTATAATACACGGACACTCTAAAAATTCACCCCGTGAAGTGTAGCACTCGAGCGCGTGACCCCACAGCCCCCTCACTAAGACCCGACCAACATATGAAATGGGTGATCCATATACATGCCAAATCAGAGCGAACGGGGACTCACTCAGTCGCTATGCTAGGCGGGAGCTAACTTTCGAAACCAAATAAGCACTCCAACGAAACAATTACACGTGCAGAAGCAGAATATAAGATCAATCACAAATATAAGCAATAAGTGACGGGTTCAACTAGCATAGATACCTAATCCCAAAATTTCGTACATAAATCATAAATCGTAATTTACGGGTTTAAACTATCCCTAGAAGCCTGTCCCGAATTCATAATAATATAAACATAACAATTTATACATTCCTTGTATAACTCATTCAATTTACAAAATGCGTGTGAAGTGACTCAGACTTAACCCAGTTGAGTGATGAATTTGCATGAATTCGAGCGTTAAATTGAGTATATTTTATGCCGTTTTAGGAACTTATGTGTGTATTATGCTCCATTTAGGTACTTTTGCGTTGGAGACGAAAGAAATGGCGAAAAGATGCAAATATTGGTGAAATTGGTGAATTTTCAATTTAATTTTATGGATTTATTTGATATTAATTTTACGTGATAGGAACTTAAACGCTTTAAGTGGCACTTTCATGCACTTCATATGCATACCTCGCATTCATGATCATTGCCGGACGTCTATTTGGTTCATATTTGAGTCTAAGTCTCGGGTATTGTCTTCTTTTGTCTCAGAGCCACTTCCGGACGTTGTTAAGCCCGAGGTTTAGGTGCTTCTTTGCCCGTTTGGCCCCGGTACTTCTCCTATTTTGTTAAGGTGAGGTTAGGATCTTTTGTATTTGATAAGCGACCTAAGACCTATTACGTGTTATTTTCTTACCCGTATGCGAATATATATCTTATATATATATATATTAAATACGAGTGCTTAAGCTATGTTATGATTTTGTGATGTAAGCTTTACGTTTTCAAAATGTGTATAAGTATTGGTATAGGTAAGCTATGTTTTGAAATTCGTTGTTCGTATATGATATGTATAAGCAAGTTGTGCCCCTGAAAGATGGGAGTTTGGTTTGGTTTGATTTGTTGAGCCCTGGAGACGTGGGTAAGGGAGACCCAGGACGACCAAGGGGTCGCCTGTTATGACCCCTGTGCACGCTCTCATTTGAGATATTCACTTTACCCCAAGACTCATTCAATTTACAAAATGCGTGTGAAGTGACTCAGACTTAACCCCAAGACTCGACAGACTCGAATCCCCGCCTAGCACTCCAAACCTGTAAGAGAAAACTGAAACAAAACCGGGTTCAGTCTTTAAGAGTCTGGTGGATGTAAAACAGGGCTTAATACAATAATATTTCGGGTCTCCTGTGAATTTAAACATAACAATTTATGCATTCCTTGTATAACTATTCAATTTACAAAATGCGTGTGAAGTGACTCAGACTTAACCCCAAGACTCGACAGACTCGAATTCAGCACTCCAAACCTGCAAGAGAAAACTGAAACAAAACCGGGTTCAGTCTTTAAGAGACTGGTGAGTGTAAAAAAGGTCTTAATACAATAATATTTCGGGAAATAAACATACACACATGCAAGCTGTAATCCCGTACGAGGTTTTGAAATATTTCCCAACTGGGTGAAAACAAAAAAAAACAACTCTCGGGATTATAACCATCAATTCCTTCATTCATTACATTCATGAGGTCATTACGTGAGCCTGGCGAGCGGACAAATTCTCCAACCTTCTCCTCGTGTGTGCAATATATATTCATTCATTACATTAGCGATCACACAACATTCATTTATTCATTCATTCGTTCATAATCATTCATACATAACAATTACACCTTTTTTCTCCGGTTAGTGAATGGACTCGGCCAAAACACCATCCACCCATTCATTACGGCTAGTGGGGTACATGAATCCCCAAAGGTCTCAGCTTGCATTCCTCGCTAATCTCCTAGCGAGGGCCGGTATCACCGTAGTTTGGTTGGAACTAGTGCAAGGGATCACCGTCTGCCCTTGCCTCCCCGGATAGCCATATGCACCAAGTTCTTGGACCCGTGCTTGCATTAATGTTCTCGCCAAAAATCATTAGGTAAGTATACATAAAAGAAAAGGCTTTACGTTCGAAATCATTTACTCTTAAAAAGACTCGATATATATATATATATATATATATATATATATATATATATAATTTAGCTCAAAGCTTTACACATTGGATATATTGGGTCGAGTTACCTAATAGTAGAGAAATCCACCTGTTACACCTTACCGAACAATACCAAAAGAAAGAAATACTTGAAGATAGCCTATGAACCCGACACGTCTCCGCCCTGAAGAAAACTGCACAAGAAATAACACGGTGCATTCGTGAGACTCAAAACTCGATACGAACTATAAATGTTGCATGACAATGCTTTAACATGATATGATATGCATAAGTGGTAACAATGTGCTATGGGGATGTTCATATGCACAATTAATGCCATTTAGACCAGTAAACAATTCAATCTTTCATTACACGAATAGATCGTGTCCGTTCATTATCATTCGTTCATTTGTTCAATTCATAACACATCATAATACATGTTAACAATGCATAGGAATTAATTTAAGATGAAAGGAATCCATTAACACATAAAGAAAACAATAGTTGCAAAGACAGCCATATTGTAGCATTTAAGTGTTCACATTTTCATTTCATGTTTACACATTGAATTCTCAACATAAAATTCATAAACATATCAAAATACATCATATATTATCAATTAATCAAACATATGAGTCAATCAAACCACATACGTGGTTCGAGAAAGTGGAAGGAAAGCAAGAAAATGGATTTGAGCAAGTTTGGTGAAAGCTGACAGTTTTTCATATGCGCAAGCTATAGAAAATGGAACATATCTCAAGTTCTAGAAGCTATAATTAGGTTTTGTTTATCAGATATGAAACTAGACAAATAGGGATTTCCGAGGATATACATCTTGAATTTTAGTTCAAAGCGATGTGAAAATGGCGAAGGTTTGAAGTTAGATAAAAGCAGATTTTCGGTGAAGTGGCGACACCAAAATTGATTGATTATATCTCATAATTAAGGAATGATTTTAAGGTGATTCCAATTAGAGAATGATCTAGACTTTAATAGGTTTAAGTGGTTAAAAATTTAGGTCAATCGGAGCTCATTTGAATAGGAAACGTAGAATGAAACCGAGACAGAAAAAGAATGAAAGGACAAAACGGTAGACGAACATTACAAGAGCAAAAAGGGGGGTAAGGGGGGTTACACTTTTCAAGGCAAAAATTGGTAATGGGGGTTACCAGAGGCAGGCGATTTTCCCCACAATAAAGGAACAAGGTAACGGGGGTTACAAATTTTAAGTGCAAACGGGGTAACGGGGGTTACCCTTGGTAGAAAATTTTCCCCTGTTTCGGCATCTTCTTCTTCATAGCAAAACAAACATACACACACCGCTGTTCTTGGCAGCCATGAACACAGCAGCAAGACAAAAACTTGGCAACATATTTAAGCATAAAATGGGCAAGAACAAGGCGAAAAATCATTTATACATTCACATATAATAGCCGAGCAAAAGAGGGAAAGGAAAGGATTAACACTCATGCTTCATCTTCAATCTTAAGAAATCAAAGTTCCAATAATGGCAACTCACCATATACTCAAACACCATGAAAATAAAAGTCATAAATACATTAAAGAAGGTCTTAGGTTCAGTTTTCATGCATCAATTCACAACAAATCCAAAGAATGAGCAAGAAGCCATGAAATCTCTTAAACCCTTACTATTCATACAAAATTTCAAATCTATATCAAACCTAGCTAAAAATCTGAGATTCATGGATTAAAATGACCAAGAAAGAGTGGAGAAAACAAATATACACTTACCTCTTGAGTTTGACTGAGATTGGAAGAGATTGGAGCTCAAAATCTCGAGAAAGGAATAGAGGCAGGAATAGTGTTATTTTCTCCTTGAAATGGCTGAGCTTCTCTCTTCTTTCTTGCTTGGTTCGGTTGTGAGGGAGTGATGAAAGCGTAGGTTTATGTGTTGGTAAGGTGCGGGGCCAAGAATTAGGTAAATAGCTTGAGTATTGAGTGAGTTATGGTTAAAATGGTGAGATGTGGTCATTTAGGCGCGAGTTCGACTTTTCGTTAGAATTTCGGAGGTCCAAATGAGCTTAGAAAAATATAAGGCTTGTTCCATTGTCTCTGAATCTTCAATTTGAGTCCAACGGAGGTGAGAGAGTTCTAATTCGTATTCCCGAGCTTAAGATATGCCGCCCGGAACCAAAGGTGGGCTTAATTCTCTTTAGCCTCCATTTTCGTTCCAAAACTCAAAATAAATCCAAAACCCCAACAAACGAAACCAAAAATATAAAACAAGCATATAGACATGTTCATAACACAAATAACTCCAACATACCAAGTTTTCACAAAAATCGGAAATCAATTCGGATAGAAACGACACTCAAACATAACCATATAGGCATAAACGTTTCAAGAATTTCACATGAAAATTAATATTCAAATATTCGAATAATAACAATTAATAAAAGAATTAATATATGAAAGCATATATAATTAATTTAATTGCGCATATTGGTAAACACATACATGATACTTGTACAGCTAAAAAATCGGGGCGTCACAACCTCTCCCCCTTAAAGAGGACCTGTCCTCAGGTCCACTATCTCCCGTGCAAACAATGAGAGAACCCCGTCTCCCACAAGCAACACGAAGAGAACCCCATCTCTCGAACAACAATGAGAGAACCCCGTCTCTCACAGGTAGCAAAGAGAGAGAACCCCGTCTCTCGAGCAACAATGAGAGAACCCCATCTCTCACAAGCAATAAAGAGAGAGAACCCCTCTCGAACAACAATGAGAGAACCCCGTCTGCCACAAGCAACAAAGAGAGAACCCTGTCTCTCGAACAACAAAATAAAAGAGTCCAAAGCACAAAAATACCATTACATCAAAGAGAAAACACCAAGAAGAAGATATTAGGACATTAATTACAACAATTAATAATCACGTAGGTCACACAAGGGCAGGTAATAAATATCAATTACATCAATTACAACCATAGCAAAGAACAACGAATATAGTCAATTAGCAAAACATATAGCATCAAGAAATCATTTAAATTTAAATTGCATGTATGCATATGCCATGAATGTTTGTGTACCGGTCACTATCGTAAAGAGTTTTGAAGTTGGTAGCTTCTTTGCCCAAGACATGGTCTAGCCCAAAAGCTGGCTCGGTACTTGACTTCTCTTCAATATCCTTAGTGTGCCCCATGACAAGATGATAGACTCTCTAATGATTCCATTCTGACTTTTACTGTTTCTAACCTTCTTCTATATGGCAAAGTTCTTGGATTTCAAATCCTCTATCTTTGTTCGTACTAGTATATACCCTACTCAAAGATATCTACTCTTGATGATCCTTAAGTTTCGACCCCACTCTCGGGATAGTCACCATCCCGGTTCATTACCTCATGAATTCTTTCCTAATCAAGTTGAGGCCATCGATTCCTTACTCGAAGATAAAACCTCCTTGATAATTCCTGAGGCTCAATTCATATTCTTCAATAAGTACCCCTTCCGATTTCTCTCATCTTAGATTCCTTCTCGGTCATCATAGAAAAATGACTTTATTTGTTATGTGACGTCCCAACCCTCTTTATACTTAGTCGAATCATCTTCCACGAATACCATCACGAAATATAATGACTCGGTCTGATCCTCTTTCTCTAGATCTGATCTAAAAGTTCAGCCGAAGCTCTCTCATAGTTCCATTATCTTCAAGATCTGAATTCCATACGTATGGATGCCCAACGAACCAGTCCCTTCAATACCCCCTAGCCGTCTTCAATCCGAGTATAATAACTTAACTCTCACTTTGATGGTTTAACTGCTAAGCCCATTTTATTCTTTTACTATCACCATCATTTGAGCTTCCATGTCTTCCATGGCTTGCATTTCTATTGTTCCTACTAAAATACTCTTCAAGCACAACCTTGAATCTTAAGTTTGTCTCTTGGTCATGCTCTCCCCCTTAAAAAGAATTCCCGATCTCCCCAAAATTATTTCCTTGGGGTGAACAACTCTAGGTGGAAAATGTGTTCGATGGCCTAGCTCACGTTCACCTAGAAGTGCTTGATCGGAACGACGACCCTTTTTCCCTTGCTTCCCAAACTCCCGTTTAACTCTGTTAAGTTCCCTAACTTGTCTCATCCAATTTATGTATCCCGAAACTATCCACTTCCGTCTTTGTCCCACTCTATCAACCCAAAATGTTCTGTTTCAACTTTGTTTGATAGGGCTTTGATCAAAGTAATAGTGGAAGTATTAAACGGGGCGAAATCCTAACAAGTAAACACTAAAATAATGCGTGTTGGGTTAAGGTGCTAAGTGCATGTAGTAGATATTTTAGACAAAGGAAATGCAACATCGAGGCAAATAATTCAACAAAGAAATATGCAACAATTTAACAATTAGAATATTAAAACACATATAGTAAGAATTTAAATAACTAATTGCGACGCATGATGCAAGTGCTATGAATGCATTGAACTTGTCACCATAGTGGTGGCTTTAGCACGACATCCTGTCCTTTGATCTCTATATTGTGATCATTGGTTGTAAGATTGAACTTTATTCAACCATTAGTGATACTTTCCCATCCTCGCTTGTTTTCTTGTATCATCGTGTCCCAAAGTCCCAAGAAGATAACCCGATTTGAATTCCTCAATGCTCCTTGCTATCTCTGCTTTGCATCCATTCATTGATCCACGATTGTGGTCGTATCCATTAAGCTTCTGTACTTGACCCCGTTACGAAACCACATCGTTGATGGTTCTCCCTTCCATACATCGTAGTTGGGAAGCTTTTAACAGATCCTAGATATGCTCCCGAACCATTGAGTCTTCCCGATCTGGCCATCCATTTCGATCACCTGCTTCAAACTCATGTATCCTTTAAGTTGGCGGTTCGGGTCCCCACAATGCACCTATGTTGATAATCTTCAAGATTTGTAGGGGGGCTGCAATTAATAAACTCTTCCATGGTTAAAACCTCCTATCATGATATTAAATAGGGCAAATTACATCCAGGTCCCTTGAGGTTTGCCATAATTACAATTTAATACCTGTTTTTTCATTTATTACAAAAAAACCCCTATAAACACTGTTTCAGTTGAGGTCCCTGGCGGAATACTGGAAAAGTCAGGCATACACTTTTTCGTGTTTTACAAAAAAGTCCCTGGGAACAGTGTTCATAGGGGTGTTTTTGTAATAAACGAAAAAGTATGGACTAAATTGTAATTATGGCAAACCTCAGGGGATCTGGATGTAATTTTCCCTATTGAAGAATGAAATGTAGCTCTATTTTGGGTAGCCCTGAAGGTTCAACACCCGACTTTCAAATCCCATAATCTCTTCATTGGTTTGATAGGAGAAACTTGTAGTTGAGGTTGACTGTAGCTTTGATAGCGTGGTAATAATCTAAAATCAAAAACTCAACTCATGTATAAATGCATGTGGATTAGTATATGC
Source organism: Lantana camara (assembly GCA_037501455.1). Classification (NCBI taxonomy): domain Eukaryota; kingdom Viridiplantae; phylum Streptophyta; class Magnoliopsida; order Lamiales; family Verbenaceae; genus Lantana; species Lantana camara. The sequence continues at coordinate 24,541,223 of CM074860.1, forward strand.
TTATGGCATATATTTAGACCAATAAACATAAATAAAGTGCAAAGTGCAACACATAATGCAACGAATTTAAAAGTAAATCACAAACAACAAGTAATTTCCAACAGTTTGTAACAATTAACTTTAAAAAGTCAATGCAATGCACACATTGACAAGTTGTTCCTATGCCGTACGACCTAAACTGACTCAATCACGACTCAAGAACTCCGGTTTTGCAACTTGGAGCTCTGATACCACTTAAGGATGTAGCACCCGAGTACGTGATGCCACTCCCGCACTAAGACCCGACCCGCATATGAAATGGGTGATCCATACACATGCCAGATCAGAGCAAACGGGGACTCACTCACTTGCTATGCTAGACGGGAGCTCAACTTTCAAAACTAAATAAGCACTCCAATGAAACAATTGCACGTGCGGAAGCGGAACATAAGATCAATCACAAATATAAGCAGTAAGTGATGGGTTCAACTAGCATAGATACCCAATCCCGAAATTTCATAAATAAATCATAAATCATAATTTATGGGTTTAAACTGTCCCTAGAAGCCTGTCCCGAATACATAATATGTACCACCCCTACACGTGGAGATGCCACACCCCCGCACTATAGGTCAATTCATATACGAAACGGGTAATCCGTACATGAACTAACCTATAGCAAACGGGTGACAAGGCAATTAAAAGAACACGCTAGCTAGGCGGGACTAGACCCTCAAATGACAATAAATCCAATACATGAACTCAAAAGCGGAAGCACAATAATATCGTGTCATCACATCAATACATTATCATCTTCCAAATAACATTCACATATAAATGTTCAAAACTACTAACATGATACTCCAATATGCTAACACATAAGAGGTAATGCCATGCTAGACTCAACTAGATGAATGACACGACACGACTCCCGCCTAGCACGCCATGAACAAAATCTGAAAGGCGGAGGCGTCAGTCTGTGAAGACCGAGTGAGGGGCATAAATATATATAAACACAAGTAGCATACAAGTTATAATCTTGGGTAAGGTTTTGTAACTAAAATAATATAAGTGCGAAAATAACATAGAACTCACCCGAGATTACAACTATCAAGTTTAACAGGATAATCATGTTTATTATAACCATCAGTGGCCCTGGCGAGAGGCGTGCACGATCTCCAACCAACCTCGACAGTGAACAAGGATTACACTTTCATTTAATTAGGTTACCACACGAGTCATTATAGTGCACACGATCAATAACACGAAATTCTCCTTTCTCCAATGGTGGTGGGTTTGCAAGGCCCGAACCACCCACGATATCACGTTGCACATCGGGAACATGACTCCCACGTACGGGACTCCTTCCTCCACCAAACCTCCTGGTGGATTCAGGGGGTATCCCCACGGTTTGAGAGAGGTGTGTGAGTTACCCGTCAGCCCTATGCATTCCCGGTTGGCTCAAACACTCACCCTCGGGCCTATAATACACGATATACGATAATTTGCCAAACACGATCACGTTCAATCACGATAACACGGTACATGGCTTGCTTGTAACACGATACACGACTTGCTTTCAATGAACACGGTTTACTTTTAAAGAGCATGACTTGAGAGTTTAGAAACACTTGTAAATATATATTTATACCATTTGGTCCAAAAGTCACATAAGGTTATACGGGTTCTAAGTAACTAGCAATTAAACCTCACCTTTACCAATAGAATGCAAGTCGAGACACGGCCTACGGCCCCTACTCCACGTCACGAGAAGATGATCTGTACAAGGGATACATGTATACATGAGACTTGACCCTAAATGGACCAAATATGCGAAAATGCAACGAGAAGACATGAAATGTACAATGTAGCATGAAAACATCTTGTTTTATCATGTAATTACTCATATAATAGCAATTTGGGATCAAAGAATGCATTGGATCACGGTGCTAAAATTCCAATTTTATACATAATGTTTTGTTCTGCCAGACGACGGGGAACGGCCGTTCCGGCTCCCCTTTGAAAATGGGAACGGTCGTTCCCGGCCTTCCAAAAGCGTGCCAACGATTTTCATTTTTAAAGTGCGCTGAAGTTGGGAACGGCCCTTCCGGTACGCAGGCCAAAATGGGAGCGTCCATTCCCAGGCTCGGCCCCTTATTTTATTTGAAAGAGTGGGAACGACTGTTCCCACAATGCCTTGAGGCAGGAATGGCGGTTCCCAGTTCCTGCAACTGAAAAACAGAGCAGAAATAGGGGATAGCTACGGGAAACATTAACAAAGCAACAAAGATCAAGTTTGATCCCACAAATTTGCAAGAAATCTGGGAAATACGATGCATATATGTTCAAAACCTGATAGTATACCATTTAAACACTTAGTTCATGAAAATCATCAAGAACTCCAAGCTTCAAGTTCAAACTCATATTCAAATATATTTCCATGTTTTACAAGAATTGATGCTATAATCATGTGTTTATATATCACACAAACAATAATTCATTCAAACTATGATTTCATAAACCCTAGCCCACAAATATATGATCAAGAACCTTGAATTCATGCAAAACACCCACCTTGAGCTCAAGAAATGGAGAAGAAAGATAGAGATGATGATCACGCTTCAATTCTTGCAATATTTCTTGAAAAATCTTGATATGAATAGAAGAAATCTTTTCTTATTTGTTGGGGCTGAGGTTCGGTGAGAAAGGAAGTAAATTGGGAGATGATTCTTGGATGAAATGAGAGCAAAGAAGCTTGGAGATGCATATAACGATTAATCCAATTTTTGAAACATGTGAAATGCCAATATTTGCTATTTAATCCTTTAATGTTTAAGTTATGCGATTAAGTATGTAATGATTTGAAATATAATCAATTAAGTCCTTGAAAAGTTATACAATTTAGTCCCCAAAGTTAGGAAAATAATCAAGTAGGGGCAATTTGGGTAATTAAAGCATTACCGGCAATTGTTTCATATAATAATTATTTTTCTATGACTTGAAATAATTTTCCAATGATATGATTCTATATATTTTCCTGAAAGTGTACTAAAATTTTAATTTATAAGATTATAATGAAACGTAAGAAATTGATTAATGAAAATCGGGGCATTACAATTCTCCCCCCCTTAAAAGGACCTGGTCCCCAGGTCCACTGTCGAGTTTCAATGATGCACAAGCCATAAGAGAACCCCGTCTCTTAAACAAAAATGAGAAAACCCCGTTTCTCGGCAAGGGATGAGAGAGCCCCGTCTCTCGAACAAGTTATGAGAGAGCCCCGTCTCTCAGCACGTAATGAGAGGACCCCGTCTCTCGGACATACACCAAGTAGCAATCCAAAACAATGATAGAAACATTTATCACATAAGAAGCAAGTATAGTCACGCCAATCACATTAATTTATCCTTCATACCGAAGCACATTGTTGCTAGCAAAAGTTATATTAATAATAAAATCCATGATGCTCGTGATATGCATGTCTGAAGGTACCGTTCACCGTGGTTCTTGCCTGTTAAGTGAGCTCTGACCCCCGGTGGACCGCTCTTTCCGTTTCAGACACGTATTAATTTGATGTTCGGAACTTCAATAACGGAAACATAAACGCAAGCGCTTTCTACATCCATCATAGGTATGTGTGTCCCATCCACAATAGTGCAGAGTGGCTTCCCTGACTGTGATGGCGATGCCGTAACAGAACCCCTCTTTGGAATTGATCTATCCATCTGAGACTTTTTCCTCTTAGACCTTTCCTGAGATAGTAAAATTGAAGTAGCATTGGACCTTTGCATCACATTGGAGCCCTGTTCCGATCCCAAAACTGGATCCGGTTCAAAGCGAGGAATAGACCTCCTTGCATTGTCCGAATCCTCGACCTTCAATGCTTTAGTAGTAGCCTTGGCCCAGGTACTTGTGTTAGCAGCTTTCAAGGCATCCTGTATATCCGGCCTAAGTCCCTGCACGAACTGTGTCGCCTTGTGAAAGTCATCGTTCGCTATATTGGGAGCGTAGTGAGACAGTCTCTCGAACTCTGCAATGTACTCGCCAACAGATCTCCCTTCTTGCTTCAACTCAGTAAATTCCCTTAACCTAAGTGTGCGGGAAGCTGGTGGAATGAACTTATTTCTGAATTCCCGAACGAATACTTCCCAGGCAATAGCTTCCCCGACAGCTTCTAATACAATCTGAGTACTCTCCCACCATGAATAAGCCTCGCCCTAGATCAGGGTAAGAGTGCAGCGGGCTTTTTCCTGAGTATCACACGGGATAAGCTGCCAAATTCTTTCTATTTCCTTTAACCACATCTCTGCCTGGATATCATCGCCCCTATAAACCTTGGGAGGTTGCTGATTCTTAATTCTCGTAGCATAGCGGAGATAGGGTTCTCCTGTGGTGCTAATGGCGCAGGTGGTACTAGAGGAACTCGTTCTTGAAGTCTCTGATCAACCAACCCGACCACTGCATTCTTGAAATCTTGTGGCTGAGCAGGAGGGGATGAAGGCGCATGGGAAGAATGATCATGATGATGTCTCCTATGTCCAGGAGAACGATGACGGCGAGATTTATTTCGAGGCATCCTGTAACCGAAACACTAGATATGCATGTTGGATTAAGAAATGCTAATGAGCATAATTGAGTTCATAAGATGCCAGTATAACACATAATTCAAATAGTTCAAGATCAATTAATTAACAACTAACAACAGAAATCAATGCAAGGCACAAGTTATCAAGTAATTTAATTAATACAAGTAAGTTCAAGTTGTTCCAAGTAAGGTGAAAGATTCACAAATTGCCAATTAATCCTATGCCGTTCGACCTAGACTCACGAGACCCAACACGACACGAGAACCTCGGTTTTGCAACCGGGCTCTGATACCACTTAAGATGTAGCACCCCTACACGTGGAGATGCCACACCCCTGCACTATAGGTCAATTCATATACGAAACGGGTAATCCGTACATGAACTAACCCATAGCGAACGGGTGACAAGGCAATCAAAAGAACACGCTAGCTAGGCGGGACTAGACCCTCAAATGACAATAAATCCAATACATGAACTCAAAAGCGGAAGCACAATAATATCGTGTCATCACATCAATACATTATCATCTTCCAAATAATATTCACATATAAGTGTTCAAAACTATTAACATGATACTCCAATATGCTACTACATAAGAGGTAATGCCATGCTAGACTCAGCTGGATGAATGACACGACACGACTCCCGCCTAACACGCCACGAACAAAACCTGAAAGGCGGAGGCGTCAGTCTGTGAAGACCGAGAGAGGGGCATACATATATATGAACACAAGTAGCATGCAAGTTACAATTTCGGGTAAGGTTTTGTAACTAAAATAATATAAGTGCGAAAATAACATAGAACTCGCCCGAGATTACAACTATCAAGTTTAACAGGATAATCATGTTTATTATAACCATCAGTGGCCCTGGCGAGAGGCGTGCACGATCTCCAACCAACCTCGACAATGAACAAGGATTACACTTTCATTTAATTAGGTTACCACACGAGTCATTACAGTGCACACGATCAATAACACGAAATTCTCCTTTCTCCAATGGTGGTGGGTTTGCAAGGCCCGAACCACCCACGATATCACGTTGCACGTCGGGAACATGACTCCCACGTACGGGACTCCTTTCTTCACCAAACCTCCTTGTGGATTCTGTTAGGAATAGTGCCCTAGAAAGCCGATTGTATATCCGCTTTGTGCTTTTCCTTATTGTAATCACAGACAATCTTTGAATGAAATAACGAATTGAGGCAACACTTCTTTATATGCTCTTGTTTGGTATGCGTTTACTTTAGCTGTGCATGTATGAGAACTCCCCTAATCCTGATGACTTTAGGACTCTACCATTTAGGTGAAATGGTTCATGAAACGAGCCCTATATCACATAAGTCATGATTAGTAAAATACTCCAAGCCGATGAGTCCTACAGACAGTGGGAGTGTCAACCTGACTCCTCTAAGGCTTGCTTGTGGGATCACGCCCTTAAGAAGGACCACCTTGTTTCATGGAGGTGGAAAGTGTATAGTTGATACGTGCGTGATACATGAGGGTGCTTGCTTTAATAAGTAAGTTCACTGAGGTGCCCCGTGTGAGAACATTCCTAAATGGGAAAGGAAGTTTCTATTTCAGGAAATGGAAACTTCCAGATTAGGAAATATCTCACGAGTCATTGATGTGATTAATTGATCCTTAGACTTGAGGTTCCATGTTACTTTATGAGTTAACTCTGTAGTCTTTGGTACAAGCTTTAAAGGGTGTCGCCTTAGACAACTGATTCAAGGCTTATGCTGGGGCTGCACAAGTGATTCATGAAAGTAAATGAGAATCAAGAAAGGACCTACACTTGCATATGCAAGGTGATCTCTTATTGTGTAAGTCATTCATATGCCATATGGAGTCCTTGGCCAAGGCAGTAGATCAAGACATCAAGAAAAGGGTTTCTTGGATTGAGATCAAATGGATATGAAATGCACTTAGCTTTAAGACCGGATTATTAGGGTTCTGATTATTCCCTTGCCCTAGATCTTGGTTGAGTGATAGTAAGTAGGAGGATTGTATCTCACATGAATCAATGACTTAAAGGTTCTGTCGAATCTGAACATTCCAATTCAGCTAGGGGTTAAACACCTGTTGCTAGACTATGGTCGTTTAATCTGTGGACTGATTAATTAATTAGTGAATTAATTAATTAGGGTCACTGCTAATTGAATTGAGAACCTAGAGGGTCACACACAACAACTTGGTTACATGAGTTGAGGCTTGAAAATGATTAAACGAGTTAATCGGGCCAAGAGGGTTCCACACGTGTGAAGTCACACGTGTGGCTCACGTGAGTGACACGTGTCACTGTGACACGTGTCACACACGTGTGTATATATATATATATATTATATGTTAAATAATTAATTAGTTAATTATTTAATAGACTTTGGTTTAATTTTGAATTAAAAAGAAAGTCTAATTTTGGAGAAAATAATCTAGTTAATTAATTACGAATTAATTAATTAGATAAAAAATAAGTTATTTATTTTATAATAAATAAAGTATAAAATTATCCAAAAATAGTTTGGATATTTTTAGCTCTCTTAAAAGTTGACTTGAATTAGAATTCAAAGTCAAAGTTGGAAAATACTTGATGATCAAGTAATAGGAGAGAGGGACCAAAATCCTAGCCCATATAGGTCTAGGAATTTCGGCACCCCCCTCCCTATAAATAGGGGAGCTCGAGCTCCTTATGGAGCTAATTGACAATTCTTGGTTCATGTGTTGAACACCTTCCTTTCTCCAAGATTAAATTAAACCCTAGGTTAAGCCTAAACACTAACTAGAGAACTAGCATCCTTACTAGTTAGATTGTGATCAAGTTGGTGGACTTTCTCTAGAGACTTCAAGTTAGAAGTTTGAAGATTCGAGCTTTACCAAGGAGAGGGGATCAAGCCGCGAGAAGAGCGTTCTTGGGTGGCTTGAAACGCTTCAAGAAAGAATAAAAGAAAAGTAAGTTTTCTTTCTTTACGAATTTGGTTACACGATTGCGAGTTCACGGTCCTTTTGCTGGGAAAATTTTTAAATTCCGCTGCTTTCTGATTCGTGTTTTCCAACAGATTCAGGGGGCATCCCCACGGTTTGAGAGAGGTGTGTGAGTTACCCGTCAGCCCTCTGCTTTCCCGGTTGGCTCAAACACTCACCCTCGGGCCCATAATACACGATACACGATAATTCGCCAAACACGATCACGGTTCAATCACGATAACACGGTACATAGCTTGCTTGTAACACGATACACGACTTGTTTTTAGGAACATAACTTTCTTTCAATGAACACGGTTTACTTTTAAAGAACATGACTTGAGAGTTTAGAAACACTTGTAAATATATATTTATACCATTTGGTCCAAAAGTCACATAAGGTTATACGGGTTCTAAGTAACTAGCAATTAAACCTCACCTTTACCAATAGAATGCAAGTCGAGACACGGCCTACGGCCCCTACTCCACGTCACGAGAAGATGATCTGTGCAAGGGATACATGTATACATGAGACTTGACCCTAAATGGACCAAATATGATGAAAGGCGAAAATGCAACGAGATGACATGCAATGTACAATGTAGCATGAAAACATCTTGTTTTATCATGTAATTACTCATATAATAGCAATTTGGGATCAAAGAATGCATTGGATCACGGTACTAAAATTCCAATTTTATACATAATGTTTTGTTCTGCCAGACGACGGGGAACGGCCGTTCCGGCTCCCCTTTGAAAATGGGAACGGTCGTTCCCGGCCTTCCAAAAGCGTGCCAACGATTTTCATTTTTAAAGTGCGCTGAAGTTGGGAACGGCCCTTCCGGTACGCAGGCCAAAATGGGAACGGCCATTCCCAGGCTCGGCCCCTTAGTTTATTTGAAAGAGTGGGAACGACCGTTCCCACAATGCCTTGAGGCAGGAATGGCCGTTCCCAGTTCCTGCAACTGAAAAACAGAGCAGAAATAGGGGATAGCTACGGGGAAACATTAACAAAGCAACAAAGATCAAGTTTGATCCTACGGGAAAACGCCTAGCGCGCGACGCTGCGCGGCGAGCCTGTGCTCGTTCCGGGCGATTCCGGGCACGGTTTTGGCGTTTTCGTGTTTTCGTGTTTTCGGTCCTTGAAATCCCGATTTAATTTTTCTGAAAAATTTTATTTATTAAATTTGAATTATTTTTGAAATAATTGTTTAAATTGGGATTTTGAAAATTTAAGCGATTTAAATTTAAAAAAAAAAAATTACAATCTTTATTTTCTGAAAATATTGAAAGAATAAAATTATTAATTTTCAGAAATTAATTGGAATTTTATTAGTTTATTGTTTTTCGAGTTTTATAGAAAAGGCTCTTGAACAAGAATTGCATCTAAGTCGTGTTTTAAGTCATTAGGACTTGAAACGAGAATTTTAATTTATTGGCTAAATTTAAATTCTCGCAAAAGCATGTTAGGTGATCATGGGTTTAGATCTATGTATGGTTTTAATTTATGCACATGGATGGTTTAAATTGGGGTTGGAGCCCTATAGTTGCGTTTTTCAATTGAGGTTGGAGCCTCACTTATGTGCGTACTGTTATGTGATTTATTATGTGGCTTTCCATATTACTGTTTTTGAGGCCGGGGTATGCCCCGTGCAATTGTCTAAGGCCAATATGAAGATTGAGTCTTATTACTTTATGTCTTTTTCTTTTTATTGTAATTTGAGAGTAGAGATAGGTGGTGAGGTTTTATTTTCATTTTGGAGACAATGCACCCATGGAGTAAGATGGACCACATTCAAGTAACAAGGAGGCCATAAGTGAAGACCCCTCAAAATGTTAGGGAGGGGAATCTCAATTGTTAAATGTAATAGAAATAGGGCTCGTATTTTGTTACCGCTTTCCCTTATGTGATTTAAACTGTTTATGTGGCATGTATGTTAGAACTTGTGATTGTGGAGTGGCTCCCACATATCACGCATAAGATAGGTAGAACCCATGATCATTAGATGTTAGTATCAAGCTAGGACATGTTATCTGTTTATGTGCTTGTTTGAAATGCATTTAAGTGTACTTGCATTAATCAAGACTAATAAAATTGGATAACATATATGTTGGTGAGGTCGAACCGGACAACTCTCCGGTTGATTCGAAAATTCCCATTAAATATTAAGCTAATTTCGAACAAATAGGTGTTTAAATTCGAGATGCAAATTTTGAATTAAATTCCTAGCATTCCATCAATAGGTTTTAAGTTTAGTAAGTAAAGCTAGTTATTGTCCGCGAGTCGTGGGATAGCTAGTGGAGCTCATTAGTTCTTAGTTACCTAATTGATCATTTTAAATGATCAATATTTCGTGGTCAATTTTAGCAAGGGCGATGTCCGCGAGTCGTGGGTCGTTCGAACTAAGTTTTGGTCATGATCTTATGATTGATGGGTCTAGCTTAACGCCTAAGTAAATATGGATGTCGCACGAGTCGTGGGTCCATATTGAAAGATAGGTGATGCAAAAACATTTACTAAGAGTTCTAAAGGTGTTACAATTGGTAAGTTGTACCTACCTAGGGTTCTTACTTAGAATGTCCGTGAGTCGTGGGTTCGAGGTATAATGCCTAGGATCTTAGTACCCGTTGGGAAACGTGTTCCTCTTAGATCTTTGGGAATTCTAGATCTTTGAAAAACAGTGGGAGCTACATTAGATTAAAGACCTTATCTTTTGTATATCGTTATAATTCAGCATGCTCACTAGTTCTCTGTTTTACCATTTAGGTCGTAGATTCTGTGATTCTCTACGTGTTTTGAAATGGCAACCAAAAACCCTCTTGTATCGATCCTCGAGTCAAACAAGTTGACTGGTCCCAACTATTCTGATTGGCTGAGGAATCTAAAAATCATTTCAGATTCTGAGAAGAGAACTTATGTTCTCTTCGAAGGGGAGCCCAGTCCCGAAGGGGAGGCTCCCACTCGGGCCGAGCGGGACGCGGTTCAGAAGTGGAAGGATGATAATCTCCAAGCCCGTTGCCTTATGTTGGCTAACATGTCTCCGGACTTGCAAAGACAACATGAGGCCATGGAATTTGCTTGGGAGATTTACGACCACTTAGAGCAACTTTACCGCCCTCATGAACGTGTTACAAGGTATAACACATCAAAGGAATTGTTCCACTTGAGAATGAGGGAAGGTTCAAGTGTCCATGAATATGGACTCAAGTTTCTTGCCCTTACTGAGAAACTTGCTTCCATGGACATGCCACTGAAAGATGAGCTTTCAGTGGATTTGTTGCTAGCTTCGCTCCCACCATCATTCAACCCATTTGTCCTTAACTTCAACATGAATCATGCTGGTGCTACTGTAGCTGAGTTGATTAGTCAGTTTGTGACTGCTGAAAGCACGATCAAGAAGGACAATAAGGTTTTGATGGTGAATGCTCCATCTTCCTCTTCTGGGCCTTCTAAAGGTAAGGGCAAGAAAGCCCAAAGGAAGAAGAAGAAACCCCTTAGGCCCACTGGTGGCATTTCGAAGGGGAAGGCCCAACAGAGGAAGCGTGATCAGAAAGAGGATGTTTGCTTCCATTGTGGCAAAGCGGGACATTGGAGGAGAAACTGCCCAGAGTACAAGGCTACTCTAAAGAAAGGTATCTTTCTCGTTGAAGTAAATCTTTCTATTAATTCTAGTTCTTGGGTACTTGATACCGGTTGTGGAACTCATATCTGTAATGATGTACAGATGCTAAGTGAGGTCCAACAACTCAAAGAAGGAAAATGTGTCTTGAAGATCGGCGATGGCTCAAACGTTGAAGCTCGAGCTTTAGGCACAATTAGATTAGATTTAGGTAGTTTTGAGTTAGTATTAAACAAAGTCCTTTATGTACCGAGCATTATTCGTAATATAATTTCAGTTCCAATATTAGATTGTGACGGTTATGAAACTTATATTAAGAATGGTAAATATTTTATCAAACGGAACAACTCTTCCGTTCACATCGGTACTCTAAGTAATGGACTTTACCTAACTCAAAATATCAATATTATGAATATACAACGAGAAACAAAGCGTAAGAGAGATGACAAAGTTTCAGCTCCCTTATGGCACGCTAGATTAGGACACATTTCCAAGAACAGAATTAGCAAAATAAACACTTTAGGATCATTCTCTGAAAATGATCTCAAAGAGTTAACTTCTTGCGAATCCTGTCTCAAAGGAAAAATGTCCAAAGTCCCTTTTAAAGGAACTGTGGAACGTGCCACTGAGGTTTTGGATTTGATCCATACTGATGTTTGTGGACCGCTTAGTGTAAGCACTAGAAACAATCATCAGTACTTCATAACCTTTACTGATGACCTTAGTCGGTATGGTTATGTATACTTAATGAAGTATAAATCTGAAGCTTTTGAGAAATTCTTAGAATTTCAAAAGGAGGTTGAGAACCAAACTAGTCACAAGATCAAAGCACTTCGATCTGATCGAGGAGGCGAGTATCTTAGTGAAGAATTCCTTAATCATCTCAAAGATAATGGGATTATCTCTCAGTGGACTCCTCCGGGAACTCCTCAGCTTAATGGAGTTTCTGAGAGAAGGAATCGAACCTTGCTTGATATGGTTCGTTCCATGATGAGTTTCACTGACTTACCACCTTCTTTCTGGGGTTATGCCCTAGAAAGTGCATCAAAGATTCTGAATCTAGTTCCCTCTAAGTCAGTCCCCAAGACGCCCTATGAAATGTGGCATGGTAAAATCCCTAGTTATTCTTACTTAAGAATTTGGGGTTGTCCTGCTTACGTGAAGAGGACAGTGGGAGATAAGTTAGAATCTCGTTCTAACTTATGCTACTTTGTAGGTTATCCTAAGGAATCCATAGGATACTATTTCTATGATCAATCTGAGCAAAAGGTGTTTGTTTCCAGAAATGCCACTTTTCTTGAGGAACCGTTCCTTAAAAAAAAGAAAGGCAAGATCATAGAATTAGAAGAAGTACAAAATGACCCCACATCACCCACTGAAGAAACGTCCCACTCTGATCAACTACAACCAATCACGAATTTCGATACACACGAAAATCCTCCTCTAAGGCGTTCTGAACGCACTCCTAGACAGCCGGAGATATGGTATGGATTCTTCCATGAAATCTCTCAAAAGGATAATGATCCTTCAACATATGAGGAGGCACTTTCAGATTCTGACTCTGAACAGTGGATAGAAGCCATGAAATCCGAAATGGATTCCATGAACTCCAACCAAGTTTGGACCTTGGTAGATTTGCCTCATGGGGTCAAACCCATAGGTTGCAAATGGATCTTTAAGAGAAAGCTTGGAGTTGATGGAAGCATTGCAGCCTACAAGGCAAGACTGGTTGCAAAAGGATTCACTCAAAGACCCGGCGTGGACTTTGACGAAACCTTTTCACCAGTTGCAATGCAAAAGTCCATTTGAATCATGCTTGCCATTGCTGCATATTATGACTATGAGATATGGCAAATGGATGTGAAAACTGCCTTTCTCAATGGTGACATTGATAAAGACATTTATATGGAGCAACCCATAGGTTTCACATTCAGTGGGAGTGAGCAAAAGGTTTGCAAACTCCAAAGATCAATCTATGGATTGAAACAGACTTCTAGGAATTGGAACATTCGATTTGATGAATCGGTCAAAGCGTTTGGCTTCATCCAAATTTCGAATGAATCATGTGTGTATAGAAAGGAATTGGCGACCTCAGTGCAATTCTTAGTACTTTATGTTGATGACATCCTTCTTATTGGGAATTCGAAGGATGACATGAAAGTGACTAAGTTATGGTTATCGAACCAATTCGAGATGAAAGATCTTGGTGATGCGTCCTATATCCTTGGAATTAAAATCTATAGAGATAGATCTAGAAGGTTAATAGGACTATCACAATCGATGTACATTGACAAAGTATTGAAGAGATTCAATATGGAGTCAGCAAAGGTTAAGAACCTTCCTATGAGTGTAGGAACATGTCTTTCAAAGAAGATGTGTCCTAAGACTAACCTTGAGAAGGAGAGAATGACTCATACACCTTATGCGTCAGCAATAGGTAGCATAATGTATGCAATGTTATGTACTCGACCGGATGTGGCTTATGCACTTAGTGTAACAAGTCGTTTCCAATCTGACCCTGGAGATGGTCACTGGGCTGCCGTGAAGAATATTCTTAAGTACTTGAAAAGTACTAAAGATTTATTCTTAGTTTACGGAGGTCAGAAAGATCTTACTGTCAAAGGATACTGCGATGCAAGCTTTGCATCAGACTTAGATGATTTTAAGTCAATGTCAGGATACATTTTCTGCCTAAACGGTGGAGCAGTGAGTTGGAAGAGTTCCAAGCAAACTACCACTGCAGATTCGACCACTGAGGCCGAATACTTAGCTACAAATGATGCAGCTAAGGAAGGTGTTTGGATTAGAAACTTCATTCAAGAGTTGAATGTTGTTCCTAGCATGAAAGACCCCATTACTGTGTTTTGTGACAACACTGGGGCGATTGCTCAAGCAAGAGAACCAAGATCTCACCAACGGACCAAGCACATTATGAGGAAGTATCACCTAATCCGTGATATTATCCAAAGAGGAGATGTGCAAATTGAGAGGGTCATATCAGCAGAGAACGTGGCAGATCCACTTACTAAACCCCTTACTCGAGAAGCTTTCCAAAGTCATCTTCAGAAGATGGGACTTAGAGTAGCTTTAGAATGGCTTTGACGGGCAAGTGGGAGATTGTTAGGAACAGTTCCCTAGAAAGCCGATTGTATATCCGCTTTGTGCTTTTCCTTATTGTAATCACAGACAATCTTTGAATGAAATAACGAATTGAGGCAACACTTCTTTATATGCTCTTGTTTGGTATGCGTTTACTTTAGCTGTGCATGTATGAGAACTCCCCTAATCCTGATGACTTTAGGACTCTACCATTTAGGTGAAATGGTTCATGAAACGAGCCCTATATCACATAAGTCATGATTAGTAAAATACTCCAAGCCGATGAGTCCTACAGACAGTGGGAGTGTCAACCTGACTCCTCTAAGGCTTGCTTGTGGGATCACGCCCTTAAGAAGGACCACCTTGTTTCATGGAGGTGGAAAGTGTATAGTTGATACGTGCGTGATACATGAGGGTGCTTGCTTTAATAAGTAAGTTCACTGAGGTGCCCCGTGTGAGAACATTCCTAAATGGGAAAGGAAGTTTCTATTTCAGGAAATGGAAACTTCCAGATTAGGAAATATCTCACGAGTCATTGATGTGATTAATTGATCCTTAGACTTGAGGTTCCATGTTACTTTATGAGTTAACTCTGTAGTCTTTGGTACAAGCTTTAAAGGGTGTCGCCTTAGACAACTGATTCAAGGCTTATGCTGGGGCTGCACAAGTGATTCATGAAAGTAAATGAGAATCAAGAAAGGACCTACACTTGCATATGCAAGGTGATCTCTTATTGTGTAAGTCATTCATATGCCATATGGAGTCCTTGGCCAAGGCAGTAGATCAAGACATCAAGAAAAGGGTTTCTTGGATTGAGATCAAATGGATATGAAATGCACTTAGCTTTAAGACCGGATTATTAGGGTTCTGATTATTCCCTTGCCCTAGATCTTGGTTGAGAGATAGTAAGTAGGAGGATTGTATCTCACATGAATCAATGACTTAAAGGTTCTGTCGAATCCGAACATTCCAATTCAGCTAGGGGTTAAACACCTGTTGCTAGACTATGGTCGTTTAATCTGTGGACAGATTAATTAATTAGTGAATTAATTAATTAGGGTCACTGCTAATTGAATTGAGAACCTAGAGGGTCACACACAACAACTTGGTTACATGAGTTGAGGCTTGAAAATGATTAAACGAGTTAATCGGGCCAAGAGGGTTCCACACGTGTGAAGTCACACGTGTGGCTCACGTGAGTGACACGTGTCACTGTGACACGTGTCACACACGTGTGTATATATATATATATTATATATATGTTAAATAATTAATTAGTTAATTATTTAATAGACTTTGTGATGGGGTCAAAATACGATCGTCCCACGTTAAGACACGTGGCATCACCAAGATGATGACATCTGTCTCCCCAAGGCTGCACCCATCAGCGCAACGAGCGTAATGCGCAACGAGCGCAATCCTTCTTCAGGAGTTAAGCCCAACGAGCGCTATCACTCCCACGAGCGTCCTACATACTAAATGATTGGTACGCCCACGTGCCAAGGGAGCCCTCTTCGAGCGTCACACTCCCTCAGAGTGGCCTCCCCTATTGGCTCGTCATTTGAACTGAAGCCTTCGTTCCCCTCAGCGGATGTCTTGGCTTCCAGTATTCCAGGTTGACACGAGCGCGCTCTCAAGCCCTCGTTACCAACCGCCCAAATGGCTCTCTGACACAACGTACATGCCCGCGCACCTGCCACTGTTGCCTGCACCAACTTTTGGCCGCTTTTGCAGAACATTCCTCCTAGGTTTCTCTCTCACAGCGCCACGTGTTAGGGCAACATTCAACCAGGACCACTTGAGGCAAATAACCAAAGGGCCCTTGACCCTCAACTATAAATAGCTAAAGTCATCTTCTACACAAGTAAGCATACTTCATCACTGCAACTGTGACTGAACTCATATTTCTTCAGACCTTGAACTGACTTGAGCGTCGGAGAGCCAAACTGGGTATCACCCCCAGTTCCCCCAGCTTGGCCTTCTGACTTTTCTTGTGCTTGTCCCAACAGGTTGAACCCCTTTCTCATTTCCGGCGAAGCTCCGGTGGTTTCCTCCACAAATACAAATCGTAAAGTGATCGGATTCGGATCCACCCATTTCTGAACCCATCATTTTTGGCGCCGTCTGTGGGAAACCAGTCCTCCATCTTCTTCCTTTCTTTTTGTTGGTAGAAAAGCAAGCACACCCTTACCTTTAACAGTCATGGTTGCTACGAGATCTGGAGCTGTGGGAGGAGGAGATAACGCCTCTCAGGATGCAAATATCATTATTCCCTCCACCGCTACTGGTGGAGCACCACCTCCTTCCGTCGCCGCTGGTGGAGCACCTCCCGCCGCAGGAGTGACTCCACAAGCAGAGTCTTCCGTGCCACCACCTGCACCGCCGACACTGCCGATTCCCACCACCGCTGGAGGAGTCTCTCTCTCTGCTCCTCCGCAGCTTGCACAGAACCCCTGGATCCATCCCCAGATGAATCTCGGAGTACAGGGTTATATGATGCCTCCGCCAGGATATTCCCTTACTCCGGCCGTTATGATGCCGCCGGTCCAGCCGTATCATGCTGGACAGCTCCAGCTCCCGGTGGTGGTCCCCAGGGAGATTGAAGGAGTGGAGTTACCTCCACTGACCACCCAGCAGTTGAGGGCTCTCTACGCCCAGTGTGAGGTTCAGGCGGCTCAGGGGGCATGGGAAAGGTTCCATTCCATGTACTTTCCCTCTGGGCAGGCCACTCAAGTTGCAGCCCCTTTGGGCGGACAACAAATCTTTCCCCTCAGAGAAGCCCAGGCTGTCCTGAGGGCACAACCACCACCACCACCAGCCAGAGAAGTGCCCCAGCAGGAGGGCAACGAGCGTCCCTCCATGGGCAGGAATAAAGAGCCCACGGAGAGAGTGAACGAGAATGAAGGGGACTCTCATGTCTCCAGAAGGGGCTCACGAGCCCACAGGCACGGAGACAAGCAAGCAGACGTAAATCCTGACATCCTCGCGGCTGTGCAAGACCAGCTGCAGGGTCTCAAGGATATTGTGGGACAGCTCTCACGAGGGCGTTCAACTCAGATCTCCCCTAGTCGGGATGAACGGGTTGACGCCAGAAGCACCCGCACCAAGGACCCTCCGCCAAGGGTCCCCCGCCGCAAGGAGCCGGAGGAAAACTTCGGCACGTATGAGTACCACCCATTGGCGAGGGGTTCACCCCTCGTGGAAGAAGTTCTGATGGCCCAAGCAGGCATGGCCAAAGTCCCCACTTCCATCAACCGTTATGACGGGACGACTGATCCAGCTGAACACTTGGATCACTTTGTGCATCTTATGCACCTCTACGAGCATTCCAGCAATTACTGGGCAAAAGTGTTTGTCACTTCCTTGGTAGGAATGGCTCAAGAGTGGTACAAGCGACTGCCGCCGCGCTCGATCCACTCATATGAAGAACTGGCTAACGCTTTCCTCAACCACTTCAATTCCTTGAAAGCGCCAGTCACCACACCCACTGCCCTGTACAACGTGGTGCAAGGCAAGAGCGAATCTCTGCGCTCGTTCTTTGCCCGCTTCAACAAGGAGATCCTACAGGTGGAGAGGCCTTCAATGGATTTCTTGATCCCAGTGCTCTTTCAGGCTGTGGATCACAAGCAATATGTGAGCAAAAAATTTGCTGATGCCATTGTGGAAAGGAGGCCTGGGACCCTCAGGGCCTTAAGAGAAATAGCTGAGCCGTTCTTCGCGCTCGAAGACATGTACGGGACGAATGGTCCCCGGTATCACAGCCCGGCCAGGAACGAGCGACCTCATCACGAGCGGGGACGAGACGTGGCCCTCAAGAAGGAGCGCCCTCAAGAGCGCAGGAGGTCGCCACCGCCCCCTCGTCGATTCGAGCGAATTCCGCTCACCAGGCCAAATTCAGAAGTCTATAACCTCTCTGATAAGAAGCTCTTCAAAAGACCCATAAAAATGAGAGAAACAGACTCGCTCAGGCGCTCGAACAAATACTGCGCCTTCCACAAACAGAGGGGGCACGACACGGATGAGTGCCGCCAGTTAGAAGCTGAAATCCAGAGGCTCGTCGTAGGGGGCCACCTGAAGGAGTTTGTCCGGGTGCTTGAGCGCTACGATGAACAGTGCAACGAGCGCACCGGAAGAAGGAGGAGGAGTCCGTCCCGTTCGAAGAGCCCAAGGGGTAGGGGACCCCCTGAAAGCAGCAGCCGCCGAGGCAATAAAGGAAAAGCCCCTGAGCAAGAAAACGAGCCCTTCGCAGTCATAAATATGATTGCAGGAGGCTCATAAGGGGGGATTCAAACTCCTCCCGATGGAGGTTTGTCCGGAGCTACAACCAACGCCCAGCAGTGCCTAAACCCGTCTACGCCATCCAAAGATCAAGCGCTCAAAGGTCTAGAGAAAATGATGTAATAGGCTTTGATGATAGGGATTTAGAACATATTGTAACGCCCCATGGGGAGGGCATAACCTCAGATTGCCCCATGGTGGTTAGTTTAGATGTTCATAATCATGTTGTAAAAAGGGTATTGGTGGATAGTGGAAGCTCCGTTAATGTTTTGCCTTATTCTACATTCTTAAAGATGAAGGCTGATCTTCCGCTCGAGCCTCTCAAAACAGCCCTCATTGGCTTTGGAGGCTCGGAAGTTGTCCCACGAGGGCAAATACGCCTAGCTACTTCGTTCGGCCGAGCCCCTCAACGCAAGACACTCATGGTAACGTACGCGGTGGTGGAGATTGACATTCCATATAACATCATAATTGGGCGCCCTGCCCTCGTGGATTTCAAAGCCATCATCTCCACCTACCACCAGAAGATTAAATTCCCTACTTCCGAGGGCGTGGGAGAAGTACTGTGCAATGTGCGAGAGGCTTGGGAATGTTACATGCTGTCCCTTAGAAAGCCAAAAGCGGAGAAAACCTTCCAAATTGGCTCCACCAAGAAGTCAGTGGATTTCCCCAATCTAGACGAGGACAGCCCAGCACGGAAAAGGGCGAAATTGAACAAGAAGAAGAACAAAAAGAAGAGGGGAGACAACGGGGAGAATCTCCTCGAGAATGTTCCCCCAGGGACCGTTGGAGGATCGTCCTCGGAAGGAGACGAGCCGGTAGAGGGTGGACCTGCACCCGGTGACCGTTTGATAGGAAAGAAGAGGGCGCTCGAACTTCCTCGCCCTGAGGTAAGGATCGAACCCTCGGAAAAGTTCCTTACCATTGAGCTGGAACCCGGAAACAAGGATAAGACTACACAGATAGGTTCAAACCTCTCAGGGCCTTCTCAGATCATGATGATTGATTTTCTAAGGGAAAACAAGGATGTATTTGCGTGGAAATCCTCCGATCTCATAGGAATTGACCCGAGCGTCATTGTCCATAGGCTTAATGTGGATCCCACTTTCAAACCCATCAAGCAGAAAAAACGGGATGTACATGGCTTTCGAAAGAAAGTCATTGAAGAGGAAGTTAATAAACTCCTAGAGGCTCAGTATATCGAGCCCATCTTGTATCCAGAGTGGTTGTGCAACGTCGTCTTGGTGCCCAAGAGCGCAAATAAGTGGCGCATGTGCAACGATTTCACTGATCTCAACAAAGCCTGTCCTAAAGATCCTTACCCGCTGCCCCGGATTGATCAATTGGTGGATTCGACCGCTGGCTGCGAGCTCATGAGCATGATGGATGCTTTCCAGGGATACTATCAGATTTTTATGGCCCCAGAAGATCGCCCCAAAACCTCGTTCGTTGTCCATCTGGGGGTGTATTGCTTCTTAGTCATGCCCTTCGGACTTAAGAACGCCGGAGCTACGTATCAGCGGCTCGTCAACAAGATGTTTGAAAAAGAAATTGGGAGGTCCATGGAGGTTTATGTGGATGATATGATTGTCAAAAGCGAGCGCCAGGACTCCCACTTGGAAGATCTCAAGCGCACCTTTTCAATCCTGCGTCAGTATGGGATGAAGTTGAACCCCTCGAAGTGCACCTTTGGAGTACAAGGAGGAAAGTTCTTAGGGTACATGGTCAGTCAGAGAGGAATTGAGGCCAACCCGGAGAAGATCAAGGCTATTTTGGAGATTCCCTCCCCTCGAAATTTGCGGGAAGTGCAAGTCCAAGTAGGCAAAATCATCTCGTTGAACAGGTTTATTTCGCGCTCGGTGGACAGGAACTTCCCTTCTTCAAAATTTTGAGGAACGCACGTAACTTTGCTTGGACAGAGGAATGCGAAAGGGCACTGCAGGATATGAAGGCTTACTTATCGAGTGCACCACTGCTGACTAAGCCCGTCGAAGGTGAGAGATTATTTATGTATCTTTCCGTTTCTCCCGAAGCCACGAGCGCGGTTCTGATCGCTGTGCGGGAGCGGAAACACTTACCCGTTTATTATCTGAGCAAAACATTGCAAGGAGCCGAAAAGAAATATTTGGAGATTGAGAAATTCGCGTTCGCTCTTATTAATGCCTCAAGAAGGCTAAGGCCTTACTTTCAAGCGCACTCCATAACGGTTCTCACCGACCAACCCTTGAAGCAAGTGTTGTCCAAGCCGGACGTATCTGGCAGATTAATCAAGTGGGCCATCGAATTGAGCCAGTTTGACCTATGCTTCGAGCCCAGGACCGCGATACAGGCTCAGGTTGTGGCGGATTTGTTGGTTGAACGCTTTGGTTTCGAGCCCACCGTTGCGGAGAATGAGGGGTTATGGGTACTGCACAAAGATGGTTCCTCAACCTCTCAAGGGGGAGGAGTAGGAGTGGCCCTCAGAAACCCCGATGGGATTGAGCTGGACTTTGCAATCAAGCTGGATTTCCAAGTCACTAATAACGAAGCAGAATATGAAGCCCTCGTGCAAGGGTTGAATATTGCTTTTCAGAATGGAGCCTCCAGAATCACTGCTTATGTGGATTCACAATTAATAGCAAGCCAGATTGAAGGGACTTATGAGGCTCGAGAAACCACCATGGTACAGTACTTAAAGAAAGCCAGAGAAATCATTAGGAAGTTCAAGGAATTTCATCTACTTCAAGTGCCGCGAGGAGAAAACGAGCGCGCGGACGCTCTGTCAAAGTTTGCATCAGCTTTAGAGGGCACTTCCGAACGCTCTGTTACGTTCCTTAGAACTGAGGAACCTTTGATCAAGGAAAGGGTCACCACCAAGATAATTGCCATGATCGATCCAAACGAGCCCTGTTGGCTTGACGACATCATCATTTTCCTTAGGGATGGAATCACTCCCGCTGACAAGGTGGAAGCCAGGAAAGTCCGAAGTAAGGCCCCTCGTTTCGCTTTAGATCCCGAGGGGAGGTTGTTCAAGAAATCATTTCAAGGACCCCCAATGAGATGCCTGAGGCCCTCACAAGCGAAGGAGACGCTCGAACTCATCCACAATGGAAGCTGTGGGAATCATTCCGGAGGGCGTATCCTGGCAAAAAAGATTCTCAGAAGTGGGTTTTATTGGCCTACAGTTCTCCAAGATGCCATCGAATTTTCGAGGAAGTGCCCCAAATGCCAATTTCATTCAAATCTCCCTCAGTTGCCAGCCGCACAAATGATCCCAATAGACGTCTCTTGGCCTTTTGAACAGTGGGGAATAGACATTGTGGGCCCCTTGCCTATGGCTGTGGGACAAAAGAAGTTTGTCATTTTAGCCGTCGACTACTTCACTAAGTGGGCCGAGGCCGAAGCTGTCGCAAAAATCACTTTCAAGGTTGTGAGGGACTTCATTTGGAAAAACATCATTTGCAGGTACGGCATACCGAGGGTGCTCATTTCTGACAACGGATCCCAGTTCATAGCTGCTGACACACGAGAATGGTGTTCTGAGTTGGGAATCGAGCAGCGATTCACCTCTGTAGGATATCCTCAAGCCAATGGGCAAGCAGAAGTTACCAATGGGATCATCTTGCAACATCTGAAAACCATGCTTGAGAGCAAGAAAAGTGAATGGGCTGAGGAATTGCAAGGAGCGCTTTGGGCTTATCGCACCACCCCACGAGCGGCCACGGGAGAAACACCTTACGGGCTCGTTTATGGATCAGAAGCAATGATACCAGCGGAGATAGTAAATGAATCCGCTCGTGTCGGCTATTTCGAGCCTCAGCTCAACGAGGGCAACAGGAGCTTGGAGTTGGATTTGCTGGATGAAAGGAGAGACAAAGCCTGGGCTAAGATCCACCACTATAAAGCCTCTGTGGCCCAACAATATAACAAGCGTGTGAGGGAAAGAACTTTCCAGTTGGGAGACTTGGTCTTAAAGAAAATGGAAGTATCCAAGCACGTGGGGAAATTGGACCCCAATTGGGAAGGCCCATTCAAGGTCGTACAACTCAGAGCTAACAACACTTACACCCTGGAGACACTTCAAGGTGGGCGCTTGCCTCGCCCTTGGAACGCATGTCACCTCCGGCGGTTTTATGTTTAAAAGCTCTTTGCAAACCCTGATGTAACAACCCTCGTTGACGGGTTTTATGTATTTCCAATCACAAGTAAGCGGTAACATAATCTTTTTAATTTCTTTAATATTCCTGTTTCTTTGGTGGCTTGAATGAATAAGTCCCACGTCCCTCGTCTTTGCGAGCGTGGTTGGCAACTCATTCCAATATTTATGCTGTTATCTCGTATGGGTTACGCTGGCCAGCACTCTACTCCGGATGGGGGGACGCCCTCATAAGGATAGACTGGTTACGCTCACAACCAATTAGGCAAGTTGGAAGAAGATTATGAAGAGAATCCTAGTAGGCCTTGGCTGTTTCTTAAAACGCCTTGCGCTCGAAAACGGGATCTCATACAAGAGCAAATCCTAGTAGACCTTGGCCGTTTCTTTAAAACGCCTTGCGCTCGAAAATGGGATTTCCTGTAGAGCCAGAAATACGACAAGAGCCAGAGCGCTCGAACAATGGCCTCAGAATCAAGAAGGAATTGTACAAGTCTTGAACGAGGGCCACCACTCAGTAAGACCCTCGCACGCACTCAAGACTTAGCAAAATCTCCCAAGGGCGGAAGGATTCTCACAAGTCTTGAACGAGGGCAACCACTCAGTAAGACCCTCGCATACACTCAAGACTTAGCCAAATTCCCCCAAAACAAAATTTATACAAGTCTTGAGTAGGGGGCAATCTCACAATAAGACCCTCACGACCGCTCAAGACTTAGACAAATTTTCATGAGCAAAAACAAAATTTATACAAGTCTGGAGTGGGGGGCAATCTCACAATAAGACCCTCACGATCGCTCAAGACTTAGACAAATTTTCATTGCATCAGAGAAATAAAACATTCACGGAGTATGCTACACAGTCTTATTATATGATTCATAAGTGAACAGAAGAACAAAGTCATGAAAAATGGAGTGTTTATTCATTGCAACAAAAATTATTACAAAGCAAAGGGCTCAAAGGCCCAGGAAATACTGTTACAAAGGACAGAAAAGCTGGAAAATACACAAGAGAATTGATAAAGGGAAAAGCTTCAAGCGGCTGGGGCGATGTCTTCATCAACGATCACCAGAATGTTCTGAGCCACGGGGCCATGAACTGGGCCCTCAGGCTCTTGCGGTTGATCTTGGGGATCGTTGGGCTCGTTAGCACCGGGATTGGGAACGTTGGCATTTTCAGCAATTATGACCGGGGCTTCCTCCATGACGGGCGCTTGAGGCTCATCTTCAGGATCATCATCTTGGGCCGCACCCCCTTCCCTATGAGCGTCGGTGTACTCATCCTGGATCAGCTTGACCAAGAATTCGTACTCCATCTCGGCGATGGCGTCCGCGGGGTCATTGGGGTCCTCATCCGCCTCCTCACAGCGCTCGTTAAACATGAGCCCCGTGCCCTCAGCTCCCTTCATTGCCGGATCGGTCAGCCCCTTGTGAATGCCCTGATCCACAGCCAAGTTGAAGGCGTTTTGGGCCTCATCCAAGCAGTGTAACGAGGCTGCGAAATTGAAGGCTTTGGAGTGGCAAAACTTGATGAGAGCCTCCTTATTCGCACGCTCTAAACTTCGAGGCCACTCGTTGACAGCATCATTGAATTTCCACTCGGCCTCCAAAGCCCTCGCCTTCCAGCTTTCCCTCTCCGCCTCTACCTTCTGGCACCGCTCGTTAGACTGGGCCAACTGGTTGCCCAAACCGATTCGAGCGCTGTCTACCGCCACGAAATCCTCCTTCAGCTTTCCCAGCTCCTCCTCAGTTATGTTGTACAAATCCTTGAGGGATTCATACTTGGCAATTTCTGCGTCTAACTCTGATTGGATATGAGCCGGGTCATTCGAGCGGGCCATCTTCTTGTACTTGGCCTTGCGCTCGGCGTAAGTGGAGGCTCGCATTTGCACGTTCCGGAGCCGGGGAAGAACTTGCTGCGTAAGTGGGAGGAAAAGTGTTAGCCAAAAAAATGGTAATTTACAGAAATAAGCAAAGAAAGCAAGGAGTGAAGACTTACAGAAATTAGAGCGTGGGCCGCATCGAGGGTCACTTTCTCCACAGACTCACTGTAGAGATGCCGGTGGTCCGCCGAGAACTGGGCCTTGTTGTAAAGGTTCTCGGTGACAGCCTGTGCGAGCGTGCCAGGCCTCAACAAAACCGGCCCGCCGTCGGGGGCACCTGTGTAATCCCTGTCCCCTCGTCGGGGGAAGGCCCATGCGTGTTCCTCCTCTGAAGAGGAAGTTTCTCCCTCGCCCCTGGGGCCCTCAACTGCTTGCTTCCCTTTGCCTTGGATTGCCACTGAATCGGGCATCCTCTTCCTTTTGTGGGAAGGCCTACTTGCGCTCGGGGGAGCCTCAGTTATCGCCAGGGTGGTTACTGGCCTCGCTTGTTCTGTAGCCATGGGGGGTTGAACATCGCTCGCTCTCTCTGAAGAAGACCGCCCCCTGGTCTCCCTGCTGACCACTCTACGCTCCCCTCGGCCACGAGGGGGTTGGACCTCAGGATTGGCGCTCGAACTGGCGCCGCTACGAGCGTCCCCTCGAGTGTTACGGTTACGACGGCGCTGTTGCTCACGCTGTTGATCCCCTGGCTGAGCCTGATTCCTGTTGGCATGGGCAAAACGAGCTGCTTGTCTAATTCCTCCAGCCATTTCTAGTATAGCAACTCCTGCAAGAATGAAAATTTCGAGGATTAGAAATCTTCAAACCATCTACTCAGATTGCAAGTTACAAGTACAGAAAAGGCAGTTAGTATTCATTCCTATCTAAAGTTAGTGCCCTAAGAATCTAACCATCTCTCTCTATGTCACGAGCCGGAGGATTGTCAAGGAAATAAGGATTGTCAGAGAAGCCGCACAGGAACATGAGCTCCTCGTCATCTATCCAATCTTTCGCTTGAATAAGATGGCCCTCGTCCCTTAGGGTTGCTGCCAGGCTCTTGGCCCAATCTTTAGGGAGTGCGGGTTGCAGCCGGCTCCTTGCAAACGAGCCCCATTCTGTGGGCACCCCAAAGCCCTCTTCTGTTGGGGCCTTAACGAAGATAAACTTCTCTTTCCAATTGGGGCCATAGGTGCTCGAGGGCGAGTTGATCAGCTTCATATGGGCCTTCGCCTGAACATAGTAGAAACCCGCCTCAGGAGAAGAACGAGAGGAACTGACCACTTGGAAAAGGGCGTTAAAGTTCCGCGAGTAGGGATCGTAGCCCATGCTTCTCATCAGAACCACGAAGCAAGTTAAGAGAGCCAATCCATTGGGCACGATTTGTGACGGACAGAGGCCCAGATCATTCAACAAATGAGCCAACGAGATTGGGATAGGGAATCTCAAGCCTCCCGAGCTCACTGCGGCCACGTACACTGCCATCTCCCCAGAAGGCGGATTATTAGCATGCTCGTGGTCCTCTGGGATTCTCCACGTGTATCGCTCGTCCCAGTAAATTGGTGCCATCATTGTTTTTACTTCTCCCACGGTAACTGTGCTGGGAGTCTCATCAGGCGTGCGCTCGGTAGCTTGATAACCTGATCCTTCACCCTCGTTATGTCCTTTGGATTTTTGGGATTTCTTGGCTTTTCCCTTATCACGGGCTCTTCCTGAAGGCCCGGTTATGGCTTCCGCCACTGGAAGTGGGTTTGCAACGGCCACGGTCACGGTATGGCGGTGGGGATGTGTGGCACTCTGAGTTATGGGGAGAACAGACCCTTGCCTCTCTG
The DNA here is from genome assembly GCA_037501455.1 of Lantana camara. NCBI lineage: Eukaryota > Viridiplantae > Streptophyta > Magnoliopsida > Lamiales > Verbenaceae > Lantana > Lantana camara. The sequence goes on from CM074860.1 coordinate 24,567,564, forward strand.
CCTCCATAACCAGATTCATCTCCTCAAAAAGAGGATCCATTCCGCCAGGGTTTCTATCCTCCATAGCCATCACCGCCGCCCCCAACTCTTCATCTCTGGGGGAATCGGGGGAAGAAGAACTTTCAGTGGCCATTTCTTGGATTTCACGGGCAAATTCCTCAATATGTTGGTCGGCCATGGCATAAACTGGGATTTGGAAGTTTTCTTGGAAAGAGATTAGGGTTCAGAATGGTGAAAAATCTAAGGGTTTATGAAATCCTAAAGTCCGAATCTACGGTTAGCAAAGTTAGAAAATTACACTGGAAATTTACCTTGAAGGTTTCTGAGAAAGTCTGGGAGAAAGGTTGAAGATGCTCTAAGAACTGGAGTGCGAGAGAATTCTTTTTGCAAAGGATACTTGGAAGTTTTGAATGCGTAAAGAGTAGCAAGATTTCAGAATCCCGTATTTATAGGGATGGGAGTTGGTACCGTTTTCGGCAATAAATTCAAAATGGTAATCATTTCCCGCCTGGGAAATCGCCCACTTTATGGAACCGGCACATGCTTCCCTATGCTCACGCGCCCCACGCGCACCCGCATTTAATGCTCTGACGTTTCGAGTGCTTCAGAATAGTACAACATTTAATGCGGAAGTGTTACGAGCGGTCAGTTGAAAAGACCGCATTTATAGCGCAATCAGAGGAAAAATTGCTCAACACGCCAAGGCCTATACGAGCGTTGCATGCAAAAGATTGAACGTGATAAAATTCTACAGTCCTTATCACTAAGGACTACAGAATTGGGGGGCAAAATGATGGGGTCAAAATACGATCGTCCCACGTTAAGACACGTGGCATCACCAAGATGATGACATCTGTCTCCCCAAGGCTGCACCCATCAGCGCAACGAGCGCAATGCGCAACGAGCGCAATCCTTCTTCAGGAGTTAAGCCCAACGAGCGCTATCACTCCCACGAGCGTCCTACATACTAAATGATTGGTACGCCCACGTGCCAAGGGAGCCCTCTTCGAGCGTCACACTCCCTCAGAGTGGCCTCCCCTATTGGCTCGTCATTTGAACTGAAGCCTTCGTTCCCCTCAGCGGATGTCTTGGCTTCCAGTATTCCAGGTTGACACGAGCGCGCTCTCAAGCCCTCGTTACCAACCGCCCAAATGGCTCTCTGACACAACGTACATGCCCGCGCACCTGCCACTGTTGCCTGCACCAACTTTTGGCCGCTTTTGCAGAACATTCCTCCTAGGTTTCTCTCTCACAGCGCCACGTGTTAGGGCAACATTTAGCTAGGACCACTTGAGGCAAATAACCAAAGGGCCCTTGACCCTCAACTATAAATAGCTAAAGTCATCTTCTACACAAGTAAGCATACTTCATCACTGCAACTGTGACTGAACTCATATTTCTTCAGACCTTGAACTGACTTGAGCGTCGGAGAGCCAAACTGGGTATCACCCCCAGTTCCCCCAGCTTGGCCTTCTGACTTTTCTTGTGCTTGTCCCAACAGGTTGAACCCCTTTCTCATTTCCGACGAAGCTCCGGTGGTTTCCTCCACAAATACAAATCGTAAAGTGATCGGATTCGGATCCACCCATTTCTGAACCCATCATTTTTGTTTTAATTTTGAATAAAAAAGAAAGTCTAATTTTGGAGAAAATAATCTAGTTAATTAATTACGAATTAATTAATTAGATAAAAAATAAGTTATTTATTTTATAATAAATAAAGTATAAAATTATCCAAAAATAGTTTGGATATTTTTAGCTCTCTTAAAAGTTGACTTGAATTAGAATTCAAAGTCAAAGTTGGAAAATACTTGATGATCAAGTAATAGGAGAGAGGGACCAAAATCCTAGCCCATATAGGTCTAGGAATTTCGACACCCCCTCCCTATAAATAGGGGAGCTCGAGCTCCTTATGGAGCTAATTGACAATTCTTGGTTCATGTGTTGAACACCTTCCTTTCTCCAAGATTAAATTACACCCTAGGTTAAGCCTAAACACTAACTAGAGAACTAGCATCCTTACTAGTTAGATTGTGATCAAGTTGGGGGACTTTCTCTAGAGACTTCAAGTTAGAAGTTTGAAGATTCGAGCTTTACCAAGGAGAGGGGATCAAGCCGCAAGAAGAGCGTTCTTGGGTGGCTTGAAACGCTTCAAGAAAAAATAAAAGAAAAGTAAGTTTTCTTTCTTTACGAATTTGGTTACACGATTGCGAGTTCAAGGTCCTTTTACTGGGAAAATTTTTAAATTCCGCTGCTTTCTGATTCGTGTTTTCCAATAGATTCAGGGGGCATCCCCACGGTTTGAGAGAGGTGTGTGAGTTACCCGTCAGCCCTATGCTTTCCCGGTTGGCTCAAACACTCACCCTCGGGCCCATAATACACGATACACGATAATTCGCCAAACACGATCACGGTTCAATCACGATAACACGGTACATAGCTTGCTTGTAACACGATACACGACTTGTTTTTAGGAACATAACTTTCTTTCAATGAACACGGTTTACCTTTAAAGAACATGACTTGAGAGTTTAGAAACACTTGTAGATATATATTTATACCATTTGGTCCAAAAGTCACATAAGGTTATACGGGTTCTAAGTAACTAGCAATTAAACCTCACCTTTACCAATAGAATGCAAGTCGAGACACGGCCTACGGCCCCTACTCCACGTCACGAGAAGATGATCTGTGCAAGGGATACATGTATACATGAGACTTGACCCTAAATGGACCAAATATGACGAAAGGCGAAAATGCAACGAGATGACATGCAATGTACAATGTAGCATGAAAACATCTTGTTTTATCATGTAATTACTCATATAATAGCAATTTGGGATCAAAGAATGCATTGGATCACGGTACTAAAATTCCAATTTTATACATAATGTTTTATTCTGCCAGACGACGGGGAACGGCCGTTCCGGCTCCCCTTTGAAAATGGGAACGGTCGTTCCCGGCCTTCCAAAAGCGTGCCAACGATTTTCATTTTTAAAGTGCGCTGAAGTTGGGAACGGCCCTTCCGGTACGCAGGCCAAAATGGGAACGGCCATTCCCAGGCTCGGCCCCTTATTTTATTTGAAAGAGTGGGAACGACCGTTCCCACAATGCCTTGGGGCAGCAATGGTCGTTCCCAGTTCCTGCAACTGAAAAACAGAGCAGAAATAGGGGATAGCTACGGGAAACATTAACAAAGCAACAAAGATCAAGTTTGATCCCACAAATTTGCAAGAAATCTGGGAAATACGATGCATATATGTTCAAAACCTGATAGTATACCATTTAAACACTTAGTTCATGAAAATCATCAAGAACTCCAAGCTTCAAGTTCAAACTCATATTCAAATATATTTCCATGTTTTACAAGAATTGATGCTATAATCATGTGTTTATATATCACACAAACAATAATTCATTCAAACTATGATTTCATAAACCCTAGCCTACAAATATATGATCAAGAACCTTGAATTCATGCAAAACACCCACCTTGAGCTCAAGAAATGGAGAAGAAAGATAGAGATGATGATCACGCTTCAATTCTTGCAATATTTCTTGAAAAATCTTGATATGAATAGAAGAAATCTTTTCTTATTTATTGGGGCTGAGGTTCGGTGAGAAAGGAAGTAAATTGGGAGATGATTCTTGGATGAAATGAGAGCAAAGAAGCTTGGAGATGCATATAACGATTAATCCAATTTTTGAAACATGTGAAATGCCAATATTTGCTATTTAATCCTTTAATGTTTAAATTATGCGATTAAGTATGTAATGTTTTGAAATATAATCAATTAAGTCCTTGAAAAGTTATACAATTTAGTCCCCAAAGTTAGGAAAATAATCAAGTAGGGGCAATTTGGGTAATTAAAGCATTACCGGCAATTGTTTCATATAATAATTATTTTTCTATGACTTGAAATAATTTTCCAATGATATGATTCTATATATTTTCCTGAAAGTGTACTAAAATTTTAATTTATAAGATTATAATGAAACGTAAGAAATTGATTAATGAAAATCGGGGCATCACAATTCTCCCCCCTTAAAAGGACCTGGTCCCCAGGTCCACTGTCGAGTTTCAATGATGCACAAGCCATAAGAGAACCCCATCTCTTAAACAAAAATGAGAAAACCCCGTTTCTCGGCAAGGGATGAGAGAGCCCCGTCTCTCAAACAAGTTATGAGAGAGCCCCGTCTCTCAGCACGTAATGAGAGAACCCCGTCTCTCGGACATACACCAAGTAGCAATCCAAAACAATGATAGAAACATTTATCACATAAGAAGCAAGTATAGTCACGCCAATCACATTAATTTATCCTTCATACCGAAGCACATTGTTGCTAGCAAAAGTTATATTAATAATAAAATCCATGATGCTCGTGATATGCATGTCTGAAGGTACCGTTCACCGTGGTTCTTGCCTGTTAAGTGAGCTCTGACCCCCGGTGGACCGCTCTTTCCGTTTCGGACACGTATCAATTTGATGTTCGGAACTTCAATAACGGAAACATAAACGCAAGCGCTTTCTACATCCATCATAGGTATGTGTGTCCCATCCACAATAGTGCAGAGTGGCTTCCCTGACTGTGATGGCGATGCCGTAACAGAACCCTTCTTTGGAATTGATCTATCCATCTGAGACTTTTTCCTCTTAGACCTTTCCTGAGATAGTAAAATTGAAGTAGCATTGGACCTTTGAATCACATTGGAGCCCTGTTCCGATCCCAAAACTGGATCCGGTTCAAAGCGAGGAATAGACCTCCTTGCATTGTCCGAATCCTCGACCTTCAATGCTTTAGTAGTAGCCTTGGCCCAGGTACTTGTGTTAGCAGCTTTCAAGGCATCCTGTATATCCGGCCTAAGTCCCTGCACGAACTGTGTCGCCTTGTGAAAGTCATCGTTCGCTATATTGGGAGAGTAGCGAGACAGTCTCTCGAACTCTGCAATGTACTCGCCAACAGATCTCCCTTCTTGCTTTAACTCAGTAAATTCCCTTAACCTAAGTGTGCGGGAAGCTGGTGGAATGAACTTATTTCTGAATTCCCGAACGAATACTTCCCAGGCAATAGCTTCCCCGACAGCTTCTAATACAATCTGAGTACTCTCCCACCATGAATAAGCCTCGTCGTAGATCAGGGTAAGAGTGCAGCGGGCTTTTTCCTGAGTATCACACGGGATAAGCTGCCAAATTCTTTCTATTTCCTTTAACCACATCTCTGCCTGGATATCATCGCCCCTATAAACCTTGGGAGGTTGCTGATTCTGAAATTCTCGTAGCATAGCGGAGATAGGGTTCTCCTGTGGTGCTAATGGCGCAGGTGGTACTAGAGGAACTCGTTCTTGAAGTCTCTGATCAACCAACCCGACCACTGCATTCTTGAAATCTTGTGGCTGAGCAGGAGGGGATGAAGGCGCATGGGAAGAATGATCATGATGATGTCTCCTATGTCCAGGAGAACGATGACGGCGAGATTTATTTCGAGGCATCCTGTAACCGAAACACTAGATATGCATGTTGGATTAAGAAATGCTAATGAGCATAATTGAGTTCATAAGATGCAAGTATAACACATAATTCGAATAGTTCAAGATCAATTAATTAACAACTAACAACAGAAATCAATGCAAGGCACAAGTTATCAAGTAATTTAATTAATACAAGTAAGTTCAAGTTGTTCCAAGTAAGGTGAAAGATTCACAAATTGCCAATTAATCCTACGCCGTTCGACCTAGACTCACGAGACCCAACACAACACGAGAACCTCGGTTTTGCAATCGGGCTCTGATACCACTTAAGATGTAGCACCCCTACACGTGGAGATGCCACACCCCCGCACTATAGGTCAATTTATATACGAAATGGGTAATCTGTACATGAACTAACCTATAGCGAATGGGTGACAAGGCAATCAAAAGAACACGCTAGCTAGGCGGGACTAGACCCTCAAATGACAATAAATCCAATACATGAACTCAAAAGCGGAAGCATAATAATATGGTGTCATCACATCAATACATTATCATCTTCCAAATAATATTCACATATAAGTGTTCAAAACTATTAACATGATACTCCAATATGCTACTACATAAGAGGTAATGCCATGCTAGACTCAGCTGGATGAATGACACGACACGACTCCAGCCTAGCACGCCACGAACAAAACCTGAAAGGCGGAGGCGTCAGTCTGTGAAGACCGAGAGAGGGGCATAAATATATATGAACACAAGTAGCATGCAAGTTACAATCTCGGGTAAGGTTTTGTAACTAAAATAATATAAGTGCGAAAATAACATAGAACTCGCCCGAGATTACAACTATCAAGTTTAACAGGATAATCATGTTTATTATAACCATCAGTGGCCCTGGCGAGAGGCGTGCACGATCTCCAACCAACCTCGACAGTGAACAAGGATTACACTTTCATTTAATTAGGTTACCACACGAGTCATTACAGTGCACACGATCAATAACACAAAATTCTCCTTTCTCCAATGGTGGTGGGTTTGCAAGGCCCGAACCACCCACGATATCACGTTGCACGTCGGGAACATGACTCACACGTACGGGACTCCTTCCTCCACCAAACCTCCTTGTGGATTCAGGGGGCATCCCCACGGTTTGAGAGAGGTGTGTCAGTTACCCGTCAGCCCTATGCTTTCCCGGTTGGCTCAAACACTCACCCTCGGGCCCATAATACACGATACACGATAATTCGCCAAACACGATCACGGTTCAATCACGATAACAAGGTACATAGCTTGCTTGTAACACGATACACGACTTATTTTTAGGAACATAACATTCTTTCAATGAACACGGTTTACTTTTAAAGAACATGACTTGAGAGTTTAGAAACACTTGTAAATATATATTTATACCATTTGGTCCAAAAGTCACATAAGGTTATACGGGTTCTAAGTAACTAGCAATTAAACCTCACCTTTACCAATAGAATGCAAGTCGAGACACGGCCTACGGCCCCTACTCCACGTCACGAGAAGATGATCTGTGCAAGGGATACATGTATACATGAGACTTGACCCTAAATGGACCAAATATGACGAACGGCAAAAATGTAACGAGATGACATGCAATGTACAATGTAGCATGAAAACATCTTGTTTTATCATGTAATTACTCATATAATAGCAATTTGGGATCAAAGAATGCATTGGATCACGGTGCTAAAATTCCAATTTTATACATAATGTTTTGTTCTGCTAGACGACGGGGAACGGCCGTTCCGGCTCCCCTTTGAAAATGGGAACGGTCGTTCCCGGCCTTCCAAAAGCGTACCAACGATTTTCATTTTTAAAGTGCGCTGAAGTTGGGAACGGCCCTTCCGGTACGCAGGCCAAGATGGGAACGGCCATTCCCAGGCTCGGCCCCTTATTTTATTTGAAAGAGTGGGAACGACCGTTCCCACAATGCCTAGAGGCAGGAATGGCCGTTCCCAGTTCCTGCAACTGAAAAACAGAGCAGAAATAGGGGATAGCTACGGGAAACATTAACAAAGCAACAAAGATCAAGTTTGATCCCACAAATTTGCAAGAAATCTGGGAAATACGATGCATATATGTTCAAAACCTGATAGTATACCATTTAAACACTTAGTTCATGAAAATCATCAAGAACTCCAAGCTTCAAGTTCAAACTCATATTCAAATATATTACCATGTTTTACAAGAATTCATGTTATAATCATGTGTTTATATATCACACAAACAATAATTCATTCAAACTATGATTTCATAAACCCTAGGCCACAAATATATGATCAAGAACTTTGAATTCGTGCAAAACACCCACCTTGAGCTGAAGAAATGGAGAAGAAAGATAGAGATGATGATCAAGCTTCAATTCTTGCAATATTTCTTGAAAAATCTTGATATGAATGGAAGAAATCTTTTCTTATTTGTTGGGGCTGAGGTTCGGTGAGAAAGGAAGCAAATTGGGAGATGATTCTTGAATGTAATGAGAGCAAAGAAGCTTGGAGATGCATATAACGATTCATCCAATTTTTAAAACTTGTGAAATGCCAATATTTGCTATTTAATCCTTTAATGTTTAAGTTATACGATTAAGTATGTAAAGTTTTGAAATATAATAAATTAAGTCCTTGAAAAGTTATACAATTTAGTCCCCAAAGTTAGGAAAATAATCAAGTAGGGGCAATTTGGGTAATTAAAGCATTACCGACAATTGTTTCATATAATAATTATTTTTCTATGACTTGAAATAATTTTCCAATGATATGATTCTATATATTTTCATGAAAGTGTACTAAAATTTTAATTTATAAGATTATAATGAAACGTAAGAAATTGATTAATGAAAATCGGGGCGTTACAATTCTCCCCCCTCCCCCCTTAAAAGGCCTTGGTCCCCAGGTCCACTGTCGAGTTTCAATGATGCACAAGCCATAAGAGAACCCCGTCTCTTAAACAAAAATGAGAAAACCCCGTTTCTCGGCAAGGGATAAGACAGCCCCATCTCTCGAACAAGATATGAGAGAGCCCCGTCTCTCAGCACGTAATGAGAGAACCCCGTCTCTCGGACATACACCAAGTAGCAATCTAAAACAATGATAGAAACATTTATCACATAAGAAGCAAGTATAGTCACTCCAATCACATTAATTTATCCTTCATACCGAAGCACATTGTTGCTAGCAAAAGTTATATTAATTATAAAATCCATGATGCTCGTGATATGCATGTCTGAAGGTACCGTTCACCATGGTTCTTGCCTGTTAAGTGAGCTCTGACCCCCGGTGGACCGCTCTTTCCGTTTCGGACACGTATCAATTTGATGTTCGGAACTTCCACAACGGAAACATAAATGCAAACGCTTTCTACATCCATCATAGGTATGTGTGTCCCATCCAATATAAGTGCAGAGTGGCTTCCCTGACTGTGATGGCGATGCCGTAACAGAACCCTTCTTTGGAATTGATCTATCCATCTGAGACTTTTTCCTCTTAGACCTTTCCTGAGAGAGTAAAATTGAAGCAGCATTGGACCTTTGCATCACATTGGAGCCCTGTTCCGATCCCAAAACTGGATCCGGTTCAAAGTGAGGAATAGACCTCCTTGCATTATCCGAATCCTCGACCTTTAATGATTTAGTAGTAGCCTTGGCCCAGGTACTTGTGTTAGCAGCTTTCAAGGCATCCTGTATATCCGGCCTAAGTCCCTGCACGAACTGTGTCGCCTTGTGAAAGTCATCGTTCGCTATATTGGGAGCGTAGCGAGACAGTCTCTCGAACTCTGCAATGTACTCGCCAACAGATCTCCCTTCTTGCTTCAACTCAGTAAATTCCCTTAACCTACGAGTGCGGGAAGCTGGTAGAATGAACTTATTTCTGAATTCCCGTACGAATACTTCCCAGGCAATAGCTTCCCCGACAGCTTCTAATACAATCTGAGTACTCTTCCACCATGAATAAGCGTCGCCCTAGATCAGGGTAAGAGTGCAATGGGCTTTTTCCTGAGTATCACACGGGATAAGCTGCCAAATTCTTTCTATTTCCTTTAACCACATCTCTGCCTAGATATCATCGCCCCTATAAAACTTGGGAGGTTGCTGATTCTGAAATTCCCATAGTATAGCGGAGATAGGGCTCTCCTGTGGTGCTAATGGCGTAGGTGGTACTAGAGGAACCCACTCTTGAAGTCTCTGATCAACCAACCCGACCACTGTATTCTTGAAATCTTGTGGCAGAGCAGGAGGGGATGAAGGCGCATGGGAAGAATGATCATGATGATGTCTCCTATGTCCAGGAGAACGATGACGGCGAGATTTATTTCGAGGCATCCTGTAACCGAAACACTAGATATGCATGTTGGATTAAGAAATGCTAATGAGCATAATTGAGTCCGTGAGATGCAAGTATAAAACATATTTCAAATAGTTCAAGATCAATTAATTAACAACTAACAACAGAAATCAATGCAAGACACAAGTTATCAAGTAATTTAATTAATTCAAGTAAGTTCAAGTTGTTCCAAGTAAGGTGCAAGATTCACAAATTGCCAATTAATCCTACGCCGTTCGACCTAGACTCAAAGACCCAACACGACACGAGAACCTCGGTTTTGCAACCGGGCTCTGATACCACTTAAGATGTAGCACCCCTACACGTGGAGATGCCACACCCCCGCACTATAGGTCAATTCATACACGAAACGGGTAATCCGTACATGAACTAACCTATAGCGAACGGGTGACAAGGCAATCAAAAGAACACGTTAGCTAGGCGGGACTAGACCCTCAAATGACAATAAATCCAATAGATGAACTCAAAAGCGGAAGCACAATAATATCGTGTCATCACATCAATACATTATCATCTTCCAAATAACATTCACATATAAGTGTTCAAAACTACTAACATGATACTCCAATATGCTAATACATAAGAGGTAATGCCATGCTAGACTCAGCTGGATGAATGACACGACACGACTCCCGCCTAACACGCCACGAACAAAACCTGAAAGGCGGAGGCGTCAGTCTGTGAAGACCGAGTGAGGGTCATAAATATATATAAACACAAGTAGCATGCAAGTTATAATCTCGGGTAAGGTTTTGTAACTAAAATAATATAAGTGCGAAAATAACATAGAACTCGCCCGAGATTACAACTATCAAGTTTAACACGATAATCATGTTTATTATAACCATCAGTGGCCCTGGCGAGAGGCGTGCACGATCTCCAACCAACCTCGACAGCGAACAAGGATTACACTTTCATGTAATTAGGTTACCACACGAGTCATTACAGTGCGCACGATCAATAACACGAAATTCTCCTTTCTCCAATGGTAGTGGGTTTGCAAGGCCCGAACCACCCAAGATATCACGTTGCACGTCGGGAACGTGACTCCCACGTACGGGACTCCTTCCTCCACCAAACCTCCTGGTGGATTCAGGGGGCATCCCCACGGTTTGAGAGAGGTGTGTAAGTTACCCGTCAGCCCTATGCTTTCCCGGTTCGCTCAAACACTCACCCTCGGGCCCATAATACACGATACACGATAATTCGCCAAACACGATCACGGTTCAATCACGATAACACGGTACATGACTTGCTTGTAACACGATACACGACTTGCTTTTAGGAACATAACTTTCTTTCAATGAAAACGGTTTACTTTTAAAGAACATGACTTGAGAGTTTAGAAACACTTGTAAATATATATTTATACCATTTGGTCCAAAAGTCACATAAGGTTATACGGGTTCTAAGTAACTAGCAATTAAACCTCACCTTTACCAATAAAATGCAAGTCGAGACACGGCCTACGGCCCCTACTCCACGTCACGAGAAGATGATCTGTGCAAGGGATACATGTATACATGAGACTTGACCCTAAATGGACCAAATATGACGAACGGCGAAAATGCAACGAGATGACATGCAATGTACAATGTAGCATGAAAACATATTGTTTTATCATGTAATTACTGATATAGTAGCAATTTGGGATCAAAGAATGCATTGGATCATGGTACTAAAATTCCAATTTTATGCAGAATGTTTTGTTCTACCAGACGACGGGGAACGGCCGTTCCGGCTCCCCTTTGAAAATGGGAACGGTCGTTCCCGGCCTTCCAAAAGCGTGCCAACGGTTTTCATTTTTAAAGTGCGCTGAAGCTGGGAACGGCCCTTCCGACACGCAGGCCAAAATGGGAACGACCATTCCCAGGCTCGGCCGCTTATTTTATTTGAAAGAGTGGGAACGACCGCTCGCACAATGCCTTGAGGCGGGAATGGCCGTTCCCAGTTCCTACAACTGAAAAACAGAGCAGAAATGGGGGATAGCTACGGGAAACATTAACAAAGCAACAAAGATAAAGTTTGATCCCACAAATTTGCAAGAAATCTGGGAAATACGATGCATATATGTTCAAAACCTGATAGTATACCATTTAAACACTTAGTTCATGAAAATCATCAAGAACTCCAAGCTTCAAGTTCAAACTCATATTCAAATATATTTCCTTGTTTTACAAGAATTCATGCTATAATCATGTGTTTATATATCACACAAACAATAATTCATTCAAACTATGATTTCATAAACCCTAGCCCATAAATATGTGATAAAAAACCTTGAATTCATGCGAAACACCCACCTTGTGCTCAAGAAATGGAGAAGAAAGATAGAGATGATGATCAAGCTTCAATTCTTGCAATATTTCTTGAAAAATCTTGATATGAATGGAAGAAATCTTTTCTTATTTGTTGGGGCTGAGGTTCGGTGAGAAAGGAAGCAAATTGGGAGATGATTCTTGGATGAAATGAGAGCAAAGAAGCTTGGAGATGCATATAACGATTCATCCAATTTTTAAAACATGTGAAATGCCAATATTTGCTATTTAACCCTTTAATGTTTAAGTTATGCGATTAAGTATGTAATGTTTTGAAATATAATCAATTAAGTCCTTGAAAAGTTATACAATTTAGTCCCCAAAGTTAGGAAAATAATCAAGTAGGGGAATTTGGGTGATTAAAGCATTATCGGCAATTGTTTCATATAATAATTATTTTTCTATGTCTTGAAATAATTTTTCAATGGTATGATTCTATATATTTTCATGAAAGTGTACTAAAATTTTAATTTATAAGATTATAATGAAACGTAAGAAATTGATTAATGAAAATCGGGGGGTTACAATTCTCCCCCCCCCCCCCAAAAGGACCTGGTCCCCAGGTCCACTGCCGAGTTTCAATGATGCACAAGCCATAAGAGAACCCCGTCTCTTAAACAAAATTGAGAAAACCCCGTTTCTCGGCAAGGGATGAGAGAGCCCCGTCTCTCGAACAACTTATGAGAGAGCCCCGTCTCTCAGCACATAATGAGAGAACCCCGTCCCTCGGACATACACCAAGTAGCAATCCAAAACAATGATAGAAACATTTATCTGTCGGCCCAGCAGAGTGCTTTCACCGTTGGTGTTCTTTCCGATCTCTACGCATTTGACCGCTCCACCGGAAATTCCCTCTGCCCCTACCGTACTCCAGCTTGGTAGTTTCCACCCTCATTCTTCAGCCGTAGAGAGACTTTTGAATTGCGAGGTACCATTACGAGCTCAATATATACGAGTGTTATTCCGTGAAATAACTCGAATTTCAAATCATTCACTTGCTTTAACTACTCATGCTTGGATGTGGGAGCATCAACTCCGTTCCTGTGGGCTTTTGAGGAGCGGGAGAAATTGTTGGAATTCTATGAAAGAGTCTCGGGAGCCAGGATGCATGCCAGTTTCATACGACCAGGTGGAGTGGCACAAGATCTGCCTCTTAGCAAGTATAGTCACGCCAATCACATTGATTTATCCTTCATACCGAAGCACATTGTTGCTAGCAAAAGTTATATTAATAATAAAATCCATGATGCTCGTGATATGCATGTCTGAAGGTACCGTTCACCGTGGTTCTTGCCTGTTAAGTGAGCTCTGACCCCCGGTGGACCGCTCTTTCCGTTTCGGACACGTATCAATTTGATGTTCGGAACTTCAATAACGGAAACATAAACGCAAGCGCTTTCTACATCCATCATAGGTATGTGTGTCCCATCCACAATAGTGCAGAGTGGCTTCCCTGACTGTGATGGCGATGCCGTAACAGAACCCTTCTTTGGAATTGATCTATCCATCTGAGACTTTTTCCTCTTAGACCTTTCCTAAGAGAGTAAAATTGAAGCAGCATTGGACCTTTGCATCACATTGGAGCCCTGTTCCGATCCCAAAACTGGATCCGGTTCAAAGCGAGGAATAGACCTCCTTGCATTGTCCGAATCCTCGACCTTCAATGCTTTAGTAGTAGCCTTAGCCCAGGTACTTGTGTTAGCAGCTTTCAAGGCATCCTGGATATCCGGCCTAAGTCCCTGCACGAATTGTGTCGCCTTGTGAAAGTCATCGTTTGCTATATTGGGAGCGTAGCGAGACAGTCTCTCAAACTCTGCAATGTACTCGCCAGCAGATCTCCCTTCTTGCTTCAATTCAGTAAATTCCCTTAACCTACGAGTGCGGGAAGCTGGTGGAATGAACTTATTTCTGAATTCCCGAACGAATACTTCCCAGGTAATAGCTTCCCCGGCAACTTCTAATACAATCTGAGTACTCTCCCACCATGAATAAGCCTCGCCCTGGATCAGGGTAAGAGTGCAGCGGGCTTTTTCCTGAGTATCACACGGGATAAGCTGCCAAATTCTTTCTATTTCCTTTAACCACATCTCTGCCTGGATATCATCGCCCCTATAAAACTTGGGAGGTTGCTGATTCTGAAATTCCTGTAGTATAGCGGAGATAGGGTTCTCCTGTGGTGCTAATGGCGCAGGTGGTACTAGAGGAACCCATTCTTGAAGTCTCTGATCAACCAACCCGACCATTGCATTCTTGAAATCTTGTGACTGAGCAGGAGGGGATGAAGGAGCATGGGAAGAATGATCATGATGATGTCTCCTATGTCCAGGAGAACGATCACGGCGAGATTTATTTCGAGGCATCCTGTAGCAGAAACACTAGATATGCATGTTGGATTAAGAAATGCTAATGAGCATAATTGAGTTCATAAGACGAAAGTATAACATATAATTCAAATAGTTCAAGATCAATTAATTAACAACTAAGAGCAGAAATCAATGCAAGTCACAAGTTATCAAGTAATTTAATTAATTCAAGTAAGTTCAAGTTGTTCCAAGTAAGGTGCAAGATTCACAAATTGCCAATTAATCCTATGCCGTTCGACCTAGGCTCACGAGACCCAACACGATACGAGAACCTCGGTTTTGCAACCGGGCTCTGATACCACTTAAGATGTAGCACCCCTACACGAGGAGATGCCACACCCCCGCACTATAAGTCAATTCATATACGAAATGGGTAATCCGTACATGATCTAACCTATAGCGAACGGGTGACAAGGCAATCAAAAGAACACGCTAGCTAGGCGGGACTAGACCCTCAAATGACAATAAATCCAATACATGAACTCAAAAGCGGAAGCACAATAATATCGTGTCATCACATCAATACATTATCATCTTCCAAATAACATTCACATATAAGTGTTCAAAACTACTAACATGATACTCCAATATGCTAATACATAAGAGGTAATGCCGTGCTTGACCCAGCTGGATGAATGACACGACACGACTCCCGCCTAGCACGCCACGAACAAAACCTGAAAGGCGGAGGCGTTAGTCTGTGAAGACCGATAGAGGGGCATAAATATATATAAACACAAGTAGCATGCAAGTTATAATCTCAGGTAAGGTTTTGTAACTAAAATAATATAAGTGCGTAAATAACATAGAAGTCGCCCGAGATTACAACTATCAAGTTTAACACGATAATCATGTTTATTATAACCATCAGTGGTCCTGGCGAGAGGCGTGCACGATCAGCAACCAACCTCGACAGTGAACAAGGATTACACTTTCATTTAATTAGGTTACCACACGAGTCATTACAGTGCGCACGATCAATAACACGAAATTCTCCTTTCTCCAATGGTGGTGGGTTTGCAAGGCCCGAACCACGATATCACATTGCACGTCGGGAACATGACTCCCACGTACGGGACTCCTTCCTCCACCAAACCTCCTGGTGGATTCAGGGGGCATCCCCACGGTTTGAGAGAGGTGTGTGAGTTACCAGTCAGCCCTGTGCTTTCCCGGTTGGCTCAAACACTCACCCTCTGGCCCATAATACACGATACACGATAATTCGCCAAACACGATCACGGTTCAATCATGATAACACGGTACATGGCTTGCTTGTAACACCATACACGACTTGCGTTTAGGAACATAACTTTCTTTCAATGAACACGGTTTACTTTTAAAGAACATGACTTGAGAGTTTAGAAACACTTGTAAATATATATTTATACCATTTGGTCCAAAAGTCACATAAGGTTATACGGGTTCTAAGTAACTAGCAATTAAACCTCACCTTTACCAATAGAATGCAAGTCGAGACACGGCCTACGACCCCTGTTCCACGTCACGAGAAGATGATCTGTGCAAGGGATACATGTATACATGAGACTTGACCCTAAATGGACCAAATATGACGAACGGTGAAAATGCAACGAGATGACATGCAATGTACAATGTAGCATGAAAACATCTTGTTTTATCATGTAATTACTCATATAATAGCAATATGGGATCAAAGAATGCATTGGATCATGGTGCTAAAATTCCAATTTTAAGCAGAATGTTTTGTTCTGCCAGACGACGGGGAACGGCCGTTCCGGCTCCCCTTTGAAAATGGGAACAGTCGTTCCCGGCCTTCCAAAAGTGTGCCAACGATTTTCATTTTTAAAGTGCGCTGAAGCTGGGAACGGCCCTTCCGACACGCAGACCAAAATGGGAACGGCCATTCCCAGGCTCGGCCGCTTATTTTATTTGAAAGAGTGGGAACGACCGCTCGCAGAATGGAAGAAATCTTTTCTTATTTGTTGGGGCTGAGGTTCGGTAAGAATGGAAGCAAATTGGGAGATGATTCTTGGATGAAATGAGAGCGAAGAAGCTTGGAGATGCATAAAACGATTCATCCAATTTTTGAAACATGTGAAATGCCAATATTTGCTATTTAATCCTTTAATGTTTAAGTTATGCGATTAAGTATGTAAAGTTTTGAAATATAATCAATTAAGTCCTTGAAAAGTTATACAATTTAGTCCCCAAAGTTAGGAAAATAATCAAGTAGGGGAATTTGGGTAATTAAAGCATTACCGACAATTGTTTCATATAATAATTATTTTTCTATGACTTGAAATAATTTTCCAATGATATGATTCTATATATTTTCATGAAAGTGTACTAAAATTTTAATTTATAAGATTATAATGAAACGTAAGAAATTGATTAATGAAAATCGGGGCGTTACAATTCTCCCCCCCCTAAAAAGACCTGGTCCCCAGGTCCACTGTCGAGTTTCAATGATGCACAAGAGAGAGCCCCGTCTCTCGAACAAGTTATGAGAGAGCCCCGTCTCTTAAACAAAAATGAGAAAACCCCGTTTCTCGGCAAGGGACGAGAGAGCCCCGTCTCTCGAACAAGTTATGAGAGAGCCCCGTCTCTCAGCACGTAATGAGAGAACCCCGTCCCTCGGACATACACCAAGTTACAATCCAAAACAATAATAGAAACATTTATCACATAAGAAGCAAGTACAGTCACGCCAATCACATTGATTTATCCTTCATACCGAAGCACATTGTTGCTAGCAAAAGTTATATTAATAATAAAATCCATGATGCTCGTGATATGCATGTCTGAAGGTACCGTTCACCGTGGTTCTTGCCTATTAAGTGAGCTCTGACCCCCGGTGGACCGCTCTTTCCGTTTCGGGCACGTATCAATTTGATGCTCGGAACTTCAATAACGGAAATATAAACACAAGCGCTTTCTACATCCATCATAGGTATGTGTGTCCCATCCACAATAGTGCAGAGTGGCTTCCCTGACTGTGATGGCTATGCCGTAACAGAACCCTTCTTTGGAATTGATCTATCCATCTGAGACTTTTTCCTCTTAGACCTTTCCTGAGAGAGTAAAATTGAAGCAGCATTGGACCTTTGCATCACATTGGAGCCCTATTCCGATCCCAAAATTGGATCCGGTTCAAAGCGAGGAATAGACCTCCTTGCATTGTCCGAATCCTCGATCTTCAATGCTTTAGTAGTAGCCTTGGCCCAGGTACTTGTGTTAGCAGCTTTCAAGGCATCCTGGAAATCCGCCCTAAGTCCCTGCACGAATTGTGTCGCCTTGTGAAAGTCATCGTTCGCTATATTGGGAGTGTAGCGAGACAGTCTCTCGAACTCTGCAATGTACTCGCCAACAGATCTCCCTTCTTGCTTCAACTCAGTAAATTCCCTTAACCTACGAGTGCGGGAAGCTGGTGGAATGAACTTATTTCTGAATTCCCGAACGAATACTTCCCAGGTAATAGCTTCCCCGGCAGCTTCTAATACAATCTGAGTACTCTCCCACCATGAATAAGCCTCGCCCTGGATCAGGGTAAGAGTGCAGCGAGTTTTTTCCTGAGTATCACATGGGA
This sequence comes from Lantana camara, assembly GCA_037501455.1. NCBI lineage: Eukaryota > Viridiplantae > Streptophyta > Magnoliopsida > Lamiales > Verbenaceae > Lantana > Lantana camara. The sequence goes on from CM074860.1 coordinate 24,585,655, forward strand.
TAAGCTGCCAAATTCTTTCTATTTCCTTTAACCACATCTCTGCATGGATATCATCGCCCCTATAAAACTTGGGAGGTTGCTGATTCTGAAATTCCCGTAGTATAGCGGAGATAAGGTTCTCCTGTGGTGCTAATGGCGCAGGTGGTACTGGAGGAACCCGTTCTTGAAGTCACTGATCAACCAACCCGACCACTGCATTCATGAAATCTTGTGGCTGAGCAGGAGGGGGTGAAGGAGCATGGGAAGAATGATCATGATGATGTCTCCTATGTCCAGGAGAACGATCACGACAAGATTTATTTCGAGGCATCCTGTAATCGAAACACTAGATATGCATGTTGGATTAAGAAATGCTAATGAGCATAATTGAGTTCATAAGATGCAAGTATAACACATAATTCAAATAGTTCAAGATCAATTAATTAACAACTAACAGCAGAAATCAATGTAAGGCACAAGTTATCAAGTAATTTAATTAATTCAAGTAAGTTCAAGTTGTTCCAAGTACGGTGCAAGATTCACAAATTGTCAATTAATCCTTTGCCGTTCGACCTGGACTCACGAGACCCAACACGACACGAGAACCTCGGTTTTGCATCCGGGCTCTGATACCACTTAAGATGTAGCACCCCTACACGTGGAGATGCCACACCCCCGCACTATAGGTCAATTCATATACGAAACGGGTATTCCGTACATGAACTAACCTATAGCGAACGGGTGAAAAGGCAATTAAAAGAACACGCTAGCTAGGCGGGACCAGACCCTCCAATGACAATAAATCCAATACATGAACTCAAAAGCGGAAGCACAATAATATCGTGTCATCACGTTAATACATTATCATCTTCCAAATAACATTCACATATAAGTGTTCAAAACTACTAACATGATACTCCAATGTGCTAATACATAAGAGGTAATGCCAAGCTAGACTCAGCTGTATGAATGACACGACATGACTCCCGCCTAGCACGCCACGAACAAAACCTGAAAGGTGGAGGCGTCAGTCTGTGAAGACCAAGTGAGGGGCATAAATATATATAAACACAAGTAGCATGCAAGTTATAATCTCGGGTAAGGTTTTGTAACTAAAATAATATAAGTGCGAAAATAACATAGAACTCGCCCGAGATTACAACTATCAAGTTTAACACGATAATCATGTTTATTATAACCATCAGTGGCCCTGGCGAGAGGCGTGCACGATCTCCAACCAACCTCGACAGCGAACAAGGATTACACTTTCATGTAATTAGGTTACCACACGAGTCATTACAGTGCGCACGATCAATAACACGAAATTCTCCTTTCTCCAATGGTAGTGGGTTTGCAAGGCCCGAACCACCCACGATATCACGGTGCACGTCGGGAACATGACTCCCACGTACGGGACTCCTTCCTCCACCAAACCTCCTGGTGGATTCAGGGGGAATCCCCATGGTTTGAGAGAGGTGTGTGAGTTACCCGTCAGCCCTATGCTTTCCCAGTTGGCTCAAACACTCACCCTAGGAACCATAATACACGATACACGATAATTCGCCAAACACGATCACGGTTCAATCACGATAACACGGTACATGGCTTGCTTGTAACACGATACACGACTTGCTTTTAGGAACATAACTTGCTTTCAATGAACACAGTTTACTTTTAAAGAACATGACTTGAGAGTTTAGAAACACATGTAAATATATATTTATACCATTTGGTCCAAAAGTCACATGAGGTTATACGGGTTCTAAGTAACTAGCAATTAAACCTCACCTTTACCAATAGAATGCAAGTGGAGACACGGCCTACGGCCCCTACTCCACGTCACGAGAAGATGATCTGTGGAAGGGATACATGTATACATGAGACTTGACCCTAAATGGACCAAATATGACGAATGGCGAAAATGCAACGAGATGACATGCAATGTACAATATAGCATGAAAACATCTTGTTTTAGTATGTAATTACTCATATAATAGCAATTTGGGATCAAAGAATGCATTGGATATGGTGCTAAAATTCCAATTTTATGCGGAATGTTTTGTTCTGCCAGACGACGGGGAACGGCCGTTCTGGCTCCCCTTTGAAAATGGGAACGGTCGTTCCCGGCCTTCCAAAAGCATGCCAACGATTTTCAATTTTAAAGTGCGCTGAAGCTGGGAACGGCCCTTCCGGCACGCAGGCCAAAATGGGAACGGCCGTTCCTAGGCTCGGCCGCTTATTTTATTTGAAAGAGTGGGAACGACCGTTCCCACAATGTCTTGAGGCGGGAATGGCCGTTCCCAGTTCCTGAAACTGAAAAACAGAGCAGAAACAGGGGATAGCTACGGGAAACATTAACAAAGCAACAAAGATCAAGTTTGATCCCACAAATTTGGAAGAAATCTGGGAAATACGATGCATATATTTTCGAAACCTGATAGTATACCATTTAAACACTTAGTTCATGAAAATCATCAAGAACTCCAAGCTTCAAGTTCAAACTCATATTCAAATATATTTTCATGTTTTACAAGAATTCATGCTATAATCATATGTTTATATATCACACAAACAATCATTCGTTCAAACCATGATTTCATAAACCCTAGCACACAAATATATGATCAAGAACCTTGAATTCATGCAAAACACCCACCTTGGGCTCAAGAAATGGAGAAGAAAGATAGAGATGATGATCAAGCTTCAATTCTTGCAATATTTCTTGAAAAACTTGATATGAATGGAAGAGATCTTTTCTTATTTGTTGGGGCTGAGGTTCGATGAGAAAGGAAGCAAATTGGAAGATGATTCTTGGATGAAATGAGAGCAAAGAAGCTTGGAGATGCATATAACGATTCATCCAATTTTTGAAACATGTGAAATGCCAATATTTGCTATTTAATCCTTTAATGTTTAAGTCATACGATTAAGTATGTAAAGTTTTGAAATATAATCAATTAAGTCCTTGAAAAGTTATACAATTTAGTCCCCAAAGTTAGGAAAATAATCAAGTAGGGGCAATTTGGGTAATTAAAGCATTACCGGCAATTATTTCATATAATAATTATTTATCTATGACTTGAAATAATTTTTCAATGATATGATTCTATATATTTTCACGAAAGAGTACTAAAATTTTAATTTATAAGATGATAATGAAACGTAAGAAATTGATTAATGAAAATCGGGGCGTTACATAATAATATAAACATAACAATTTATACATTCCTTGTATAACTCATGCAATTTACAAAATACGTGTGAAGTGACTCAGACTTAACCCCTATTGAGTGATGAATTTGCATGAATTCGAGCATTAAATTGAGTATATTTTATGCCGTTTTAGCAAGTTATGTGTGTATTATGCTCCATTTAAGTACTTTTGCGTTGGAGACGAAAGAAACGGCAAAAAGATGCAAATATTGGTGAAATTGGTGAATTTTCAGGAGACACGGTCGTGTCTCTCTGGAAGAACAAACTGAGACACCGTCGTGTCTTAGTATAGAACTTGATGGATTTTTGGACGAGGAGGTAACACGGTCGTGTCACCTATCATGAAGAAACCGAGACACCGTCGTGTCTCGGTACAGAGAGTTAGGCCTGCGAGAGGCTATGTTGACACCGTCATGGCACCCTTGAAGAGTAAAATGTGACACGGTCGTGTCACTTAATAAAGCGTTTTGGCGATTTTTGCTGGACACGACCGTGGCGGGAATTGTAAATAAATGAGACACGGTCGTGTCTCGTGTCGGCTGAGTAATTTTGGCAGCTGATATTTATAGGTTGTTCAGGACTCTTTTGAGGGATCAACTTTTAAGACTTTTGACCTAGCAGAGAGAGTTCGAGACAAAGTTTTACCAATGTTTTTTCAGAGGATTTCAAGAAGACCAGAGGATTGATTTATTTGAATAATTTAGTTCAATTTAGGTTTTATTTATTGCTTTCGTGATTAAACTAATTCCTCAATTTTTAGCTTTGATTCATTTAGAATTTTAGATCCGTTTTCTTAGTTAATGAATGTTTATGAGTTTGGTTTTGAGATTTTATTTTGACATGAAGACTTTGATTTCAATTAATGGAATTCTTTTGATTTTTATGAGTTTTGAGTCAATTATGAGCAGCTAAACCCCTAGGGCTAGGGGAGTGATGATGAATGTATGTTAACTGTTTGATATAATGCTTGAATGACTTGTGCTAATTCTTAGTTGTGAAATCTCGGTTTAAATTAATTGCAATGGTCTGGCCAACCTTAACATAATCTAGGATTACCTAAGTGTCGAGAGATTGACGGTAATTGTGATGTTTTCATAACTAGTGGATTTAGGGTTTAAAGAGATTTAATTTCCAATCCATACAACTTATAAATCTTATTCCATGATAAGCCGCTATAATTAGATTTGCACTAGTCTTGATCATATGAGTTTAATTGATTATTGATGATAGTGAGAACAACGTTGAAATTAATTGAACACTCGTTTATACTGTGAAAAAGGATAATACGAATCTAAGTGACTAGGTTGTAGAATTGCACTTGTCAAACGAGTATTATATTAAATCATGCATTCGTAGTTGTTACTCCCCGGCCTAATTTGTTTATTGAGTTTAATCCACGTGTTTTAAATCAATTAATTGTGTTTCATTCTGGTTAATTGTTCAATTTCGTTTTAGTAGATAAATAACCAACTTGAATTTGTCTTGTCTTTAGATTAGAAAGAGAAATTGAGTAGTGATTGATTTCCCTTCCCCGTGGGTACGATCCTGTTGTGCTACGCGTATATTGTCAGTGTACACTTGTACAATTGGTTTAACTTAAAATCACAACAAGTTTTTGGCGCCGTTGCCGGGGAAGGCGTTTTAAATCAATATTACTTAAATATTTTGATCTAGTGCTTTAGACCATTACTTTACTTTGTGTTCTTAGTCTTGGTCATTGTGGAATTGAACTAAGGATTTTCTTTGCTCTTGTGGAGGTTCACGGTGCATGCGACAATCTCAAAATCCGGAACTAGTACCTCACGGTCCGGAAATTGAGAGAACACTTAGCACTATTAGGAGGAAGCAAAAGCAAGGTAAGAAATCCACTACCAAACCAATGGCTGAAGATCCGAATAATGCAAGAGGAGGTGGATTTGAAGATCCACCACCCCCACCTGTGCTGAGAGATTACAACTTACCGAATGCTGGGGCAATTCAGAGTGCAGTCCGTCCCCCGATTGTAGCAAATAACTTTGAGATCAAACCTGCTATAATCAATTTGCTGCAGAACAATACGTTTTCAGGGTTACCACTGGAGGATCCAACATCACATCTTGAGTATTTTCTTGAGGTGTGTGATATCTTCAAGATTCACAATGTCACACCCGATGCCATCCGAGTTAGGCTCTTGCCATTCTCATTAAGGGAACGAGCTAAGGCATGGTTGAATACTGTACCAAATGAATCATTTCAGAGCTGGGATGTACTTTCTCAGGCTTTCCTAGCCAAGTTTTTCCCACTTAGCAAAACCACGAAGTACAGGAATGATATTCAAGGCTTTAGACAATTGGATGTGGAGTCCTTCTATGAGGCTTGGGAGAGATTCAAGGATTTGTAGAAGAAATACCCACATCATGGCAGTCTAGGTTGGCTATTGATACAGACGTTCTACAATGGGATGTCCCCAACTTTCAGAGGAGCGATGGATGCCGTAACTGGAGGAGCATTCTTGTCAAAATCTGAAAAGGTCGCCACTCAACTATTAGACAACATGTCACAAAATGATGTCTTTGTGCATGAAAAGAACCATTCTCAACCAACCAAGGGGACAACGGGAGTCTTAGAGCTAGATGGCCTAACTGCCATCAATGCCAAATTTGAGGATCTTAGCAAGAAATTGGACCAACTTTATGTGAATACAGTTGGGACTCATGCCCAACCAGTGCAGGTAACCTCTGAAATTTGTAGTGGTCCACATGCATTTAACATGTGCCCTTATTACAATGCAGGTGAACAGGTGCAAGAGCAAGTGAGCTATGTAAATAATTCAAGACCGGTGAATGATCCTTACTCAAACACGTATAACCCAGTTTGGAAAAACCATCCCCATTTTTCTTGTTCTAATACCCAAAATGCTCAACAACCACAACTGCCACCATAATTTCAATCCTGATCACAATTTCAACCGAGGCCTCAGTTTCAACTGAGACCACCGGCTCCATACCATGCCTCACCACCTCAATAGGAACAAAAGCAGGGATGGGAGGATGCACTTGAGAAGTTCACAGCTGTGTCTTCAGACAGGTATCATAAATTGAAAACTTAAGTGGAGCAGGTAGTGAATCAGAACAGGAATTGGAGACTCGAATTGGTTAGATTGCCCAGTCTTTGAATATAAGGGGCCCATAAATGTTGGCTAGTCAAACTGAAAATAATCCTAAAGAGCAATGTAAGGCCATAACATTAAGAAGTGGTAAAGAGTACGAAGGACCAAAGTTGCCTATAGATTCTGATGTAGACAATAGTGTTGGTGAGAAAGTTGAGAAAGAGGTTGAAACTGAGAAGGTGAACATAGACGATAAAAAGGAAGAGCTCCCCTCAAAGCCAAAGGCGAATGTGACACCCAAGGAATATGTGCCACCGGTTCCTTTCCCTCAGAGATTACAGAAGCAGAAGTTGGAAAAACAGTTTGAGAAGTTTTTGAGCATATTCGAGGAGCTACACATCAATATTCTTTTTGCAGAGGCACTAGCACAGATGCTGACTTATGTCAAGTTTTTGAAGGAGATCCTCTTTAACAAAAGGAAATTGGAGGAATATGCCACGATTGCACTTACTGAGGAGTGCAATGCTCTTATCCAACATAAGCTTCCCCCGAAGCTTAAAGATCCAGCGAGTTTTTCTATCCCTTGTACTATTGGCAATTTAACTTTCAATAAAGCTTTATGTGAACTTGGTGCTAATGTGAGTTCAATGCCTTTGTCTATTTGTAGGAAATTAGGTTTGGATGCTCTGAAGCCGACTACAGTTTCAATGCAGTTAGCTGATTGGTCCATCACATATCCTACTGGAATCTTAGAAAACACACTTGTAAGGGTTGGAAAGTTTTACCTTCCGGGAGAATTTCTCGTGCTTGATATGGAAGAGGACCGAGATATGCGATTGATTCTAGGGAGACCTTTCCTAGCCATAGTCGCGGCATTGATTGATATGAAGAATGGATTGCTAACTCTAAGAGCGGGAGAAGAACAAGTGGAGTTTAACTTGTTCAAGGTCGTGAAAGGACCGATGATGGAAGAGAAGTGCTTCATGGTAGAAGATTTTACTTCGATTTCAACACTACAAGATGACCCTTTTGATTTATGTTTGCAGGAATGAAAAAGAGAATAGATGGGGAGGAGTTGCTTGAAGAGCTCGCTGCCTATTCAAAGGCATTTGAGGCAACCCCATTCGTACCGTTCCGGCATAAGTTTGTTTATAAGGAGTTGGGTACAAGTAAGCCCACTTCTCCTCCATTGATTGTTAAGGCTCCTAGTTTGGAATTGAAACCCCTCCCCAATCATTTGAAATATGCATTCTTAGGTGAATCTGATATATTACCTGTTGTTGTTTCTGCTGATTTGTCTGAGATACAATTAGATGCTTTACTAAGGGTTTTGAGAGATCATAAAAGAGCAATAGGGTGGACCATTTCTAACATTAAGGGCATTAGCCCAACTATTTGCATGCATAAAATTTTGATGGAAGATGAGCATAAACCCTCTGTAGAACACCAACGTAGGTTAAACCCGAACATAAAGAAGTTGTTAGAGCTGAGGTAATTAAATTGCTAGATACCAGGATCATTTATCCTATCTCAGATAGTAAGTGGGTTAGTCCTATACAGGTTGTACCTAAGAAAGGGCGGACGACTGTGGTTAAAAACGAGAATAATGAGCTAATTCCTACTAGGACAGTCACACGGTGGAGAGTTTGCATTGATTATAGGAAGCTTAATACTACAACACGAAAAGATCACTTTCCCCTTCCCTTCATTGATCAGATGTTAGAGAGATTAGCGGGGCATGCATACTACTATTTTCTGGATGGATATTCAGGCTATAATCAGATAGATATAGCTCCCAGATTATAATCAGATAGCTATAGCTCCGGAAGATCAGGAAAAATGCTCTTTTACTGTCCTTACGATACTTTTGCATTTAGGAGAATGCCGTTGGGATTGTGTAACACCCCCGCTACGTTTCAGAGATACATGATGGATATATTTTCTGATTTTATTGAACATACCATGGATATATTTATGGATGATTTTTCTATATTTGGTTCCTCTTTCGATTCCTGCTTGGATAATTTAACCCAAGTTTTGCAGAAACTAACTTGGTTTTAAATTGGGAAAAATGCCACTTCACGTTAAAGGAAGGAATTATGTTAGGTCACAGAGTTTCGGAAAAGGGGATTGAAGTTGATGACGCCAAAATTGAAGTGATTGCGAAGTTGCAACCGCCAACCAATATAAAGGGAGTTAGGAGTTTGCTTGGTCATCCCGGATTTTATTGCCGGTTTATCAAGGATTTCTCCAAAAGGATGCTAAATTTGTTTTTGATAATGATTGTTTGATTGCCTTCGACAGGTTGAAGAAGGGACTAACTTCAGCACCCATCATGGTGGCACCGGATTGGAGCTTACCGTTTGAGCTCGTGTGTGATGCTAGTGATTTGGCCATAGGGGTGGTCCTGGGTCAAAGAAGGGAGAAACGTGTTGGAAAACACGAATCAGAAAGCAGCGGAATTTAAAAAAATTTTCCAACAAAAGGATCTAGGACTCGCAATCGTGCAACCAAATTCGTAAAGATAGAAAACTTACTTTTCTTTTATTCTTTCTTGAAGCGTTTCAAGCCACCCAAGAACGCTCTTCTCACGGCTTGATCCCCTCTCCTTTGGTAAAGCTCGAATCTTCAAACTTCTAACTTGAAGTCTCTAGAGAAAGTCCACCAACTTGATCACAATCTAACTAGTAAGGATGCTAGTTCTCTAGTTAGTGTTTAGGCTTAACCTAGGGTTTAATTTAATCTTGGTGAAAGGAAGGTGTTCAACACATGAACCAAGAATTATCAATTAGCTCTAAAGGGGAGCATGAGCTCCCCTATATATAGGAAAGGGGAGGGACGGCCGAACTCCTTGTTGGGCAAGGATTTGGTTTGTCTCTCTCCTGTTACTTGATCATCAAGTATTTTCTAACTTTGACTTTGAATTCTAATTCAAGTCATCTTTTAAGAGAGCTAAAAATATCCAAACTATTTTTGGATAATTTTATACTTTATTTATTATAAAATAAATAACTTATTTTTTATCTAATTAATTAATTCGTAATTAATTAACTAGATTATTTTCTCCAAAATTAGACTTTCTTTTTAATTCAAAATTAAACCAAAGTCTATTAAATAATTAACTAATTAATTATTTAATATATATACAATATATATATATACACACGTGTGTGACACGTGTCACAGTGACACGTGTCACTCACGTGAGCCACACGTGTGACTTCACACGTGTGGAACCCTCTTGGCCCGATTAACTCGTTTAATCATTTTCAAGCCTCAACTCATGTAACCAAGTTGTTGTGTGTGACCCTCTAGGTTCTCAATTCAATTAGCAGTGACCCTAATTAATTAATTCACTAATTAATTAATCAGTCCACAGATTAAACGACCATAGTCTAGCAACAGGTGTTTAACCCCTAGCTGAATTGGAATGTTCGGATTCGACAGAACCTTTAAGTCATTGATTCATGTGAGATACAATCCTCCTACTTACTATCTTTCAACCAAGATCTAGGGCAAGGGAATAATCAGAACCCTAATAATCCGGTCTTAAAGCTAAGTGCATTTCATATCCATTTGATCTCAATCCAAGAAACCCTTTTCTTGATGTCTTGATCTACTGCCTTGGCCAAGGACTCCATATGGCATATGAATGACTTACACAGTAAGAGATCACCTTGCAAATGCAAGTGTAGGTCCTATCTTGATTCTCATTCACTTTCATGAATCACTTGTGCAGTCCCAGTATAAGCCTTGAATCAGTTGTCTAAGGCGACACCCTTTAAAGCTTATACCTAAGACTACAGAGTTAACTCATAAAGTGACAAGGAACCTCAAGTCGAAGGATCAATTAATCACATCAATGACTCGTGAGATATTTCCTAATCTGGAAGTTTCCATTTCCTGAAATAGAAACTTCCTTTCCCATTTAGGAATGTTCTCACATGGGGCACCTCAGTGAACTTACTTATTAAAGTAAGCACCCTTATGTATCACGCACGTATCAACTATACACTTTGCACCTCCATGAAACAAGGTGGTCCTTCTTAAGGGCGTGATCCCACAAGCAAGCCTTAGAGGAGTCAGGTTGACACTCCCACTATCTGTAGGACTCATCGGCTTGGAGTATTTTACTAATCATGACTTATGTGATATAGGGCTCGTTTCATGAACCATTTCACCTAAATGGTAGAGTCCTAAAGTCATCAGGATTAGGGGAGTTCTCATACATGCACAGCTAAAGTAAACGCATACCAAACAAGAGCATATAAAGAAGTGTTGCCTTAATTCGTTATTTCATTCAAAGATTGTCTGTGATTACAATAAGGAAAAGCACAAAGCGGATATACAATCTGCTTTCTAGGGCACTATTCCTAACAATCTCCCACTTGCCCGTCAAAGCCATTCTAAAGCTACTCTAAGTCCCATCTTCTGAAGATGACCTTGGAAAGCTTCTCGACTAAGGGGTTTAGTAAGTGGATCTGCCACGTTCTCTGCTGATGTGACCCTCTCAATTAGCACATCTCCTCTTTTGATAATATCACGGATTAGGTGATACTTCCTCATAATGTGCTTGGTCCGTTGGTGAGATCTTGGTTCTCTTGCTTGAGCAACCGCCCCAGTGTTGTCACAAAACACAGTAATGGGGTCTTTCATGCTAGGAACAACATTCAACTCTTGAATGAAGTTTCTAATCCAAACACCTTACTTTGCTGCATCATTTGCAGCTAAGTATTCGGCCTCAGTGGTCGAATCTGCAGTGGTTGTTTGCTTGGAACTCTTCCAACTCACTGCTCCGCCGTTTAGGCAGAAAATGTATACTGACATTGACTTAAAATCATCTAAGTCTGATGCAAAGCTTGCATCGCAGTATCCTTCGACAGTAAGATCTTTCTGACCTCCGTAAACTAAGAATAAATCTTTAGTACTTTTCAAGTACTTAAGAATATTCTTCACGGCAGCCCAGTGACCATCTCCAGGGTCAGTTTGGAAACGACTTGTCACACTAAGTGCATAAGCCACATCCGGTCGAGTACATAACATTGCATACATTATGCTACCTATTGCTGATGCATAAGGTGTATGAGTCATTCTCTCCTTCTCAATGTTAGTCTTAGGACACATCTTCTTTGAAAGACATGTTCCTACACTCATAGGAAGGTTCTTAACCTTTGCTGACTCCATATTGAATCTCTTCAATACTTTGTCAATGTACATCGACTGTGATAGTCCTATTAACCTTCTAGATCTATCTCTATAGATTTTGATTCCAAGGATATAGGACGCATCACCAAGATCTTTCATCTCGAATTGGTTCGATAACCATAACTTAGTCACTTTCATGTCATCCTTCGAATTCCCAATAAGAAGGATGTCATCAACATAAAGTACTAAGAATTGTACTGAGGTCTCCAATTCCTTTCTATACACACATGATTCATTCGAAATTTGGATGAAGCCAAACGCTTTGACCGATTCATCAAATCGAATGTTCCAATTCCTAGAAGCCTGTTTCAATCCATAGATTGATCTTTGGAGTTTGCAAACCTTTTGCTCACTCCCACTGAATGTGAAACCTATGGGTTGCTCCATATAAATGTCTTTGTCAATGTCACCATTGAGAAAGGCAGTTTTCACATCCATTTGCCATATCTCATAGTCATAATATGCAGCAATGGCAAGCATGATTCGAATGGACTTTTGCATTGCAACTGGTGAAAAGGTTTCGTCAAAGTCCACGCCGGGTCTTTGAGTGAATCCTTTTGCAACCAGTCTTGCTTTGTAGGCTGCAATGCTTCCATCAACTCCAAGCTTTCTCTTAAAGATCCATTTGCAACCTATGGGTTTGACCCCATCAGGCAAATCTACCAAGGTCCAAACTTGGTTGGAGTTCATGGAATCCATTTTGGATTTCATGGCTTCTATCCACTGTTCAGAGTCAGAATCTGAAAGTGCCTCCTCATATGTTAAAGGATCATTATCCTTTTGAGAGATTTCATGGAAGAATCCATACCATCTCTCCGGCTGTCTAGGAGTGCGTTCAGAACGCCTTAGAGGAGGATTTTCGTGTGTATCGAAATTCGTGATTGGTTGTAGTTGATCAGAGTGGGACGTTTCTTCAGTGGGTGATGTGGGGTCATTTTGTACTTCTTCTAATTCTATGATCTTGCCTTTCTTTTCTTTAAGGAACGGTTCCTCAAGAAAAGTGGCATTTCTGGAAACAAACACCTTTTGCTCAGATTGATCATAGAAATAGTATCATATGGATTCCTTAGGATAACCTACAAAGTAGCATAAGTTAGAACGAGATTCTAACTTATCTCCCACTGTCCTCTTCACGTAAGCAGGACAACCCCAAATTCTTAAGTAAGAATAACTAGGGATTTTACCATGCCACATTTCATAGGGCGTCTTGGGGACTGACTTAGAGGGAACTAGATTCAGAATCTTTGCTGCACTTTCTAGGGCATAACCCCAGAAAGAAGGTGGTAAGTCAGTGAAACTCATCATGGAACGAACCATATCAAGTAAGGTTCGATTCCTTCTCTCAGAAACTCCATTAAGCTGAGGAGTTCCCGGAGGAGTCCACTGAGAGATAATCCCATTATCTTTGAGATGATTAAGGAATTCTTCACTAAGATACTCGCCTCCTCGATCAGATCGAAGTGCTTTGATCTTGTGACCAGTTTGGTTCTCAACCTCCTTTTGAAATTCTAAGAATTTCTCAAAAGCTTCAGACTTATACTTCATTAAGTATACATAACCATACCGACAAAAGTCATCAGTAAAGGTTATGAAGTACTTATGATTGTTTCTAGTGCTTACACTAAGCGGTCCACAAACATCAGTATGGATCAAATCCAAAACCTCAGTGGCACGTTCCACAGTTCCTTTAAAAGGAACTTTGGACATCTTTCCTTTGAGACAGGATTCGCAAGAAGTCAACTCTTTGAGATCATTTTCAGAGAATGATCCTAAAGTGTTTATCTTGCTAATTCTGTTCTTGGAAATGTGTCCTAATCTAGCGTGCTATAAGGGAGCTGAAACTTTGTCATCTCTCTTACGCTTTGTTTCTCGTTGTATATTCATAATATTGATATTTTGAGTTAGGTAAAGTCCATTACTTAGAGTACCGATATGAACGGAAGAGTTGTTCCGTTTGATAAAGTATTTACCATTCTTAATATAAGTTTCATAACCTTCACAATCTAATATTGGAACTGAAATTATATTACGAATAATGCTCGGTACATAAAGGACTTTATTTAATACTAACTCAAAACTACCTAAATCTAATCTAATTGTGCCTAAAGCTCGAGCTTCAACGTTTGAGCCATCACCGATCTTCAAGACACATTCTCCTTCTTTGAGTTGTTGGACTTCACTTAGCATCTGTACATCATTACAGATATGAGTTCCACAACCGGTATCAAGTACCCAAGAACTAGAATTAATAGAAAGATTTACTTCAACGAGAAAGATACCTTTCTTTAGAGTAGCCTTGTACTCTGGGCAGTTTCTCCTCCAATGTCCCGCTTTGCCACAATGGAAGCAAACATCCTCTTTCTGATCATGCTTCTTCTTTTGGGCCTTCCCCTTCGAAATGCCACCAGTGGGCCTAAGGGGTTTCTTCTTCTTCTTTTGGGCTTTCTTGCCCTTACCTTTAGAAGGCCCAGAAGAGGAAGATGGAGCATTCACCATCAAAACCTTATTGTCCTTCTTGATCGTGCTTTCAGCAGTCACAAGCTGACTAATCAGCTCACCTACAGTAGCACCAGCATGATTCATGTTGAAGTTAAGGACAAATGGGTTGAATGATGGTGGGAGCGAAGCTAGCAACAAATCCACTGAAAGCTCATCTTTCAGTGGCATGTCCATGGAAGCAAGTTTCTCAGTAAGGGCAAGAAACTTGAGTCCATATTCATGGACACTTGAACCTTCCCTCATTCTCAAGTGGAACAATTCCTTTGATGTGTTATACCTTGTAACACGTTCATGAGGGCAGTAAAGTTGCTCTAAGTGGTCGTAAATCTCCCAAGCAAATTCCATGGCCTCATGTTGCCTTTGCAAGTCCGGAGACATGTTAGCCAACATAAGGCAACGGGCTTGGAGATTATCATCCTTCCACTTCTGAATCGCGTCCCGCTCAGCCCGAGTGGGAGCCTCCCCTTCGGGACTGGGCTCCCCTTCGAAGAGAACATAAGTTCTCTTCTCAGAATCTAAAATGATTTTTAGATTCCTCAGCCAATCAGAATAGTTGGGACCAGTCAACTTGTTTGACTCGAGGATCGATACAAGAGGGTTTTTGGTTGCCATTTCAAAACACGTAGAGAATCACAGAATCTACGACCTAAATGGTAAAACAGAGAACTAGTGAGCATGCTGAATTATAACGATATACAAAAGATAAGGTCTTTAATCTAATGTAGCTCCCACTGTTTTTCAAAGATCTAGAATTCCCAAAGATCTAAGAGGAACACGTTTCCCAATGGGTACTAAGATCCTAGGCATTTTACCTCAAACCCACGACTCGCGGACATTCTAAGTAAGAACCCTAGGTAGGTACAACTTACCAATTCTAACATCTTTAGAACTCTTAGTAATTATTTTTGCATCACCTATCTTTCAATATGGACCCACGACTCGTGCGACATCCACATTTACTTAGGCGTTAAGCTAGACCCATCAATCATAAGATCATGACCAAAACTTAGTTCGAACGACCCACGACTCGCGGACATCGCCCTTGCTAAAATTGACTACGAAATATTGATCATTTAAAATGATTAATTAGGTAACTAAGAACTAATAAGCTCCACTAGCTATCCCACGACTCGCGGACAATAACTAGCTTTACTTACTAAACTTAAAACCTATTGATGGAATGCTAGGAATTTAATTCAAAATTTGCATCTCGAATTAAATACCTATTTGTTCGAAATTAGCTTAATATTTAATGGGAATTTTCGAATCAACCGGAGAGTTGTCCGGTTCGACCTCACCAACATATATGTTATCCAATTTTATTAGTCTTGATTAATATAAGTACACTTAAATGCATTTCAAACAAGCACATAAACAGATAACATGTCCTAGCATGATACTAACATGTAATGATCATGGGTTCTACCTATCTTATGCGTGATATGTGGGAGCCACTCCACAATCACAAGTTCTAACATACATGCCACATAAACAGTTTAAATCACATAAGGGAAAGCGGTAACAAAATACGAGCCCTATCTCTATTACATTTAACAATTGAGATTCCCCTCCCTAACATTTTGAGGGGTCTTCACTTATGGCCTCCTTGTTACTTGAATGTGGTCCATCTTACTCCATGGGTGCATTGTCTCCAAAATGAAAATAAAACCTCACCACCTATCTCTACTCTCAAATTACAATAAAAGGAAAAAGACATAAAGTAATAAGGCTCAATCTTCATATTTGCCTTAGACAATTACACGGGGCATACCCCGGCCTTAAAAACAGTAATATGGAAAGCCACATAATAAATCACATAACAGTACGCACATAAGCGAGGCTCCAACCTCAATTGAAAAAACGCAACTATAGGGCTCCAACCCCAATTTAAACCATCCATGTGCATAAATTAAAACCATACATAGATCTAAACCCATGATCACCTAACATGCTTTTGCGAGAATTTAAATTTAGCCAATAAATTAAAATTCTCGTTTCAAGTCCTAATGACTTAAAACACGACTTAGAATAATTTTATTTTAGCAAAACTGATTTTAAAAGATAAAATTAAAATAAAATTAAATCGGGATTTTCAAGGACCGAAAACGCGAAACACGAAACACGAAGATTGGCCCGAAACCATCCGCCCAAAGGAGGGCATCGCCGCGCGGCATCAGGCGCGCGCGCCAGCTGTGCGCACAGCGTGCGGCAATTGCCGCCCGCGTGCGCGCGCTGGGCGCGCGCCTCGTGCGCTTGTCGCGCGCAGCAATGCCCGCCCGATGGTGGGCGGTCTCGGCCAGGGCGTCCCGCTCTGTTGCGGGACGGTGCGGGCGGCTGTCCCACGCGGTTGAGGGACAGGCGAGCAGTCGCGCTTAGGCGCGGGCGGGAGGGCCTCCCGCGCGGTTGCGGGAGGGCTGGGCGGTGGCAACGGGCTGGGCGTGCGACTTGCTAGCACGCCTAGGCTCGTCCTATTTCGTGTTCGTTTCGTATTTTTAAAGTTTCTCCAAAACCCGTTTCAATTAAAAAATTCGATTTAGATAAATTTCAACTAAAACAATTTTCAAAAACACGATTTGAGAAAACAGTTTTAGAAATTCAGGAAAAATTACAGTTTCGTATTTCAGGCTTTCTAAAAGAACTCAGGAATACCTAATTCGCATCTAAGCCTAAGAATTTCTACCAAATTTAGAATAATTGAGACGAATCAGAAACACGATTAACGAGGTGGCTCTGATACCACTTGTTGGAAAACACGAATCAGAAAGCAGCGGAATTTAAAAAAAATTTTCCAACAAAAGGATCTAGGACTCGCAATCGTGCAACCAAATTCGTAAAGATAGAAAACTTACTTTTCTTTTATTCTTTCTTGAAGCGTTTCAAGCCACCCAAGAACGCTCTTCTCGCGGCTTGATCCCCTCTCCTTTGGTAAAGCTCGAATCTTCAAACTTCTAACTTGAAGTCTCTAGAGAAAGTCCACCAACTTGATCACAATCTAACTAGTAAGGATGCTAGTTCTCTAGTTAGTGTTTAGGCTTAACCTAGGGTTTAATTTAATCTTGGAGAAAGGAAGGTGTTCAACACATGAACCAAGAATTGTCAATTAGCTCTAAAGGGGAGCATGAGCTCCCCTATATATAGGAAAGGGGAGGGACGGCCGAACTCCTTGTTGGGCAAGGATTTAGTTTGTCTCTCTCCTATTACTTGATCATCAAGTATTTTCCAACTTTGACTTTGAATTCTAATTCAAGTCATCTTTTAAGAGAGCTAAAAATATCCAAACTATTTTTGGATAATTTTATACTTTATTTATTATAAAATAAATAACTTATTTTTTATCTAATTAATTAATTCGTAATTAATTAACTAGATTATTTTCTCCAAAATTAGACTTTCTTTTTAATTCAAAATTAAACCAAAGTCTATTAAATAATTAACTAATTAATTATTTAATATATATACAATATATATATATACACACGTGTGTGACACGTGTCACAGTGACACGTGTCACTTACGTGAGCCACACGTGTGACTTCACACGTGTGGAACCCTCTTGGCCCGATTAACTCGTTTAATCATTTTCAAGCCTCAACTCATGTAACCAAGTTGTTGTGTGTGACCCTCTAGGTTCTCAATTCAATTAGCAGTGACCCTAATTAATTAATTCACTAATTAATTAATCAGTCCACAGATTAAACGACCATAGTCTAGCAACAGGTGTTTAACCCCTAGCTGAATTGGAATGTTCGGATTCGACAGAACCTTTAAGTCATTGATTCATGTGAGATACAATCCTCCTACTTACTATCTCTCAACGAAGATCTAGGGCAAGGGAATAATCAAAACCCTAATAATCCGGTCTTAAAGCTAAGTGCATTTCATATCCATTTGATCTCAATCCAAGAAACCCTTTTCTTGATGTCTTGATCTACTGCCTTGGCCAAGGACTCCATATGGCATATGAATGACTTACACAGTAAGAGATCACCTTGCAAATGCAAGTGTAGGTCCTATCTTGATTCTCATTCACTTTCATGAATCACTTGTGCAGTCCCAGCATAAGCCTTGAATTAGTTGTCTAAGGCGACACCCTTTAAAGCTTATACCTAAGACTACAGAGTTAACTCATAAAGTGACAAGGAACCTCAAGTCTAAGGATCAATTAATCACATCAATGACTCGTGAGATATTTCCTAATCTGGAAGTTTCCATTTCCTGAAATAGAAACTTCCTTTCCCATTTAGGAATGTTCTCACACGGGGCACCTCAGTGAACTTACTTATTAAAGTAAGCACCCTCATGTATCACGCACGTATCAACTATACACTTTGCACCTCCATGAAACAAGGTGGTCCTTCTTAAGGGCGTGATCCCACAAGCAAGCCTTAGAGGAGTCAGGTTGACACTCCCACTGTCTGTAGGACTCATCGGCTTGGAGTATTTTACTAATCATGACTTATGTGATATAGGGCTCGTTTCATGAACCATTTCAGCTAAATGGTAGAGTCCTAAAGTCATCAGGATTAGGGGAGTTCTCATACATGCACAGCTAAAGTAAACGCATACCAAACAAGAGCATATAAAGAAGTGTTGCCTTAATTCGTTATTTCATTCAAAGATTGTCTGTGATTACAATAAGGAAAAGCACAAAGCGGATATACAATCGGCTTTCTAGGGTACTTTTCGTAACAAAACGTTTACATGTTATTGCATATTCTAGCAAAATACTTAATGATGTACAACTTAATTATGCCACTGCTGAAAAAGAACTGTTAGCTATTGTACATGTTTTTGACAAGTTTTGTTCTTATTTGATAGGTTCTAAAACTGTGGTATATACGGATCATGCTGCCATCAAGTACCTCTTGTCAAAGAAAGATAGTAAGCCATGCCTCATTAGGTAGATTTTGTTACTTTAGGAATTTGATTTAGAAATCTGGGACAACAAAGGGACTGAGAATGTGGTAACTGACCACTTGTCGAGGTTAGAATTTGAGGAGAAGTCTAAGGAGAGAGAAGAAGCTATTGTGGAAAACTTCCCGGACGAGCAACTGTTTAAGGTGGATTCTGGAGTCCCATGGTATGCCGATTTTGTGAACTATTTGGTAAGTAGAATTGCACCTCCCGACCTTAGTTTCCACCAGAAGAGGAAGTTCCTTTCAGATGCGAAGTATTACTATTGGGAGGAGATATGTACCTCAGGATGAGATAGAGAAAGTGTTGTATCAGTGTCATGCTAACCCTTATGCAGGTTACGCTAGAGCGAGTAATACTGCTGCAAAGGTGTAATAATCTGGATTTTGGTGGCCTTCGCTGTTTAAGGACGCACACGAGTTTGTGACTAAGAGTGATTTGTGTCAGAGGACAGAGACTATAGGGAAGAGAGATGAGATGCCCTTAAGATACATTCTAGAGATTGAGCTGTTAGATGTTTGGGGTATTGATTTCATGGGTCCGTTCCTGTCATCCCTTGGAAATAAGTACATCTTGGTGGGAGTTGATTATGTGTCTAAGTGGGTTGAAGCCATAGCAACTCCTACGAATGATTCCAGGGTTGTTTTGAAATTTCTCAGGAAGAAAATTTTTTGTCGTTTTGGAGTTCCACGAGCTCTTATTAGTGATGGAGGTTCTCACTTTTGCAATAAGCCTCTTGAGATCCTTTTGAAGAAGTATGGAGTTCATTATAGAGTGGCAACTCTGTATCATCCCCAATCGAGTGGACAAGTTGACATCTCCAACAGGGACATTAAGCAGATTCTAGAGAAGACGGTAAGTAGCTAGAGGAAGGATTGGGCATCCAAGTTAGATGATGCATTGTGGGCGTATAGAACTGCTTTTAAGACGCCTATCGGAGCATCCCTGTACAAGTTGGTTTATGGGAAGTCATGCCATCTTCCACTTGAGCTCGAGCATAAGGTGTATTGGGCCATTAGGGCCATTAATTTTGATCTTAAGCAAGCTGAAGAGAAGAGGGTGTTGCAATTGCATGAGTTAGAAGAGTTCCGGCTAAACGCGTATGAAAATGCCAAGGTTTATAAGGAGAGAACTAAGAAATGGCATGATAAGCACATCTGGGTTAAAGAGTTTGAAGTCGGACAATTGGTGTTATTATTTAATTTGAGGTTGAAGTTCTTTCCCGGGAAATTAAAGTCCCATTAGTCCAGTCCGTTTTGAGTTATTAAGGTGATGCCAAGTGGGGCTATGGAGATAGGAAATGAAACTATGGCCACGTTTGTGATGAATGGGCAGCAGTTGAAGCCGTATCTTGTTGGCGAGCCCATCGAAAAACACACTTCGGGTGTGTTAACGGATCCCACGAACTAATTCGGGTTTCAAAGTCAAGCTAACGGCTATAACTTAGAACTATTTATTTCTTTCTTTCCTTCTTTCTTTCTTTCTTCTGGTCCTCGTTATTCTCTGGTTATGATTTGCTGTCTTGTTCTTTTGATTTAGGTTAGGTATGGCTTCTGGAAGCTTAGATGCAATGCGAGGACCAGGTTGTTGCTCTTATAGTCATCATTGAGGTCCATTTATCGTATTTACGTGTGCAATATGCTGTGTTTGGTGTTGAATTGATGGATGAATCTTATATGATCGAGAATATGTGTTTTTGATTGGTGTACTATGGGTTTGATGCACATTCTAGTTAATTGCTGTTGAATTAACGTGAATTAACACCTTGAGTCTGGGAGTTGGGGGGTACTTTTCGTGAAAAAGTGAGATTTTGAGTTTCTAAGGGGACACGGTTGTATCCCAAGGATAGGCAAAACCAAGACACCATCGTGTCTCGGTACAGAAACTTTGGGGCTAGTGGGGCAATTCGAGCTAGCGTCGTGGCTCCCCCTAGGCACAATTGGAAGAATCGTGGACCTAAAGGGGTTTGGAAGCACGTTTTTGGGCTTACAAAAATCAGTTTTAAAAGTTGTATTCCCTCTTCTTCACAAAAACATAATACACACGAGACCTACACAAACACAACCTCAGTTCTTCTCGCGCAACACCACCACTCCTCCGCCAGGCACCGCCGGTGGTGGATGATTATGATGAGGATACCCCGAGTTATGTGAGAGGTCTTAGCACGGAGTTGGCTGACCTCTGGGTTGATGTGGCTGCCATGGATACTCGCCTTGAGAGTTTAGAGACTCATGTGGATTCTAGGATTGACGCTTGGCAGACACATATGAATGCTAGGATGGATGCATGGCATACTCATGTCGATGCATGGTTTGACAGTCTCTACACTCGGCTTGATCAGTACTTCCGAGGGCCTCAGGATCCGTCCTAGTAGTTTCCCCCCACTTGATTTTGCCACTCCTGATTATGCTATCTTAGTTTAGTTGTTTTATTGACTATTCGTATGGTTCTGTAATGACTAATACTTGGATACTTTTGTGACTTGTTCTTTGCCTGTGTTCATAGAACTTTCTTACTTTTTCTGCTAATGTACCCTTTCGTTACTTGAGCTTTGTGACCTGTGCTTGCTTGAGAATGCATGTTGATTGTCATTTGCCTTTTGCACTTGATCCGTGTTTTTCTAGTCACTTGTTCAGGTTTTGGAAGCTTTGATAGCACGTTGCCGGGTCTTCAATTGTTAAGGGAGTTTTCTTGAACTTTAAATCTTTTATTTGCATGAGGACATTACAAAGAATAAGCGGGGGGAGGGGGGGGGGGGGGGGGGGGGGAAGAATGTGTGATTGTGCTTGTGATTATGAGTAGAAGTGTGATATCTTTGGCCGTCCCGAGATACCATACCACTCTTTGGGCCCAAATCATATTTCAAAATCGTATTTTCCAACAAAGCTTATCTTTCAAAGCCCAAAGCTCGCTTACACACACACACACTTATCAAAGGTTTTCAAATTAAACGTAAAATAGCTTACATATTTGTACAAATCATTTTCAAAGACTTATAACAAACGAGACAAGCCCTCAAAGTACATATCATACACGTATCTAGCATATAATATATACTAGTAACTGGGGCACGTCGTCCCTACGTGCATAAGTAAAACTAATTAAGTTGTTTTCCGCATATATCTTACCTAGTTAGATTAAAAATATGTTCAAACTAAATCGAAAATGCATATGGCCTAAAATTATCTATACAAATAAAGAAAATTTTGATACTAAAATAACATATTTGTTATGTAATGATTGGATGTTGGATATTATAGATCACATATTAAAAAATAATTTTTCATGTACTGTTTAAACAAACAATAATAGAATGTATAATAATCTTTATTTTTTAGGTATATTTGAGCATTTGTCATTGTTATTACACGAAATTGACATACAATTTCATTGTCTTAAAAATCGATATTAAGTGTAAAGCAAAATAAAATATTTCAAAAAATAAATAATACTTCCAATTTTTTATTTTTATTTTTGTCAAGAATACTTCCAATCTTTTAATGTAATTAAAATTCAACCTCCAACTTGTAGCGTTACTTTGAAAGTCATGTACAAATAAAGTTATAAGGAAAATACAAGCAAACCAGGGTACTTAAACTTAGCATCAGTTCATAATATTCAATTTTCATTTAAAAATTCATGAAAACCAATACTTTTGGTTTTACAATGATACATCAATCCAAGCAAAATAAACTTCCCTCTTTAAGGGAAAAAATCCAAACCAAATAAGCTTCCTCTTCCTTCATGCCCAAATATCTTAGTCCATCTGTTGCATCAAATTAGATGTGTAAATCAAAAATATAACTGACATCAATCAACAAAAATAGATACTAAAAAATGGGGCACCAATCCATACCTCAAATTCAAAATTAAGGATGAATTGAAAAAGTACTCACCGACTGTGTGGTAGAATTTACTCGAGGTAAAATGACTGATATCCCAAAATCTCAAATATCCATCAAAAACACAATTTTATAGAAAAAATGTATTCATATATACAAATATTCAACCTTAGTGAAATGATGTTGATTTCTGCATCATCCTCGTATTATGTAGAGAAGCTATGCATGACCCAAGGATCTAAGAATAAAGAATTTGTCCTTTCTCCATCAAAACATGAATGTTCATATGTTTTCCCAAGAATCCTGTGATACCAATTTCTAACTCTGTCAAAGTGTAATAATTATGAAGAACTTTCATGGGTTTTGTTCGGTTTTTGTACATATATGTCTGAATCCAATGTTTTATCTAAGGATAAGTGCTTATTTTAGCTCTTGATGTACAGAAAATTACTTCTCAACAAAAGAGTGGA
Organism: Lantana camara; assembly: GCA_037501455.1. Taxonomy (NCBI): domain Eukaryota; kingdom Viridiplantae; phylum Streptophyta; class Magnoliopsida; order Lamiales; family Verbenaceae; genus Lantana; species Lantana camara. Next base: position 24,608,865 of record CM074860.1, read on the forward strand.
GTGATTTACGGGCAAATTTGATTAGGGAATTAATTGGCTTAAATTTGTCGCAAATTCCTAATCCAATTGTTGTTGGTACCAAATTCTTGACAATGCTGCTCTTCAATTACTTTTGTTGATGCTATTTGTGATGGTGAAATAATTCTAATGCATTTTGCAAATATTTATTCCACATACTTATAGGATTGCAGCCTTACAGATTATAGAAATTATTAGATAGCTAGCAAGCAAATATGAAACTAAATGCAATCATCTATGTAAAGGTTAGTTCTGAAGAAGAATTAGAATTATATTTCTTAGTTGATGTTGTGGGATTATGGTGAAGTTTGAATAACTAAATCGATAAATAATCCAAATAACACATTTCAAATTTCAAAAAATCAATCACCTCAACGATACACAATTTTGAATAATCAAATAAATAATCCAAATAAAAAATCAAATGCCAAGAAACAATTAACCCACAGTTCTTCTGCAATATTCTTGAGAAAACACACCTAAAAACCTGTGAAAAACTATTTGTAGGTTTGTTAAAAAAAAAAACTATGGTTCATTGAAGCTCATAAAACTATTATTGTGATTTGTGACCAATTTCATACTAATCACAGATTCCAACTCTAAGTAGGTAATCAGTTCCATGAAGCTTAAAAGATGTCGGATCAATAAAATTTTATATAATCCTTCTAGAATGCATCTTGATGTTTCAATATACCACAATAATTACATCTAAAGTACAATAAAAGAAGTTGATAAACAATCAAACCATACCCGGTTGAATACATTGGATGAGTTCGCTTTCAAGCACTTTAGTTGTATATCTCCACATTTTCCGGCTATATTGTAGAACTCGGCCGAGGTCTCTTTATGAATGGTATCCCAATATTTCAAATCTGCATCAAAACAACACATTCGTAGAAAAATTAATTCTCCAAAATAATGCTATTTGATGAAAAAGAAAAGTCCATTAGGAAAGAAACTCACGATTTAATTTCTGTGAGACTTTTGTTTCCATCGATTGAAGCCCTACCTCTACAGACTTCTCCGCACCTGCCAGCCGCTAGCGCCTCTCCCTTCTTCCGATTTGATTTTTGGGTAAGACTCACAATTTCTCTTCCCTGAGAAAACAGAAGTTGATAAGGCAAATTGAAAAGTGAGGGAATAAGTTAAGAAAATTCTCACCAACTGAATTCACTTATTTTTACTATTGTTATCCCAAAATGTCAAATATGTAACCAAACTATAAATTCATGGAAAAAATAATGCTATTTGAAGAAAGAGAAAAAGACCATTAGTATTTAAAAAAAAAACTCACAATTGAAACCCTTCCTTGACAGACTTCCTCCACCGCTGCTGCCTTCCAAACTCCCTCCACTGCATTCCGATTTCTCTGATTATGCTTATCGGGTAAGACTCGGGAGTTGCTCTTTAGAACTGAAGAAGTTGATTGAAGAAAGAAGTTAAGACTTCAGAGTTGGGGAGTTGAGATCGTGTATATAACCCTAGGAAGGAATTTTCCAAATAACCCTTGAACAATATATGAGTTCCTTGATAAATTTAAGGGTATATTAGGCACTTCATAAAAATTGGTGTCCAACCCTCAAATAACCTCCGTTTGTGGAAAAAAGCCCTCCTCCTTTTTTATATAGTATAGATAACTCGCATGTGGGATTCAAATAAGTTAAGGTTTTAGGTCATTATATCTAAAAGAACAAAATCTCACCTTTCCAACATGTAGTGGTGATAAAAAAGAGTGAATCGGACACCTAAGGAGCAACATCGTCTTCAAGGGAAGGATCAACTGGACAAAACAAACAACAAAGGATACTCTTAGACTTAAAATGTACCATATAGATGCTCGGCAAATGCGTATGAATGTTTATGACGCAAATAAAATGAAATGAAATCATACTCAAGTCACAAAACGACATACATTGCATATGAGATCATATTTCATAAAAGAGGGCATAAAAAAAGCTATAGATTCATAACATAAAGCTTAACACATAATATAACACGTTAACATAACATATGAATTATAAACAAACCATATAAAGCAAGCAAACACAAGAAAAAGGAAGAAGCCAAACACACACACATGCATGCAAAAAGGGGTGGTCGCGGCCGCTACACCTTTTCTTCAAGAAAGGGCCGCAGTCGCGACCCTAATGCAGAAACCCAACGGGAAGGTGGTCACGGCCTAACACACATGCATGAAATGGTCGCGGTCGAGACCTAAGATCAGAAGCTCAACCAGCAGTAGGTCGCGGTCGCTACAAGAAATACACACCCCCCTCACGCGGCTGCGACTCCAGGCTACAGTAGAAAAAAACGCGAAGTCCAGGCCAAAATTCTGACAGAACTCAAAGGGACTCAAGCTATCACCAAGTAGACACATAAGGGCAAGAAAATATGATAAGAACCCATCCATTAGATGCTAAAATCTGGGCCTACCATGAAGATATACAAGGAACAAGAGAAAGAGATATATGCATCTTCATTTTCATGTCCAAGAACTTGAAAAATTCAAATGCTATCCCAAAAATTCCTTAACCACCATACAAAAACAATTTATACACTTACTCTAAGGTGTCTCAATTAGGATGCATCATATCCAAAGAATCCACAGGAGTTCAGCCATATTCATCAAAATTGCTAAAATCCTTAGTATTCACTATAATCTTCATAATAAGCTCATTTCTTCATGGATTTTAGCAAATAAGGTGTCCAAAAAAAGAAGAGAAGATGAAGATCACAATTCTAAACTTACCATTCGAAAATGGAGGGATTTGATGAAGTATTGAGCTTAAAAGGTGGAAAAGTCAATAGTATCTTTTCTCTCTTCCTTGTATCTCGGTTTGGAGCAGCAAAATCCCCAGTTTTCTTCAAGGCTAGAAGAAATAGGAATCTTATGGCTGAAATGGGGTTAAGTTGGGAGAGTTTTGGGTCGAGTTTCACCTAATTTGGTCAACTATATCTCAAGTTATGGTTAAAAGAGTGAGTAAAGGTCTAAATTTACACGCGAGGCTTGTTTCGGTCAAATTTCGGAGGTCCAAATGGGCTTAGAAAAATATAAGGCTAGGTTCATTGAATTTAAATCATCGATACAAGTTCAACGGAGGTGACGAAATTCTAATCCGAATTCCTCAGCTCAAGTTATGTCACCCGGAACCCAAGGTGCGCTAAATGGCCATTAGCCCCTTTAGGTCCCGTCTCCCGAAAACGAATCAAAAGGCAAAGCAAACAAGTTCCAAAACATAAAACGAGCACATAATGAAGTTTATATAACTCACATAGTTCACACATATCAAAAATTCACGAAAATCAGAAATGAATTCAGGCCCAAATAGAGCAAAATACAAGGCGTACAAGTTAAACGTCCAAAATCAATTTCATACTTAAACAAATAAATTTAAATAAACACATAAGCATTTAATATATCAAGTAATCACATAATTAAATAATTAAATTGTGAACATTTTAGTGTACCTGATAGTCCAAACAATCGGGATGTTACAAACTTCCCTCCTTCAAAAAGACCTGTCCTCAGGTTCGAAGCGAGGTCTTGAAATATTCCAGGTATAATTGTTTCATTTTCTTCTCGGTCTCCCAAGTGGCTTCTTCGGATTTCTGACCAGGCCACAAGACTTTCGCCAAGGGAATTTGCCGGTTTCTTAATTCTTGCATCTTCCAGTCCAAGATTTTAGCCAGTGCTTCTTAATTGTCAAATCCGGCTCTAATTGTATCTTTTCAATGGAAAGTGTAGAAGACTCATTGGGATAATATTTCCGAAGCTGAGAGACATGGAAAAAATTATGAATCCCTGTCAAGCTCGGTGGTAAGTCAAGCCGGTACGCTACTTCCCCAACTCGTTCAAGAATCTCAAAGTGGCCCAAGTAGCGCGGGTTAAGCTTCCCGCCTTTACTAATCCGAGCAAACCCTTTTCTAGGAGATGCTTTCAAAACAACCTTATCTCCCACTTCAAATTCTAAATGTCGTCTTCTTTTGTCCGCATAACTTCTTTTTCGATCCTGAGCCGCCTTTAACCTCTGCTGAATCACTTTCACTTTTTCAATGGTATCCGAAATCTCCGCTGGTTTCTTAGCTCTATCGAGCTTACCATCCTTGGTCCACCTCCACTCATCAATGTCCCTAAATGGAGGTGACCGGCACTTTCTTCCTTACAGTGCCTCATGCGGAGCCATACCAATCGATGTCTGAAAACTATTATTATAGGTAAACTCGACCAAGTCTAGATGCCCATCCCATGAGTCTTGATAATCTAAGGCACAAGAATGAAGCATGTTCTCAAGATTTTAATAACCTCTCGGATTGTCCATCCGTTTATGGGTGAGATGCGGTGCTGAATTAGAGCTTTGTACCCATACACTTCTGTAATTCTTGCCAGAAACTCACAGTAAACCGTGGATCTCTATCAGAAACAATACTAACTGGCGCACCATGTAGTCTTACAATCTCCTTACGGTACAATCTGGCTAGTTTAGGCACTTTATCGAACATCTGGACTTTGAGAAAATGGGCCGACTTCGAGAACCGATCAATTATGACCCAAATCCCATCGACACCTCCTTTGGTCCTTGGCAAGCCGGACACGAAGTTCATTGTCACCTGCTCCCACTTCCATTTGGGAATTGGAAGTGGTTGGAGAGTTCCTCCCGATTTTTGGTGCTCAGCTTTCACCACTTGGCATGTTTGACATTTTCTTACAAAATTAGCAGCATCTCTTTCATGTCGTTCCTTATACATCATAGTAGTACCGGGATATACCGTATAAGCCGACCTATGTGCCTCATCAAGAACCAACTATTTAAGCTCCTCCGGAACATAAACCCGAGCCTTAAACCGAAATAAACCCGAATCATCAAACCCAAACTTAGTCTCCGGATTAATCCTTGCCTTAGCTACCAATCTTTGAATTTTCGGGTCATTAGATTGAGCTTCAATCAATCTTTGCTTCAAATCCGGTTGTACAGAAATATTTGCCAAACGGGCTGCTGAAACCAAGAACACCGAACTCTGTTTACTTGAACCTGCTTCCAAACTTGAAACACTAACTTTCCTGCTCAAAGCATCCGCAACCACGTTAGCTTTACCCGGGTGGTATTGAATCTTGCAATCATAGTCCTCGAGTAGTTCCACCCAACGCCTCTGCCTTACGTTTAAATCTTTCTGAGTGAACAAATACTTAAGGCTTTGGTGGTTGGTAAACACTTCAAAAGTAACTCCATAGAGGTAATGGCGCCATTTCATCAAAGCAAAAACAATCGCAACAAGCTCCAAATCATGAGTGGGGTAGTTCTTCTAGTGATCCTTTAACTTTCTAGAGGCGTAGGCTACTACTTTTCCATCCTGTATCAACACACAACCGAGGCCTTCCTTTGATGCATCGGTGTAAACTAAGTAGCCTTCGGGACCCTCGGGTAGGGTTAAAACCAGTGCAGTAGTCAATCTTTCCTTAAGAGTTTGAAAACTCTTCTCACACGCCTCATCCCACCTGAACTTAGTCTCTTTCTTTGTTAACCGAGTCAACGGGGAGGCAATCCTCGAGAAATCTTTCACAAAGCGCCTATAGTACCTGCCAACCCAAGAAAACTTCTCACTTCCGATGCATTCTTTGGCTGCTTCCATAGCATAACTGTTTCTATCTTTGTCGGATCCACTTCCACACCTTTCCTCGAAATGAAGTGACCCAAGAAGGAAACCCGATCTATCCAGAACTCACACTTGCTGAACTTGGTAAACAGTCTATGCTCTCGAAGTGTTGACAATACCATTCTCAAATGCCGCACATGCTCTTCCACGAACCTCGAATACACCAGAATATCACCTATAAAGATGACCATGAATTTATTGAGTTAAGACCAAAATATTCGGTGCATCATATCCATAAACGCGACTGGGGTATTTGTAAGACCAAAAGGCATGACCACGAATTCAAAATGCCTATAATGAGTGTTGAAACCCGTCTTTGGTATGTCTTCCTCCGGGATACGCAATTGATAATACCCTTGCCTCAAGTCCAACTTGGAATAAACACACGAACCCTGAAGGAGATCAAATAGCTCTTCAATATGAGGAAGTGGGTATTTGTTCTTAACCGTTAATCGGTTCAGCTCACGGTAGTCAATACACATTCGCAATGCCCCGTCTTTCTTCTTTACAAACAGGACAAGAGCACCCCATGGAGAAGTGCTCGGGCGAATGTAACCACACTCTAAGAGCTCATCAAGTTGCGTCTTCAGCTCCTTCAACTCTACTGGAGCCATCCTATAGGAAGATTTTGCATAAGGTTTTGCTCCGAGATAGAGATCAATTACAAACTCAATGTCCCGATCGGGAGGTAAAGATCCCAAACTCTCCGGGAAAAGATCAAGAAATTCCTTCACAATCTTCGTCTCTTCGAGCTTGGCCTGATCTTTTGGTTTATTTAAAAGATAAGCCACATAGCCCATCGCACCATCCCGGAACAATTTACTTGCTTCCATAGAGGAAATAAATGGGCAAGTCTTCAACCTCTGACCCGAAAACACCGTAGAACCCAAAGTATCCTTCTTTGTAAAACAATCCATCTTTGCTCGGTGCCTAAATAACCAGTCCATCCCCAAAATCACCCCATACCTCTTCATAGGCTTTTTTATCAAATCTGCTGAATACTCTTGACCTTCAACAATCACCTGGCACCTACGAAAAACACGGTTCGTCGCCAGACTTCCCCCAAGCGGGGAGCTTATCACAAAAGAATCATCAAAGCAAGCAATAGGCAAAGAGAGAGTAGGGACAAACCGGGAATCAATAAAAGTATGCGTTGCTCCCGGATCAAATAATGCATGCAATGGAATGCCATGAATGCTAATAGTACCTTCCACGATGGCGTTCGCATCAACTTCAGCATCCTCTTCTTCGCCTTCAAGTGCATAAGCCCTCACCTGAATAGGTGCTCTCGGAGGGATGACATTCAAAGGATTAAGATCTTTCTTCTTAGGATAAGCGTTGATCATATGACTGGACTCACCACAACCATAACATCTTTCTAATTTCTTTCGGCACGTCGCCTCGGTATGATTGGGACCTTTATAATACGAACACTGAATTGGAGCCAGTAATGCGGTAGTGGGTACCACAGCCTGTCCCTGGGGTTGGGACTTCTTGTTGGCATTGAAACCTTGGGGCTTGAAAACCGGAGGCCCACCTTGAGAAATGGGCCTCTTACCCAAGTAGGAGCTAGAGCCCGAACCCTGCCCGAAGAAAAAATTGGGGGACTTCAACCTTAGTTTCCAAGCTTCAACTTTCAGGGCTTTCTTAGTGGCTTTCTCCAAGTATCCACAGTGGCAGCTTGTAAAGCTTCTTGAATCTCCCTCTTCAAACCATGGATAAAACTCCAAGCTTTCAAAGAGTCAACATCGGTAATGCGTGGCATAGGAAGCCAACCTCTCGAACTCAAGAATATACTCCTCAACAGTTCTATTTCCTTGTTTTAAATCAAAAAATTCTTGGACCCTTCTTTCACGAGCGCTTGGAGGGATATATTTGTTGTGGAATTCCCTCATGAAATTTTCCCAATTGAATTCCTCTCCAGTTCTTTCCAACTTGGATCTCATTGCTTTCAACCATCTTGCAGCTGAACTTTGAATGAATCGACCAGTGCATATTGCTTTGTCTTGAGAAGGAGCCGGACAAATTTCCCAAATCCCAATAATTTTTTATAACCACTTCTCTGCTTTAAGGTCATCTCCCCTAAACCACTTAGGAGGATTATTGCTTCGAAATTCAAGGTATACAGGGTGTAACCTGCCCTTCTTGTGCTTCTCCATGTGGATTTTGATTTCGTTGATTTTGTTGAAGTTGGTTCAAAAGGACCTGAACAATATTTTCGGCATTCAATGGCAGTGGTGGTGCTGCTTGTAGATGAGGGTGATTAAGATCCGGTGTTTTCTCTCTATCTACTCTCCTTCGTGGAGGCATCCTGAAAATCACAAGTCAAGAAAATATTGATTCATGGGGTTCAGTACATATTAGTGTAAACAAATAACACAAATTTAAACAAATAAGTCACATGAATATGTAAATGAATGCAAATAGTCACATAATCCTAAACCGAATGACCTAGACAGACCCAACACGAATTTAGAGCTCCGGCTTTGCAACCAAGAGCTCTGATACCACTTTAGGATATAGCACCCCGAGTGAAGGGCACCACATCCCCCGCACTAGAGTCTGACACGTGTAACAAAATGGAGAGTCCGCACACGCATAAAACAATAGAGAACGGGAGACAAACGATACTCCCACTCTAGCTAGGCGGTCTAAACCCTCAATCAGAGTGCATATTATTTAATAATATAGCGGAATCAATAAAACAGTTATATTAAATCCCAAGATCAACATATATACATACCATATAGTCATAAGAGCATGGTAAGTTCATATACAATGTATAATGCCCAATTCGGGCCAAAAGAGAACGAGTATCAAAGTGAGACAAAGGGTTCAAAACACAGAATTCCAAAATATTTCATAAGTAGCAAACTAGTAACCACTACAATGCAAATGTGACTCGAGCTACACCACAAGTAAGACTTGACGAACACTTGCCGCCTAGCTCGACTCAGACCGTACCTGTAATTCAAAGAAAGGAAAAGGAGGGAAACAACAATGAGGATTAGTCCTAATGACTAGTGTGTTACACCCCATAACAAAGCACTTATCAAAATCATAAAAAGATCCATAAACCGGGGATGATTTTTGCAAGCTAAAACGTTTCCCGTGATAATAGATATATATATAAACTTAAAAGAAGTTAAAGGCCATAGGCCAAAATGATAAGTTTTAAGCATTTAGGAATCCATTCCTGTTTCATAGATCATACCAATTCACACAACTCGGCGAGTACGAGTTATTCCTCTAACTCCACTTATCAAAACATAACCATAATTAAAACATAATTCATAAACCATCCTTTCTCTGGGTGATAGAAGGGTTGACAGCCCTAAGTATCGATCAAATTCACACGAGACAAGGTTTAATTACTTCCTTGAAACCTTCGGTGGTTGCTTTCCCTGGCTCAAGAGAAACGCCCTTCCTCAACCTCCTAAGGTTGGGCGAGACTCTCAAAGGAAAGTGTTGACGGAAGAGCTCGGCGACCCCATACCGTCCCGAGATACCATACCACTCTCCGGGCCCAAATCATATTTCAAAATTGTATTTTCCAACAAAGCTTATCTTTGAAAGCCCAAAGCTTGCTTACACTCACACACTTATTAAAGGTTTTCAAATAAGACGTAAAATAGCTCACATATGTATACAAATCATTTTCAATGACTTATAACAAACGGGACAAGCCTTCAAAGTACATATCAAACACGTATCTAGCATATAATATACATAACTTGCATGCGGTACTCAAATCAGTTAGGGTTTTAGGTCATTATATCTAAAAGAACAAAACCTTACCTTTCCAACGTGGAGTGGTGACAAAAGAGAGTGAATCGGACACCTAAGGAGCAACCTCGTCGTCAAGGAAAGGATTAACTGGACAAAACAAACAGCAAAGGATACTCTTAGACTCAAAATGTACCATATAGATGCTCGGCAAATGCGTATGAATGTTTATGATTCAAATGAAATGAAAAGAAATCATACTCAAGTCACAAAACGACATACATTGCATATGAGATCATATTTCATAAACGAGGGCATAAAACAAGCTATAAATTCATAACATAAAGCTTAACACATAATATAAAACGTAACATAACATATGAATCATAAATGAACTATATAAAGCAAGCAAACACAAGAAAAAGGAAGAAAACGAACACACACACAATGTAACGCCCCAAATTCCGGAAGTTCAGGTAAGCACGCCACGTGCGGGTCTTCGGGAGTTAGGGGTTTAAGTTTATATATTTACTTGCTTATTATGATTTCATTATATTATTGTGTGCCTTATACATTCCTATGTATTTATATGAATTAACTTTTAATATGAAATTCGTGAATTAAGTGATAATGTGCATAATTTTATTATGTGACCTTAATGGATCATTTCATGAAATTTATGGACTTAATTGCATAGCATGGTTTAGAGTTAATGATCTTGGGTGAAGAGATGATACTTGATTGTATTCATTTAAATAACCTAGGGACTTGTTTGCAAATTGGGTGCATTAATATGTTTAGTGGGTGATATAATATATCATATATGCATTCATCCCCCTCACTCTCATACATTACATTACATACAAGAGAATTTCACACACACACACACAAGAAACCGATCAAAACACCTCAAGAGAAGGAGAAGAATTCATCTCATAATCCAAGCTATTTTGAAGAACTTTGGAGCTAGAAGCATCAACATCTTCATCTCTTCATCCTCATTTTATTCTTCTTTCATTTCAAGGTATATCATGAGGATTGATTGAATTTCTTGAGTGACTATATGAGTAGGGTTTGATGTTAGTTTGATGCTTTCATGTGTATTCATGATTAGAAGTATGTTTAGGACCTTGTTCTTTATTTCTTGCATAAAACATGAAGTTATATGAAGCTTGGAAAGCATGTATATTATTGGGGTTTTCATGAGGAATTCTTGATGCTTGAATGTTTATTTCTTGGTTGAATTGAAGAATATTTGAAGTATGATGCATATATGAGGTGTTTCACCTATTGTTATGGTTGGAGTTTGGAATTTATTGGTTTGTAGTTGGTTTTGCATGGAAAACCCTGTTTTCTCCCCTGTTTTTCTGTCACGCACAGATGACACGGGCGTGTCATCTTTGCTTTGTGTTGGGTGACACAGGGGTGCAGGTTGGCAGGTTTGGCTTTTCTGTACCGTGACACGGGGGTGTCACGGTTTGCTTTGTCTTGGTGACACGGGCGTGTCACCTTCCTTTTCCCGCATTTGGTCCGCTGTACCGTGACACGGGGGTGTCACAGCTTAGTGTATTTCTGTGACACGGGCGTGTCACCCTCTGTTTTCATGCATATTGTTTTGCATGCTTGGTTGTACGTGTATGCGATGTGTACTTGGTTTATTGACAATCATGCTCTTATTTGACGTTCAATAAATCATTATTGCATAACATATTGGTGCATAACTTTGCCGTTCGTCATAATTGGTTCATTCGAGTCGAGTCTTATTTCACACTTGTCCTTGTTGCACAGATCACGGTCCCGGCTTCGAGGAGCCCGCTCCGTAGGGTGCTCTCTTGCTTCCTTTTGGGCGGTTTGTCAAGGTGAGGTTTAATTTCTAGATAAATATAACCCTTACAAACCCTATGTGTCTATATCGGCCAAAACGTATGTATATATATCTATAGTTTGCGAACCCTATGATTTTCAAATGTTTTGACAAAACCGATTGATTAATGGATTAATTGATTGATTGATTGATTAACAGATTGATTGCTTTGGCGAGTAACTATTGTTCACGTTGGGCCCGAGGGTAGTGTATTGAGCCAACTGGGAAAGCAAGGGCTGATGGGTAACTCTTGCACTATCCTCACCATTGTGGGATCACCTCTGAATCCACCAGGAGGTTTGGTGGAGGAAGAAATCCCGTACGTGGGAGTCATGTTCCCGACGTACACCATGATTGGATGGTTGGGTCTTGCAAGCCCGCCATCACCCGGAGGAAGAAGGATTTATTGATTGAAATTGCTAATTGTGCACTGAACTATTTATGTGATCACCTAATTCATTAACTAAATTGAAATATTGTACACTGTCGGAGAAAGGTTGGAGATTTGCCCTCACTCGCCGGGCCACTGATTGCTTGAATTGATTGTTAACTGTAAATTGAATTGTTATAATCTCGGGCGGGGAATTTCTTATTATTTAAACTTATTTTGTTTTCTTTCTAAAATCTTACCCGAGGTTATAAATTGCATGGTAATTGCGCATATACTTATTTATACCCCTCGCTCAGTCCGTTTGGATTGACACCTCAACTTTTCAGTTTTTGCAGGTTCGTGCTAGGCGGGAATTAGAGTCTCGTGTCTTTTATTCGGGTCTAGCACTGCACCTTCATACATTGTACTTGTATTGATACTAGCTATTTGTAGTATATCCTGAATTATGCTTGGGATTGATATTGTAATGATATGAATTGTTGGTATCTAATAGTAAATGTGTAAATATGGTACCTATATGTATTGAATGCTTTTGGCTTCCGCTATTTTATTGCTCTGAGTTGTTTTGGTTTTAATTGAGGGTACCCGCCTAGCTGTCGTTTTTTTTATTGTCTCCCGTTCGCTATAGTTTCGGTTCATGTATGAATTGCCCGTTTCATATGTGGATTGAGCCTATAGTGCGGGGGATGTGGCGCCTAGCATTCCGGGTGCGACATCCCAAGGTGGTATCAGAGCCCGGTTGCAAAACCGCGGCTCTAGTGTCGTGTCTGGTGAGTCTAAGTCGCACGGCATAGGATTATGTGATTATTTGAGAGTCTTGCATTTTAATTGAAGCTATTTGATTTTACTTGAATTATGTGATTCTTGTGTCTTGTGGATTTGATTACATTTATTCATACTTGTTAATCAACCATGCATGTACAGTGGTTTTATTTCAGGATGCCTCGTGGAAGGCCCCGTAGAGAGCATTCTCCCGGTCATCGACATCATCATCGTGACCGAACTCCACCTCCACCTCCTCAAGCACAACCTCAGGACTTTTTAAATTCTATGGTTCAATTAATTGATCAGAGATTACGAGATTATGTGCCTCCTGCACCACCAGCTCCTCCTCCTGCGCCACCGGCCCCAATTTCAGTCATTTTGAGGGAATTTCAAAATCAACATCCACCTAGCTTCTTTAAAGGGAACGATATGGTAGCGGAACAGTGGCTCAAAGAGATTGAACGAATTTGGGAGCTTATCCCTTGCGAGACTCGAGAGAAAGCTAGGTGCACCCTTACTTTGATCCAAGGAGAAGCGTATTCTTGGTGGGAAAGCACCAAGATTGTTTTAGATGCCGCTGAGGAAGAAGTTACATGGGAGGTTTTCACTAGGGAATTCAAGAACAAGTTCATTCCTCCCTCCTCTCGCACAAGAAGGCTTAGGGAATTCACGGAACTCAAGCAAGGGAATAGATCGGTTGCTGAATATATAGCCGAGTTCGAGAGATTGTCTAAATATGCACCCAATATCGCCGGTGATGATTTTCATAAGGCTATGCAATTCGTGCAAGGTCTGAGGCCGGACATTCAAGTTGCAATAGAGGCTGTTAATACTAGTACTTGGAAGAAGGCTACCCAAAAGGCTTTGAAAGTGGAAGATTCGGTAAATGCTCGGAGATCTACTTATAGATCGAGTCAGGGTTCCGGCTCGGGACCGAGGTCGAATTATAACCCCGGGAAGAGGCCAATCACCTACGATGTCCCTCCACCGCAGTCTAAGGGACCGATGAAGAAATTCAAGCCTCAAGTGCCGGTTCAGAAAACTCCCCGGGTTACTCCTGCTGCACCACCTTCTACCGGGAATCCGGGATGTACTTATTGTGGATGGCCTACCCATACTTATGAGAATTGCCGGCGTCGCTTGAATCTTTGTCTGGTTTGTGGGAAGGCCGATCATAGAGTGGATACGTGTCCGGATCGCCGGGATCAGCCTGCCGGGGGTCAGAGGCCGATGATTAGAGCCCGAGCTTATGCCTTGGAAAGAGAGGAAGCGGATCCTGATATAGATCCTGCAGCCGTGGTGGAAGGTATTATTTGCATCCATGGCACGAACATACATACTTTATTTGATCCGGGAGCTTCCCACTCCTTTATTTCCCGTGCTATTTCTGTGAATTTGCCTTTATGTGTTACTATATCTTCTGCTTATTATCATGTTAGTACTCATTTTGGTGGTAGTGTAAAAACTAATCGGGTTTTTCGAGAAGTGCCGGTGAGTATTGAGGGTCGGGTTTTCTCAACGGATTTCATTGAGTTACCTATGTCTCGGTATGGTTCTATCTTGGGTATGGATTGGTTGTACAAGCACTACGCCACTGTTGATTGCCGGGCCAAGAAAGTTAGTCTCGGCTCTGAGATTGTTACGGGTCAGGGTTCGAAGACGGTGCCTTTATTATCTTTTTCAGAAGCTCAGAAATTGGTTCGTGATGGGGCCATGGGGTTTATAGCCTATATTCTTAATCAACCAAAGGATCAAGTGAAGTTAGAGGAAACCGAGGTAGTTAAAGAGTTTCCCGAAGTGTTTCCCGAGAGGTTGGATTCGTTACCGCCGAAAAGGGAGATAGAGTTTATGATTGATTTGTATCCGGATGCCGAACCTTATTCCAAGACTCCATATAGGATGGCACCGGCGGAATTGAAGGAATTAAAAGTACAACTGGATGGTTTTTTGGAAGTTGGGTATGTAAGACCGAGCTTGTCACCACGGGGTGCTCCAGTTTTATTCGTGAAGAAGAAGGACGGTACTCTAAGAATGTGTATTGATTATCGGGAGCTTGATCGGATGACCGTTAAGAATAAGTATCCTCTTCCACACATTGAGGAGTTGTTTGATATACTCCAAGGGTCTAAAGTATATTCGAAGCTTAATTTAAGACAAGGGTATTATCAACTATGGATCCGAGCCGAGGATGTTCCGAAGACAGGTTTTAATACGAGATACGGGCATTATGAATTCGTGGTCATGCCTTTTGGATTGACAAATGCTCCCGCCGCTTTTATGGACATGATGCATAGGATTTTCCAGCCGTTTCTTGACATGTTCGTTGTAATCTTCATTGATGATATTTTGGTTTTCTCTAAATCGGCCGAGGAACATGCAAGGCATCTCAAATTGGTGTTAAGAACATTGAAGGAGCATCAATTATTTGCGAAGTTCAGCAAGTGTGAGTTTTGGATCGACCGAGTGTCCTTATAGGGTCATATTATTTCGGGGAATGGATTAGAGGTTGACCCCTCGAAGATTGAAGCGGTGTTGAAGTGGGAGAAACCAAAGAACGCCTCCGAAATCAGAAGTTTCTTGGGGCTGGCGGGTTACTATAGAAGATTCGTGCAAGATTTCTCTAAGATCGCTGCTCCTTTGACTCGGTTAACTAAGAAGGATGTCAAATATGATTGGGATGAGGAATGTGAGAGAAGTTTCGATGTGTTGAGAGAGATATTGGTTTCTGCTCCAGTGTTAACTCTTCCAGAGGGTTCAGAAGGATATGCTGTGTATACTGACGCGTCGAATGAAGGTTTGGGAAGTGTATTAACTCAGAAGGGTAAGGATGTCGCTTATGCCTCACGGAAGTTGAAGGATCATGAGAAGAACTACCCGACGTATGATTTAGAGCTTGCTGCCATGATTTTTGCGCTCGGGAAATGGAGGCATTATTTGTATGGAGTGTCCTTCGAGATTTTCACCGATCATAAGAGTCTCCAATATCTTTTCACCCAAAAGGAACTCAATATGAGGCAGCGGAGATGGATGGAGCGACTAGAAGATTATGATTGTGTTATCAAATATCATCCCGGGAAAGCTAATGTAGTTGCTGATGCTCTAAGTAGGAAAGTGGGTGTTTCCAACATGGAAATAGGTACAAGTAAGGGAGTTGAGCCTATTGAGATTAGAGCTCGAGTTTCTAATATCTCCATTTATCCGGACTTAAAGTACAGAATGTTTGAGGCTCAAGGAAAGGATCCGGGAGTTCAGGGATTGGTCTCCAAGGCTAGAGAGGATCCGGAGAGTCCATTTGGGTTCGATGAAACCGTTCATCTTCGTTTCAAGAACCGAGTAGTAGTACCCGATGATTTGAAAAGGGTATTGCTCGAGGAAGCTCACAAGTCGGCTTATTCAATTCACCCTGGAGGGAATAAGATGTACAAAGATCTCAAGCAGTTTTATTGGTGGTGTGGATTGAAGAAGGATGTAGCAGAGTTTGTGAAGCGTTGTCTCACTTGTCAGAAAGTAAAAGCCGAGCACCAGAAACCGGGAGGTCTTCTTCAGCCGTTACCTATTCCTGAGTGGAAGTGGGAATAGGTGACGATGGATTTTATATCCGGGTTACCTAGAGTGAAGGGTGGATTCGATGGTATTTGGGTGATTGTGGATCGTCTGACAAAATCTGCCCATTTTCTACCGGTCAGAATGTCTTTCAAGATTCGGAAGTTGGCTGAGATTTACAACCGGGAGATTGTACGACTTCACGGTATTCCGGTGAGTATTGTTTCGGATCGAGATCCCCGTTTCACTTCGAAGTTATGGCAAGAGTTACAAGAGTTGTTGGGTACAAAGCTTCAGTTCAGTACGACGTTTCATCCACAAACTGATGGGCAATCGGAGAGGGTTATTCGGTACTTGGAAGATCTACTTCGAGCTTGTGCCTTGGATTTCCAAACCTCGTGGCATGATCAACTTCCTTTGGTGGAATTCGCTTACAATAATAGCTTTCAGGCAACGATTGGTATGGCTCCGTATGAATTGTTATATGGGCGAAAATGTAGATCGCCGTTATTCTTTGATTTGGAAGAGTGGAAATGGTCAAAACAGGAAGGAGTCAAGAAAGGGAGAAAGCTTGAGAAATCCACGAAGGTTGTGGAAGCCATGATTGAGAAAGTTCGGATTATACAACAACGGATGAAAGCTGCACAAGATAGACAGAAGAGTTATGCCGATATTCGCCGGAGGGATCTCAAATTTGAAGTAGGGGATCGGGTTTTCTTGAAGGTATCTCCTCGAAAGGGATTTTCAAGAATTGGAAAGGGAGGAAAGTTGAATCCTCGTTATCTAGGTCCGTTTGAAATTATTGAGAGAATTGGAGAAGTAGCTTATCGAGTGGACCTACCTCTTAATCTTACCGGAATTCACAATGTTTTTCATGTATCTCAACTCAGGAAGTATTATCCGGATGAAACCGAAATTCTCCCCATTGAAGAAGTGGAGTTGGAACCGAATTTATCTTTTATACAGAAGCCGGTCGGAATATTGGACAGGAAATATCAAGAGTTGAGGAATCGGAATATTCCTATGGTGAAAGTCTTATGGCGAAGTGACAGGACTGAGAAAATGACTTGGGAACTGGAAGAGAAGATGAAGAAGTTTCACCCGGAGTTATTTTCATCCGACCAATGAATCTGGGGACCAGATTCTTCTAAGGGGGGGAGAGTTGTAACGCCCCAAATTTCGGAAGTTCAGGTAAGCACGCCACGTGCGGGTCTTCGGGAGTTAGGGGTTTAAGTTTATATATTTACTTGCTTATTATGATTTCATTATATTATTGTGTGCCTTATACATTCCTATGTATTTATATGAATTAGCTTTTAATATGAAATTCGTGAATTAAGTGATAATGTGCATAATTTTACTATGTGACCTTAATGGATCATTTCATGAAATTTATGGACTTAATTGCATAGCATGGTTTAGAGTTAATGATCTTGGGTGAAGAGATGATACTTGATTGTATTCATTTAAATAACCTAGGGACTTGTTTGCAAATTGGGTGCATTGATATGTTTAGTGGGTGATATAATATATCATATATGCATTCATCCCCCTCACTCTCATACATTACATTACATACAAGAGAATTTCACACACACACACAAGAAACCGATCAAAACACATCAAGAGAAGGAGAAGAATTCATCTCATAATCCAAGCTATTTTGAAGAACTTTGGAGCTAGAAGCATCAACATCTTCATCTCTTCATCCTCATCTTATTCTTCTTTCATTTCAAGGTATATCATGAGGATTGATTGAATTTCTTGAGTGACTATATGAGTAGGGTTTGATGTTAGTTTGATGCTTTCATATGTATTCATGATTAGAAATATGTTTAGGACCTTGTTCTTTATTTCTTGCATAAAACATGAAGTTATGTGAAGCTTGGAAAGCATGTATATTATTGGGGTTTTCATGAGGAATTCTTGATGCTTGGATGTTTATTTCTTGGTTGAATTGAAGAATATTTGAAGTATGATGCATATATGAGGTGTTTCAACTATTGTTATGGTTGGAGTTTGGAATTTATTGGTTTGGAGTTGGTTTTGCATGGAAAACCCTGTTTTCTCCCCTGTTTTTCTGTCACGCACAGATGACACGGGCGTGTCATCTTTGCTTTGTGTTGGGTGACACAGGGGTGCAGGTTGGCAGGTTTGGCTTTTCTGTACCGTGACACGGGGGTGTCAAGGTTTGCCTTGTCTTGGTGACACGGGCATGTCACCTTCCTTTTCCCGTATTTGGTCCGCTGTACCGTGACACGGGGGTGTCACAGCTTAGTGTATTTCTGTGACACGGGCGTGTCACCCTCTGTTTTCATGCATATTGTTTTGCATGCTTGGTTGTACGTGTATGCGATGTGTACTTGGTTTATTGACAATCATGCTCTTATTTGACGTTCAATAAATCGTTATTGCATAACATATTGGTGCATGACTTTGCCGTTCGTCATAATTGGTTCATTCGAGTCGAGTCTTATTTCACACTTGTCCTTGTTGCACAGATCACGGTCCCGGCTTCGAGGAGCCCGCTCCGTAGGGTGCTCTCTTGCTTCCTTTTGGGCGGTTTGTCAAGGTGAGGTTTAATTTCTAGATAAATAGAACCCTTACAACCCCTATGTGACTATTTCGGCCAAAACGTATGTATATATATCTATAGTTTGCGAACCCTATGATTTTCAAATGTTTTGACAAAACCGATTGATTAATGGATTGATTGATTGATTGATTGATTAACGGATTGATTGCTTTGGAGAGTAACTATTGTTCACGTTGGGCCCGAGGGTAGTGTATTGAGCCAACCGGGAAAGCAAGGGCTGACGGGTAACTCTTGCACTATCCTCACCATTGTGGGATCACCTCTGAATCCACCAGGAGGTTTGGTGGAGGAAGAAATCCCGTACGTGGGAGTCATGTTCCCGACGTACACCATGATTGGATGGTTGGGTCTTGCAAGCCCGCCATCACCCGGAGGAAGAAGGATTTATTGATTGAAATTGCTAATTGTGCACTGAACTATTTGTGTGATCACCTAATTCATTAACTAAATTGAAATATTGTACACTGTCGGAGAAAGGTTGGAGATTTGCCCTCACTCGCCGGGCCACTGATTGCTTGAATTGATTGTTAACTGTAAATTGAATTGTTATAATCTCGGGCGGGGAATTTCTTGTTATTTAAACTTATTTTGTTTTCTTTCTAAAATCTTACCTGAGGTTATAAATTGCATGGTAATTGCGCATATACTTATTTATACCCCTCGCTCAGTCCGTTTGGACTGACACCTCAACTTTTCAATTTTTGCAGGTTCGTGCTAGGCGGGAATTAGAGTCTCGTGTCTTTTATTCAGATCTAGCACTGCACCTTCATACATTGTACTTGTATTGATACTAGCTATTTGTAGTATATCCTGAATTATGCTTGGGATTGATATTGTAATGATATGAATTGTTGGTATCTAATAGTAAATGTGTAAATATGGTACCTATATGTATTGAATGCTTTTGGCTTCCGCTATTTTATTGCTCTGAGTTGTTTTGGTTTTAATTGAGGGTACCCGCCTAGCTGTCATTTTTTTTATTGTCTCCCGTTCGCTATAGTTTCGGTTCATGTATGAATTGCCCGTTTCATATGTGGATTGAGCCTATAGTGCGGGGGATGTGGCGCCTAGCGTTCCGGGTGCGACATACATGCATGCAAAAAGGGGTGGTCGCGGCCGCTACACCTTTTCTTTAAGAAAGGGTCGCGACCGCGCAGAAACCCAACGGGAAGGTGATCGCGGCCACTAACCATTTCATGCATGAAATGGTCGCAGTCGTGACCTAAGATCAGAAGCTCAACTAGCAGCAAGTTGCGGCCGCTACAAGAAATACACACACCCCGCATGCGGCCGCGAGTCCGGGCGACAATAGAAAAAAACGTGAAGTCCAGGCCAAAATTCCAACAAAACTCAAAGGGACTCAAGATCTCTCCAAGTAGACACATAAGGGTAAGAAAATACGATAAGAACCCATCCATTACATGCTAAAATCTGGGCCGAACATGAAGATATACAAGGAATAAGAGCAAGATTTATATGCATCTTCATTTTCATATCCAAAAACTTCAAAAATTCAAATGCTATCCCAAAAATTCCTAAACCTCCAGGCAAAAACAGTTCATACACTTACTCTAAGGTGTCTTAAGATCAATCAGGATGCATCATATCCAAAGAATCCACAAGAGTTCAACCATATTCATCAAAATAGCTAAAACCCTTACAATCCACTATAATCTTCATAACAAGCTCATTTCTTTGTGGATTTCAGAAAATAAGGTGTCAAAAGGGATTTGATGAAGTATTGATCTCAAAAGGTGGAAAAGTGAATAGTGTCTTTTCTCTCTTCCTTGTATCTCGGTTTGGAGCAGAAAAATCCCCCTTTTTCTTCAAGGATGGATGAAATAGGAAGCTTATGGCTGAAAGGGGGTTAATTTGGGAGAGTGTGGGGCTGATTTTCACATAATTTGGTCAAATATATCTCAAGTTATGGTTAAAAGAGTGAGTAAATGTCTAAATTTCCACGCGAGGCTCGTTTCGATTAAATTTCGGAGGTCCAAATGGGCTTAGAAAAATATGAGACTAGGTTTATTGAACCCAAATTGTCGATAGAGTTCAACAGAGATAACGAAATTTGAATTCGATTTCCCGAGCTCAAGTTATGTCACCCGGAACCCAAGGTGCCCTAAAAGCCCATTAGCCACTTTAGGTCCCATCTCCCGAAAATGAATTAAAAGGTAAACCGAACAAGTTCCAAAATATAAAACAAGCACATAATCAAGCTCATAAATCATATAATTCACACATATCAAAATTTCACAAAAATTGAAAATGAATTCGGGCGCAAATAGAGCAAAATACAAGGCATATAAGCTTAAACTTCCAAAATCAATTTCATACTTAAACAAATAAATTTAAATAAACACATAATTATTTAATATATCAAATAATCACATAATTAAATAATTAAATTGTGCACATTCTAGTGTAACTGATAGTCCGAACAATCGGGATGTTACAAATTCTTACTTGTGAAAACTCGGTTTAAATTAATTGCGACGGTCTGGCCAACCTTAGCATAATCTAGGATTACCTAAGTGTCGAGAGATTGATGGTAATTGTGATGTTTTCATAACTAGTGGATTTAGGGTTTAAAGAGATTTAATTTCTAATCCATATAACTTGTAAATCTTATTCTATGCCAAGCTGCTATAATTAGATTTGCACTAGTCTTGATCATATGACTTCAATTGATTATTGATGATAGTGAGAACAACGTTGAAATTAATTGAACACTCATTTGTACTATGAAAAAGGATAATACGAATCTAAGTGACTAGGTTGTAGAAGTGCACTTGTCAAACGAGTATTATATTGGATCATGCATGCGAAGTTGTTACTCCCTGGCCTAATTAGTTTATTGAGTTTAATCCGCGTGTTTTGAATCAATTAATTGTGTTTCATTCTAGTTAATTGTTCAATTTCGTTTTAGTAGATAAATAACCAATTTGAATTCGTCCGGACTTTAGATTAGAAAGAGATATTGAGTAGTGATTGATTTCCCTTCCCTGTGGGTACGATCCTATTGTGCTACGCGTATATTGTCAGTATAACTTGCACGATTGGTTTAACTTAAAATCACAACAACCCCAAGACTCGACAGACTCGAATTCCCGCCTTGCTAATCTCCTAGCGAAGGGCGGTATCACCGTAGTTTGGTTGGAACTAGTGCAAGGGATCACCGTCGGTCCTTGCCTCCCCGGATAGCCACATGCACAAAGTTCCTGGGCTCGTGCTTGCATTCATGTTCTTGCCAAAATCATTAGGTAAGGATACATAAAATAAAATGCTTTACGTTCGAAATCATATACTTTTAAAAAGACTCGATATATATATATATATATATATATAATTTAGCTCAAACTTTACACATTGGATATATCGGGTCGAGTTAGGTGATAGAAGAATAACCCACCTGTTACAGCTTACCGAACAATCCAAAAGAAAGAAAGACTTGAAGATAGACTATGAACCCGACACGTCTCCGCCCTGAAGAAAATTGCACAAGAAATAACACGGTGCATTCGTGAGACTCAAGACTCCATACAAACTATATATGATGCACGGTAATGCTTTAACATGATATGATATGCATAAGTAGTAACAATGTGCTATGGAATGTTCATATGCACAATTAATGCCATTTAGACAGGTAAACAATTCAATATTTCATTACATGAATAGATCGTGTCCGTTCATTATCATTCATTCATTCGTTCAATTCATAACACATCATAATACATTTTAACAATGCTATGAATTAATTTAAGATGAAAGGAATCCATTAACACATAAAGAAAACATTAGTTGCAAAGAAAGCGATATTATAGCATTTAAACGTTCACATTTTCATTTCACGTTTACTCATTGAATTCTTAACATAAAATTCATAAAAATATCAAAATATATCATATATTATCAATTAATCAAGCATATAAGTCAATCAAACCAGATACGGGGTTTGAGGAAGTGGAAGGAAAGAAAGAAAATGGATTTGAGCAAGTTTGGTGAAAGCTGACAGTTTTTCATAAGCGCAAGCTGTAGAAAATGGAACATATCTCAATTTCTAGAAGCTATAATTAGGTTTTATTTGTTGGATATGAAACTAGACAAACAGGGCTTTCCGAGGATATATAGCTTGAATTTTAGTTCAAAGCGATGTCAAAATGGCGAAGGTTTGAAGTTTGATGAAAGCAGATTTTCGATGAAGTGGTGACACCAAAATGGATAGATTATATCTCACAATAAAGGAATGATTTTAAGGCGTTTCGAATTGGACAATGATCTAGACTTTAATAGGTTTAAGTGGTTAAAAATTTAGGTCAATCGGAGCTCATTTGTACAGGTAACGAAGAATGCAACCGAGACAGAAAAAGAATGAAAGGACAAAACAGTAGACGAACATTACAAGAGCAAAAGGAAGGGGGGGGGGGTAACGGGGGTTACACTTTTCAAGGAGAAAATTGGGGGTTACCAGAGGCAGGCGATTTTCTCCCCAACAAAGGAACAAGGTAACGGGGGTTACCCCTAGAAATTTTTCCTCTGTTTCGGCATCTTCTTCTTCATAGTAAAACAAACACACACACACACACACACACACACACCAGTTCTTGGCAGCCATGAATGCAGCAGAAAGACAACAACTTGGAAACATATTTAAGCATAAAATGGGTAAGAACAAGGCAACAAATCATTCATACATTAACATATAATAACCGAGCAAAAAAGGGAAAGGAAAGGATCAAACACTCATGCTTCATCTCCAACCTTAAGAGATCAAAGCTCCAACAATGGCAACTCACCATATACTCAAACATCATGAAAATACAAGTAATAAATACATTAAAGAAGGTCTTAGGTTCAGTTTTCATGCATCAATCCACAATAAATCCAAAGAATGAGCAAGAAGCCATGAAATCTCTTAAACCCTTACTATTCATACAAAATTTCAAATCTATATATAACCTAGCTAAAACTCTGAGATTCATGGATTAAAATGACCAAGAACGAGTGCAGTAAACAAATATACACTTACCTCTTGAGTTTGATTGAGTTTGGAAGAGATTGGAGATCAAAATCTCAAGAAAGGAATAGTGTTCTTTTCTCCTTTAAATGGCTGAGCTTATCTCTTTTTTCTTGCTTAGTTTCGTTGTGAAGGAGTGATGAGAGTGTAGGGTTATGTTTTGTTAAGGTGTGGGTCCAAGAATTAGGTAAATAGCTTGAGTATTGAGATATGGTCATTTAGGCGTGAGTTCGACTTTTCGGTGGAATTTCGGAGGTCCAAACGAGTTAAGAAAAATATAAGTCTTATGACATTGTCTCCGAATCATCGATTTGAGTCCAACGGAGATGACAGAATTTAAATCCGAATTCCCGAGCTCAAGATATGTCGCCCGGAACCCAAGATGCGCTAGAAGCCCATTAGCCCCTTTAGGTCCTGTCTCCCGAAAACGAATCAAAAGGCAAACCAAAAAAGTTCCAAAATATAAAACAAGCACATAATCAAGTTCATAACTCACATAATTCACACATATAAAAATTTCACAAAAATCGAAAATGAATTCGGGCGCAAATAGAGCAAAATACAAGGCATATAAGCTTAAACGTCGAAAATCAATTTCATACTTAAACAAATAAATTTAAATAAACACATAAGTATTTAATACATCAAGTAATCACATAATTAAATAATTAAATTGTGCAAATTTTAGTGTACCTGATAGTCCGAACAATCGGGATGTTACAAATTCTTACTTGTGAAAACTCAGTTTAAATTAATTGCGACGGTCTGGCCAACCTTAGCATAATCTAGGATTTTCTAAGTGTCGAGAGATTGATGGTAATTGTGATGTTTTCATAACTAGTGGATTTAGGGTTTAAAGAGATTTAATTTCTAATCCATATAACTTGTAAATCTTATTTCATGCCAAGCTGCTATAATTAGATTTGCACTTGTCTTGATCATATGACTTCAATTGATTATTGATGATAGTGAGAACAACGTTGAATTTAATTGAACACTCATTTATACTATGAAAAAGGATAATACGAATCTAAGTAACTAGGTTGTAGAAGTGCACTTGTCAAACGAGTATTATATTGAATCATGCATGCGTAGTTCTTACTCCCCGGCATAATTAATTTATTGAGTTTAATCCACGTGTTTTGAATCCGTTAATTATGTTTCATTCTAGTTAATTGTTCAATTTCGTTTTAGTAGATAAATAACCAATTTGAATTCGTCCGGTCTTTAGATTAGAAAGAGATATTGAGTAGCGATTGATTTTCCTTCCCTGTGGGTACGATCCTGTTGTGCTACGCGTATATTGTCAGTGTAACTTGCACAATTGGTTTAACTTAAAATCACAACAACCCCAAGACTCGACAGACTCAAATTCCCGCCTAGCACTCCAAACCTGTAAGAGAAAACTGAAACAAAATCGGGTTCAATCTTTAAGAGACTAGTGGGTATAAAATAGGGTTTAATACAAAAATATTTCGGTAAATAAACATACACACATGCAAGCTATAATCCCGTACGAGGTTTTGAAATATTTCCCAAGTGGGTGAAAACAAAGAAAACAATGCTCGGGATTATAACCATCAATTTCTTCATTCATTACATTCATGAGGTCATTACGTAAGCCCGGTGAGTGGGCAAATTTTCCAACCTTCTCCTCGTGTGTGCAATATATATTCATTCATTACATTAGCGATCACACAACATTCATTCATTTGTTCATAATCATTCATACATAACAATTACACCTTTTTCTTTCGGTTAATGGACGGGCTCGGCCAAAGCACTGTCCACCCATTCATTACGGCCAGTGGGGTACATGAAACCCTAAAGGCCTCAGCTCTTATTCCTCGCTAATCTCCTTGCGAGGGCCGGTATCACCGTAGTTTGGTTGGAACTAGTGCAAGGGATCACCGTCGGCCCTTCCCTCCCCGGATAGCCACATGCACAAAGTTCCTGGGCTCGTGCTTGCATTCATGTTCTCGCCAAAAATCATTAGGTAAGGATACATCAAATAAAAGGCTTTACGTTCGAAATCATTTACTTTTAAAAAGACTCGATATATATATATATATATATATATATATATATATATATATATATATATATATATATAATTTACCTCAAAGCTTTACACATTGGATATATCGGGTCGAGTTAGCTAATAGAAGAGAAACCCACCTGTTACACCTTACCGAATAATACCAAAAGAAAGAAAGACTTGAAGATAGCCTATGAACCCGGCACGTCTCCGCCTTGAAGAAAACTTCATAAGAAATAATACGGTGCATTCGTGAGACTCAAGACTCCATACAAACCATATATGATGCAAGGTAATGCTTTAACATGATATGATATGCATAAGTAGTAACAAGGTGCTATGGAATGTTCATATGCACAATTAATGGCATTTGGACAAGTCAACAATTCAATCTTTCATTACACGAATAGATCGTGTCCATTCATTATCATTCATTCATTCGTTCAATTCATAACACATCATAATACATTTTAACAATGCTAGGAATTAATTTAAGCTGAAAGGAATCCATTAACACATAGAGAAAACAATAGTTGCAAAGAAAGCCATATTGTAGCATTCAAACGCTCACATTTTCATTTCACGTTTACTCATTGAATTCTTAACATAAAATTCATAAAAATATCAAAATATATCATATATTATCAATTAATCAAGCATATAAATCAATCAAACCACATACGGGGTTTGAGGAAGTGGAAGGAAAGAAAGAAAATGGATTTGAGCAAGTTTGGTGAAAGCTGACAGTTTTTCATATGCGCAAGCTGTAGAAAATGGAACATATCTCAATTTCTAGAAGTTATAATTAGGTTTTGTTTGTTAGATATCAAACTAGACAAACAGGGCTTTCTGAGGATATATAGCTTGAATTTTAGTTCAAAGCGATGTCAAAATGGCGAAGGTTTGAAGTTTGACGAAAGCAGATTTTCGATGAAGTGGTGACACCAAAATGGATCGATTATATCTCACAATAAAGGAATGATTTTAAGGTGTTTCGAGTTAGACAATGATCTAGACTTTAATAGGTTTAAGTGGTTAAAAATTTAGGTCAATCGGAGCTCATTTGTACAGGTAACGGAGAATGCAACCGAGATAGAAAAAGAATGAAAGGACAAAACGGTAGACGAACATTACAAGAGCAAAAGGAGGGGGGGTAACGGGGGTTACACTTTTCAAGGCGAAAATTGGGGGTTACCAGAGGCATGCGATTTTCTCCCCAACAAAGGAATAAGGTAACGGAGGCTACCCCTAGAAATTTTTCCCCTGTTTCGGCATCTTCTTCTTCATAGTAAAACAAACACACACACACCTGTTCTTGGCAGCTATGAATGCAGCAGAAAGATAACAACTTGGAAACATATTTAAGTATAAAATGGGTAAGAAGAAGGCAACAAATCATTCATACATTCACATATAATAACCGAGCAAAAGAGGGAAAGGAAAGGATCAAACACTCATGCTTCATCTTCAACCTTAAGAAATCAAAGCTCCAGCAATGGCAACTTACCATATACTCAAACACCATGAAAATACAAGTAATAAATACATTAAAGAAGGTCTTAGGTTCAGTTTTCATTCATCAATTCACAACAAATCCAAAGAATGAGCAAGAAGCTATGAAATCTCTTAAACCCTTACTATTCATACAAAATTTCAAATCTATATCAAACCTAGCTAAAACTCTGAGATTCATGGATTAAAATGACCAAGAAATTGTGGAGAAAACAAATATACACTTACCTCTTGAGTATGATTGAGTTTGGAAG
Organism: Lantana camara; assembly: GCA_037501455.1. Lineage (NCBI taxonomy): Eukaryota > Viridiplantae > Streptophyta > Magnoliopsida > Lamiales > Verbenaceae > Lantana > Lantana camara. The sequence continues at coordinate 24,636,244 of CM074860.1, forward strand.
AGATTGGAGCTCAAAATCTCAAGAAAGGAATAGTATTCTTTTCTCCTTTAAATGGCTGAGATTATCTCTTTTTTCTTGCTTAGTTTGGTTGTGAGGGAGTAATGAGAGTGTAGGGTTATGTTTTGTTAAGGTGTGGGTCCAAGAATTAGGTAAATAGCTTGAGTATTGAGTGAGTTATGGTTAAAATGGTGAGATGTGGTCATTTAGGCGCGAGTTCGACTTTTCGGTGGAATTTCGGAGGTCCAAACGAGTTTAGAAAAATATAAGTCTTTTGACATTGTCTCCAAATCATCTATTTGAGTCCAACGGAGATGACGGAATTTGAATCCCAATTCCCGAGCTCAAGATATGTCGCCCGGAACCCAAGGTTCGCTAAAAGCCCATTAGCCCCTTTAGGTCCTGTCTCCCGAAAATGCATCAAAAGGCAAACCGAACAAGTTCCAATATATAAAACAAGCACATAATCAAGTTCATAACTCACATAATTCACAAAAATCAAAAATGAATTCGGGCGCAAATAGAGCAATATACAAGGCATATAATTCCGTCATAATCTAGAGTCACCTAAGTGTCGAGAGATTGATGGTCTGGCCAACCTTAGCATAATCTAGGATTACCTAAGTGTCGAGAGATTGATGGTAATTGTGATGTTTTCATAACTAGTGGATTTAGGGTTTAAAGAGATTTATTTTCTAATCCATATAACTTGTAAATCTTAATCCATGCCAAGCTGCTATAATTAGATTTGCACTAGTCTTGATCATATGAATTCAATTGATTATTGATGATAGTGAGAACAACATTGAAATTAATTGAACACTCATTTATACTATGAAAAAGGATAATACGAATCTAAGTGACTAGGTTGTAGAATTGCACTTGTCAAACGAGTATTATATTGAATCATGCATGCGTAGTTGTTACTCCTCAGCCTAATTACTTTATTAAGTTTAATCCCCGTGTTTTGAATCAATTAATTGTGTTTCATTCTAGTTAATTGTTCAATTTCGTTTTAGTAGATAAATAACCAATTTGAATTCGTCCGGTCTTTAGATTAGAAAGAGATATTGAGTAGTGATTGATTTCCCTTCCCTGTGGGTATGATCCTGTTGTGCTACGCGTATATTGTCAGTGTAACTTGCACGATTGGTTTAACTTAAAATCACAACAACCCCAAGACTCGACAGACTCGAATTCCTGCCTAGCACTCCAAACCTGTAAGAGAAAACTGAAACAAAATAGGGTTCAATCTTTAAGATACCAGTGGGTATAAAATAGGGCTTAATAAAATAATATTTCGGGAAATAAACATACACACATGGAAGCTATAATCCCGTACGAGGTTTTGAAATATTTCCCAAGTGGGTGAAAACAAAGAAAACAATGCTCGGGATTATAACCATGAATTCCTTTATTCATTACATTCATAAGGTCATTGCGTGAGCCCGGAGAGTGGGCAAATTTTCCAACCTTCTCCTCGTGTGTGCAATATATATTCATTCATTACATTAGCGATCACACAACATTCATTCATTTGTTCATAATCATTCTTAGATAACAATTACACCTTTTTCCCCCGGTTAGTGGACGTACTCGGCCAAAGCACCGTCCACCCATTCATTACGGCCAGTGGGGTACATGAATCCCAAAAGGCCTCAGCTCCCATTCCTCGCTAATCTTGTGACGCCCCGTCCGATAAATCGTACAGGTATGCGTCGCGAGAGAGTTTACCTTACGCACTTATGTGATTTAATTTCCTTTTTATGTGTTTAATTCCAACTTTGATTGAAAATGTGACTTAATTGACTAAAATCCAAAATGGTCAAATATGAATTCTTGTATGACAACTAAGGAATGGAACTTGGATGTATTTAAATTAATTTTCGGAGTTGGATTTAAAGAGGACTTCGACCTATTTGTGTGTTTTGGGTCTAACTTAAGTTAGGTGAGTTTGGGTCATTCGAGACCAATATGAGCTCGGGAATTCGAATTCGAATTCCGACACCACCATTGGACTTAATTCGGTGATTTGGGCCCCATGGAATTTACTTTATATTTTTCGAAAACCGTTTAGACCTTAAACCTTTTAATCTTGACCTATTGGGCCGAAAGTCATTCATTTGAGCCCAAATCCTAATATAGACTCTAGCCTCATTTTATATCTTGAAACCCTAACCTAAATCCCCTTTCTCATTTCACTTCAAACCTCAAAATAGCCTCATTGTGACAGCCATGGAGAAGCTTCGAGAGAGGATGAAGACTTAAGCCATTCCACACCTTCAAGAGCTCATATCTCCCTCGTTTCTTCATCATTACAAGAGCCAAGGTAAGCTACGAATTTCCTTGATGTGTATTTCATTTCTATCCATGAATCCTAGCATGAAATTGAATGTATGAGCTTGTATGAGAAAGTCTTGTGAAAATGGTGATTTATACCCAACTTGAAGAATATGACTCTAATGGTGAATCCTTGAGTTCTTGAGCGTGAATATGTGTTTCTCCTTGTTGAATATGTGCTATAGTTGTTGATGGTATGATAGGGAGTGAGTTTAGATGCATCTTGCCATGATTGAAGCTTCATTTTCATGAAAATGGGTTATATGAGTTTTGGCCAAAATCACCCTTGTTCTTGAGCATAATTGATATTTATGTGATAAACATGATTTATGTGATAATATATATGATTTTCGTGGAAATTTTATGGTTTAAATGGTGTGAAATCGGCCATTTTTTTGCCATGGTTATCTTCTCCCCGAAGCTTGTTTGAATCTGCACAAGACAGACGCCTAGATCTGGCCGGAACGGCCGTTCCCATTCAGGCCATGAGCCCGGAATGGCCCTTCCCAGCCAGGGCTGACGTCAGCACCGAAGATGGGAAGGACCGTTCCCATTTAAGCCTTGTGCTGGGAACGACCGTTTCCACCTTCGCTGGAGAGGTTGCGGGAAGGACCGTTCCCATGCAAGGCTATGCGTGGGAATGGCCGTTCCCAGGCCTTTGTGCCCCCTCTATGCATACTTGTCCGTGGTTGCTTGATCTGTTTAATTGAATGAATTCATGTGAATACTTGTCTTTTCCGTGTAGGCTTATTCTGTTTGATTTGATTTATGAATTATATGCTATGATATGACTCTAATTGCATTTCCAAACTTTAAACACCTCATTTAATTGCGTAGTTTGAATGAATACTTGGATTATGCTATGTGACCTACTCGATGCTCATCATTCTATAATGCATACCATTCATGCTTATGCTCGCCATGTGTCTTACTTGGTTCATATAGAGTCTAAGTCTGGGTTTCTGTATGTCTTGTCATAGAGTTTGGTGGTACCGGTGGGCCCGAGGTTTAGAGTGTTTGGCCCTTCACACTCTCAGACTCTACTTGCACAAGGTGAGGTTTAGGATTTTGTATAGTTATGCGACCTATGGCCTTTACATGCTGATTTCTACCCCTGTATGCGAGTATACCTTATTATATATATGTATGTGTGGATATGATATGTTTATGACCTTGCGTGGGTTGGGAGCCTTCGTGGCTTAAATTCTACAACGTAGGGATATGTATAAAAACCAGTTTTTGAGGCATATGTAGGCCATTTTGGAAAATTCAGTTGGGTTATAATTCTGTAGCGAGTTGGCCATGATATATAGCACCTGTTCTATTCTATCTTGTTATGGATCCAAGGAGCTACGGGTAATGGGTCCCCCAGGACGGTTAAGGCCGTCGGGGTTCCAACCATGTGCGTAGTTCCATTTGAGATATCATTGCGCGAATCAGGGAGATAGGGGAGGTATGATATCTTGAGCCTTCGGCTAAGGCCGGGGAGGGCACTTGCGGGTTCGCTACCCCTTGTGAGTCTTTCTATTATAGATAGTTAGGGCCAACGTGTGGCTCTTCTATCATTAGAGTAGAGGATGGATTGATTTTTGCTTTATGTCCTGAGGAGTAAAGGTTGGAAGCTCGTACTCGCCGAGCATGTGTTCTATTTTGTTATGGATTTATGAATCGGGATAGAGTCTTTCTGGAAAAATGGTTTCTAAACTTATATCTATATCTATTTGGGTTATTTCGAAATGTTTTGGTATGCAACACCTATCCTCGATTCATGAGTCCAGCCCTTCATTATGTGCTATGCTCTATATATATATATTGTGGGTGTGTGTTAGCCCCCTCACTCGGTCAGTTGACTGACACCTCATTTTATCTTTTAGTTTGCAGGATTCCTTTTGGCTTGAGCTAGGCGGAAGTGAGTCTTCGGAGTCACACTTGTCAGTCTAGTTGGTGTTAGGATGCATTTTTCGCATACTTTACTTATGTTATGTATTTATGTTTCACACTTGAGGGTTATGTTTATGTTCTACTTAGACTTAAACCCGTGTGGGGTTAGAAAGCTAGTATTTGGATGTTATTAGATATTGATGATACTTATGCAGTTTATTATGTTGGATTATGAACTGATATTCGGGACTAGGTATCTATGCTAGTTGAACCCGTCACCTGTTATGTATGTTGATATTCGGGATTAGGTATCTATGTTAGTTTAACCCATCAATTGTTTGGTATGTTGATTTAATTGCTTCCGCTATCTGTTGATGAATGTTTTTAATTGCTTCCGCACTCTGAGTTTGTCGAGTTAGATCCGCCTAGCCTAGTTCGTGAGTTGGTCTCCCGTTCGCTATGATTTGGATTCGGGCATGGACTACCTATTTCATGACCGGGTCTGGGTCCTAGTGCGGGGGATATGGTATCCTCCGTCTGGGGTGCTACAAATCTCCTAGCGAGGGTCGGTATCACCGAAGTTTGGTTGGAACTAGTGCAAGGGATCACCGTCGGCCCTTGCCTCCCCGGATAGCCACACGCACAAAGTTCCTGGGCTCGTACTTGCATTCATGTTCTCGCCAAAAATCATTAGGTAAGGATACATAAAATAAAAGGCTTTACGTTCGAAATCATTTACTTTTAAAAAGACTCGATATATATACAATTTAGCTCAAAGCTTTACACATTCGATATATCGGGTCGAGTTAGCTAATAGAAGAGAAACCCTCCTGTTACACCTTACCGAACAATACCAAAAGAAAGAAAGACTTGAAGATAGCCTATGAACCCGATACGTCTCCGCCCTAAAGAAAACTGCACAAGAAATAACACGAAATTTGAACCCAAATTGTCGATACGAGTTCAACAGAGATAACGAAATTTGTAAAAGCCCATTAGCCACTTTAGGTCCCATCTCCCGAAAATGAATCAAAAGGTAAACCGAACAAGTTCCAAAATATAAAACAAGCACATAATCAAGTTCATAACTCATATAATTCACACATATCAAAATTTCACAAAAATCGAAAATGAATTCGGGCGCAAATAGAGAAAAATACAAGGCATATAAGCTTAAACTTCCAAAATCAATTTCATACTTAAACAAATAAATTTAAATAAACACATAAGTATTTAATATATCAAATAATCACATAATTAAATAATTAAATTGTGCACATTCTAGTGTACCTGATAGTCCGAACAATCGGGATGTTACAAATTCTTACTTGTGAAAACTCGGTTTAAATTAATTGCGATGGTCTGGCCAACTTTAGCATAATCTAGGATTACCTAAGTGTCGAGAGATTGATGGTAATTGTGATGTTTTCATAACTAGTGGATTTAGGGTTTAAAGAGATTTCATTTCTAATCCATATAACTTGTAAATCTTATTCCATGCCAAGCTGCTATAATTAGATTTGCACTAGTCTTGATCATATGACTTCAATTGATTATTGATGATAGTGAGAACAACGTTGAAATTAATTGAACACTCATTTGTACTATGAAAAAGAATAATACGAATCTAAGTGACTAGGTTGTAGAAGTGCACTTGTCAAACGAGTATTATATTGGATCATGTATGCGTAGTTGTTACTCCCTGGCCTAATTAGTTTATTGAGTTTAATCCGCGTGTTTTGAATCAGTTAATTGTGTTTCATTCTAGTTAATTGTTCAATTTCGTTTTAGTAGATAAATAACCAATTTGAATTCGTCCGGTCTTTAGATTAGAAAGAGATATTGAGTAGTGATTGATTTCCCTTCCCTGTGGGTACGATCCTATTGTGCTACGCGTATATTGTCAGTATAACTTGCACGATTGGTTTAACTTAAAATCACAACAACCCCAAGACTCGACAGACACGAATTCCCGCCTTGCTAATTTCCTAGCGATGGCCGGTATCACCGTAGTTTGGTTGGAACTAGTGCAAGGGATCACTGTCGGCCCTTGCCTCCCCGGATAGCCACATACACAAAGTTCCTGGGCCCGTGCTTGCATTCATGTTCTTGCCAAAATCATTAGGTAAGGATACATAAAATAAAATGCTTTACGTTCGAAATCATTTACTTTTAAAAAGACTCGATATATATATATATATATATATATATATATATATATATATATATATATATATAATTTAGCTCAAAGCTTTACACATTAGATATATCGGGTCGAGTTAGGTAATAGAAGAATAACCCACCTTGTACACCTTACCGAACAATCCAAAAGAAAGAAAGACTTAAAGATAATCTATGAACCCAGCACGTCTCCGCCCTGAAGAAAATTGCACAAGAAATAACACGGTGCATTCGTGAGACTCAAGACTCCATACAAACTATATATGATGCACGGTAATGCTTTAACATGATATGATATGCATAAGTGGTAACAATGTGCTATGGAATGTTCATATGCACAATTAATGCCATTTAGACAGGTAAACAATTTAATCTTTCATTACACGAATAGATCGTGTTCGTTCATTATCCTTCATTCATTCGTTCAATTCATAACACATCATAATACATTTTAACAATGCTAGGAATTAATTTAAGATGAAAGGAATCCATTAACACATAAAGAAAACAATAGTTGCAAAGAAAGCGATATTATAGCATTTAAACGTTCACATTTTCATTTCACGTTTACTCATTGAATTCTTAACATAAAATTCATAAAAATATCAAAATATATCATATATTATCAATTAATCAAGCATATAAGTCAATCAAACCAGATACGGGGTTTGAGGAAGTGGAAGGAAAGAAAGAAAATGGATTTGAGCAAGTTTGGTGAAAGCTGACAGTTTTTCATAAGCGCAAGCTGTAGAAAATGGAACATATCTCAATTTCTAGAAGCTATAATTAGGTTTTGTTTGTTGGATATGAAACTAGACAAATTTAAAGCGATGTCAAAATGGCGAAGGTTTGAAGTTTGATGAAAGCAGATTTTCGATGAAGTGGTGACACCAAAATGGATCGATTATATCTCACAATAAAGGAATGATTTTAAGGTGTTTCGAATTAGACAATGATCTAGACTTTAATAGGTTTAAGTGGTTAAAAATTTAGGTCAATCGGAGCTCATTTGTACAGGTAACGAAGAATGCAACCGAGATAGAAAAAGAATGAAAGGACAAAACAGTAGACGAACATTACAAGAGCAAAAGGAAGGGGGGGGGGGGGGGTAACGGGGGTTACACTTTTCAAGGAGAAAATTGGGGGTTACCAGAGGCAGGCGATTTTCTCCCCAACAAAGGAACAAGGTAACGGGGGTTACCCCTAGAAATTTTCACTCTGTTTCGGCATCTTCTTCTTCATAGTAAAACAAACACACTCACACACACAAACACACACCAGTTCTTGGCAGCCATGAATGCAGCAGAAAGACAACAACTTGGAAACATATATATACATATACATATATCAATAAGTTATTATACCCCCCTTCACTTAGTCACTTTGACTAACCCTCTCGCCTATTTTAAAATGCATGATTTCAGGAATCAATGAACGACAACTAGAGGTATCTTGAAGCACTACAACCATAGGTTGGATCCGATCCTAAGAGTACATTTTGTTGAGCCTACTCTCTGTAGAAACAAACCATTTCATACTTTGTCCTTGCATGTCAACCTGTTGTACTCTTTTGCGAACTACTTTGATCAATAATGATAATCCTTGCTCATTGTACGTTATCCTCCCCGTTCATAGGTAAAGTTGAATCTCTTTATCTTCCGCTGCACTGTGACATATACTCCATTCATATATTATCCTGACCGTTCGCCGTAGTATTTCCTGAATGTTGGGTCTAACCTCCACTCAGGGAGTATTGCGGTGCGGGGTTGTAGTGTTGGGGAGGCACTACAATTAAATTGGTATCAGAGCCCCAGGTTGCGGAAATCTGGGGTTCATGGTTCATAGAGTCTCATAAGTATTCTTAGTGCTTAAATTGTGATCAATCACTGTTGGGGCGGCCGACCAGCATGTGATTTGTTACAATTGTAAGTACTAAACCCTTCCTCGATCAAGTCGAGTATACAGTCTTAATCCACACCAAATCCCGAGTTCTATCAAATCCTTCAATTATCAAATTCTTGGTAGATTCAGTTACAAGATCTACATCTCTTTCATCATACTAGTATTCCTAACTCATGGAAGCACTTCACTTATACTTTCTAATTTGTTCAAATCTTAAGTTATTAGAATTACTTCAAGATACCAGTAGGAACAAAAACTAACTTATTAATTTCCTGTGCCTTTATATATGTTTTATCTTCGCTAAGGAAGTTGTGTCTGTTAATTGCTATTACTTGGAAATTTTAATTTTGTGATCATCTGCACATCATTCTCTACTACCATTCATTATATTATCTCTATAAGGGTGGTTGCAGTTTAAAATTGTCATCCCCAAAGTTGTTAAAGGTATGTATTCTAAACACGCCAGTTACTGATCCAGGCGCCATGCATCACTTATGTGCGCATTTAAATTTCTTACTTGAACAATTACCTTATGTGATTAAAGTAAGTCCTCCTTTGGAAACCTGTCTTATCACGAATGGAGGATACCAAAATTACTTAAAGTTATTATGAAACATGAGGAGAATCTGAGGACAGATTCTTTTTAAGGGGGAAGGATTGTAACAGCCCGAAACAGTACCCCTAAAACCCTAGAATTTTCCTACATTCCTGAAAGTACTTTTACTATCCAATATTGTGACCAAAAGAATCCTCACATTATTTCGAGGATCTTGACACCCTCCGTGAACCATAATTCCCATCCTAACTCTAGTAGCATAAAAAATCGGCAAAACCCTAGCTTATAGTTCGATCGTAAATAACTCTTTACTCATCTACCTTTCGATATTCAATATTATAACCAAAACGATCCTTGAACTATTTTTTGAATTTTCATGCATTTACCAAAACTCGATTCTGCCCATAGCATATTTTATAAATATTTTCCCTTTTAAAAATTGTCATTTTATTCTAAACAATTAGCTTTCATTCAATATTCGAAATTTTAAATAAAACGTTTCTTGAATTTTTCTCTAAAATATGATAATTTTTACAACCTTTAGACTTCGTCATAGCTTCGTTTATATAATTTTCTCATGATTTTCATCATCTTTAATATTCATAATTTATAAACGAAAACTCTAAATATTCCACATTTATAATCATAACGAAGCTTATTTTTCACTCATTCTTTCATTAATTTACTACTTCAAGTTTTCACTTCTCGACTCTTGAATAAATTTTATACCATTTTATATTTATTTTTAGACCTTCTAGAAAGTTTAAATAAATGGACATATTTTCCCCACATTTCTTATCTAATTACCAAGCATATGTCTAAAATATAATTCATCCACATTACCTAAGTAGCAACCAAGCATTTGTCTGGGATATGAAGCTTCCACATCTCCCTTAAACTCTTAGAAATTACAAGGTAAGCCCCTAAATCCCAAGTATAAATCCCCTCCAAGCTCATTTCCAAAACTACACCAAAATCACTCACTTTCTCTCCCTAATTCGGCCACTCCTCTCTTCTCTAAGGTATGAGTCTTGATCTTTTATTATTTCATGCTTTATATTATGTTCTTAGTATGATAATAACAATAATAACATGCTTAGATTTAATTAAATTATGCTTTAGGAATTTATTTTATGAAATATGTGCTATTTATGCTAGTTTAGGAAAAATGTGATAACATATATGCATTTTATTTAATTAAATGCATGAGTTATGATATGAATATGTGTTTAAATAATTATGATCTTGTTTGATTAAATTCATGTCAAGAATAATTTATTTAGAATTATTTTTCATAGAGAATTAATAAATGCTGCTATATTATGCTTCAAATTCTATGTTATAAATATGAATATGATCAAGTGTGTTACATACCTTCTTTGAATATTCAAATAGGTTCAAGAACATGTTCATGTTGTTCTTGAACAATTTTAAGTGCATGTGTGATAGTGTGTGAGTGTGTGTGTTCGATTTTGTGTTATAAGGTGTTTAATTCATCATAAGAAATTGAATAGTAAATGTTTTCATTAGTAACTTTGACCTTTGGGTCAACATTTATCATGATAATTTCGAAAATATTATTGAAATAATTATAAAATTAGTTTTGGATTTTATCCGAATGTTTCAAAAATCGGTAAATTGTGATTATTTTCAAAATATAACCTACATTGTCAAATTAAATTCTAAATTCTATTTCTAATGTTATAATGTGATTAATAAATATTTAAGTGGTTAAAGAATTCATGAAACCTGATTAATTACTTAATTTCCCTTAAACGGTTAAAATTATGGTTTACTAGAAATTCTTTAATGTGCTACAAAATGTGCACCTTATGTGATTTTTTGATTACAATATTATGTACCTCATGTGCTTATTTGACTAAAATAAGGAACCTAGTTCTAAGCCTATAGTAGTTAATACTTTCAGGCGCACTGGAATCCACATTACAATGTCTGACTACCAGTATAGGTGAGGGTTAAAATGTTTTCAACTGGAATCATGCTATACATATGTATCTATATAAAAACTATTTTCAAGCCTGCCTATCATTTTGATTTACTACCCCATATACATATTATTGTACTACAATGTCTCTCTTAAGGGAAAAATACTTTCATGCCGGAATCAACGTTTTACTAAGACATTATATATTTCAAGTCCACTTTATGAAAACATTGATTCCGGGTTATGCAAGCAAAATATTGTTCTTTATTCATGTTATGGGCCCCGGCTGTATCCGTAGAGAGCAATTACCTGGAAGGTATCGGGCCGAGGGTATTGTTGGTGCTGCGGACTGCCACCACCTCTTGGTAGTGGTTTAACTGGAGGTTAGTTACTCCACGCCAAGGGATGAGGGAAAGATAGCTGCCTCCCGAATCTAGTTCGTGGTCTCTAGGGTTTGATTCCCTATTGACATCAAGGAGTAGCGGAGTTATTATCATATTCGTTTTATTGAAGTATCGGAGCCTGATCAGCCCGATACTATTTTACCAATTATTTAAGGAGTTATGGATGGAGAGGCCTAGCTTGCGGGCATTAATGTTCTTGTTATAAATGGTTCATATTTCTACCAATATTCCATACTACCCCTATCCCTGTTTTACAATTATTATGAACCGTTTCCTATTTGTTATATCCTATTGTTAATATTTCAGATCAAGATCTTCTTGATCATATATATATATATATATATACATATATATACATATATATATATATCAATAAGTTATTATACCCCCCTTCACTTAGTCACTTTGACTAACCCTCTCGCCTATTTTAAAATGCATGATTTCAGGAATCAATGAACGACAACTAGAGGTATCTTGAAGCATTACAACCATAGGTTGGATCCGATCCTAAGAGTACATTTTCTTGAGCCTACTCTCTGTAGAAACAAACCATTTCATACTTTGTCCTTGCATGTCAACCTGTTGTACTCTTTTGCGAACTACTTTGATCAATAATGATAATCCTTGCTCATTGTACGTTATCCTCCCCGTTCATAGGTAAAGTTGAATCTCTTTATCTTCCGCTGCACTGTGACATATACTCCATTCATATATTATCCTGACCGTTCGCCGTAGTATTTCCTGAATGTTGGGTCTAACCTCCACTCAGGGAGTATTGCGGTGCGGGGTTGTAGTGTTGGGGAGGCGCTACAATTAAATTGGTATCAGAGCCCCAGGTTGCGGAAATCTGGGGTTCATGGTTCATAGAGTCTCATAAGTATTCTTAGTGCTTAAATTGTGATCAATCACTGTTGGGGCGGCCGACCAGCATGTGATTTGTTACAATTGTAAGTACTAAACCCTTCCTCGATCAAGTCGAGTATACAGTCTTAATCCACACCAAATCCCGAGTTCTATCAAATCCTTCAATTATCAAATTCTTGGTAGATTCAGTTACAAGATCTACATCTCTTTCATCATACTAGTATTCCTAACTCATGGAAGCACTTCACTTATACTTTCTAATTTGTTCAAATCTTAAGTTATTAGAATTACTTCAAGATACCAGTAGGAACAAAAACTAACTTATTAATTTCCTGTGCCTTTATATATGTTTTATCTTCGCTAAGGAAGTTGTGTCTGTTAATTGCTATTACTTGGAAATTTTAATTTTGTGATCATCTGCACATCATTCTCTACTACCATTCATTATATTATCTCTATAAGGGTGGTTGCAGTTTAAAATTGTCATCCCCAAAGTTGTTAAAGGTATGTATTCTAAACACGCCAGTTACTGATCCAGGCGCCATGCATCACTTATGTGCGCATTTAAATTTCTTACTTGAACAATTACCTTATGTGATTAAAGTAAGTCCTCCTTTGGAAACCTGTCTTATCACGAATGGAGGATACCAAAATTACTTAAAGTTATTATGAAACATGAGGAGAATCTGAGGACAGATTCTTTTTAAGGGGGAAGGATTGTAACAGCCCGAAACAGTACCCCTAAAACCCTAGAATTTTCCTACATTCCTGAAAGTACTTTTACTATCCAATATTGTGACCAAAAGAATCCTCACATTATTTCGAGGATCTTGACACCCTCCGTGAACCATAATTCCCATCCTAACTCTAGTAGCATAAAAAATCGGCAAAACCCTAGCTTATAGTTCGATCGTAAATAACTCTTTACTCATCTACCTTTCGATATTCAATATTATAACCAAAACGATCCTTGAACTATTTTTTGAATTTTCATGCATTTACCAAAACTCGATTCTGCCCATAGCATATTTTATAAATATTTTCCCTTTTAAAAATTGTCATTTTATTCTAAACAATTAGCTTTCATTCAATATTCGAAATTTTAAATAAAACGTTTCTTGAATTTTTCTCTAAAATATGATAATTTTTACAACCTTTAGACTTCGTCATAGCTTCGTTTATATAATTTTCTCATGATTTTCATCATCTTTAATATTCATAATTTATAAACGAAAACTCTAAATATTCCACATTTATAATCATAACGAAGCTTATTTTTCACTCATTCTTTCATTAATTTACTACTTCAAGTTTTCACTTCTCGACTCTTGAATAAATTTTATACCATTTTATATTTATTTTTAGACCTTCTAGAAAGTTTAAATAAATGGACATATTTTCCCCACATTTCTTATCTAATTACCAAGCATATGTCTAAAATATAATTCATCCACATTACCTAAGTAGCAACCAAGCATTTGTCTGGGATATGAAGCTTCCACATCTCCCTTAAACTCTTAGAAATTACAAGGTAAGCCCCTAAATCCCAAGTATAAATCCCCTCCAAGCTCATTTCCAAAACTACACCAAAATCACTCACTTTCTCTCCCTAATTCGGCCACTCCTCTCTTCTCTAAGGTATGAGTCTTGATCTTTTATTATTTCATGCTTTATATTATGTTCTTAGTATGATAATAACAATAATAACATGCTTAGATTTAATTAAATTATGCTTTAGGAATTTATTTTATGAAATATGTGCTATTTATGCTAGTTTAGGAAAAATGTGATAACATATATGCATTTTATTTAATTAAATGCATGAGTTATGATATGAATATGTGTTTAAATAATTATGATCTTGTTTGATTAAATTCATGTCAAGAATAATTTATTTAGAATTATTTTTCATAGAGAATTAATAAATGCTGCTATATTATGCTTCAAATTCTATGTTATAAATATGAATATGATCAAGTGTGTTACATACCTTCTTTGAATATTCAAATAGGTTCAAGAACATGTTCATGTTGTTCTTGAACAATTTTAAGTGCATGTGTGATAGTGTGTGAGTGTGTGTGTTCGATTTTGTGTTATAAGGTGTTTAATTCATCATAAGAAATTGAATAGTAAATGTTTTCATTAGTAACTTTGACCTTTGGGTCAACATTTATCATGATAATTTCGAAAATATTATTGAAATAATTATAAAATTAGTTTTGGATTTTATCCGAATGTTTCAAAAATCGGTAAATTGTGATTATTTTCAAAATATAACCTACATTGTCAAATTAAATTCTAAATTCTATTTCTAATGTTATAATGTGATTAATAAATATTTAAGTGGTTAAAGAATTCATGAAACCTGATTAATTACTTAATTTCCCTTAAACGGTTAAAATTATGGTTTACTGGAAATTCTTTAATGTGCTACAAAATGTGCACCTTATGTGATTTTTTGATTAGAATATTATGTACCTCATGTGCTTATTTGACTAAAATAAGGAACCTAGTTCTAAGCCTATAGTAGTTAATACTTTCAGGCGCACTGGAATCCACATTACAATGTCTGACTACCAGTATAGGTGAGGGTTAAAATGTTTCCAACTGGAATCAAGCTATACATATGTATCTATATAAAAACTATTTTCAAGCCTGCCTATCATTTTGATTTACTACCCCATATACATATTATTGTACTACAATGTCTCTCTTAAGGGAAAAATACTTTCATGCCGGAATCAACGTTTTACTAAGACATTATATATTTCAAGTCCACTTTATGAAAACATTGATTCCGGGTTATGCAAGCAAAATATTGTTCTTGATTCATGTTATGGGCCCCGGCTGTATCCGTAGAGAGCAATTACCTGGAAGGTATCGGGCCGAGGGTATTGTTGGTGCTGCGGACTGCCACCACCTCTTGGTAGTGGTTTAACTGGAGGTTAGTTACTCCACGCCAAGGGATGAGGGAAAGATAGCTGCCTCCCGAATCTAGTTTGTGGTCTCTAGGGTTTGATTCCCTATTGACATCAAGGAGTAGCGGAGTTATTATCATATTCGTTTTATTGAAGTATCGGAGCCTGATCAGCCCGATACTATTTTACCAATTATTTAAGGAGTTATGGATGGAGAGGCCTAGCTTGCGGGCATTAATGTTCTTGTTATAAATGGTTCATATTTCTACAAATATTCCATACTACCCCTATCCCTGTTTTACAATTATTATGAACCGTTTCCTATTTGTTATATCCTATTGTTAATATTTCAGATCAAGATCTTCTTGATCATATACATATATATATATACATATATATACATATACATATATCAATAAGTTATTATACCCCCCTTCACTTAGTCACTTTGACTAACCCTCTCGCCTATTTTAAAATGCATGATTTCAGGAATCAATGAACGACAACTAGAGGTATCTTGAAGCACTACAACCATAGGTTGGATCCGATCCTAAGAGTACATTTTGTTGAGCCTACTCTCTGTAGAAACAAACCATTTCATACTTTGTCCTTGCATGTCAACCTGTTGTACTCTTTTGCGAACTACTTTGATCAATAATGATAATCCTTGCTCATTGTACGTTATCCTCCCCGTTCATAGGTAAAGTTGAATCTCTTTATCTTCCGCTGCACTGTGACATATACTCCATTCATATATTATCCTGACCGTTCGCCGTAGTATTTCCTGAATGTTGGGTCTAACCTCCACTCAGGGAGTATTGCGGTGCGGGGTTGTAGTGTTGGGGAGGCACTACAATTAAATTGGTATCAGAGCCCCAGGTTGCGGAAATCTGGGGTTCATGGTTCATAGAGTCTCATAAGTATTCTTAGTGCTTAAATTGTGATCAATCACTGTTGGGGCGGCCGACCAGCATGTGATTTGTTACAATTGTAAGTACTAAACCCTTCCTCGATCAAGTCGAGTATACAGTCTTAATCCACACCAAATCCCGAGTTCTATCAAATCCTTCAATTATCAAATTCTTGGTAGATTCAGTTACAAGATCTACATCTCTTTCATCATACTAGTATTCCTAACTCATGGAAGCACTTCACTTATACTTTCTAATTTGTTCAAATCTTAAGTTATTAGAATTACTTCAAGATACCAGTAGGAACAAAAACTAACTTATTAATTTCCTGTGCCTTTATATATGTTTTATCTTCGCTAAGGAAGTTGTGTCTGTTAATTGCTATTACTTGGAAATTTTAATTTTGTGATCATCTGCACATCATTCTCTACTACCATTCATTATATTATCTCTATAAGGGTGGTTGCAGTTTAAAATTGTCATCCCCAAAGTTGTTAAAGGTATGTATTCTAAACACGCCAGTTACTGATCCAGGCGCCATGCATCACTTATGTGCGCATTTAAATTTCTTACTTGAACAATTACCTTATGTGATTAAAGTAAGTCCTCCTTTGGAAACCTGTCTTATCACGAATGGAGGATACCAAAATTACTTAAAGTTATTATGAAACATGAGGAGAATCTGAGGACAGATTCTTTTTAAGGGGGAAGGATTGTAACAGCCCGAAACAGTACCCCTAAAACCCTAGAATTTTCCTACATTCCTGAAAGTACTTTTACTATCCAATATTGTGACCAAAAGAATCCTCACATTATTTCGAGGATCTTGACACCCTCCGTGAACCATAATTCCCATCCTAACTCTAGTAGCATAAAAAATCGGCAAAACCCTAGCTTATAGTTCGATCGTAAATAACTCTTTACTCATCTACCTTTCGATATTCAATATTATAACCAAAACGATCCTTGAACTATTTTTTGAATTTTCATGCATTTACCAAAACTCGATTCTGCCCATAGCATATTTTATAAATATTTTCCCTTTTAAAAATTGTCATTTTATTCTAAACAATTAGCTTTCATTCAATATTCGAAATTTTAAATAAAACGTTTCTTGAATTTTTCTCTAAAATATGATAATTTTTACAACCTTTAGACTTCGTCATAGCTTCGTTTATATAATTTTCTCATGATTTTCATCATCTTTAATATTCATAATTTATAAACGAAAACTCTAAATATTCCACATTTATAATCATAACGAAGCTTATTTTTCACTCATTCTTTCATTAATTTACTACTTCAAGTTTTCACTTCTCGACTCTTGAATAAATTTTATACCATTTTATATTTATTTTTAGACCTTCTAGAAAGTTTAAATAAATGGACATATTTTCCCCACATTTCCTATCTAATTACCAAGCATATGTCTAAAATATAATTCATCCACATTACCTAAGTAGCAACCAAGCATTTGTCTAGGATATGAAGCTTCCACATCTCCCTTAAACTCTTAGAAATTGCAAGGTAAGCCCCTAAATCCCAAGTATAAATCCCCTCCAAGCTCATTTCCAAAACTACACCAAAATCACTCACTTTCTCTCCCTAGTTCGGCCATTCCTCTCTTCTCTAAGGTATGAGTCTTGTTCTTTTATTATTTCATGCTTTATATTATGTTCTTAGTATGATAATAACAATAATAACATGCTTAGATTTAATTAAATTATGCTTTAGGAATTTATTTTATGAAATATGTGCTATTTATGCTAGTTTAGGAAAAATGTGATAACATATATGCATTTTATTTAATTAAATGCATGAGTTATGATATGAATATGTGTTTAAATAATTATGATCTTGTTTGATTAAATTCATGTCAAGAATAATTTATTTAGAATTATTTTTCATAGAGAATTAATAAATGCTGCTATATTATGCTTCAAATTCTATGTTATAAATATGAATATGATCAAGTGTGTTACATACCTTCTTTGAATATTCAAATAGGTTCAAGAACATGTTCATGTTGTTCTTGAACAATTTTAAGTGCATGTGTGATAGTGTGTGAGTGTGTGTGTTCGATTTTGTGTTATAAGGTGTTTAATTCATCATAAGAAATTGAATAGTAAATGTTTTCATTAGTAACTTTGACCTTTGGGTCAACATTTATCATGATAATTTCGAAAATATTATTGAAATAATTATCAAATTAGTTTTGGATTTTATTCGAATTTTTCAAAAATCGGTAAATTGTGATTATTTTCAAAATATAACCTACATTGTCAAATTAAATTCTAGATTCTATTTCTAATGTTATAATGTGATTAATAAATATTTAAGTGGTTAAAGAATTCATGAAACCTGATTAATTACTTAATTTCCCTTAAACGGTTAAAATTATGGTTTACTGGAAATTCTTTAATGTGCTACAAAATGTGCACCTTATGTGATTTTTTGATTAGAATATTATGTACCTCATGTGCTTATTTGACTAAAATAAGGAACCTAGTTCTAAGCCTATAGTAGTTAATACTTTCAGGCGCACTGGAATCCACATTACAATGTCTGACTACCAGTATAGGTGAGGGTTAAAATGTTTTCAACTGGAATCATGCTATACATATGTATCTATATAAAAACTATTTTCAAGCCTGCCTATCATTTTGATTTACTACCCCATATACATATTATTGTACTACAATGTCTCTCTTAAGGGAAAAATACTTTCATGCCGGAATCAACGTTTTACTAAGACATTATATATTTCAAGTCCACTTTATGAAAACATTGATTCCGGGTTATGCAAGCAAAATATTGTTCTTGATTCATGTTATGGGCCCCGGCTGTATCCGTAGAGAGCAATTACCTGGAAGGTATCGGGCCGAGGGTATTGTTGGTGCTGCGGACTGCCACCACCTCTTGGTAGTGGTTTAACTGGAGGTTAGTTACTCCACGCCAAGGGATAAGGGAAAGATAGCTGCCTCCCGAATCTAGTTCGTGGTCTCTAGGGTTTGATTCCCTATTGACATCAAGGAGTAGCGGAGTTATTATCATATTCGTTTTATTGAAGTATCGGAGCCTGATCAGCCCGATACTATTTTACCAATTATTTAAGGAGTTATGGATGGAGAGGCCTAGCTTGCGGGCATTAATGTTCTTGTTATAAATGGTTCATATTTCTACCAATATTCCATACTACCCCTATCCCTGTTTTACAATTATTATGAACCGTTTCCTATTTGTTATATCCTATTGTTAATATTTCAGATCAAGATCTTCTTGATCATATATATATATATATATATACATATATATACATATATATATATATCAATAAGTTATTATACCCCCCTTCACTTAGTCACTTTGACTAACCCTCTCGCCTATTTTAAAATGCATGATTTCAGGAATCAATGAACGACAACTAGAGGTATCTTGAAGCATTACAACCATAGGTTGGATCCGATCCTAAGAGTACATTTTCTTGAGCCTACTCTCTGTAGAAACAAACCATTTCATACTTTGTCCTTGCATGTCAACCTGTTGTACTCTTTTGCGAACTACTTTGATCAATAATGATAATCCTTGCTCATTGTACGTTATCCTCCCCGTTCATAGGTAAAGTTGAATCTCTTTATCTTCCGCTGCACTGTGACATATACTCCATTCATATATTATCCTGGCCGTTCGCCGTAGTATTTCCTGAATGTTGGGTCTAACCTCCACTCAGGGAGTATTGCGGTGCGGGGTTGTAGTGTTGGGGAGGCGCTACAATTAAATTGGTATCAGAGCCCCAGGTTGCGGAAATCTGGGGTTCATGGTTCATAGAGTCTCATAAGTATTCTTAGTGCTTAAATTGTGATCAATCACTGTTGGGGCGGCCGACCAGCATGTGATTTGTTACAATTGTAAGTACTAAACCCTTCCTCGATCAAGTCGAGTATACAGTCTTAATCCACACCAAATCCCGAGTTCTATCAAATCCTTCAATTATCAAATTCTTGGTAGATTCAGTTACAAGATCTACATCTCTTTCATCATACTAGTATTCCTAACTCATGGAAGCACTTCACTTATACTTTCTAATTTGTTCAAATCTTAAGTTATTAGAATTACTTCAAGATACCAGTAGGAACAAAAACTAACTTATTAATTTCCTGTGCCTTTATATATGTTTTATCTTCGCTAAGGAAGTTGTGTCTGTTAATTGCTATTACTTGGAAATTTTAATTTTGTGATCATCTACACATCATTCTCTACTACCATTCATTATATTATCTCTATAAGGGTGGTTGCAGTTTAAAATTGTCATCCCCAAAGTTGTTAAAGGTATGTATTCTAAACACGCCAGTTACTGATCCAGGCGCCATGCATCACTTATGTGCGCATTTAAATTTCTTACTTGAACAATTACCTTATGTGATTAAAGTAAGTCCTCCTTTGGAAACCTGTCTTATCACGAATGGAGGATACCAAAATTACTTAAAGTTATTATGAAACATGAGGAGAATCTGAGGACAGATTCTTTTTAAGGGGGAAGGATTGTAACAGCCCGAAACAGTACCCCTAAAACCCTAGAATTTTCCTACATTCCTGAAAGTACTTTTACTATCCAATATTGTGACCAAAAGAATCCTCACATTATTTCGAGGATCTTGACACCCTCCGTGAACCATAATTCCCATCCTAACTCTAGTAGCATAAAAAATCGGCAAAACCCTAGCTTATAGTTCGATCGTAAATAACTCTTTACTCATCTACCTTTTGATATTCAATATTATAACCAAAACGATCCTTGAACTATTTTTTGAATTTTCATGCATTTACCAAAACTCGATTCTGCCCATAGCATATTTTATAAATATTTTCCCTTTTAAAAATTGTCATTTTATTCTAAACAATTAGCTTTCATTCAATATTCGAAATTTTAAATAAAACGTTTCTTGAATTTCTCTCTAAAATATGATAATTTTTACAACCTTTAGACTTCGTCATAGCTTCGTTTATATAATTTTCTCATGATTTTCATCATCTTTAATATTCATAATTTATAAACGAAAACTCTAAATATTCCACATTTATAATCATAACGAAGCTTATTTTTCACTCATTCTTTCATTAATTTACTACTTCAAGTTTTCACTTCTCGACTCTTGAATAAATTTTATACCATTTTATATTTATTTTTAGACCTTCTAGAAAGTTTAAATAAATGGACATATTTTCCCTACATTTCTTATCTAATTACCAAGCATATGTCTAAAATATAATTCATCCACATTACCTAAGTAGCAACCAAGCATTTGTCTGGGATATGAAGCTTCCACGTCTCCCTTAAACTCTTAGAAATTACAAGGTAAGCCCCTAAATCCCAAGTATAAATCCCCTCCAAGCTCATTTCCAAAACTACACCAAAATCACTCACTTTCTCTCCCTAATTCGGCCACTCCTCTCTTCTCTAAGGTATGAGTCTTGTTCTTTTATTATTTCATGCTTTATATTATGTTCTTAGTATGATAATAATATTAACATGCTTAGATTTAATTAAATTATGCTCTAGGAATTTATTTTATGAAATATATGCTATTTATGCTAGTTTAGGAAAAATGTGATAACATATATGCATTTTATTTAATTAAATGCATGAGTTATGATATGAATATGTGTTTAAATAATTATGATCTTGTTTGATTAAATTCATGTCAAGAATAATTTATTTAGAATTATTTTTCATAGAGAATTAATAAATGCTGCTATATTATGCTTCGAATTCTATGTTATAAATATGAATATGATCAAGTGTGTTACATACCTTCTTTGAATATTCAAATAGGTTCAAGAACATGTTCATGTTGTTCTTGAACAATTTTAAGCGCATGTGTGATAGTGTGTGAGTGTGTGTGTTCGATTTTGTGTTATAAGGTGTTTAATTCATCATAAGAAATTGAATAGTAAATGTTTTCATTAGTAACTTTGACCTTTGGGTCAACATTTATCATGATAATTTCGAAAATATTATTGAAATAATTATAAAATTAGTTTTGGATTTTATCCGAATTTTTCAAAAATCGGTAAATTGTGATTATTTTCAAAATATAACCTACATTGTCAAATTAAATTCTAGATTCTATTTCTAATGTTATAATGTGATTAATAAATATTTAAGTGGTTAAAGAATTCATGAAACCTGATTAATTACTTAATTTCCCTTAAACGGTTAAAATTATGGTTTACTGGAAATTCTTTAATGTGCTACAAAATGTGCACCTTATGTGATTTTTTGATTAGAATATTATGTACCTCATGTGCTTATTTGACTAAAATAAGGAACCTAGTTCTAAGCCTATAGTAGTTAATACTTTCAGGCGCACTGGAATCCACATTACAATGTCTGACTACCAGTATAGGTGAGGGTTAAAATGTTTTCAACTGGAATCATGCTATACATATGTATCTATATAAAAACTATTTTCAAGCCTGCCTATCATTTTGATTTACTACCCCATATACATATTATTGTACTACAATGTCTCTCTTAAGGGAAAAATACTTTCATGCCGGAATCAACGTTTTACTAAGACATTATATATTTCAAGTCCACTTTATGAAAACATTGATTCCGGGTTATGCAAGCAAAATATTGTTCTTGATTCATGTTATGGGCCCCGGCTGTATCCGTAGAGAGCAATTACCTGGAAGGTATCGGGCCGAGGGTATTGTTGGTGCTGCGGACTACCACCACCTCTTGGTAGTGGTTTAACTGGAGGTTAGTTACTCCACGCCAAGGGATGAGGGAAAGATAGCTGCCTCCCGAATCTAGTTCGTGGTCTCTAGGGTTTGATTCCCTATTGACATCAAGGAGTAGCGGAGTTATTATCATATTCGTTTTATTGAAGTATCGGAGCCTGATCAGCCCGATACTATTTTACCAATTATTTAAGGAGTTATGGATGGAGAGGCCTAGCTTGCGGGCATTAATGTTCTTGTTATAAATGGTTCATATTTCTACAAATATTCCATACTACCCCTATCCCTGTTTTACAATTATTATGAACCGTTTCCTATTAGTTATATCCTATTGTTAATATTTCAGATCAAGATCTTCTTGATCATATATATATATATATATATATATACATATATATACTTATACATATATCAATAAGTTATTATACCCCCCTTCACTTAGTCACTTTGACTAACCCTCTCGCCTATTTTAAAATGCATGATTTCAGGAATCAATGAACGACAACTAGAGGTATCTTGAAGCATTACAACCATAGGTTGGATCCGATCCTAAGAGTACATTTTCTTGAGCCTACTCTCTGTAGAAACAAACCATTTCATACTTTGTCCTTGCATGTCAACCTGTTGTACTCTTTTGCGAACTACTTTGATCAATAATGATAATCCTTGCTCATTGTACGTTATTCTCCCCGTTCATAGGTAAAGTTGAATCTCTTTATCTTCCGCTGCACTGTGACATATACTCCATTCATATATTATCCTGACCGTTCGCCGTAGTATTTCCTGAATGTTGGGTCTAACCTCCACTCAAGGAGTATTGCGGTGCGGGGTTGTAGTGTTGGGGAGGCGCTACAATTAAATTGGTATCAGAGCCCCAGGTTGCGGAAATCTGGGGTTCATGGTTCATAGAGTCTCATAAGTATTCTTAGTGCTTAAATTGTGATCAATCACTGTTGGGGCGGCCGACCATCATGTGATTTGTTACAATTGTAAGTACTAAACCCTTCCTCGATCAAGTCGAGTATACAGTCTTAATCCACACCAAATCTCGAGTTCTATCAAATCCTTCAATTATCAAATTCTTGGTAGATTCAGTTACAAGATCTACATCTCTTTCATCATACTAGTATTCCTAACTCATGGAAGCACTTCACTTATACTTTCTAATTTGTTCAAATCTTAAGTTATTAGAATTACTTCAAGATACCAGTAGGAACAAAAACTAACTTATTAATTTCCTGTGCCTTTATATATGTTTTATCTTCGCTAAGGATGTTGTGTCTGTTAATTGCTATTACTTGGAAATTTTAATTTTGTGATCATCTGCACATCATTCTCTACTACCATTCATTATATTATCTCTATAAGGGTGGTTGCAGTTTAAAATTGTCATCCCCAAAGTTGTTAAAGGTATGTATTCTAAACACGCCAGTTACTGATCCAGGCGCCATGCATCACTTATGTGCGCATTTAAATTTCTTACTTGAACAATTACCTTATGTGATTAAAGTAAGTCCTCCTTTGGAAACCTGTCTTATCACGAATGGAGGATACCAAAATTACTTAAAGTTATTATGAAACATGAGGAGAATCTGAGGACAGATTCTTTTTAAGGGGGAAGGATTGTAACAGCCCGAAACAGTACCCCTAAAACCCTAGAATTTTCCTACATTCCTGAAAGTACTTTTACTATCCAATATTGTGACCAAAAGAATCCTCACATTATTTCGAGGATCTTGACACCCTCCGTGAACCATAATTCCCATCCTAACTCTAGTAGCATAAAAAATCGGCAAAACCCTAGCTTATAGTTCGATCGTAAATAACTCTTTACTCATCTACCTTTCGATATTCAATATTATAACCAAAACGATCCTTGAACTATTTTTTGAATTTTCATGCATTTACCAAAACTCGATTCTTCCCATAGCATATTTTATAAATATTTTCCCTTTTAAAAATTGTCATTTTATTCTAAACAATTAGCTTTCATTCAATATTCGAAATTTTAAATAAAACGTTTCTTGAATTTTTCTCTAAAATATGATAGTTTTTACAACCTTTAGACTTCGTCATAGCTTCGTTTATATGATTTTCTCATGATTTTCATCATCTTTAATATTCATAATTTATAAACGAAAACTCTAAATATTCCACATTTATAATCATAACGAAGCTTATTTTTCACTCATTCTTTCATTAATTTACTACTTCAAGTTTTCACTTCTCGACTCTTTAATAAATTTTATACCATTTTATATTTATTTTTAGACCTTCTAGAAAGTTTAAATAAATGGACATATTTTCCCCACATTTCCTATCTAATTACCAAGCATATGTCTAAAATATAATTCATCCACATTACCTAAGTAGCAACCAAGCATTTGTCTAGGATATGAAGCTTCCACATCTCCCTTAAACTCATAGAAATTGCAAGGTAAGCCCCTAAATCCCAAGTATAGATCCCCTCCAAGCTCATTTCGAAAACTACACCAAAATCACTCACTTTCTCTCCCTAGTTTGGCCACTCCTCCCTTCTCTAAGGTATGAGTCTTGTTCTTTTATTATTCCATGCTTTATATTATGTTCTTAGTATGATAATAATATTAACATGCTTAGATTTAATTAAATTATGCTTTAGGAATTTATTTTATGAAATATATGCTATTTATGCTAGTTTAGGAAAAATGTGATAACATATATGCATTTTATTTAATTAAATGTATGAGTTATGATATGAATATGTGTTTAAATAATTATGATCTTGTTTGATTAAATTCATGTCAAGAATAGTTTATTTAGAATTATTTTTCATAGAGAATTAATAAATTTTGCTATATTATGCTTCAAATTCTATGTTATAAATATGAATATGATCAAGTGTGTTACATGTAACACCCCAGAACGGAGGGCGCCACATCCCCCGCACCATAGCCCAATCCGGGTGCCCAAATGGGAACTTCGTCCCTGCATCAAACTATGGCGAACGGGTGACAAACAAAAATCAACTCTAGGCTAGGCGGTCTAGACCCTGAACAGAGTGCGCAACAAAATAAATCGAAAGGGAGAAAGCTACGGGATCACGTAACATAACTGATTACAAGCATATAAGCTTAAAACAAAATATACATATTGCAACATGTTTTGTCCACCCCGGGCCAGAATAAATATTCAAACTTCAAATTACAGAGCATAGCTTATAATTATTTATACGTAGTACCAAATATACATAATACCAAAGCGGGAAAGTAAATATGCAAATGCAGAGACTCTACAACGACTCGAAAAAACTCCCAAGACTCGAACAACGACCACCGCTAGCCAAACTTCCAACCGAGCACCTGTAAAGCTCAAAACGAGAAAGGGGAAAAAGAAAGAAGCAACGAGGGTCAATCCTAGAGACTGGTGAGGGGGCTACACACGCACACATACTTATAAGTAGGAGCATAGCATATTCAAATCAAAAGTATTCATGAACCGGTTGTGGTTTTTGCACTCCAAAAGGGTTTAACCCGTGATACTATATATATATAAAGAAAAGGTTTAGGGCCAAAGGCCAAAATCATCTAAGTTTTACCAGTTATGAGTCCACCCCGTTTCACAAACCGTATCGGATGCATAAGCATAAACATAAACATAACACAGCGAGAACGAGTTCTCACACACTCACTCATATCAAAACAATCCCACCTCCACACCATTGGGGAAGAGAGGTGCCCCTCTCGACCCTCCACAAAACGAAACTTGTGAACCGGAGGATCCCACCCGGTTCCTTCGACGGCCAACCTTAAAGTGCTCCGTCGGTATAGGAGAACTAAGTCTCCCGTAAATGGAGTCGTGTTGATGAGAGAGCCCGGTGACCCCATGGCCGACCCAAGATCACATACCACTTCTCCGGGGCCCACACATAGATCACAGAACTCACACACACACATCCCATAAAGCGTATACTTGTCACAAAAGCTTATCTCGTCAAAACATAACACGTACACACACCAACCTTTTTCAAAAACGAATAAACAAAACATAGCTTACATACATATAAAAGCATTTTCAATGGATTTCATAGCAAATGGGCCAAATCCCGCAAAATACATATCAAGCACTTATTTATACGTATATATATAGTTCGCATGCGGGCTTAAATTACATATTGGGTTGTAGGTCATAATAGCTAAAAAGAAAGAAACCTCACCTCCGAGAAGCAACGGGAACAAAGGAAGCAAACGAACGTCTAGACGACAACCTCGTCTACCAAGGAACGAACCTAAAGGCAAAGCAAAGACAAAAGACAAACTTAGACTCAATATGAACCACATTAGACGCTCGGCGGATGCGTATATATGTTCATGATGCAAAGGACATAAAATAAATTCACACTTAGGTCATATGAGAGCATGCATTGCATATAAGTTCATAATTCACAAACGAGGGTATAAAACAAGTCAAGGATTCACAACATTAAGCTTAACACATAATGTAACAAGTTAATGAAGCATACAATTCATAAACAAGAAAAGAAAACTAACTAAAAGAAATGAAAAGGAAGCAAAGCCATGCAAAGACGGGCGAAAAACGAGAATTCCTAGGGGACACGCCCGTGCCTCCCTGGAAGAACAAGCTGAGACACCCCCATGTCTCAGTACAGGAGGCGAACAACGGAGACTAGAAAGGTGACACGCCCGTGTCACCAACATAGAGCAAACCGAGACACCCCCGTGTCTCGGTACAGAGAGGACCAGACGGCGAGCAACACATCAGTTTTGGAGAGAAAAATAGGGGATTTCGGTGCAAGCCTAGGGAAGTCTCTAAAGCCAAAGAAAACACATAAACCAAACATGAAAATAGCACTAATTCATCATAGATTCATGCCATATTAGTAGCAACAACTTCAACCACCAAATATGCAAGAAACAAAGCAAGGAAAGGGGGAAGAAATGCATCCAGTTATCATCCAATTCTCAAGCACTCATCAATGGCCAATCACTCATAATCAAGCAACCATGAAAGGAGATGCAATAAATACATAGAATTAAGTCATAGCAACAATATATCATCACCAAGAATCAAGGGAACAAGAAGGGAAGCAAGAATCATCAAATTCATCCAACCTCTACTATTCACATGCTTGCTAGAACTCAAGAATCAACCAATGAATTCAACTCAAAGGAACATAAAAGAGAGAGGAGAGAGTGTAGATTACAATCATAAACTTACCTTTCAAATTAGAGAAGCTTTGGATGTGATTTGAGCTCAAAATCATGAAAATGGCCAAGGGTTTCTTCCTTCTCTTCTTGGAGCTAAAGTTGCTGCACTTTCCCTTCTTTTCTTTGGGTGTGGGACGAAATGAGGGAGTGGGAGAGAGTGAGGGATGGTTAGATACATATTAGTCAAGGTTAAAAGTTTAATTGGGGTTAAATGGGGTTCCACAAGTAAAGATTATTCAACAAAAGGGTACTCTTAAGCACAAGGGCTCGTTCCGGTCAAAAAATGGGGAATCAAATGAGCTTAGAAAAATATAAATCTTGATTATTTGTCTTGATTTCTTGCATCTTCCGGAATTCGAATCCGAATTCCCGAGCTCAAGTTACGCCTTCCGGAACAAGGTGCGCTAAAGCCCGTTAGGCCCTTATCTCCCTAAAACATAAAACGGTTTCAAAACCGTATCAAACGAACTCAAAAACAAGTAATGAGCATAAAGATACATTCATAACACATATAAGTCGCACATAGCACGTAGTCACAAAAATTGAAAACGACAACGGACACAAACGGAGCAAGAACGAAACAAAGAAAACGAACACGTATAAGTAAATCACATAAGGTCAAATAAGTTTCAAATAATTCAAATAGATCACATAGTAAGTATAATAAACACATAATTCACATAATTAAATAATTAAAAGCGCACATAGCTCACCCGTGAAGGCGTACCTGGAAAGGCCGGACGAGCGGGATGTTACATTACATACCTTCTTTGAATATTCAAATAGGCTCAAGAACATGTTCATGTTGTTCTTGAACAATTTTAAGTGCATGTGTGATAGTGTGTGAGTGTGTGTGTTCGATTTTGTGTTATAAGGTGTTTAATTCATAAGAAATTGAATAGTAAATGTTTTCATTAGTAACTTTGACCTTTGGGTCAACATTTATCATGATAATTTCAAAAATATTATTAAAATAATTATAAAATTAGTTTTGGAATTTTTAAATAAAGATTTTATCCGAATTTTTCAAAAATGGGAAAATTGTGATTATTTTCAAAATATAACCTACATTGTCAAATTAAATTCTAAATTTCATTTCTAATGTTATAATGTGATTAATAAATATTTAAGTGGTTAAAGAATTCATGAAACCGGATTAATTACTTAATTTCCCTTAAACGGTTAAAATTATGGTTTACCGGAATTCTTTAACGTGCTACAAAATGTGCACCTTATGTGATTATTTGATTAGAATATTATGTACCTCATGTGCTTATTTGACTAAAATAAGGAACCTAGTTCTAAGCCTATAGTAGTTAATACTTTCAGGCGCACTGGAATCCACATTACAATGTCTGACTACCAGTATAGGTGAGGGTTAAAATGTTTTCAACTGGAATCATGCTATACGTATGTATCTATATAAAAACTATTTTCAAGCCTACCTATCATTTTGATTTACTACCCCATATACATATTATTGTACTACAATGTCCCTCTTAAGGGAAAAATACTTTCATGCCGGAATCAACGTTTTACTAAGACATTATATATTTCAAGTCCACTTTATCAAAACATTGATTCCGGGTTATGCAAGAAAAATATTATTCTTGATTCATGTTATGGGCCCCGGCTGTATCCGTAGAGAGCAATTACCCGGACGGTATTGGGCCGAGGGTATTTGTTGGTGCTACGGACTGCCACCACCTCTTGGTAGTGGTTTAACTGTAGGTTAGTTACTCCACACCAAGGGTTGAGGGAGAGATAGCTGCCTCCCGAATCTAGTTCGTGGTCTCTAGGGTTTGATTCCCTATTGACATCAAGGAGTAGCGGAGTTATTATCATATTGGTTTTATTGAAGTATCGGAGCCTGATCAGCCCGATACTATTTTACTAGTTATTTAAGGAGTTATGGATGGAGAGGCCTAGCTTGAGAGCATTAATGTTCTTGTTATAAACGGTTCATATTTCTACAAATATTCCAAACTACCCCTATCCCTGTTTTACAATTATTATGAACCGTTTCCTATTTGTTATATCCTATTGTTAATATTTTAGATCAAGATCTTCTTGATCATATTCATATATATATATATATATATATATATATTTTTTTATGGGAAAATCTTTGAATAGTACCAAAAAGTTGAAAAAATTCCTTTTAGGTCCCCAATTTTGAAAAAGTTCTCATTCAATCCCCAATTGAAAAACAAAATTCCTTTTAGGTCCCCACAAATAGTACAGGTTCGTACATTGTCTTTAGGAATTGCGTACATTTTTTAGGGAATTGCGTATAAAAATCCCGGAATCTCGTATATACGAGATTCCGGGATTTTTATACGCAATTCCCTAAAAAATGTACGCAATTCCTGAATTATTATACAACCTTGGGGAGTGAAAAGAAATTT
Organism: Lantana camara; assembly: GCA_037501455.1. Lineage (NCBI taxonomy): Eukaryota > Viridiplantae > Streptophyta > Magnoliopsida > Lamiales > Verbenaceae > Lantana > Lantana camara. The sequence continues at coordinate 24,666,505 of CM074860.1, forward strand.
TGTTTTTCAATTGGGGAGTGAACAGGAACTTTTTCAAAATTGGGGAGTGACAAGGAAATTCAGTTTACACTTGGGGATTTTTGAGGAATTGTCCGTATATTTATATATATACATATATCAATAAGTTATTATACCCCCCTTCACTTAGTCACTTTGACTAACCCTCTCGCCTATTTTAAAATGCATGATTTCAGGAATCAATGAACGACAACTAGAGGTATCTTGAAGCACTACAACCATAGGTTGGATCCGATCCTAAGAGTACACTGTCTTGAGCCTACTCTCTGTAGAAACAAACCATTTCATACTTTGTCCTTGCATGTCAACCTGTTGTACTCTTTTGCGAACTTCTTTGATCAATAATGATAATCCTTGCTCATTGTACGTTATCCTCCCCGTTCATAGGTAAAGTTGAATCTCTTTATCTTCCGCTGCACTGTGACATATACTCCATTCATATATTATCCTGACCGTTCGCCGTAGTATTTCCTAAATGTTGGGTCTAACCTCCACTCAGGGAGTATTGCGGTGCGGGGTTGTAGTGTTGGGGAGGCACTACAATACGTGCACAATAACGAAGATGCAAATAATCCCCACCACCAGACAATTTACATTTCATCAGAAGTTGCTCCTTAAAAAACTGAATAAATAGGTCATTTGCAGAAGCATTGTCTAGTGTTTTGGTGAAAACCTTGTTATCAGAATCCCATTCAATCAATAAACTTCGAATTTTGTCACATAGTGCAATGCCAGCATGTGGTGAGGGCATATAAGCAAAACTTATGATTCTCTTTTGCACTGTCCAATCATGATTAACATAATGAGTAGTCAAACAATTATATCCATCACTGACTACCGACGTCCATAAATCAGTAGTAAAATAGATTTTCCCCTTAATTGTGACGCCCCGTGTTTTTGTTTTCCAGGTACGAGCGTCATGCGTGTGGGTTTGAGAGTTAGAATCATTGCATGCTTATTTAAATTATGTGTTTAAGTGAATTATGTGATTTATTTTCATTATGTGAGTACTTTAATTGTATTTACTTTCATTTTATTTTCCTAACTTATACACATTTCATCCCATCACACATACATAATTTACTTCATTTCATAAGCATTGCATATTTTCTAACTTATATATATACTAAAGCTACTTTATAAAATAGTATCATTTTTTAATTCATATTCATACATGCATTATATATTACACTATAAAGTACTTGTAATTATATAATTATAAAATTACTTTTCACTATATATGATATATCATACATTACATTACATATATATATACACCTACTAAATATATCCTACACTTTATACATACACATATACATACAAATATATATTATATCAAATAACACTAATATATATATATACACAAACATTATACACACACACACACTAAATTCCTAACACACACACACATCTCTCTTCATCTCAAACCCTTCACATACATAAACCTCCATTTTTTATTTAAGTAAGGAGAAGAAGAAGGAGATCAAGGCATATCATCATCTTTATCATCTACATCATCTCATTTCACCTTTTCTTCCATTTTACCCAAGGTTGGTTGTGTGTATATATCTATATATATGTGTGTGTATGTAAATGTGTGATTTGATAGAAATCCTAGAATTTGAGTTTATATTCTTGATGCTAAGCATGATGAGATGTATATATATATGAGAATCCTTGGATTTATTTCTCATTTGACTTGGTTGTTGGTGAATTTAATGAACCTGTGTATCTATGAGGGTTTTGTGAATAGTTGTGGGTGTTTGAATATGTAAACCCATATTTTTGATGCCCAGATGAGATATAATGTGTATTTAAGTTTTATGAGCATGCTATGACTTCATAATTGCACATTGGATATGTTTTGTTTGGTTTTTGGCTTGCATTTCGTGACTACCCTGTTTTTACCCCTGTTGTCAAAGGTCGGGAACCTTTTATGTGTATTTTTTATCCCGGCTGGGATCTCTTCCAATTCTTATTCACTCCCCGATCGGGAGGGTGATGCACGGGAGGGTGATGCAGGGCTGTCCCAGTCGGGACCCTTTTACACTAAAAACTCATCCCGGCCAGGATAGACCACTGGGTGTCCCACTTTGTGCATTTTAGTCAATTCATGCCTTCTATCCGTTTTCTCTCGATCTATGCCTTCTTGTGAATTAGTTATGAAGTTTCAATAATTGTTTCATCAATTTTAACATCTCATGACATGCATAATCATGTCGTTCGTCAAATATTTGGTTCATAATTCTAGACTTACGTACTCTTGTATTTCTTGCACAGAGCTTGATCCGGTTGTTGAGGAGCAGGGTCCGTAGGCCTCTCTTCTTCATTTCCCTCTACTCTTTTGTCAAGGTGAGGTTTTATTTTAGTTACTAGAACCCGTAATACCTTGTGTGACTATTTAAGCCAAAATGTATTATTTATACGTATATCTTGGATATGATCACTTATGCAAATGTTTTCAAATATTTTCACGAAAAAACTATTTTGGCGAGAATTATTCACGTATTATTGGGCCCGGGAAAATGGGTGAAAGGAACCGGTATGCCATAGGGCCATCGGATAATCCATTTCATATAAAGTACCCTTTGACAGTGTCCTCACGCGACTTGGGTGGCCGGAAGCCGGGATATTCTTGAGCTGGTGGTGTTACACCATCGAAGGAGGCAGTAGGAGTCATGATCCCACGACTCAATATGGACCAATGAGGTGGTAGGGCCTTGCAAACCTTTCCACCGTCTCGAAGGAAGAACGATGGAAATTATGTTTTATTATGGTTATGATTATGATTACGTTATGATTACGAACGTGTATGAACGCTTTATAACTTGAACTTAATGTACACACAATGGGAGTAAGGTTGGAGAAATGCGCTCTCACCGGGCCACGTATTATTATTACAAAATTGTAATGTAATTAATTGATATTCGTAATTCCGAGCGAGGTATTTTCTTAACTTTTCCACTTGAAATTTCCTAAAAACTTACTCAGGATTGTGGATTGCACGTGGATGTGATATATTTAATTATGCCCCTCACTCAGTCTTTCGACTGACCCCCACGTTGTTTTAGATCTTTTGCAGGTATGTTAGTCGGAGAATAAGGGTCATCTTGGAGTCTTTATTTCGAGTTCAGCATGTCCTTTCATTTTATTACCTCATGAATACTTTGAAATTATGGATTATGTAATATTCTTTTGATGTATACTTGTAATATTTGGGCCGTGGAGGCCATAGTAGTTGTATTTTGGAATGACATACTTTTGTTGGAGATTTTATGCTTGATAATGTAATTATGCTTCCACGTTTATTTAATTGCATCGTTATATACTTGGTTAAGGGTTAGCCCCACTTAGCTAGGTCGAGTTATTTTATCTTGTCACTCGTTCGCCACATGTACAAAAATTCATTTCATGCGTGGATTTGACTAATGGAGTGGGGGATGTGGCGCCTTTCGGTGCGGGTGCTACATCTTAAAGTGGTATCAGAGCCTAGGTTGCAAAACCGGGCTCTTGAGTCGTATCTTGTCTGTTTAAGTCATACGGCTTAGGAACTACTTGTCAATTTGAAAGTCTTGCATTATTATAAGAGCATTTCTTGATTACTTACTCGGTGCATCTTGATTACACTCCATGGATATTGTCTAACCCCGACACGCATTTCTCAATTTTTAATTGTAGATGGTTCGTGGTCGACCCGTACGTAGGGACTGGAGATGTCCATCGCCTCCTAGACATCAACATCAACAACAACTCCCTCAAATTAATATAGAAAATTTTATGGAGGCTGTGTACAATTATTTTGAACAAAGACGGGCTCAAGCTCCACCACCACCATAACCACAACCGGTTCAACCGCCACCACCACTGCTGGTTAAGGACTCTCATGGGATTTTGGTCAATTGTAATCCCCCAAGATTCACGGGTACCACGGATGATACCGTGGTGGAGGATTGGCTCTCTCGCTTGGAAAGGATCTACAATATTCGTCAATTCACTATAATGGAACGGGCTCAATTTTCTATCTTTCAACTAGATGGGGAAGCCTTTGATTAGTGGGAGAGGACCCCGGAGAAGCTTGAGGTTACCGGTGAGGAAGTTACATGGGATGTATTCAAGAGAGAGTTCTGGGAGGCCTTTGTTCCCCCGGTAGTTAGGGAGAGAAAAGAACAAGAATTTATGGATCTTAAACAGGGGGCCGATCGGTGGCACAATACTTGGCCGCATTCAATAGGCTCGGAAAGTGTGCTACACAAATCACCGGGGATGAGAAGAAGAAGGCTAGGAAGTTCATTGCCGGCTTGAGGGAGGATTTGAGACACGGGCAAGCGGGGCTCAACTTTGAATCATTTGCCGACACCGTCCAACGTGCTCTAGTTCAAGAAGAGGAGTATAGAAAGAAGGACCCCGTCCCTAGATCACATCAATCTGGCCAAATTTCAGGATTCGGATCCAAGAGGCCCTCGTATACGATGGCTCCACCCGCCAAAGCTCCCATTGTCAAAGGCCCTTGGAAGAAGGCCAAAACGGCGGGTCTGGCACTACCACCTCCGTAAGTTTCTCTACCGCCTCAACAATCCATACCTTGCACTCATTGTAGAGGTCCCACTCACCTATGGGAGACTTACCGACGTCTCCTTGGTGCTTGTTTGATATATGGATCCATAGAGCACCAATTGAGTGGATGTGACCGCTACAAGCCGGGTTCGAATGGAGGTCAGAGATAATTGGTTCAGGCTAGAGCTTATGCCATTGATGGCGAGGAGAAGGATGCCGAAGTTGAACCCACCGCCATTGTTGAAGGTACAATATACATTCATGACACGAGTATACATGTATTGTTTGATCCTGGAGCCACGCATTCTTTACTTTATCATTGCATAGTTGCTTCTATGTGTTTGCCTGTTGTGTGTACCTCTGCTTACTATGTGATGAGTTCCCAGTTGGGGGGAGCCTTGTTTCTGATCGGGTGTTTAAGTGAGTTCCTGCGAGCATTGAGGGTCTTGACTTCTTGATGGAGTTCTTTGAGATGCCCATGATTCGGTATGGGGCAATATTGGGTATAGACTGGCTTTACAGGCATTGTACAACGGTTGATTGTCGAACTAAGAGAGTCCAGCTGGTTCAAAAGTGGTTGTGGGTTTTGGTTCGAAGACTTTTCCTTTGCTATCTTTCACCGAGGCTCATAAGTTGATTCGTGATGGTGCTTCAGGCCGATCTGGCTGAGACAAATAGATTTCCTTTTCCATGCACCGTGAAGGAACACGGTTTTCACATCGAGTTGAGCTAACTCCAAATTCAACTCTGCTACCAAGTCTAACAAAATTCTAATGGAGTGTTTGATAGCCGGATAAACCACTTCATTATAATCAACTCCCTCCTTCTAAGCATAGCCTTTAGCAACCAACCTTGCCATGTAGCAAATATCATCTTTGTCAGGAAATCCTTTTTTCTTTGCAAATACCCATTTGCATCCAATTGCCTTCTTACCCTTTGGTAGTTATGCTAACTTCCACGTCTTATTCTTCTAAAGAGATTGCATCTCTTTCTCCATTGCATCATTCCATCTACAATTTTTTGAGCTCCGGATAGCTTCTGAAAATTTGAATGGAACATTATCAACTATAAGAAGTGCATATGCTACCATGTTGACAAAACTAGCTTATTATGAATTTTCCATCTTGTCCTTCTGATCGCAATTGGATCTAGTTGTTGTTGAGATTCTTAGGTAGTAACCTCCTCATCTAACTCTTTTTCTATCGTAGAAGAATCATTGATAGTGTCATATGCTAACATCTGCTCCGGTGTATACTCTACCTACTCCGGTACATGCTCCACGTGCTTCGGAATACCATCAGTCGCTTCTTGAGTTACCTTATCTAAAATGATAGACTCATCGAAGGTAATATCCCTGCTTATTATTGTCTTCTTTCCCTCTAGACACCAAATACTGTATCCCTTAACCCCAACGTTGAAGCCCATAAAGAGCGTCATCCTTACTCGAAGGTCCAGTTTTGATTCATTCACATGATAGTATGTAGATGAACCAAATATACGCAAACAGTCATAATTAGTTGCAGCTTTCCGGACCAAACCTCTAAATGAGTTTTCCCACCTATTGCAGATAATGACAAACGACTGACGAGATATTGAGCGTATGTTACTGCCTCAGCCCAAAACTTCCTCTCTAACCCAGCATTAGATAACATACAATGAACTTTCTCCACCAATGTCCTATTCATACGCTCTGACACCCTATTCTATTGTGTTGTTTCTCCAATTGTTAAGTGTTGAACTATGTCGTGTTCTTGGCATACCTTCTGGAATAGATCGTTCTTATACTCTGTGTTGTTTCATTGATCTTTCTTTTTCCCCTTTAGAAAGCCTCCAAGAACCTCAACTTTGTGCTTCATAGGAAGCACCCAAACTATTCTTCGGAAGTCATCGATAAAGGTGATAAAGTAGTGTCTACTTCCAAGTGAAGTTGTCTTGCCAAGTCCCCACACATCGAAGTGCACATAGTCCAGAATACCCTTGGTATTGTGAAGAGCTACGCCGAATTTAACCCTTCTTTGCTTTCCCCGAACATAAGGCTCGTAAAACTCCAATTTTCAAGTTTTTGTACCTTTCAACAAACCTTGCTTTGCAAGAATTTTTCTCCAGCTCGTCCTAAACGCATATGCCACAGGTTCGTTGCCTCAAAGTCATTCTTGCTGCTAGAAGTCATTGTTGCTGCTATTGGCCCAACAACTGTGTTACCTTGATAGATATACAAGTTGTTCTTTCTCTCACCCTTGAACATTACAAGTGCTCCCGAAGTTGCTTTAATAATTCCATGTCGTATCGTTACAACGAGATCTTTTAACTTTAAGGCCACCAATGACATGAGACTCTTCTTCAAACTGGGCACTAACCGAACATCTTTTAGAATTCTGGTGGATTCATTGTGATTTTGTAGCTTGATTAAAGCTGGTTGTTTAATCATTAACCATGTAAACTGCTCCTCCATCGAATTTTTCAAGATCGAAGAATCATTCTCGAAAGAAAGATATATGGTAGGTGTAAATCGAATCCAATATCCATTTATTTAAACATGGCATTGAAGGTGAAGCCACTAAAGAAATATCTGACTCTGTGTTGCTTTTGCATTCGTCTACATTTGCGTCTTGCGGAGCTTTTCCTTTCTTCAAATTTGGACGGTCTTTTTTCTAGTGTCCTTTCTCGTGACAAAAGGCACACTCATCTTTTTCAATTCTGCTCTTTGACTTCGATCTTCTTCTTCTCCGCTTTGATTAGCTTTACTGACGGCCTCTCATAACTAGGCCTTCAGTAGCTCCACTAGTGCTTCCTTTCTTATCCTTCCTCCTCAGTTCATAACTATATAAGGCTATACACACTTCGCTGAGCGAAACATCAACCTTTCTATGGAGTTGGGTTGTCTCAAGAAACTCAAACTCCTCTGAAAGCGATCCTAACAACATTAGCACCGGATCCTCGTCTTCAAAAGCGACATCCAAATTCAATAAATCAGGTACCAGTTGATTAAATTGAGTCATATGTTCATTCATCATGGTACCGGGAACATACATGAAGCGAAACAGTCTTTGCTTCATATGCAGCTTGTTCTGACTGTTTTTCTTCAAGAATTTCTCCTCTAATGCATTCCATAGCTTACGTGCAGAAATTTCTTACATAAAGTATACTTCTATTCTCTAGAGAGGCACGTTTGAATTGTGCCACATGCTAACCGGTTGATGGTCTTCCAATCTTTGTCATCAACCTCTTCTTGTTTCTTCTCTTCTATGGCGAGATCTAAACCTTACTGGAATAGTACGTCTAGAACCCCACTTTGCCACATGCCAAAATGACCAGTTCCATCGAAGATCTCCACAACGATTCTCATATTTGCCATTTTAGTCCTTCCCAAGTTGAACGAGCTGGAAGCTGAGACGGAAGCTGCTTTAGTTGTTTTTTCAGGCGAGATATCTTCCTTTGTCATTTCTACTACACCTTTCTTTTTATAGCCACTAACATGCGATGCCAATTGACCTTGTTAATGCGAGATGCTAATCGAGTTCATCAATGAGAGATGTCAATCAATTCTATCGATGCGCGATGCCAAACGAGCAGGCTGATGCGCGATGCCTACTGAGCTCGCTAATGTGTGATGCCTACCGTGCTTGCTGATGCGCAATGCCTGCCGAGCCTGTTGATGCACGATGCATACCGAGGCCTCTAATGCGCGATGCCTCTTGAACCCACAGATGCGCGATACTTGTCAAGCCCACCGATGTACGATGCCTACCGAGCCTGCCTCCGCATGATGGTACGGTTTTATTGCATGGAAAATAGCAATAAAACCGTAAAGATTGTACGTTGATGTTAATTACAAGAACTCCCCCTTCAAGGGTAGCTACTTTTATTGAAACTTTTACCTGTTCTGTCTTAATTGGAACTAAGATGTGAACTTGAAATGGATGTTATAAAATTAGCAATGAATTTGTAGTAAATTATGTTCCAAGTGGTACGGACCATAGTGTGTCATTTGTCATATCAAAGCTAAAGAAATTGAATATAAAGGTAAAGGTTACAACTAAAGAACATTTTTTATAGGAAAATTGCACTTGACTATTGGGGGCCTTCCTGATGTGGGATAAAAGGGGGAACTTTAAATAGGGAACTTGATTATTGGGGTTTCTATTACATGAGCTATTGCCCAGTCTTCTTCTATTACATTTCCTATGTCGGATAAAAGGGACACATTATATAAGGCTTGTTTTGCTTCTTGGATCCTGAGAAACCCGTCATTAAATTGAAGAAGAAAATGGCTTATATTATACATGACAACGCTTTTGAAAAAAAAAAGTTAAAAAAATCAACTTGTTGATAGGTTTGGTGTTTAACATCTATTTGAAATTATTATTAAAAAAAAGAAGAAGCTGAGAGAAAAAGCTTGAATAACATACCTGTTGTCGGTGGCGACACAGTGAAGGCGGCAGAGATACGGGGAAAGCATGGCGGCGAGCGGTGGATGAGATGGAAAAGCAGCTACCACTGCAGTGCTAAATCATAGAAAAGGAAAAGAGAGAAAAAGGAAAGGGCCAAAATTCCAAAGTTAATCTAGAATAAATTTAAAATAAAAGGAAAAAGAAGTGAGGAAAATCTTGAATAACGTACCTGTTGTTAGTGGCGATACGGGGAATGTGCGACAACGAGTGGTGGGCGAGATGGAAGAGCACCGCCGCTGCTGTGTCGAAATTCCAAAGTCAATCTAGAAGAAATTTAAAATAAAATAAGAAGAAGAAGAGACAAAAAGCTTGAATGATGTACCTATTGTCGGCAGTGACTTCATAAAGGCGGTAGCGAGACGGAGAAGGTACGGCGGTAAGTGGTGGGCGAGATGGAAGAGCAACGCCGCTGCTGTGCTGAATCAAAAAAAAGGAAAGGACAGAAATACGTCAAAGGTTAGCGGTTTTTTCTTATATAGTATCCATTTTACCGGTGGGTAGGGCTGGTCGGGGTGGGTTTCAAGTTGTTGGGTCACTTGAGTGATTTTTCAGGTCAACCCAAAATCCACCTGAATTTTCTATCTCATTCTCGGGTTCATTTCGGGTTTTACTAATAAAAAATCCCCTACCCTAACCTGATATTTAGGCGGGTGGTCAGGTTAGCTTTTGACACCCCTACCAATGACGGACCGATTCATCCTCTGCTCATGGCTCCAGTTCTTGCACTTTAAGTACCTAATAGTGGGAGAAAATTTAGTTTACTCCCTATTGCTAAAATTTTTAGTACTAACTCTCCATTTTCAAATTTTAATTTTTGTTTGCTCCCTATTTTGTGTAAGAAAAATAAATTACCCTCCACAGGAAAAGAATAATGACAAACCATTTTGTAAACATAATACCTCATTTTGGCCTCCAGTTTGAATTATTTGTAATTCTCTACAAAAGCTTGGCAAGCATTGCCAAATTGAAAAGTTTGAGCCTCCTAAACCCGAGGCCACCAATCGCCTTCTTATCACATTACTTAATCCAAGCCAACCAATGAATCTTAAACTTGTCCCCGTTGTTCCACCAACAATGTGAAAGGGTAGAATCAATATCTTGGATGAGGTTATCTGATAAATGAAACTAATTCATGGTATATGTAACGCCCGAGCGAGTGACGCCATATCCTCCACACTAAGACCCGACCCGTATATGAAAGAGAGAATCCATCCATGTGCCAAATCAGAGTGAACGGGGGCTCACTCGCTCGCTATGCTAGGCGGGAGCTAACTTTCGAAACCAAATAAACATTAAGGGACCAAATGCAGATTAAAGAAACATGAGCGGAAGCACATAATATACAATAATATAATTAATGAGCTCACAGGCTCGAATTCAATAACATCAAAGCACTCGCAGACGGTCATAATCATAATTAACAATGCAAGTGGTATGAGTGTAACATAAAAGTAAACTATACACGACTTCTCATGACTCTACGGACCCGAAATCCCTCCTAGCACTCCAAACTTGCAAGATAAACTAAAAATAAAGTCGGGTTCAGTCTTTAAGAGACTGGTGGGTATAAAACAGGGGTTTAGTACAATAATAATACAGAAATTAAACACCCACACATGCAAGTTATAATCCCAGGAGAGGTTTTGAAACATTTCCCAAGTGGGTAAAAATAAAGAAAACAACGCCCGGGATTACAACAATCAATTTTATTCATTTATTCATTAGGTCATTACGTGAGCCTGGCGAGAGGGCGAATTCTCCAACCTTCTCCTCATATGTGCATTAACCATTCATTTATTTTCTGGGTGGTCACACAACATTCATTCATTCGTTCATAATCATTCATAATCATGCATAATCATATACTCTTTTTTTCTCCGGTTAGAAACGCGTCCTTGGGTGAGGTGTACCTTCCCACCCAACGATATTGTCTGCCTGGCTGCCGTGTACCGACCCACTAGGGGGTCTTGTCCCTGCTGATGTGTCCCATCCCACGGGATGCGTTCCCCATTCATTATAGCTAGTGAGGTATATGAATCCTCAAAAGCCCGGTTCCCCTTTCTCGCTAAATCTCCTAGTGAGGTTAGTTTCGTCGTAGTTTGATTGGAACTGGTACATGGGATCACCGTCGGCGCTCGCCTCCGCGGATAGCAACATGCACTAAGTCCCTGGGCCCGTGCTTTCATTCATGCTCTCGCCAAAAATCATTAGGTAGCGATTCATAAAAGAAAGGCTTAACATTGAAAATCATTTACTCTAAAGATACTCGATATATAGATATAATACTTTGGTTCAAAACTTTGCACATTAGGGGTATATCTGGTCAATTTGGCTACTAGTAGAGAAACCCACCTGGCTACACCTTTCTGAACAAAACCAAGAAGAAAAGAAGACTTGAAGATAGCCTAAGAACCCGACAAGTCTCCGTCCTGGAGAAAACTATACGAAATACAACACCGTGTAATCGTGAGACTCAAGACTCTAAATGAACCATATATGACACACGGCAATGCATTAACATGATAAGACATGTATAAGCAATAACAATGGGCTATGACGATGTTCATGTAACAATTAATGTCACTTAGACACATAATCAAGTTATTCATTCATTACACGAATAAATCATGTTCGTTCATTATTATTCTTTCATTCAATATCAATTCATAACAAGTTATAATACATGTTAACAATGAATATGGATCATTTAGAGGTGAAAGGAATCCATTAAACACATAAAGAATGCAAGGGTTGCAAGAAAGGTTACGTTGTAGCATTTAAACATTCATGCACAAAATCACGTTTACACCCCGTAATTCAAACCATAAAATTCATAAAATATCATAACATGTCATTAAATAAGCCATTATTATCATAGATACATGTTTGAAGAAAAAGAGATCAATTAAAACACATATGGAAGTCAAGGGAGTGAAAGGAACGTAAGGAAGTGGATTTCGGTAAAAGCTGACAGTTATCGGAAATGCGTAAGCTGTAGAAAATTGAACATATCTTGAGTTCTAGAATTTGGAATGAGGTTTTTTTTGTTGGATAAGAAATTAGACAAATAGGGCTTTCCGAGGATATATAGCTTGAATTTTGGTTCAAAGCGATGTGAAAATGGTGAAGGTTTGAAGTTGGATGAAAGAAGATTTTTGGTGAAGTGGCGATACCAAAATGGATCGATTATATCTCATAAACCAGGATGAATTTTAAGGTGATTCCAACTGGAGAATGTTTTAGACTTCAAAAGGTTTCTGTGGTTAAAGATTCAGGTCAAACGGAGCATAAACGAAGGCTACATGGCCGCGCGAAGATTGGCCTGAGAAGCCACGCGTATATATGCACGTGTGACACACGTGTCCCCAATGACACGTTTCACTCACGTGACCCACACTTGTGGAACCCTCTTGGCATGATCAACTCTTTTAATCATTTTAAAACCTCAACTCATGTAACCAAGTTGTAGTGTGTGACCCTCTAGGTTCTCAATTCAATTAGCAGTGACCCTAATTAATTAATTCACTAATTAATTAATCAGGCCACAGATTAAACGACCATAGTCTAGCAACAGGTGTTTAACCCCTAGCTGAATTGGAATGTCTCGATTCGACAGAACCTTTAAGTCATTGATTCATGTGAGATACAATCCTCCTACTTACTATCTCTCAACCAAGATCTAGGGCAAGGGAATAATCAGAACCCCAATAATCTGGTCTTAAAGCTAAGTGCATTTCATATCCATTTGATCTCAATCCAAGAAACCCTTTTCTTGATGTCTTGATCTACTGCCTTGGCCAAGGACTCCATATGGCATATGAATGACTTACACAATAAGAGATCACCTTGCAAATTCAAGTGTAGGTCCTTTCTTGATTCTCATTCACTTTCATGAGTCACTTGTGCAATCCCAGCATAAGCCTTGAATCAGTTGTCTAAGGCGACACCCTTTAAAGCTTATACCTAAGGCTACAGAGTTAACTCATAAAGTGATATGGAACCTCAAGTCTAAGGATCAATTAATCACATCAATGACTCGTGAGATATTTCCTAATCTGGAAGTTTCCATTTTCTGAAATAGAAACTTCCTTTCCCATTTAGGAATCTTTTCACACAGGGCACCTCAGTGAACTTACTTATGGAAGTAAGCACCCTCATGTATCATGCACGTATCAACTATACACTTTGCACCTTCATGAAACAAGGTGGTCCTTCTTAAGGGCGTGATCCCACAAGCAAGCCTTAGACGAGTCAGATTGACACTCCCACTGTCTGTAGGACTCATCGGCTTGGAGTACTTTACTAATCATGACTTATGTGATATAGGGCTTGTTTCATGAACCATTTCACCTAAATGGTAGAGTCCTAAAGTCATCAGGATTAGGGGAGTTCTCATACATGCACAATTAAAGTAAACGCATACCAAACAAGAGCATATAAAGAAGTGTTGCCTCAATTCGTTATTTTATCCAAAGATTGTCTGTGATTACAATAAGGAAAAGTACAAAATGGATATACAATCGGCTTTCTAGGGCACTATTCCTAACAGTACCGGTGTCCAAGCCCACGTTTCCCTGGGCCCAATACATGAACATGATCAATGTGCATAATCTCGCCAAAACATTTCAAGTCATAATTATAATAATAGTTCATTCATAATCCTTGAGAAAAGGTTTACTCAATAAGAATTTACTCGATGACTATACTTTGAAATCAATATATATATACGTTAGGTTTTTAGCCAAAACTTATCACATGAAGGTTGTAGGGTTTGATACGTAACTAGAACAAAAACACCCTCACTTGGAATATCACGAGACAAGGAGCAAGAGTAATACGGTGCCTATTTGGTCCGGAAGTCTCCGCCTTGGAAACGAACTAAATAAGAGAAGAAATAACGTGTACTCGTGAGAAATTACTCAATACGAAACCAAATAGGACGCATGGCATTAATGTAAGGTATTTGTGATATGCTATGGAACGATAGAGCATGCATATGAAAATTATACAATGATATGCTATGCCGTGATAGTGTTCCTGTGCATAATTAATGTCCCACGTATCACATAAACATGTAATTCAAGTGTACGTGTGATAGGTGATCAAGCAACGCATGCTCGAACATAATTAAATCAATTAAACAACTAATCATATTCAAGTATTGGAATTAAACACATAATTCAATCCAAGGAAACATATAAGACAAGTTAAGCACGTTAGGGAATAAAGCAAGGCACGTAAACAAGCACAAGACAAGGAAACAGCGGAAGTCAAAGCACAAAAACCAGGTCAACAGAGCACCATCCCAGCCTGGACATAAAATGCACTGAAAAGGATCCCGACCGGACAGCAGTTCCAAAACCTGTTATCCAAGCATCCCGGCCGGGACTCTTATGCACATGAATCAATCCCGGCCAGGACAAACATCCAGGCCTAACAACTGACAGGGGATCCCGGTCGGGACACAAAACACACACAACCCAATCCCGGCCAAGATCAAGCAATAGGCAGCAACACAAAGCAGGATTCCCGACCGAGACTAGTAATGAGCTAGTTCCAATCCTGGCCGGGATATCCTGCGACAGAAACAAGGGAACAGCTCTAGCGAGGTAAAACCTTGCCGTTAACGGCCCTCGAGGTACCGCCGGAGACCAAAACTAAAATGTAGCACCCCAATACATAAGAATGCCACACCCCGCACTATAGGCCGATCCACATACGAAATGGGCAATCCGTACATGAACCGAACCAATTGCGAACGGGTGACAATTAAAAGAACCAACTAGCTAGGCGGGACTAGACCCCAAAAGACTTAAATCCAATACATGAAAACCCAAAATCGAAAGCATAACATTAACGTTTCATCATTATACATCAAGTATCCAAAAGCTCGTCAAATGGTAGTTCATATCAATACATTATCATCTCCAACTATTAACAATAAATATAACATTCTAACTCTAGAAATACCACTATCATGAAAGTATAAAAAATGCTAGACTCAGCTGGACGACCCGACCCGACCCGACTCCCGCCTAGCACGCCACGATGAAAACCTGAAATGTGGAGGCGTCAGTCTATGAAGACCGAGTGAGGGGCATACATAAATATTAACACAAATAACATGCAAGTTATAACCTCGGGTAAGGTTTTGTAACTAAAATAATATAAGTACAAGAATAACATAGAACTCGCCCGAGATTACTACTACCAAGTTTAACACGGTAATCACTTTTATTACAACAATCAGTGGCCCTGGCGAGGGGCGTGCACGATCTCCAACCAAACCCCAACAGTGGACAAAGATTACATTTTCACTTAATTAGGTTATCACACGAATCATTATAGTGCACATGATCAATATCACGAACTCCATCATTCTCCAATGGTGGCGGGTTTGCATGGCCCGAACCACCCACGATAACACGATGTACGTCGGGAACATGACTCCTACGTATGGGACTCCTTCCTCCACCAAACCTCCTGGTGGATTCAGGGTTCATCCCCACGGTGTTAGAGGAGTATAAGAGTTACCCGTCAGCCCTATGCTTTCTCGATTGGCTCAAACACTCACTCTCGGGCCCACAGTGCATGATACACGATAATTTGCCAAAACATGATCACGGTTCAATCACGATAACACGGTACACGACTTGCTTTTCATGAACACGATTTGCTTTCAATAAACATGGTGTACTTTTAAAGAACACGACTTGTAACACGATACACGGCTAGTTGGTAAATCATTTCTTTGTTTTTTTTGGGAAACGATTATAAAGATATATATATATATATATATATATATATATATATATATATATATATATATACATTTTGGCCGAAATCCACGTAAAGGTTATATGGTTCTAGATAACTAGCAACTAAACCTCACCTTTACCGACAAAATGCAAGTCGAGACACGGCCTACGGGTCCTGCTCCTCATCACGGGGAAGCTGGTCTGTGCAAGAAATACGTGTACATGTGAGACATGACTTTAAATGGACCAAATATGACGAACGGCGAATATGCAACGAGACTATGAGCAATGTACAATGTAGCATGCAATTATCATGTTTTGGCATACAATCAATCATATACTAACAATTTGGGATCAAAGAAGCCATTGGATCAAAATGCCAAAATCATAAACTTAGGCAGTAACTTTTGTTCTACCAGCACGCTGGGAACAGCCGTTCCGGGTTGCAATGTAAACTAGGAAGGGTCGTTCCCATGGTGTATCGAAAACGCCCCTGTGCTTTTAAAATTAAAATGGCAACTTTCATGGGAATGGCCCTTCCGGCCCTCAGGCCAAAATGGGAACGGCCGTTCCCATGCGCACGCCGGGTTTGAGTTTAAAGAAGTGGGAACGGTCGTTCCCAGAATGAACTGGGTACGGGAAGGGCCGTTCCCGTTCCTCTGTAATTACAGAAACAGAGCAGAACAGGGGACATCTTCGGGAACAAAGCAAACACCCCAAAACTTGATCAAACTCACATTAAAATGCAAGAATTCCAGTAATTCATAAACATATATGTTCAATATACCTTAAAGTTCCATATAAACACCTAACTCATGCTTAATCTTCAAGAATTACAAGTTTCAAGTTTTCACACCAACTCATCCCATAATCTTGCTTTCTTCAAGATTTCATATTTCTAACCAAGTTATAATCATGTAATCATGCCTCAAACAACAACTAATCCATATATGCTATAAATTCCCAAACCCTAGCTATTTCATATTTGATCAAGAATCATCAAACCATGCATACACCCACCTTTGAAGAACAAGAAATGGAGAAGAAAGATGATGATGATGATTATGCTCCAAACTTGAATTATTTCTTGAAATTCTTGATGAAAAATAGTTGAAATCTCTTCTCCTTTCCTTCTTGAAGAGAACGAGAGCAATAAGGAAGCTAGGTTGGGAGATTTTTGGATAAAAATGAAATTGGAAACATGGGGAGCCTTCTTACGTGAATCACCATTTTTGAATTTGGTGAAATATTCAATTTACAATTTAATCCTCCAACTCAATAAGTTAAGCAATTAAGGATGAAGAGTTTATTAAATGATCAATTAAGTCCAATAAATGTTTATGCAATTTGGTCCTTTAATTTGACAAATGAACATGTAGGGACATCTTGGCAAGTAATTCACTTCCGGTAAATATTTCACTTAATAAATATTTTCAAGTTATGAAATAAATTATAAATTGAATATGGATTCATAAACTTTCATGAAAGTATAATAAAATGTAACTTATAAAATTATAATGAAACGTAAGAAATTAATTAAGAAATTGGGGAATTAATTTTAACCCGTTAGAATTAATTAGTGAATTAATTCTAAAGTCCTTGATAGAATTAATTGGAGAATCAATTCTAAGTATTTAATTCTTTAGTTGTTCTAATTTGATTAGAATAAATAAATAAATAAATATCTTCTATTTTATTATTCTAATAAAGTATTAATTCTTATATGATTAGAATAAATTTTATTAGGATAAGATATTTAATTATTGCTAGAATAATTAAATATTTCTAAATTAGTTAGGAGCTCTTTTTCTATAAAATAAATATCTTATATTAGATAAGATATTATTTACTTGAAGAGAAAGAAAGAATAGAAGACAAAGTCAAAGTAGAAGACCTAATTCCTACAAGCTAGGGTTTCGAACCCTAGCCTATAAAAGGGAGGGGCTCGATTTTGAGGCCTTACACGTGATGTTGAGATCACGTCCAACCCTCATGGAATTTTGGGGATAATTCTCTTGCTCTCTTTTCTCGTTTCTTGTTTCTTTAATACGCATGTTATAGTACAAGCATACTCACTAACATGATTTGAATCTAGGTTCGTGTGGATTATTACTCTAGAGGATTTCTACTTTGGAATCTCGAAGAAAGAATCAAGAAATGGGGATTTTCATGCCACATGAAGAACATTTGAGGGCGGCTCAATACGTTTCAAAAAAGCTTCAATTCGTGTAAGTTTCTTGAGTCCCTAAGTTTTGAAACGAACATTGCAAGATCACGATCCCTTTTGGAAAAAAAATTTAAACTTCCGTTGTTTTAACTCTGCTGTTTTCCAACAAGTGGTAACAAAGCCACCTTGTAACTTTCGTTTCGAAACGTTACTGTTTTGAATTTTGATGGAAATTCTTGAATTTGGATGATAGTTATGTATTCTTGGGTTTTGTTCGAAATACGAATCTATCGGATCTAAACTGTTTCTTGAAAATTAATGAAAATTTATTTTCTTATTAATCTGGTTTTAACTTGTTTTAACACTGATTATTTAGAACTGTTTTAGTTCGAGATGGAATTTAATTTGATTTTGGAACGAGAGCGGCGCGCGGCCTAGCGCGAAATACGCCTGGAGAGGCACCAGCCACTCCGCTTCGTACGCCCTCACGCAACAATGGCCGCGAGGCTGGCCGGGCCGTGCGCCCATCAGCGTGCGCAGCGCCTGGGCGGCCTCGCAAGCCTTGCCCCTCCCATGTCCGGCAACCCCGAGGGGCATCACGCGAGTCTGCGCACCCAGCGCGTGCGTGCGGGAGATGCCGGGGATGCCCAGGACGGCTGTGCGAGCCTAGCGCGCGAGGCAGCCTGCTCGCGCGTGCCTTGCTCGCGCACTTCGCGCAGGCCATCCTGGGATCTTGTTTTCGTTTCGTATTTCAGGCTTCGAAAAATCCCGTTTTGTAAAATCTTATTTTATTTTAAACTTTGATTTTAATTTTAAAAAATTATTTATTTAAAATAATTATAAAATTTGGGATTTTGGGAATTAAAGTCAAGTTCTTATTTTTCAAGAAAATAATAAATATCACTTTGAATAATATTTTTGACAAAAATTTAATTTTGAATTAATTGTGGTTTTGTCATATTGATCCGAATTCGTGTTTTGAATAAATTCTTAAATAGTCAACTATATTCAAATTACTTAAGTTATTGTAACTTGAAGTCAAGGGAATTTTAAATTTAATTGTTAAATTTAATTCAAGCGGGAGCATGCTAGTTTAGGTCATCGTGGGTTAGTATTATATATGTTTTAAATTCTGCACATAGATGATTTCAATTGGGGTTGGAGCCCCATAGTTGCGTTATTTCAACTGGGGTTGGAGCCCTACTTATGTGCGTACATGGCTTTCCTTATTATTGTTTTGGGCTGGGGTATGCCCCGTGTACTTGTCTATGGTCAATATGAAGATTGAGCCATATTACTTTATGTTAAGAGAGTAGAACTTAGGAAGTGAGGATTTTTCTTTTCATTTTGGAGACAAGCACCCAAGAAGTAAGAAGGATCCACAAGGAAGACTTGAAGAACGGTGTCCATAAGAGAAGACCCCTCAAAATGTTTAGGAGGGTTTCTATTAATGTAATAGATAGGGTTTTCCATTAAATTCTGTACCCCTATGTGATATGAACTGTCTTATGTGGCATGAATGTTAGAACTAGTGATTATGGAGTGGCTCCCATAATCACATATAAGATTAGGATACCCATGATCATCACATAATTAGTATCATGCTAGGACATGTTATCTGCTAATTACTTATGTGATGCACTTTATGTGAAACTGCATTAATCAAGAGAATTAAAAATGGATAACTGTACATGTTGGTGAGGTCAAAAGTAGACAACTCTCTGGTTAGTTCAAAAATCCCTAAATTAAAATATTGAGCAACTTTCGAATAAATAGGTATTTTATTACGGTAATAAAATTCCTAACATTCCATCAATAGGATTTAAGAGTTAGTAGGTAAGCTAATTGATGTCTCACGAGTCGTGGGGTAATTAATGCAGCCTATTAAATCTTAGTTTCTTAATTGATCACCTTAGGTGATTAATATTTCTTGATCATTTTAGAATGGGCGATGTCTCACGAGTCGTGGGTCGTTCCGGACTAAGTTTGATTGAGATCTTATGATTGATGGGTTCTGCTCAACACTGAAGTAGATATGGATGTCTCATGAGTCGTGTGTCCATGATTGAAGAATCGGTGATGCAAAAACATTACTGGGAATTCCATGGAGATGGAATTGGCAATTTCGTACCTACCTAAAGATTCTTAGACCTTTGGATGTATCACGAGTCGTGGGTCCAAAACTAAGAATGCTTGGGATCCTAGTACCTACTGAGAAAACAAGTTTCTTCTAACATCGTTTGGGATTTATAGACCTTCTAAAAATAGTGGGAGCCACATACGATAAAAGACATAATCCTATGTGTTACGTTATTATTCAATATGCTCACATTTTCTCTGCTTAGCATTTAGGTTGTAGTTCTGTGATTGTCTACAAGTTGAAATGCGACCCATCAGTATCCGTCCTTGAGTCAAGTAAGTTGACTAAAGTCCGCATCACTCTGATTGGATTCGAATCTTAAAATCCGTTTTAAGATTTCAAAGGAGAAAATTGTTCTCTATAAGGCGAATTTTTACACCTATCATGAAAATTCGACCTAGGCTTAAGAGAAGCAATTGAAAAGTGAAAGGCAATTCTCCAAACACTTAAGAGCAATTGTACTCCCTCATAAATGTTTTACAAAGTATAACACATTATAGGAACACTTAAGAGCAATTGTACTCTCTTGCGAGCGTGTTACAAAGTATAACACATCGAGGGAATTATTCCATATTTGTAAGAAGGAATACACGTGTAACGTGGACTAAAAGTCCTCACTAAGGAGGACCTAGCTGCCACGCAATAAACTAAAAAACGAGTTCTTAGTCCACTAATTGCTTGAATTGCTTCTATCATCATTTTAGACCCTTTTGCTCAATCTTAGGTGATGCTATTATAGCATAGTTGATCAAATTAGTTGATAACTTAAGAGAGCATCCTTGAGAAGGACTAAAAGGTAATGATGATTAGTTCTTCTTCTAAACCTATTGAGGTAAAGGCATCAAGGCCAAAGAAGAAGAAACTCTTAAAACTCGATGGAGGGGTGAGAGAAGGGAAAGCTTAAAAGAAAGATTAGACTTTAGCTTCCATAGTGGAAAACTAGGGCCTTGGAAAGGAACTGCAAAGAGTATAAGGATACTCCGTGTGTCTCTCGTTGTGGGAATTCCGATAGGATCAGAATTTTCTAGTCTTGAGTTAATTTTGCATAAACTATTGTGCAAAACGCAAAGCATTGATGTTTCGAACATACAACAAGATAACATAAGTAAGATGACAAAGTTTCAAATAACTTTGGAATGTCCTAAATGGGATTAGCAAGTTAATCATCTTAGGATCATTTTACAAATGTAAGCACTAGATAAAATCATTAGTTTAATCATTATGAATTAGTGTACTTGCCGAAGTACGAATTTTGGAACTTTTGTGAAGTTATTAGGATTTCTAAATTAGGAGGTTAGGAACCATCGTAGTCATATGATAATTCCATCTTAATATGATCGAGATAGCAAACATCTTGTTGACTAATTCCTAAGTCATCTTAGAGATAATAAGATTATCCCTCAGTAAGCTCATTCAAAATATGATATTTTTGAATGAAGGAACATAACCCTATAGGATATGGTTAGTTCTTGTTACTGACTTACCTTCGTCCTGAACTTATTCTTCATAAAACACAGTTTAGATTTTGAATCTTGCACATTCCAAGTCAGTCTCTTAAATGCACTATGAATTGTGGCTTTCAAAATTCCCTAATAATTTTTATCTTAGAATTTTAGGATTGTCTTCTTATATGAAGAGGACAGTGGGAGTCTTATTAAGAGAAGAAGACAGTGGGAGATAAACTTGAAACAAGTTCAAGTTTATATGAACAATATCTATTGTTACTTTTGCAAATCTTTGGAACAAATGTTGTTTATTCTAAAGAATGTATCTCTCTTAAGTCTTCTTAAGGAGAAATTGAGAGATAAGATTGAAACTAAAATATAGAATATTGTTTCTACGACTCTTTTGAACAAATGTTGTTTGTTTTAAAGAATATACCATTCTTTGGGAATCGTTCCTAGGAGAGAAAAAAGGTAAGCCCAAAGACTTCAAAAGGTTTGAGGACAAAACCCACGCCATAATTAGGAAGAGATGAACCGTTCTGATAAAACTTGGCCAATCTTAAGAGATAGTACACGAGTGAACTCTCCTCCCAAGATGCGTTCAGAACGTATTCCTAGATAGCCTATAAAGATAATATGGTTTTCACCATGAAATCTTCTAAAGTGGATACTGATCCGTTTACCCTATTGGGAGGCGCTGTCAGATTTGGAATCTGAGCAGTGAAAACAATTATGAAATCTGAAATCGATTCCATATAGTCAAACTAAGTTTGGACCTTAGTTGAACTAGTTAACAGGATCAAGCTTGTCTTATCAATATGAGATTGATGAAGACATAAATATGAACATCCATGGATTTCACATTTAGTGGGAGTAAGCAAAAGGTTTGCAGACTCCAAATGGTCAATTTATGAAATTGGATCATGCTTCTAGGAATTAGAGTATTCGAATTAGTGAAATAGTCAAAATTGACTGACTTAAAATTCGAGCATACCGTATACAAGAAAGTGTTAAGGACTAAAAGTTCAACTTTTGGTACTTTACGAAGATGGCATCCTTCTCATTGGGAATACGAAGGATGACATAAAAATCACCAAAGCATGGTTAGGAACCATTTTGAGATGAAAGATCTTGGTGATAGATCCTACATTCTCGAGACAAAAATCTATGGAGATAGATTTAAGAGAATAATAGGATTATCACAGTCAATGTACATAGACGCTGCACTAAAATGGTTTAGTATGGAAGATTCCTACAGAATTTCCATTAGACAATGGAACATCTCTTTTAAAGAGGATGTGTCCTAAAATAACCATGAGAAAGTTAGAATGTCCAAAACCCTTTTCGGGAAAAGGTTGCATAATGTATGCAAAATTATGTACTTGATGAGATATGGCTACCACATAGCATGGTGGGCCTATTCTAAATGTAACCTTAGAGAAGATCACTGGATTGCTGTAAAAATACCCTCTGAGTACTTTAGAAGAAATGAGGATTTGTTTTAAGAGTCCATCGAGATCTTGTCATTAAAGGATTATTTGATGTAATCATTGCATCAAAATATAGATAGTTATTTATCTATAAGAGGATATGTCTTTTGCTTAGAAGGCAGAACAGTGCTTTGGAAAGGGTTCCGATCGAGAGGCACTATAGATTCAACCCCAAAGTTGAATACTTAGTCGTATTGAATATCGCTAAGTTAAGTGTTTGGGTAAGAAACTCCACCTAACGGGTAGATGAAGCTCCTAGCATGAAACAACACCATTATCATATGGTATGAAGAAATGGATGGTTGCTCGAGTAAGAGAACCGAGACCTCACCAAGGGACCAGACGCTTGATTATGAATCACGTGAATAAGGAAATCGTGTTTCCTTAATGATGTGCAAATTAGAAACATTCACATCAGCAAAGAATATAGCAGATCCACTTTAGAAACGCCCAAAGTCAATAAGGCTCTAAAGGTACATCTTGGGAAGATGAGACCTAAAATAGACCTGAAAGGAGTTTACGGGCAAGTGGGAGATAATTGGGAATAGTGCCCTAGAAAGCTTGTATGCTTTGGGACTTTCCCTATATCACAGACAATCTTTGAATAATATACGAATGATAATAATCACAGGCGAACACTTCTTATGTGCCAATACGTGTTTTCTGTGTTTCCATTACGTGTACATGTCTAGAACTCCCCTAATCCGATGAGGTCGTTAAGAACTTTGTCATTATGGGAATGACACATGAACAAGTTCTTAACTCCATACCCGAGGATTAGAAACTTCTCCAAGTCAATGAGGCCGACAGACAGTGGTAGTGTCGACCTTGCCTCTGTTGAGACTTGCTTATGTAGTTGTGTCCTTAAGAGTCATCCTATTTCATGGGGTGTAAAATACATAAGTTGATGCGTACACAATACACAAGGGTGCTTGTTGTAAGAACAAGTTCACTGAGAGTGCCCCGCGTGAGAAGATTCCTAAATGGGAAAGGAAGTTTCCTGAAACTTCCAGATTAGGAAATATCTCACATGTCAATGATGTGAGGAATTAATCCTTAGACTTGAGATTCCACATTGTCTCGTATGAGCTAACTCTGTAATCTTTGATATAGGCTCAAAAGGGTGTCGCCATATAGACACCTAAACCACGGCCTATGTTGTGATTACACAAGTGGCATCTGAGAATTGTAGGAATCAATAAAGGACCTACACTTGTTGTAGGCAAGATGATCTCTTATTACACAAGTCATTCATATTCCATCCTAAAATCCTTGCGCAAGGTGGTTAGATCAAGACATCAAGAAAATGGGGTTTTCTTAGATTGAGATCAAATGGAATATGAAGGGAACTTTGTTTTATGATTAAGGTTAGTAGGGCTCTCTATATTCCTATGCCCTAGATCTTAATCGAGGGATAGGATGGTAGAAGGATCGTATCCCACATGATGTCATTGACTGAAAGGTTCTTTCGAATATACATTCACATTTCGGGTAGGGGTCACACACCTGTTGCTAGACTATGGTCGTGTGATCTGTGAGGTAATTAATTAATAATGTGTATTAATTAAGTAGGCTCACTGCTAACTGAAATTGAACCTAGAGGGTCACACACAAATACCGGGTTCAAAGGGTATTATGAAAAGATCAAATAGTTGATCGAAACGAGACCACAGTGTAAAGTACACGTGTGGATCGAGAGCATTGTTTGGGACGTGTGATCCATTTGAGAAATTGGATCATGTGTTAATTAATTAGAGAATTAATTATCAAGCCCAGATATAATTAATTAGTGAATTAATTATAAAGCCAAGATATAATTAATTGGAGAATTAATTATAAATCCCTAAATATAATTAATTGGAGAATTAATTATATAGCCGAAATAAAATTAATTGGAGAATTAATTTTAGCCCGTTAGAATTAATTAGTGAATTAATTCTAAAGTCCTTGATAGAATTAATTAGAGAATTAATTCTAAGTATTTAATTATTTAGTTGTTCTAATTTGATTAGAATAAATAAATAAATATCTTCTATTTTATTATTCTAATAAAGTATTAATTCTAATATGATTAGAATAAATATTATTAGGATAAAATATTTAATTATTGCTAGAATAATTAAATATTTCTAAATTAGTTAGGAGCTCTTTTTCTATAAAATAAATATCTTATATTAGATAAGATATTATTTACCTGGAGAGAAAGAAAGAATAGAAGACAAAGTCAAAGTAGGAGACCTAATTCCTACAAGCTAGGGTTTCGAACCCTAGCCTATAAAAGGGACATGGGGCTTGATTTTGAGGCCTTACACGTGATGTTGAGATCACGTCCAACCTTCATGGAATTTTGGGGATAATTCTCTCACTCTCTTTTCTCGTTTCTTATTTCTTTAATACGCATGTTATAGTACTAGAATACTCATTAACATGATTTGAATCTAGGTTGGTGTGGATTATTACTCTAGAGGAATTCTACTTTGGAATCTCGAAGAAAGAATTAAGAAACGGGGATTTTCATGCCGCATGAAGAACATTTGAGGGCAGCTCAATACGTTTCAAGAAAGCTTCAATTCGTGTAAGTTTCTTGAGTCCCTAAGTTTTGAAACGAACATTGCAAGATCACAACCCCTTTTGGAAAATTTTTTCAAACTTCCGCTGCTTTAACTCTGTTGTTTTCCAACACAAGAAGCATAAAAGTACGGCCGAAACTCGAAACGAGACACATTAACATATAAACCCAGCAAAATATATACAATTTATACATACACATAAAAACTCATATATACACCTTCACATAAAGCAAGGAATGAAAGGAAATTTATCGGAATTAAAACAAGGACGTCGAGATGAGGTCTAGGTGGTCGGGAATCATCGGAATCCTTGCCGGAGTTGATGAAGTCTCCTTCTACCTTGTCTTGGCTTCCTTGCCTTCATTTGAATGAAAGGAAGAGAAAAAAGAGGAGAAAGAGAGTGTTGGAGCTATGATGGTGAGGGATGGTGGAGTGGCAGCCGAGGTGGTGGTGGTGGTTCGGTGGTGAAGGGGAAAAGAATAAAATGAAGAAGAAGAAGAAGAGAAAGAGAAGGGAGGGGGGGTGTGTCTCATGAATTTGAGGGGAGCGAGAGTGAGAGAGAGAGAGAAAAGAGAAAGGAAAGTTCAAGCGGGGTCCACGGTCGATATTTTGATGTGGTTATATTTGTGTGGTTTCAGCTTGAAATAAAATACGGTTGGACTAGAATAAAGTTCCCAAAATAAATAAAAAGGAGGGTCCCAACGAGTTTAGGAATTAGCGAGGAATGCAAGGTAAAATTCAAGGAAAAAGCGATAAACGTGATCGTGTTTGAAATTGCAAAACGAACGAACAATTAGTCACGCGCACACAGAACAAAAATTAAATCACACGAACAAAGAATTAAAGATCGTAAAACACTTAATCATATAATTAAGCAAGTAAATCACATAACACTCAACCTGACCTCACTCGTGACATCCTACCTGGTTAGTCTTGAAAACACGGGGCGTTACATGAACTTCTCCATCACATGTTAATGTTTCATATACATTCTATATCACGTTTATCACATTGTCGTGTGTCGTTATGGTAATATTGAGTCTCACACTAATTCTGTTACACAGATCTTGGTCAGACTGGAGACGAGGCCGGGCAGTGAGATCCTCGTATCTTTCTTTTTGCTTATCAGGTGTGTTTCTCTTCTATTATTTAAGAAATGTCCCGATATACCCTAAGGTGCAAGATTTCGGCCAAATATATATATATAATATATATATATATATCGAGTCTTTCAAAGAGTCAATGTTTTCCACGTAAAGCCTTTACTTTATGAACCCCACCTAATGTTTTGGCGAGAATTGATTGATCACAATGAATGGGGGCCCTGGAACTTAGTGTACGTGGCTAACCGCGGAAGCAAGGGCTGACGGGGATCCCGTGCACTAGTTCAACCAAACCACGATGTTACCGGCCCTCGCTAGGAGATTAGCGGGGAACGGGAATCGGGCTTTTGGGGATTCATGTACCCCACTAGCCATAATGAATGGGTGGTCGGGCCTTGCAAACCCCATCCACTAACCGGAGGAAAAAGGATTATGTGAATGATTGAACGAACGATCAATGATGGTGCACAAAAGATTATATGGGTGATAATTAATGATTAAATGGTTAATGATACACGAGGTGCAGGTTGGAGACTTAGCCATTCGCCGGCTCACGAATGACCTAATAAATAAAAATGATTGTTATAATCCCGTCCCTTGTCTTTCTTAGTTTTCACCCACTTGGGACTTGATTTAAAAACCTCGTACGGGATTATAGCTTACATGTATGTGCTTAAATTCCGCAGTATTATTATATTATGCCTATTTTATACCCACCAATCTCCGCTCACGGGAACGGCCGTTCCGGTTCTACGCTTGAGCTGGGAACGGCCGTTCCCAGCTCCCCAAATTCTCCCCGCGGCTCTGAAAGAAATTGGCTGAAATGTCTCCTGGGAAGGGTCGTCCCCAACTCCAGTTCAACACGGGAATGGCCATTCCCATCTGGTTCGTCCAAAAAGAAGCAGAAACAGCAGCAATGGTGCCTGGAGCTCCAAATCAAAAACCAACACACCCCAAACCACTCCAAAACACCCGAAATTCATACCACGGACCAAGTAAACACGTAAGTCACATATTTGCACGTTAGAACTCGAAAAAAGGCCATGAACATATAAAACTCATACCCCGGTTACTATTCATCATCTTCCCAAATCATCACATAGGCATAAATCCGAGGCACAATCAAAATAAAGGACGTAACGAATAGAGCACGAATCTTACCTTAGGTCGTTGATCAGACTGTTGGATCTTGCAAACCCGAGCTTGAGGTCTTGGAGCCAAAATTAGGAATTTCTTTCTCTCTTCCTTCATGGCTGCTAATTGATCGATCAAAAATGGGGAAAAACGATAAGGCTGGCCCTTTTAGGGCTGGTCAATCGGGTCGGGAAAACGGGTAGGGTCAAGCGGTATCCGATCCAACAGGATCGGATTTTAAAACGGTTGGGCAATCAAATAGCTTTAGAAAAATAGAAGGTTAAGTATTTGAATCCGAATCACCGAAACGAACTTAATAATAAGGTTGGAATTTGAATCCGAATTCCCGGGCTCAAGGTAGCCACGAAGGCCTCAAACACCTTAATTAAAATTAGGCTCCTATCTTGCAATTATTGGACAATTGAGTCCAAGTACAATTTAAATAAATTTTAAAGCGCACATAATTAAATAAAATCACACGTTGACACGTTTAACATGAGACGTCACATAAATCACATAATTACTGAATTAAACTCTCTCATGACATCGTACCTGACTTGTCGGGAAAACAGGGCGTTACAACCTCTCCCCCTTAAGAAGGACCTGTCCTCAGGTCCACTGCCTCGAGTTCTGGACTCTAAGAAAAACTCTCTGTGTTCATCCCACGTGGGGTTCATGATATCCCGATAGAGATTAGTTCAGAAAGGTCTTCAAGCACAAGGGGAGTCTTGAACGAACTCTACAAGCTGATGACGATCTTGATCCGAATATGAGTAGTCCGGACATCTCGCATGATAGGAGGGTCTACACGAGATTCAGCTCCCACCGTTTGATCTATCCTAACCATCCCACGCTCGGTATCACAAGTAGAGTAGTTAACGAACTTCCACCACTCATTCTCCAACCCAAACGGGTCCTCCATCATCACATCAACTTCATGGTTTGAAGTTGGTTTCTTGAACCTCCACTAGCTTCAAAACATGGTCTCCAAAGACCCATTGCACAGCACGGCCCTCATTTCACCGTGTGACTAAGGCACTCGCTCACTCCAAAGCAATAACAAATAGCCATAAACTACATACAACAATAATTAAGAATATGCGTGATCTACGTGATATGCATGTTGAAATGTATCGTTCACCGTTGATTGGGAATCTTCTTTCATTTTGTTCCGATTTGATACTTGACTCGTTGTTGAAGATCTATCTAATCATAGTGCCTTGTCTCGAGTTGCCCATTATTTCCAATACTTTGGTGATCACCCGGTTTCTCTTCCACTATCTACCTTTTAATCCAATTACCATACCCCAGAAAAACCAATGTAGATATAAACATTTTCGTGATTACTCGGCCTACAACCCGCAATCAAGTTATTCATCCTCTCTAACCCACGTTCCGG
Source organism: Lantana camara (assembly GCA_037501455.1). Classification (NCBI taxonomy): domain Eukaryota; kingdom Viridiplantae; phylum Streptophyta; class Magnoliopsida; order Lamiales; family Verbenaceae; genus Lantana; species Lantana camara. Next base: position 24,695,734 of record CM074860.1, read on the forward strand.
CAATTTATGTAACATCCCGCTCATCCGACTTATAAGGTACGCCACGTTTCAACCTTTTATGTGTTTAATTATGTGATTTTGTGTTTTACGTGGCCCTATTTTGGACTCTGTAAGAGTTTAGGGGCCTTTTTGTAATTTTTACCTTTTAGGGGTTTTTCGATCACTGCTCGTTTGATCGAGATTTCGACCTCTTAAACCCCTTCAACGCGTTCGGGGCATCGAGACGAGTCCGTAGACTCGGAGTTTAGCCCAATTCTGACGTCTTTTGTCTCTCCTGCTGTTCGTTTTACGTGCAAGGACCCGGGATAAAACACCCGAATCCTTATTTTTCGTACCAAACCGATCAGTAGCTCTCTCTCTCTCTCTCTACCGGCTCTTTCTCTCTCCTCTCTCACGACACACTCACATACACTCAAGGTGTGATTTCACACACTACTCAAACTCGTTCGTTTCTCGACGGAATTCGACGAATGAATAGTTTATTTTGAATATCTCGATGATGCGGTCACAACCGTACCAAGATCTCGACCAACCGATAAGCGGAGGTAGCCCGTTTTGCTGATTTACAATCGCGGCTGGAGGGAGGCGGAACCGCCGCGACTTCACCGGCCATTTCGGCGATTTTTGGCGGACTTCCGGCAACACACGCCCTCTGGCCTGAGAGAAGACTTCCAGGCGTAATTTTCTGTGTGGGCGGCGCCTCCATCGGGGTGGCGAGGAAGGCCCACGCGCCACCCAAAGCGGGCGGCAGGGTTACTGTAGCGCGGTGGTTCCGCCTTATTCCGGTGAGTTTTCAGACAACCCTTGATGCTACCCTACCATTTTCGACGTCCTGAATCCAATTCCGGCCTCAGATTGGAGCGAATCGTGGCGAAAATGGTGGTTCCGGTGTGGCAGCGGTGGCGCGGCTTGTGGCGGAGATTTGGAGCTTTTCCGGTAAGAATTTGGTGTTGGACCCTTCACAAGAATTACCCAGCACGATGAGGCCGAGCTTTTTGCGTAGGTGGAGGCCCGAGAACCGGCCATTGGCGGCGGACCGATGGCGGACCGGCTGTGAACCGGGGTCCTTTTTCCGATGATTTTTTCGATGATTTGGCTAGGGGTTTTCGAAGGCCTCGTTATGGGCTTTCCAATGGTATATTCGGATTTCGTTTTTGTTTTATGATTTGTGTTTAATTTCAGTTTTTATCGTTGGGATTTAGTTCGGTTTTTCGTCAACGAAGTCCGGCGTGTTTGGTATTTTCTGAAATTGGTTGAGGGCTTTTGTCGGGCAGGCCGAGGCGCACGTTTCTGTGCTTTCGGGGAATTTTTCGACCACTGGAGGTGGTGGTCCGGCGGCTGCACGTGGCGGTCCGGCAGGTTCCGACGGCGGCATTCCGACGCCTTTCGAACAGCGAGTTCCTTTCATCGTGGTGAGTTCAACGACACTTTCCGTTCGTCAATCGGACACTCGGTTTATTTGTTGTGAATTTATTTATGTAATTGTGATTATTATTTTAATTGCAATAAATTGTTCATTGCTTGATTTGTCTATCAATATGAATTTCAATGTGTACGAAATTATGTATTAAATAAATTATGAAATGTGTTGATGTTTTGATTGGCAATGTGAGTCCTGGCTTGTTGAATTTGTTAATTGTTTAGCCTAGAGGGGAGGTTTGTGTAATTTTTTCTGAAATGTGTAAATTTGCATGATTTAATTACTTAAACCCCGTTAATGGAATTTGTTATGTAATAAATGAATTATTTGTGTGACAAATGAAATGATATGATTTGCCTTGCCTTTCAGTTCTCTTATTTGCATTAATTGTGCACATAAACATGCCTTAATGTTTTGTTTTGCATGTAATTAATATGAATTTGAACTCTGCTTATGTGATTGCATTCCTTGAGCATTGTCATGCGTCTCTGTGTGGTTGTCTGAGTCAAGTCTGAGCCAGTGTTGTGTTTTGTGTGTCCAGTTCGTATAGGTGCACCCGGGGTGGTGACTTTTGGTCGTGCAGGTTCCGGGGTGTACCAATTGTTGTGTCTTCGGCTTTGTTTGGTACCAGGTGAGGTTTTGGGATTTTGTTTTAGTTAAAGCTACCTATAACCCTCTGTGCTCGTTTTCAAGCCTGCATGCGATTATTCTATTATATTTATATAATAGATATGTGTTTATACGATATGTTTGTGATTTTGTCATACGGTTAAAGGTTTTCGAACTGTACATGTACGAGTATATGTAAGCTGGAAATGTTTTGCAATGAGGCTATGCTCCAAATCGTGTGTCTTCATACCAGCTGCGGATTAGGATGACACGGAGAGGTACGTTTATAGCATATGCTAAGCTGCAAGGCATGGTATGTCTGATAAGGTACGTAAGTTATGTTTATGATTTGATAAGTATGATTTGTAGCGAGTTATGATCTGATATGCTCTGTTCTGATGTGTTGGGCCCCAAGACGTGGGTAAGGGAGACCCGGGATGACCATGGGGTCGCCGGTTATGACCCCTGTGCACGTTCTCATTTGAGATATTCACATGCGACCTACGGAGGTTGGGAAGGCGTGGTATCTTGAGCCCTCGATGGATAACCGGGGAAGGCACAGTGTGGGTTCGCTACCCCGTGTGTGTTTGTATTGGTATGAGTAGTGACGGTTTGCTCCCCGAACTACATGGTGTTAGGGTTGGATTGTTTATGATATTTGTTTATTTTCCGTTATGATACGTATGATAAGATTTGGAAGTAAGGTGGGAGACCCGTACTCGCCGAGTATATGAATATGATTTGTTATGTTGATTATGAAACGGGATAGGAGCTTTCTCTTTCGATATGATACGATTAAGCTCTATATGTTATTGTTTGAATAAGGTAAGATATGTATAAGTTTGATTTGAAAATGGTTTGTTCAGTCTGATATGATTTATGATAAGTATAAGTATACGTTTAATTTAAAATGGTACTGGTATGCAAAACCCTACTCCCGGTTCATAATCTTTCCTTTGATACTTGCTATGCTCCTTATTATGTATAGTGTGTGTGTGTTTAGCCCCCTCACTCAGTCAGTGGACTGATCCTCGGCCCACCTATGTTTTTAGTTTACAGGTGCAGGTTGTTGGAGTTCGAGCTAGGCGGCTTTGAGTCGGGTCTGTCGAGTCTGTGTCGGTCTATTTGATTTGTTAAGTACTTTGTTTTGGTTTATGTAGGAAACTATGTATATGATATATGTAGCACCCCGCACGTGAGGCACCACATCCCCCGCACTAAGGCTCAACACGAGTAACGAAATTGTAAATCCGCACCCGTATCAAACCATAGCGAACGGGAGACAAACATAAAAACCTTCCTAAGCCAGGCGGAGCTAGACCCTGCAATGATTACCAATCTACAAAATATAATGCAGCAAAGACAAAGTGTAACCATACTAACCATAAGTAGAATTTGGGCTCTTCAGGCCTCTTTTAAAATATAGCAAAACCCAGTAAAGTCAGTTCAATAACAATTACATGAATATTCAAGCTTATAATATAACCGAACGAGTCATACATAATTCCAATACATGAATGAGTGAAGAGACTCTCCTAATCTAACTCGACTCACTCAAAAACTTCAAACACCTCCGCCTAGCCAAACACCAAGGATCCAGCCTGCACACTAAAAGAGTGGGGAGGGAGAGGGTCAGTCTCTAGAAGACTGAGTGAGCAGGAGCGATACATATATATAAAACATGCACATGCACGTCATAAATCCCGAGCAAGGTTTTATTTGAATTTAGTTCCCAAAAAGGGCAAGAAAATAGATAAACAATGCTCGACTTTTACGACTAATTCATATTAAATTTATTACTCTCATAAATCATACATAAATATAAGGCTCGGCGAGTGAGCGTGCACAATCTCCAACCAAACTCCGACCGTGTACATAAATATCAGTAATATATTGATTAGGCGATCAGGCAATATATCATAATACACACAAACCATAAATCATAACATAAATATGCGTTTGGGCAATCCGTATCCCGGCCTTCCCGCACGGTGCATAATTCTATCAAAACATATATATAAGAAGAGGCATAAATCCTAACCAACCTTCTTCCTCCGGGTGGTGGACAAGTTAGCTAGACCTGACCACCGGTTAAATCATGGGCCAATGGGGGTACATGAATCCCCCAAGGGCACTCAGCTCCCATTCCTCGCTAAAACTCCTAGCGAGGGCCGGTATCACCGTAGTTTGGTTGGGACTAGTATATGGGATCCCCGTCAGCCCTTGCTTCCTCGGTTAGCCACATATACCAAGTCCCGGGGCCCGATAAGTAATAAGTAATAAATGTGTCTCGCCAAAACATAACAATCATAAGTACATACCATAATTCATAAATCATTTGAAAAGGGTTTACTCGATCAATACATACTATAAGAAATCATACCTTACCGTGTAAATCGGCATATGCTATATACGTACCTCTCCGTGTCATCCTAATCCGTAGCTAGCATGAAGACACACTGTTTGGAGCATAGCCTCATTACAAAACCATTTTTAAGTTATACGCTCGTACGTATAATTCAGAAGGATTTACTCGATAACTTCATTTGAAAATCATATATATATAATCATAAGGTTTTGGCCAAAGCTTTTCACATAAGGGTTGTAGGGTTTGTTACATAGCTAAAACAAAACCACCCTCACCTTAACCGTGAAGAAACAAGGATCGAGCACCAAGTGCCTGAACGATCAAAAGCTCTCCTCCCTGGAGACAAACTGTACAAGAGACCACAAGACGTGTTCGTGAGACTCAAGACTCTAAATGAACCATATATGACGCACGGCAATGCTCACACATGATATGAAAGCATTTAACTCATATATTCAAGTCATTCAATTCATATTCCCAATCAGTTTATTTCAAGAACTCAAATAGGAACATAGAACATGTTCAAACTCTCCCAACATGCTACTACATACTTCATATTACATAACATAGCATATATCCAAGGTTTGACGACAAGAAGAAATCATAGGATATAGAAAATAAGTGATGCGATTCATGAACGACATATAAACACATATAAACGGCAATAAGCAAAAGCATACCTATAACTCATCCAAATGCCACGAAATTGAACCACAATACTCCTAACACATAGCAAAACAAGTTCATAGTTTAACACAAAAGGAGATAAAGTCATTAAGGAGGTGAAACAAATCAAAAACCGAAGAGGAAGAAACGAAGACTGCGCATGGGAAGTGACACGGGGGTGTCACCAACCCTAGCCCAACTGAGCCACGGGCGTGGCTCAGTACAGAGCTGCCCAGAAGGTGTGACACGCCCGTGTCTCACTCTTATGAGTAAATGAGACACGGGGGTGTCACGGTACAGAACTTATTCACACTTAAAATTTTTCCGGCAAAACTGAACTCATACCAAATCAATCCAAAAACATACCAAATGAACTCCAAATGCTCTGAAACTTAATATACAACATATTTAGCATGTTATGAACATTTTTCATTTAGAGTGAAAAGGCTAAATCACACGTTAAGATCATCGAAACTATGCAACAAAACTGGGTCGCCACAATCGGACATATGAGCCCTAATGATTCTATCATGCCTTGATCAAGTACTTAGGGCTTGAATTTCGATCTGAAACTTTGGGCAATGCATGCTAACATGCTAAACAACTAATATACATCATATATATGCAAAATGGTACCATTTAAAGCACATTAGAATGATCAACAAGTTACAAAATGTAACAGCAACAATTCTGTCAAAAATCATGCATAAGAACAGGCCATATACTTCGGTTTTGAGGCTTCAAATGGAACCCAATACTTAAAGCATGAATGCTAACATATAAAGCAATGAGTGTACATCAACTCCATGCATTTTCACACGAAATGGAGGCCATATGATCATGCAACAACACCAAATCTCACAAAACAGTTCGAGAACAGGGGAAACAGTTTGAACATCAAGTTTGGAGCTCCATATCTCCTAATTTCATAAAAGGGGCAAGAGATGAAATCCTCCTAACATCATATACTATCAGTTAGGAAAGAAATAAGCCAAGAAACAAGTTCATATGATCACATATAAGCAAGAAATTCAGCCACACAAACATATAGGTCACAAGAGCAAAAATCCCTAAAAGTTCATACCATCTCATAATTCAAACCCTAATCAAATCTGATCCAAATCATGTTTTAAATAGATGAAATCAAGAATAATTGAGTAGAGAAGACATAAATATTCATACCTTAAAGATTTGGTGAAGAAGGGAAGAGATTTGAGCTCAAAATCACAAAGGATGGCCAAGGTTTTCTTCCTTTCTCCTCTTCTCCCTTCTCTCGATCAGTTGCAGCTGGAAATGGAGGTATATGGTTCGGTTTTCAGAGCTAAAGAGGAGAGAAAGGTCTTAACTCAAGGTAGATAAGTCATGGTTAGGGTATGGTTAGGTTAAGAAGTGTTATGGGGTCCCACCATGAAGACTAGTCAACCAAAAGAAGTTCTTCTTGCACGAGTTGCTCGTTACGGTTGGATTTCGGAGGTCTTAATGATTTCAAAAAGGCATGAGGCTTGTTCCATTGTCTCCGAATCGTCGATACGAAGGCAACGGAGTTGACGGAATTCGAATCCGAATTCCCGAGCTCAAGATATCACGCACGGAACCAAGGGTGCGCTAATTGTTCGTTAGCCCCCGATTTGGTTCCACAATCAGAATTAAATTCAAAAACACGCCAAATGAATCCGAAAACATAAACCGAGCATAAAGGCATGTTCATAACACACATATTTACGACATATTAAATTTCCATACCAATCCGATATCATTACATAGAAGAACGAAGCACAAATAGAACACTCATGCGCATGAACGAATTCATATTGTTATAAATAACTTACTAAAACTTAAATTCCATATTAATTAAATTAAAACCAACTAATAACATGTTGAAATTAATTAACAGAATTACTGAAATATTTAAGGTAACATGAAACCCTAATTGAAAATTTAACACTAAATATCAAAGTAGAAATAAAATGAATTAAATTAAAGTAACTGTAGTTTACGGTTTTAAATCAAATAAAACAGTTATAAACAATTAATCATATAATTAAATAATTAATTTGCGCAATTTATAAACAAATACGTCACATTATTTAAACTGAAAAACGGGGGCGTTACAATCTCTCCCCCTTAAAAAGAATCCGTCCTCGGATTCAAAACACGCTTGAAATCAAACAATGAGAGATTCCCCGTCTCTCACAAACAACAAGGAGAGAGCCCCGTCTCTCGAGCAGCAATGAGAGAACCCCGTCTCTCCAACAACAATGAGAGAACCCCGTCTCTCGCAAACAAAGAGAGTACCCCGTCTCTCAAACAAAAATAAGAGAATCCCCGTCTCTTAACCGAAAATAAAGCAAGGAAGTCTCCAATACTCCCAAGCAACTCACGCAAAACCAAATTTGAAATCACGTAAGGCACCCAAAGTAAGTAATAAACGTCGCCCACATTAATTTCCAATTATTCCAAGTAATTTAACACAATACAAGATTACAGCACCTAACATAAAAATTATATAAGTTAAAATTGTATGGATGCATGTATCATGAATGCTATAAGTACCGTTCACCGAAGTTTCAAAGTTTAGAACTGAGAGTTGTCGTTGTCCAGTGTAGGATCTATCCTGAAGATAGCTCAGTGGTCAGCTTGTCTTGAACCTCTTCAAGGTTCTTCGGTGAAGCTATTGATAAATCCTTTAAGGATCATACTCTTGGATCCGTTCTGACTTGTACTATTTCCAGTCTTCACCATTCCCCCAATCTTCGTTCGACCATCCAATTCTTTTTAATTAACCGAGCTTGACTTCCCGAATGTCCTTAGACCACCCGTCTCGAAGTTAGGTCCATAGCTACTATCTTACTCATATCGAAGTTTAAAATATCCTCGAGAATAACTACCCCTGAGCACCTTGACAATTCAATCCCTACCTTGAGATATTCGTCATTAGGATCTACCTTAACACTAATCCTTTTTCCATCTTCCGTTCCTGGTATCCATTTATTCCCTTTGACCCCTTAGGTTTATATTTGGCATCTAGCTCCACATTTCTTGAATCGAAGATAAAATGTTCTTGATGCGTTTTGAAGTTTGATGTAACTCCTTCAATGATCATCTTTTCCGGTTTGGTTTCTTCGTGGACTTCCTTCCGGATTACCTTTGATAGAACCGATAACTTAATAATGTTGTCTCGGATCCCTTAATACTTCTACTAAATAAATCTCGGCCGACAACATCCCCTCATATAACAGATTGATCCAATTTCCCTTTAGTTAATTCCATCTTAGGAGGTCACAGAAACTCCCATATAATTTCATCAGTCCCAATTCGTAATTTCAGGCATAGAGTCGTTCAGTAAACTTTCTTCTTTATCTCGAAAAATCTTCCCCCGAATTTGGCATTGTCACTTCTCTCTTAACAACTTAACCATTACCGTCCTCTTATTCATTTCCAATGGCCACCATTAGGATATCCGGATTCTCCTTAATTTGCATCCCCGTTGTTGCTATTGACATATTTCTTCGAGCACTACTTCCATCCTCCATTTTATCTCTCGGTCGTACTCTCCCCCTTAAAAATTTGCTTTTTCATCGAACTCCCTCAATCTCTCTTCCCCATTCTTATTCGATCGAACACCCCAAAGATGAATCTAATCTGACTTTCCTTCGGAGGTCCTTTCCACTAACCTATCCCTTACCTGAAGTTCTTTATTTCCCAATTGTCTTTCTTGTCAGGTGCCACGCCATTATTTCCTTTCCCTTAACTCAGATATGGTTCGAGCGAGGATATACTTGACAATTGAGGTGCCAGATTTTCCTATCAAGTAAACACTAAAATGCATGTCGGGTAAAGATGGCAATGCATGTGTCACGTTTACACCAAGCAATTATACCACACACTAGCGCAACAAACCCAATTAGAATTGCACGAATAACATAAGATCAAGAGAGTAAATAATTAATGCAAAATATGATGCACGTGCTATGAATGCTTTGGAACCTTTTCCACGGTCTTCGAGATTCCCATGCATCTTTATAAATCAACTTGTATCTTCCACTTCCAAGGAGTTAGCATCCAATCTATTCTCTAAATTCGACCTTTACTTCCCATCGTCGTCTCAATCAAGAATCCCGTGCCTATCCCTTGTGAGTTCAATTCACCTCCAACTGCTTACATTCGAGCGCATGATTTCCTCTCTTTCTCGTTTCCATTTGTTGCTCCATATCTTCCAATTTAACCTCACAACATGACAATTCAGCTGGGATTCGGAAAATGAACTCAAATCCTGTTCTCCATATCGCTACCTTCCCTCTATTCGTGTTTACCCAAATGCTTGCCTTCTAGAACCCGACTTCTAATCACTAGGCTTAGTTCGAAGTCCTTCTTTGTAGACCCTTGATGCATAACCTCTACCGGACCCCTGTTATCTCTAATCCTCTTAATTACTAGTACCTCTTCCATGATCCAAATCCGGGACCAATATATCTTCAAGGTTTTGTCCCCTTCGCTCCTTAGGTTGCAAGATCCTGTTGAATCCAATTAATGCACTTCAGGTAGTAGATTCATATAAGTTATTCTTCTGAGTCACAACCATCCATTGATTAACTCCTATTCCTATTACCCCAAATGTTCCTCTGCCATCACATCGCCAATGTCAAACCTCCCATTCTGAATCTCAACCGTTAATTGCAACCCAGTCTACAAAGCCCCACAACTAGCATTCTTCACATTCCTCCCCGGGCATCCTTCCTATCTTCCGTGCCTCCGAAGGAATTGTAATAGATTGTTGGGATCATAGAACTTGGCCGTGGTTTGATATCATCTTTATAACCTGGAAATCATAACTCATTTCAAGAGTAGATGCATGCGATTAGTGCATGCTCATGGCACATATTCGATACGAAAGACAAGAACCCGTATAAGATGCAACAAGTGATTCAACAAAATTCTTAAGAGAAACCAAATTCCATATTCAAGATCGATGCAAAGCACACAATATCACGTAGTCCCTATGCCGTTCGACTTAGACTGACTCCAACACGACTCAAGAACACCGGTTTTGCAACCGGGCTCTGATACCACTTAAGGATGTAGCACCCCGCACGTGAGGCACCACATCCCCCGCACTAAGGCTCAACACGAGTAACGAAATTGTAAATCCGCACCCGTATCAAACCATAGCGAACGGGAGACAAACATAAAAACCTTCCTAAGCCAGGCGGAGCTAGACCCTGCAATGATTACCAATCTACAAAATATAATGCAGCAAAGACAAAGTTTAACCATACTAACCATAAGTAGAATTTGGGCTCTTCAGGCCTCTTTTAAAATATAGCAAAACCCAGTAAAGTCAGTTCAATAACAATTACATGAATATTCAAGCTTATAATATAACCGAACGAGTCATACATAATTCCAATACATGAATGAGTGAAGAGACTCTCCTAATCTAACTCGACTCACTCAAAAACTTCAAACACCTCCGCCTAGCCAAACACCAAGGATCCAGCCTGCACACTAAAAGAGTGGGGAGGGAGAGGGTCAGTCTCTAGAAGACTGAGTGAGCAGGAGCGATACATATATATAAAACATGCACATGCACGTCATAAATCCCGAGCAAGGTTTTATTTGAATTTAGTTCCCAAAAAGGGCAAGAAAATAGATAAACAATGCTCGACTTTTACGACTAATTCATATTAAATTTATTACTCTCATAAATCATACATAAATATAAGGCTCGGCGAGTGAGCGTGCACAATCTCCAACCAAACTCCGACCGTGTACATAAATATCAGTAATATATTGATTAGGCGATCAGGCAATATATCATAATACACACAAACCATAAATCATAACATAAATATGCGTTTGGGCAATCCGTATCCCGGCCTTCCCGCACGGTGCATAATTCTATCAAAACATATATATAAGAAGAGGCATAAATCCTAACCAACCTTCTTCCTCCGGGTGGTGGACAAGTTAGCTAGACCTGACCACCGGTTAAATCATGGGCCAATGGGGGTACATGAATCCCCCAAGGGCACTCAGCTCCCATTCCTCGCTAAAACTCCTAGCGAGGGCCGGTATCACCGTAGTTTGGTTGGGACTAGTATATGGGATCCCCGTCAGCCCTTGCTTCCTCGGTTAGCCACATATACCAAGTCCCGGGGCCCGATAAGTAATAAGTAATAAATGTGTCTCGCCAAAACATAACAATCATAAGTACATACCATAATTCATAAATCATTTGAAAAGGGTTTACTCGATCAATACATACTATAAGAAATCATACCTTACCGTGTAAATCGGCATATGCTATATACGTACCTCTCCGTGTCATCCTAATCCATAGCTAGCATGAAGACACACGGTTTGGAGCATAGCCTCATTACAAAACCATTTTTAAGTTATACGCTCGTACGTATAATTCAGAAGGATTTACTCGATAACTTCATTTGAAAATCATATATATATAATCATAAGGTTTTGGCCAAAGCTTTTCACATAAGGGTTGTAGGGTTTGTTACATAGCTAAAACAAAACCACCCTCACCTTAACCGTGAAGAAACAAGGATCGAGCACCAAGTGCCTGAACGATCAAAAGCTCTCCTCCCTGGAGACAAACTGTACAAGAGACCACAAGACGTGTTCGTGAGACTCAAGACTCTAAATGAACCATATATGACGCACGGCAATGCTCACACATGATATGAAAGCATTTAACTCATATATTCAAGTCATTCAATTCATATTCCCAATCAGTTTATTTCAAGAACTCAAATAGGAACATAGAACATGTTCAAACTCTCCCAACATGCTACTACATACTTCATATTACATAACATAGCATATATCCAAGGTTTGACGACAAGAAGAAATCATAGGATATAGAAAATAAGTGATGCGATTCATGAACGACATATAAACACATATAAACGGCAATAAGCAAAAGCATACCTATAACTCATCCAAATGCCACGAAATTGAACCACAATACTCCTAACACATAGCAAAACAAGTTCATAGTTTAACACAAAAGGAGATAAAGTCATTAAGGAGGTGAAACAAATCAAAAACCGAAGAGGAAGAAACGAAGACTGCGCATGGGAAGTGACACGGGGGTGTCACCAACCCTAGCCCAACTGAGCCACGGGCGTGGCTCAGTACAGAGCTGCCCAGAAGGTGTGACACGCCCGTGTCTCACTCTTATGAGTAAATGAGACACGGGGGTGTCACGGTACAGAACTTATTCACACTTAAAATTTTTCCGGCAAAACTGAACTCATACCAAATTAATCCAAAAACATACCAAATGAACTCCAAATGCTCTGAAACTTAATATACAACATATTTAGCATGTTATGAACATTTTTCATTTAGAGTTCAAAGGCTAAATCACACGTTAAGATCATCGAAACTATGCAACAAAACTGGGTCGCCACAATCGGACATATGAGCCCTAATGATTCTATCATGCCTTGATCAAGTACTTAGGGCTTGAATTTGGATCTGAAACTTTGGGGAATGCATGCTAACATGCTAAACAACTAATATACATCATATATATGCAAAATGGTACCATTTAAAGCACATTAGAATGATCAACAAGTTACAAAATGTAACAGCAACAATTCTGTCAAAAATCATGCATAAGAACAGGCCATGTACTTCGGTTTTGAGGCTTCAAATGGAACCCAATACTTAAAGCATGAATGCTAACATATAAAGCAATGAGTGTACATCAACTCCATGCATTTTCACACGAAATGGAGGCCATATGATCATGCAACAACACCAAATCTCACAAAACAGTTCGAGAACAGGGGAAACAGTTTGAACATCAAGTTTGGAACTCCATATCTCCTAATTTCATAAAAGGGGCAAGAGATGAAATCCTCCTAACATCATATACTATCAGTTAGGAAAGAAATAAGCCAAGAACCAAGTTCATATGATCACATATAAGCAAGAAATTCAGCCACACAAACATATAGGTCACAAGAGCAAAAATCCCTAAAAGTTCATACCATCTCATAATTCAAACCCTAATCAAATCTGATCCAAATCATGTTTTAAATAGATGAAATCAAGCATAATTGAGTAGAGAAGACATAAATATTCATACCTTAAAGATTTGGTGAAGAAGGGAAGAGATTTGAGCTCGAAATCACAAAGGATGGCCAAGGTTTTCTTCCTTTCTCCTCTTCTCCCTTCTCTCGATCAGTTGCAGCTGGAAATGGAGGTATATGGTTCGGTTTTCAGAGCTAAAGAGGAGAGAAAGGGCTTAACTCAAGGTAGATAAGTCATGGTTAGGGTATGGTTAGGTTAAGAAGTGTTATGGGGTCCCACCATGAAGACTAGTCAACCAAAAGAAGTTCTTCTTGCACGAGTTGCTCGTTACGGTTGGATTTCGGAGGTCTTAATGATTTCAAAAAGGCATGAGGCTTGTTCCATTGTCTCCGAATCGTCGATACGAAGGCAACGGAGTTGACGGAATTCGAATCCGAATTCCCGAGCTCAAGATATCACGCACGGAACCAAGGGTGCGCTAATTGCTCGTTAGCCCCCGATTTGGTTCCACAATCAGAATTAAATTCAAAAACACGCCAAATGAATCCGAAAACATAAACCGAGCATAAAGGCATGTTCATAACACACATATTTACGACATATTAAATTTCCATACCAATCCGATATCATTACATAGAAGAACGAAGCACAAATAGAACACTCATGCGCATGAACGAATTCATATTGTTATAAATAACTTACTAAAACTTAAATTCCATATTAATTAAATTAAAACCAACTAATAACATGTTGAAATTAATTAACAGAATTACTGAAATATTTAAGGTAACATGAAACCCTAATTGAAAATTTAACACTAAATATCAAAGTAGAAATAAAATGAATTAAATTAAAGTAACTGTAGTTTACGGTTTTAAATCAAATAAAACAGTTATAAACAATTAATCATATAATTAAATAATTAATTTACGCAATTTATAAACAAATACGTCACATTATTTAAACTAAAAAACGGGGGCGTTACAATATATATATATATATATATATAAATATATATATTATGTAGGTTGGTACTTATCATTTGGATGTATGAAATTCGGGACAGGTTAGGACAGGATTGCTTGATTAGTTGAACCCGTTTAATTGATGTTGATTTACCTTCTGGAATATATAACTTATGATTATGTATTAAAGTTTTTGATAGTTCATATTTTGCATCGCTTCCGCATTCAGGTTTTGCATATTTTACTTGTACAGGGTTTAGGTACCGCCTAGCTTAGGTTGGATTTTTTTTCGTTTGTCACCCGTTCGCTGTGACTTGGTGTGTGTGCAGACTTTCCATTTCGTACATGTATCAGGTCATAGTGCGGGGGTGTGGTGCCCCACCGCTTGGGGTGCTACATCTTAAGTGGTATCAGAGCTACCAGGTTCAGAACCGGTGCTCTAGGTCGTGTCGTGTCAGTTTAGGTCGTACGGCATAGGAATACTTGTGCATTGCATTCATTTGATGTGAAATTTTGACTTCTCTGCATGAATTTGTCTAAGCTTATGTGATTGTGTGCACACTTTGATTACGATTTTTGCAAAATTATCATTGTTATGCTTTAAATTTTAGTAAATTACGTGTTGCATCTGCAATAATTGGGTGCTCTTAATTGCTTTCATTACTTGACACACCCACGTACTAACCCACATGCATAGATATTTGTCCAATTTGTGAATTGCAAGGTGACATCTCGGCGCCAAATTGCAATTGATCGTGACAACACTTCGCACTTCTACAAATTGATGAAAGAGGATCTGAAACTGCCATGTTCTGATCACTTGAATAAAAAGGGCAAATTAATCTGTGCAAGAGTTCAACAAGGTGCTTGACACTAATATTATGGAAACAGGTATCTCGCATTCATAGCACGTGCATCATGCATTAGATTAAAATATAAATTAAATTTGAACATATGCCCTACGTGTTTGATTGTCTTCCTTGCTGATTAATGCGTGTATGCCATTCACATCCCTAACCCCACATGCATTAGCTTCGTGGTTGTAATTTAGGTGTTCCCCTACCTGATCCACTAAGTGCTATCTTTGTCGAAGCAACATTGGAATTCGAACAGGGGTTGACCAGATGATGTATGATCGAGCTAACACAGTCAGGATATAGGGTGGATAAAAGGAAGATATTTGTATACGGGGGAGACAAGAGATTTTTTTAACTATCTAGGTGCCTTCAGGATATATATATATATATACTTTACATACTTGGAGGTGCTACGGAGTAATATGCTTTATAAAGACCTCAAAATTTCTAACTCTGGACAACGTGAGGTAGCAATGAAGGAATCGAGACACTTGTACCATTCGGAGATTCTCAAGTGAAGGTCAGATTATTATAAATACACCAACGATGGTAGCTATACTTGTACTAAAGAAAAAGGATAAACTATATAAACTACAGAATTTTGGTGATGATGTTATTGAGGGCTAACTTCACCAAATATTAAGGATGGGGACATCATTTAAAACGACGACATCAAAGCAGGATTGTTTAAAGATTCTTCATTGATCACTCCACGGTTGTTTTGAGAGACCTTACTATTGGTAAAGATAGCCACTCCCTATTCTCGAGGATTTTATTTGGACTTCATGAGACCCCAGGAATCACTTTACTCAGAGTATCAAGTTAAACGGCTCAAGACCCTTTGAAACCCAAGGATTCGAGAAAAATACCAAAGGATGCAAATTTGAACGGGAAGTTGGAACTATGGCCAGTTACGGATGCGATTATCCTTTCGAGCTAAAGGAATTGTCAACCTCGACCTCACTGCCATGGTGAACGGTACATTGATCATTCATGGCATTTGCACACATGCATCGCATCAGTAATTATATTTTCTTTTGCTCGATGGATGTTGTATTGATTTTAATAACGTGATTAAGTGATTTAATTTTCATAATTTTAAATTTGTTGTTGTTTGTGAATTCCTACTAAATTGAATGCATAACCTGCTTGTGTGAATTAGGCATGCCTACGTGTTTAAAATTTACTAATTGCTCACTAACCCTTCATGCATGTACATACATATTATAATTCTATCTTACAGTGATTCCATCGCGATATCCCCCTTGAGTTGAGCATGGATGATGAGTCTATACTCTAGGGACACCGATATCAGTCGTGTAAAGGTACATTAAACATGCATCACATGTTTAGGATTAAGTGTTATTTTGATGTGTGTATGTATGGATGCTGAGTAAGTGGACTTGTATGTTAGAGGGTTGTTGAGATCTCTCTATTTACGTGTTAGGGAGATGTGGGATTCTCCCTATTTATGTGATAGAAAGATGTTGGATTCTTTCTAAGTTATGTGAGCAAGAGATGCTGGATTCTCTTGGAGTTAGATATTTGGGAGAAGTTGGATTCTCTTGAATCTAGGGGTTTGAGAAATGCTGGAGAAGAATTTCTCAAACTAGAATGTCTGGGAGATGTGCAATCTGTTAGACTTAGGTTGAGAGATGGGGTTCTCTCGATTCTGTGTTTGAGAGACGGGGCTCTCTCAATCTTGTGCCTGAGAGACGGGGTTTCACACTTTTGTGTGTGCTGAGGGACGGGGTTCTCTCACTTGCGTGTTGAGAGATGGGATTCTCTCTTGTTTGTCGTAGTTGCGTTGTGCGTGGTCTGACGACAGTCTGCAAGCAACAAGGATGCGACAGTATCGAGCTTTGGGTGCAGTGGCCTAGTGGTGATCGAATGAGTTTGAAGTGACCAACGGTCAAGTGCTCAGTGGGACCTCAGTGACAACGAGACACTATGAAGGGAGTTGATGCCAACTAAGGGAGAGGTATCCTGAGGAGTTTGCAGTTTGCCTAGATCAGAGTTGCGCAGCAGAAGCTTGAAGTGGAATTCGTTTCAGAGTCGTTCAAGATCCTGTTTCCGGACCTGAGGACAGATCCTTTTGAAGGAGGGGAGTTTGTAACATCCCGCTCATCCGACTTATAAGGTACACCACGTTTCAACCTTTTATGTGTTTAATTATGTGATTTTGTGTTTTACGTGGCCGTATTTTGAACTCTGTAAGAGTTTAGGGGCCTTTTTGTAATTTTCTCTTTTTAGGGGTTTTTCTGTCACTGCTCGTTTGATCGAGATTTCGACCTCTTAGACCCCTTCAACGCGTTCGGGGCATCGAGACGAGTCCGTAGACTCTGAGTTTGCCCAATTCTGACGTCGTTTGTCCCTCCTACAGTTCGTTTTGCACGCAAGGACCCGGGATAAAACACCCGGATCCTCGTTTTTTGTACCAAACCGATCAGCAGCTCTCTCTCTCTCTACCAGCTCTTTCTCTCTCCTCTCTCACGACACACTCACACACACTCAAGGTGTGATTTCACATACTACTCAAACTCGCTCATTTCTCGACAGAATTAAACGAATGAATAGTCCATTTCGAAGATCTCGACAACGCGGTCACAACCGTACCAAGATCTCGACCAACCGACAAGTGGAGATGGCAGGTTTCTCCGATTTACAGTCACGGCTGGAGGGAGGCGGAACCGCCGTCACTTCGTCGGCCATTTCGACGGTTTCCGGCAGACTTCCGACAACACGTGCCCGCTGGCCTGAGAGAAGACTTCCAGGAACAATTTTCTGTGTAAGCGGTGCCTCCATCGGGGTGGCGAGGAAGGCGCACGCGCCACCCAAAGCGGGCGGTGGGGCGGCGGAGTTACTGTAGCGTGGTGGTTCCGCCGCATTCCAGCGAGTTTTCAGACAACCCTTGATGCTACCCTACCGTTTTCGATGTCCTAAATCCAATTCCGGCCTCAGATTGGAGCAAATCGCGGCGAAAATGGTGGTTTCGGCATGGCAGCGTTGGCGCGGCTTGTAGCGGAGATTTGGAGCTTTTTCGACGAGAATTTGGTGTTGGACCCTTCACAAGAATTACCCAGCACGATGAGGCCGAGCTTTTTCCATAGGTGGCAGCCCGAGAACCGGCCGTTGGTGGTGGACCGGTGGCGGACCGACTGCGAACCGGCGGTCCTTTTTCCAACGATTTTTCCGATAATTTGGCTAGGGGCTTTCGAAGGCCTCATTACGGGCTTTCCAATGGTATGTTCGGATTTCGTTTTCGTTTTCGTTCTACGATTTCCGTTTAATTTCCATTTTCGTCGTTGGGATTTAGTTTGGTTTTTTGTCAACGAAGTCCGGCATGTTTGGTATTTTCTGAAATTGGTTGAGGGCTTTTGTCGGGCAGGCCGAGGCGCACGTTTCTGTGCTATCGGGGAATTTTCTGACCACCGGAGGTGGTGGTCCGGCGGCTGCACGTGGCGGTCCGGTAGGTTTCGGCGGTGGCATTCCGACGCCTTTCGAATAGCGAGTTCCTTTCGTCATGGTGAGTTCAACG
The DNA here is from genome assembly GCA_037501455.1 of Lantana camara. Classification (NCBI taxonomy): domain Eukaryota; kingdom Viridiplantae; phylum Streptophyta; class Magnoliopsida; order Lamiales; family Verbenaceae; genus Lantana; species Lantana camara. The sequence goes on from CM074860.1 coordinate 24,714,215, forward strand.
ACACTTTACGTTCGTCAATCGAACACTCAGTTTATTTGTTGTGAATTTATTTGTGTAATTGTGATTATTGTTTTAATTGCAATAAATTGTTAATTGCTTGATTTGTCGATCAATATGAATTCCAATGTGTACGAAATCATGTATTGAATAAATTATGAAATGTGTTGATGTTTTGATTGGCAATGTGAGTCCCGGCTTGTTGAATTTGTTAATTGTTTAGCCCAGAGGGGAGGTTTGTGTAATTTTTTCTGAAATGTGTAAATTTGCATGATTTAATTACTTAAACCCTGTTAATTGAATTTATTATATAATAAATGAATTGTTTGTGTGACAAATGAAATGATATGATTTGTCTTGCCTTTCAGTTCTCTTATTTGCATTAATTGTGCACATGAACATGCCTTAATATTTTGTTTTGCATGTAATTAATATGAATTTGAACTCTGCTTATGTGATTGCATTCCTTGAGCATTGCCGTGCGTCTCTGTGTGGTTGTCTGAGCCAGTGTTGTGTTTTGTGTGTCCAGTTGCTACAGATGCACTCGGGGTGGTGACTTTTGGTCGTGCAGGTTCCGGGGTGGACCAATTGTTGTGTCTTCGACTTTGTTTGGTACCAGGTGAGGTTTTAGGATTTTGTTTTAGTTAAAGCGACCTATAACCCTCTGTGCTCGTTTTCAAGCCTGCATGCGATTATTCTATTATATTTATATAATAGATATGTGTTTATACGATATGTTTATGATTTTGTCATACGGTTAAAGGTTTTCGAACTGTATATGAACGAGTATATGTAAGCTTGAAATGTTTTGCAATGAGGCTATGCTCCAAACCGTGTGTCTTCATACCAGCTGCGGATTAGGATGACACGGAGAAGTACGTTTATAGCATATGCTAAGTTGCAAGGTATGGTATGTCTGATAAGGTACGTGAGTTATGTTTATGATTTGATAAGTATGATTTGTAGCGAGTTATGATCTGATATGCTCTGTTCTGATGTGTTGGGCCCTGAGACGTGGGTAAGGGAGACCCGGGACGACTATGGGGTCGCCGTTTATGACCCTAGAGCTTGTTCTCATTTGAGATATTCACATGCGACCTATGGAGGTTGGGAAGGCGTGATATCTTGAGCCCTCGGTGGATAACCGGGGAAGGCATAGTGTGGGTTAGCTACCCCGTGTGTGTTTGTATTGGTATGAGTAGTGAGGGTTTGCTCCCCGAACTACATGGTGTTGGGGTTAGATTGTTTATGATATTTGTTTGTTTTCCGTTATGATACGTATGATAAGATTTGGAAGTAAGGTGGGAGACCCGTACTTGCCGGGTATATGAATATGATCTGTTATGTTGATTATGAAACGGGATAGGAGCTTTCTCTTTCGATATGATACGATTAAGCTCTGTATGTTATTGTTTGAATAAGATAAGATATTTATAAGTTTGATTTGAAAATGGTTTGTTCAGTCTGATATGATTTGAATAAGTATAAGTATACGTTTGATTTATGCAAAACCCTACTCCCGGTTCATAATCTTTCTTTTGATACGTGTTGTGCTCCTTATTATGTATAGTGTGTGTGTGTGTGTTCAGCCCCCTCACTCGGTCAGTGGACTGATCCTCGCCCCACCTATGTTTTTAGTTTGCAGGTGCAGGTTGTTGTAGTTCGAGCTAGGCGGCTTTGAGTCGGGTCTGTCAAGTCTGTGTCGGTCTATTTGATTTGTTAAGTACTTTGTTTTGGTTTGTGTAGGAAACTATACATATGATATATATATATATATATATATATATATATATATATATATATATATATGTATATTATGCAGGTTGGTACTTATCATTTGGATGTATGAAATTCGGGACAGGTTAGGACAGGATTGCTTGATTAGTTGAACCCGTTTAATTGATGTTGATTTACCCTCTGGAATACATAACTTATGATTGTTGATTAAAGTTTTTTATAGTTCATATTTTGCATCGCTTCCGCATTCAGGTTTTGCATATTTTACTTGTACAGGGTTTAGGTACCGCCTAGCTTAGGTTGGATTTTTTTTCGTTTGTCACCCGTTCGCTGTGACTTGGTGCGTATGCGGACTTTCCATTTCGTACACGTGTCGGGTCATAGCGCGGGGGTATGGTGCCCCACCGCTTGGGGTGCTACAATTTAATTCTTGAATGTGTGTTTTGGTTGAACCCAGTTAACTTGTTTTCCCACGAATCATACTCAATCTTCCCCACAAATTATAATCGACCTTCTCGGATATTTGGGGCATTCCTTTAATAGCTCAAAGTCTAGTCTCTAATCTTTATAGCATTTTCGGTTCATCATGGAAAATCTAATGAGCCTGTAATCCATCTTGTTCATGTTGTGTTTTCCTCCCTACATACTTCACTTCCAACGCTCAAAGAAACGGACTCTCACTTTCACCCCAAAATATAAGGATCCAATCAAGTTTCCTTACCTAATATTGCCCTCTCCAATTCTTAAAATTCCTTCAAGACACGAAACATATGGCACCACAACATTCTTGCAACCTTGAAAATTAAACTTGTAGGGATCCCAGAAGAGAATTAATGGTGTTGCTCCTGCTTCCAAAGTTACCATCACTAATCCTTTACCTCGTTTCGTAGAGTCAATTACCACAATTCTCTTGAGTCCATATTTTATATCTTGAAGTGCATACTTCTTTCATTATCAATTCCGAAGCTTCATCCTCCTCGGTTTTAAATGGAACCGAGTACTAACTCTCACATCATCTCTTGAATACCCATTTCCGAAATTATTTCACATATGCTCACCCCGATCTTGAAGATCGTCAAATGTTAGAGTCTTCTAATTCCTCCCCTTAAAATAACCCACTTAGACACAATTTCAACTTTCAAATCATCCCCCCTGGTCGGCTCTCCCGCTTAAGAATTTCCATTTTTATCCGTTGAGCTCGTGGCATCAATTCTTAAATTTGAAGAATCCCAATTTTCTCCAATTAGCTTCCTTGATATAATCAATTCCAATCACGCCACTTGTCCATAAATTTCCTCACGTTACTTTTGAAACGATTGATGGAAATAACAACCCACTTCTTTCATTCCAACCCAACAAATTTCACTATCATGATCTAGTTATGTCTCGGTTGAAGTAATGCTTGTCGGATAAAGTCGAGAGAACCCCTATCAAGAAAACACTTAAGATGCATGTTGGGTAAAAATGCCAATACACATATCACCCTTGTAAATAATTTAAAGATGCAACATGTTGGAGCAATTATATCAATAAAGATACACACATAAATAAAAGAAGTTAAATAATTTAAAATAACATATGATGCACGTGCCAAGAATGCGTTGAACCTGTCACCGTAGTTGCACCCTTTAGCTTGGCACTAGTTCTTTGTTCGTTGAATTGCAAACGTGTCTCGGGTTTATTGATCATCTCTTGTTACCCAAGGTCTTCCAATTCTTTAAGATTCTCTATCATCGATTTATATATTTTCCTCGACCGAGGTTAAAATTTCTTGAACCCGATTCTTTCCCAAGTACTATTATCCCATGATCGCCCGAACCTTCACCATAAATACTTCCTTGATCAAAGTTTTCCTTGTAGTACCTTGCGTAGCTTTATGATCCGAGATTATAATTCTTGAATTCAAATGCTTCCATGCCCATGCCATTGATATCTTGACATTTCTCGAAGAATCGATCTCCAACGGTGGTCCTAGTATTCACCCTAGTTGTTACCTTGCCTTTCTTTTATCGCTTCCATTTGCTGCACCATATCTTCCAATTCAACCTCACAATACGACAATTCAGCTTGGATCTGGAAGATAAACTCAATCTGCATGAATCTAGAATCTTTAGCATCTTGGCTTCCCATGAACTTAAAATCATCATATTGATATATTCTCTTTAATTCCCTTCTATCCGGCTTCTTTCTTACCCGAATCCAAATGTCTCAATTCTTGGTCGATCTACATTAATTACCTAGTTGTTCAATTCTTCTAATTGTTGTTTCATGAATCCAAAATTGATTGATTTCTTAAATTTTTCCAAATCTATCAAAACCCTATTCCAAGGTCCGAAGTATCTCGACTCATCCCAAACTTGATTCTTAAAATTCTTACTTCAACCTGAATCACTTGAGTTACTTTCTTCTCACACCTTGATTTAGTTCCAACAAGTTGAAGATCCGCAACTTGCCTACAAATCCGAACCTTGAATCATAAGTACCCTCAGAACTTCCTTCACCTCTTCCTTAAGTTGAGACAGTCCTCTCACCCAGGTTGATCCACTTTTTTTTTTTTTTTTTAATAATGAAAGCTCACGTAGCTATCTTGTAAGTCATAAGTATTACCAATTTCTCGCCAAGTATCCACCAACTTCCATAAACTTGTAAGTTGCTCCCTTAATTAATTCTTCCATTCCGCACTTTACACCCGATCCATAAACCAATTAGAGGAGAATATCCTAGCTCTTAAATTTTGTAGAAATCCTCGATGCATTCCTTCCAACTTTCGAGCTAGGGAGAAGAGTTTATGATAGACTGTGGTTGTTGTAGAAAGTGGCCGTGGTTTGATATCATCTTCATAACCTAGAAATCACAACTCATTTCAAAATAAATGCATAAGATTAGTGTATGCTCATGCCACATAATTTACACAAAAAGAATGGGTTCGATGCAACAAGCAACATGCAAATCAACAAAATTTTGAAAGAAGCATATTTAACAATATTTTCCATATCAAGTAGCAATAACAATGCTCATGTTCAATGCGGTGCGCACATTAACACATTATTCCTAAGCCGTTCGACCTATACTTGACACGACACGACACTAGAACTCCGGTTTTCCAACCTAGAGCTCTGATACCACTTAAAAATGTAGCACCCATGACGAGAGCACCACATCCCCCGCACTATAAATTGGTCCACATATGAAATGGCTAATCCATACATGAACTAAACTCACAGCGAACAGAAGACAATAAAAAGACTATCCTAGCTAGGCGGAATCTAACCCCGTCACAATTCAGTGTGAGCATCAGGAACATGACTCTCATTCCCGGAACTCCTTCCTCCACTAATCTCCTAGTCGATTCAGGGGTCATTTTAATAATGGTTTACTCGATTACACACATGAAAACAATATAAATATAAATATGGTTTTTAGGCCAAATATCATTCATGTAGGTTTTAGGGTTCGATAGGTAACTAGAACGAAAACACCCTCACCTGACAAGCGACAGAACAAGACAACGTGCAAGAAAATGTTCACTCGATCGATGATCTCCGCCCTGGAGAAGAACTGAATAAGAAGGGAAACAATGTGTACTCGTGAGAGGAGACTCAATAATGATACCAATTACGACGCACGGCATTGATATGAAATGACATGAAACTCATGGAACGATATATAAGATAATTAGGTAGGGCATGATCATGTTCTTGCGTGCAATTAAGGGCAATTAAATCAATTAACACTTATATTCAATAAACGAGTTCAATTACATGAAATTATGCAAGTAAATTGATGTAATAACACGTAGGCATGCAAAGGAAGTCGCGAAATAACAATACACGAACAAAGCATGAAAATACACTGAAACAATGCAGGGAATGGCCATGCTCAGCAGCTCCGCTCACGGGAACGGTCGTTCCGGCTCCTCGTTTGGCTGGGAACGGCCGTTCCTAGCTCCCCGAACTCTCCCCGCGGCTCTGTAAGAAATTGGCGGAAATGTCTCCTGGGAAGGGCCGTCCCCAACTCCAGTTCAACATGGGAACGACCGTTCCCGTCTGGTTCATCCAAAAAGAAGCAGAAACAGCAGCAATGGCGCCTGGAGCTCCAAATCAAAAACCAACACACCCCAAACCACTGCAAAACACCCGAAATTCATACCGCGGACCAAGTAAAACACGTAGGTCACATATTTGCACGTTAGAACTCGTAAAAAAATAGCCTTGAACATATAAAACTCATACCCCGGTTACTATTCATCATCTTCCCAAATCATCACATAGGCATAAATCCGAGGTACGAAAGCTATATCAAAATAAAGCATGTAACGAATAGAGCACAAATCTTACCTTAGGTCGTTGATCGGACGGTTGGATCTTACAAACCCGAGCTTGAGGTCTTGGAGCCAAAATTGGGAATTTCTTTCTCTCTTCCTTCATGGCTGCTAATTGATCGATCAAAAATGGGGAAAAAGAATAAGGCTGGCCCTTTTAGGGTTGGTCAATCGGGTCGGGGAAACGGGTAGGGTCAAGCAGTATCCGATCCAACCGGATCGCATTTTAAAACGGTTGGGCAATCAAATAGCTTTAGAAAAATAAAAGGTTAAGTATTTGATTCCGAATCACCGAAACGAACTCAATAATAAAGTTGGAATTCGAATCTGAATTCCCGGGCTCAAGGTAGCCACGAAGGCCTCAAACACCCTAATTAAAATTGGGTTCCTCTCTTGGAATTATTGGACAATTGAGTCTAAGTACAATTTAAATAAATTTCTAAAGCGCACATAATTAAATAAAATTACACATTGACACGTTTAACATGCGACGTCACATAAATCACATAATTACTGAATTAAACTCTCTCGTGATGTCGTACCTGACTTGTCAGGAAAACGGGACGTTACATTATCACTCGCCTAGCCATTTATTTATTATTGTCTTTGTTATATATTTTCTTATCTTGTTTAGTTAGTAGTTGAGTTAACCCACTTGTTTTCTGTCTTGGTCTATCTATTGGAGAAAATACTGAGTGATTAATTGATTTCCTTTTCCTGTGGGTTCGACATCTTATGTGCTACATCTAACAAGTGTATGCACTACAAGAAAAATGACCCTGTTACTACAAATTATTTACTACGATCATTTGATCGTACTAAAAGATAATTATTTACTATAATTTATTGTCCGTAGTAGATAATCAAGGAATAAGACACTTATTTACTACGAAACCACTATCGTAGTAAATAATATATCAAAACTACGTAGTTTTGATATTTTTTTACTACAAAATAAAATTAAATTCTTAAATAGTGTCTTAGAAAAATTTGACACTTTTTTTTATCCCACCAATTATTTAACATAATATTAAATAAAAATATATTACTTTCTAAAATCTAAAATCACATTATATATTTTTTTCGAGAGACTATAAGTAATATTATATCTTAAACCTTAAAATTCTCTTTTACTAATTTTTTTTTCCTTTACTAATTAAATGAATGTAAGTTAAATTCTCTATATCTCATTTACGGGATATTTTGAATTCATTAAATGAATGTACATTGAATGTCCCGTATCTCATTTATTGGATATTTTGAATTTACTAAATGAATGTACATTGAATTTCCTATATCTCAGTTGAGTTTATATTGAATTAACAAAAGTTTCAAAACTTGAAACCCTTTTGTCTCCCAAAACCAAGCGGGCAAAAATAAAAAAATCCCACCAAAATTTCATTTTCTTCTACACTCATTTTTGCGAAGGGTTAGCAGAGAAGAGCAAAAACCCCATTTGTTAACCCTCGTTTCTTCAACCCTCGAAGCTCCATATGACTGAAATTACTTCAAACCCTCCGACACCGGTAAAGAAGAGCAAGGCGGAGCTTCTAGCCCCGCAGAAGGATCTCAAGCGGAGCTCGCCTTGCTGCTTGTGGCCGAGGTCTTCGACGGTTCTCCAAATTTAAGCCCTTCGAAATAAAGGTTGAAGAATATAAAGAGGGATTTTAGACTTACGAAACCGAAAATACACGCGGGACTGTGGGTGAAGGAGATTGGGAAACTGGAGGAAGCTAAATTAGGGAATTCTATTTCTGGTGGCGACGATATCAAGAAATTGCTTGACAACGCCTCTGAGTATGTACTTCTTTTCCTTGCTTTATTTGTGTATTAATACTGGGCTGACCTTATTTGCTTCTGATTTGAGTTAACCTTCTTTTTGCCCTATTCCATTGAGGAGTTTGTGCTTGATTTTGAGATCTTTGGTTGAATGTAAGCTAGCATATTATGAGCTTTAATTTTTGTTTCTTGTGGCTTGAGATTGATGCATTCCTATGTTTCTTAAGCATCACTTAGAAATTAGTTCACTACGCTTGCAATTTGTTTAGTATTTGATGCATATGTTGGAAATGGAAAACCATGAGTGATTGTACTTGGTCAATTCTGCTCCTTACAATTATTCATGCCTTTCAGATTGTATATGTTTCATGATTTTGTTTGTATTTTGTGTAGGAAAACATTGATAAGTGATTTGAGTTCATAGTTGTAGGCTTTTATTTCCCCTGTATCTTTCTTCTCAGTCAAGCTTTTGCGCGAATGCTTCTTTTGTCTACCAAGGGTAGTGTCAAACTACACCTCTAATTCTGAACATTTACACTATTATAATGTGAACTGCCTTTAGCCAAAGCTGCTATTGTTCTATTATTTCGGACTACATTAATCTCATTTTGCAAATGTGTTGATTATGTTATACACCTCTAAGCTGCTTGTATGCTGATCTTTTCTTTTCCCTCTGATTGCTTCTTGTGAATTTATAGGATAGACTAGCATGCATGTTGTTTGTCATTTTTTTTGTTGCAGTATTGGCATATCTTTTAAGGATTATCTTTTCCTTCGATTCTTTCCTCTTGATTTATTTGTAGTGTAGGTGTAACGCCCCGATATTTCGGTCGTACAGGTATGACGTCACGAGTGGGTAGATCGAGTGCTAATTGATTTAATTATGTTTTATTGGTCAAGTGATTATTTAATTTAATAATTTAATGAATTAATTGCTATTATGTGATGAATATGACTTATATGATTTAATTGACAGTGTTATTTAAATTCGTTTCTAACGTGTTTATTTGGTAATTAAATGTTTTATTTTACTTATACACTTATTTGATCTTATATGAAATCCTTGGACTCTATCGAACTTTTAATTGGACCCCAATTGATCACCTACCAAACTTTCGGGATACAATTGAAGCACTTAAAATTATCAAGGACCAAAGTGCAATTTCTCCCCTTATTTTTCCCTTAATACACGATATCCCCCCCCCCTCCCCATTCTCATTCTTCTTCTTCTCTTCTTCATCTCCTAAGAGACTTCCCAAACCCTTCATTGCTTTCCTTCCAAAATCGAACCCAAGCAAGAGAAGCAAGGAGATTTTATCAAGCTTCAAGACAAGAATCATGATCCAATCCTTCTCTTATCCTTCTTCCTTCCAAGGTATATATGAATATATGTATATATAAATATATATATATATATATAGGTGTGTATATATATTGTGAATTTGATGGTTTAATTCATGATTTGATTAGTAATATGTGTATATATGTTGTATTTCGTTGTTGTTGTTTGATTTTGGGTGATTTGGGAGTTCCATTGACATTCTTGAAGCCATTTTTCGCCTCTACCCTGTTTTTCCGTCGCCAAACGCAGCTGCTGGAATTGGGGGTCGCTCCCGTGATCATTTTGTGACCATTTTTGGTCGCTCCCGCTACCGTTTTGTGACCATTTTTGGTCGCGGTCGCGACCAACAATTCGAAAGTTGGCTAATTTTCAGTCACGGTCGCGACTGATTTTTAGCACAATTTTGTCACTGCCACGACTCCCTCGTACGAACTCCGTTTGACCTGATTTTTAAAGATACGGAAACCTCTTGAAGTCTAAAATACTCTCCAAGTGGAATCACTTCAATATCGTTTCCCATTTGTGAGATATGATCAATTCTTTTTGGTGTCGTCACTTTTTCGACAATCTGCGATCACCCAACTTTGGGCCTAGGCCATTTTCACCTCGTTTTGAACCATAATTCGTGCCATATATTCCTGGAAAGCTCTATGTGTCTAGTTTCCTTACCAACAAACAAAGATCCATTCCAACTTCTACAACTTAAGATATTTCCATTTTACTACAGCTTGTGCAGTTCCGAATATTGTCAATTTTTGTCAAGCTTTGCCTAAACCTCTCTTCTTGTGTTCCTTTCACTCCCTTGATCCCCATATGTGAATTATATGACTTTTATGCATGATTAATTGATGATATATGGTATACTTTGATATGATTATGGATTTTATGTTATCAATTCAATGTGTGAACGTTTATGTGCTACTTTTATGCATACGTGAATGGTTTGCTTCGCTTAATTGTTTTGTATGTTGTGTATAACTTCTTCCATGACTTATATATTTTGTTAATATGTTATATTATGTGTTAACTTGTATATTATGAAATCATAATGTGATCTTGTTAAACATTTTTTGAATTATGATCCAATATGCCTTAAAATGCTCTCAAGCTTGCATGCATGAATTGTTCCTCCATTTATTGGCCTCATATGATAACTCCTCACTTCATTTATGACTCGTATGTAGTGTAAACATGTTATAGTACGAGTTATGATTATTGTGTTAAGGTATGGCTTAATTTGGTACAAAATATGAAAGATATGAAAAGCATGAATATGAACCCATAGTGTATTGAACGTTTTGAATAAATTACTTGATTATATGACATCATAACATGATTTATGCTCTTTATGCATCTCATATTATGTACACAACATGCCGTGTGTCTATGTGGTTTCATATTGAGTTATTTTCTCACGAGTAAACATTGTTTCCCTTCTTCTACAGTTTATCTCCAGGGCGGAGATAACATGATCAACTAAGCACCCGATATAACTCGTATCCTTGTATTGCCATGTTCCAGGTGAGGGTGTTTTCGTTCTAGTTACCTACTAAACCCTACAACCTTATGTGACAAATTTGGCCAAAATCTTATGTATATATATATATATATATATGTTATTTTCAAGTGGAGTCATCGAGTGAATTATTATCGAGTAACCTTTTCTCCAAAATTATGGAATATGTTATGTATCTTATGAATTCAAATGTTTTGGTGAGATTATGTATGTATGTTATGATTGCATGGGCCCAGGGACTTAGTTCAAGTGGCTATCCAGGGAGGCAAGGGCCGACGGTGATCCCTTGTACTAGTCCCACCACATTTACGGTGATACCGGCCCTCGCTAGGAGTTTTAGCGGGGAATGGGAGCTGAGTGCCAATTGGGGAATTCATGTAACCCCTTTTGGTCAATGAATGGGTAGACGCGTCCTCCTGGGTCGGTACACGGCAGGGAGGAACAAAAACCTGTCCAGTGAGAAAAATATCATTGGGGCGGGAAGGTACACTTCAACCCTAAACGACGCGTCCACCACCCGAAGGAAGAAGGTTGGAACTTATTTCTTATGATTATGATTATGTTATGATTGTTATGCACCGTACGGGAAGGCCAGAATACGGATTGCCCAAACGACTATGTCTTATGTTATGTTTTATGGCTTGCATGTATTATAATGTATTGTGTGATCGCGTATTCAATGTAAAAAAAATGATATTTATCGTACACAGTCGGAGTTTGGTTAGAGATTATGCACGCTTACTCGCCGAGCCTTATTGATTATGTATGAATTATGAACTAAATGAATTTAATATGAATTAGTCGTAAAATCCGAGCATTGCTTAGTTATTTTCTTGCCCTTGTGGGAACTAACTTCAAACAAAAGCTTGCTCGGGATTTATGGCTTGCATGTGCATGTTTTATATATATGTATAGCTCCAGCTCACTCAGTCTTCTAGAGACTGACCCCTCTTTCCCCAGTTCTCAGTTCTTGCAGGTTTTGGCTAGGCGGGAGTCGAGTCATTGCAATTTTAATAGAGTCACACTTGTACACTTGAGTCATATTTCATACTGTCATGTTTAATTATAGTTCCTTTATGTATTGGGCCTGTGTGCCAATTATGATTTATTGTTGGATATTGATTCGGGACAGGTTGTGTGCTTAGTTGAACCCGTTGTTAGGATGCATGATGGATTTAAATTATGTATTGGAATTGTTGGGCTTGTTGCCATACGTTAAAATTTATGAATTATATGTTATTGCTTCCACATTGTACTCGTCTTGTCACTTGAATATTTGTTAAAGGGTTAGATTCTGCCTAGCTAGGTTATCTTTTATTTTATCTCATGTTCGCTATGAGTCCGGTTCATGCTTGGACTATCCATTTCAGGTGTGGACTAGACTCGTAGTGCGGGGGATGTGGTGCCTATCGTCACGGGTGCTACAGTAGGTCTAAATCTTCCTTTTGTGTATCTTCCAGATATAGTGCAGCCTTGGGATGTTCAAGAAAGTAGATATACTAATCTGAGAAGCGAACAGTTTAGTCTTGAGCACAGTTTGTTGCAAGTGAGTTCCTTTATTTGAAAAAACAATGACTACATATAGGTTTTGATGGTGATGATGATGGAAAGAGTGGATGTTGGCTTAAGTTTAGATTTTTGGGAGGTTGTTTGTCTACAGGGGCTAAAGTTGATAGCTCTATTAGTGGTTCTAGCTCACAATATGGTAAATCATTCTGTTTTTTTTTTTTTAAGTTTTAAATTAGAAGCGTTTTTGTGTTTTTCTTGAGCTTTTGTTCCGGATTTGTGGAAGTTAATTGGAAAGTATGTTGCCGAAATTCATTGATCAAATTCTTGTATGTTTGGAAAAACAATTATTTGTGTTTGGAGGATTTTAAAATTTTATATACAATTTTCACCATATCTGCAAGGAACTGGTGGACTTTAAGTATGTTTAACCTTATTTGATTGGCTAAGTTGGTGTTGTTACATATGTTGATTCTATGGCTGCATAAAATGAGTGTTGATTTACTTATGATTTTCCTTAACATGGTTTTGGAGTATGTTCCCGAGTTTGTTCACAGAGTTATTAGACACTATAACAAGATGAGCCAGAGGATGCCTATGATATATGTGAAACTCTATGCCAATGCCCTTCAAAGAAGATCAAAAGAGAAAGCTTATGCTGCTGATCGTGTATGTATTAGTCCATCAAAAGCTCATCACTTGGATGTCATTACTTTAGTAAAAAATAACATGCTAAAACTTGAACTATATGGTGAAATAACAGTTTCTGATTGTCTTCTTCTTATTATTCTTATTACTTTAAAACTCATCAGTTCTGATTGTCTTCTTCTTATTCTTCTTATTCCTTGTAGTGTCGCAGATTGTGAATGACACGCAGGTTAGATGCATTACAGGAATTGGTTCCTTACTCGAAAGAGGTAAAAGAGTGGTTAATGTGACATATTTCTTCCTTACTTATGATGAAATGTCTCTAAGAGGCTGGAGTGTATTTCTGTTTATAGAAAGAAAACAAGAGCTGCAAACGATTTTAACCACTTACATAAAATTTTGTTATGGAAAGAGGAGTTTGCATTCATGTACAGCTATACTGCTTAATTATGCTACCAAATTTCTAAGAGGACTTGAAACAATTCAAGCCTAATGATTGTATGTCATCCCTTTTAATTAATATTGTATTGGCATCTGAATTGTGCAGAAGGATTAGTAAACCCCGTCTTGATTTAGACCTTTTGATTTTGCCTATAGTTTGAATCTTTATTAAAATTTTCAGGGGGCTTTGGATTGTGTGTGGTGTTGATTTGATTTGTTAAAGATTAGATGGTATCTTGTTGAACATATAAAATTGCCCATTTCTAAATAAGGGACCATTATGACTAGACTTCTGGTTCCATAAAGTAGGCTGCCTCCTTGGACAAGGAAGCCATTTCATCAATGATATTAGCAGGAGAACATGTCCAGGTGCCTAATTGTTTTGAGTTCTTAAATTGTTTAGCAAGATATAAGCCTATGAATAAGTGTGTCTGCCTTTTATTGTGAGATATCTGGAAGTTTTAGGGTTGCTGATGTCCTCTACATAGGTCAACTTTCAATTCGATCCTCAAGGAAATTTATGTGGTTGTGGCCTCCCTCTATCAAGTAATATTATATCTCAAAACTTGGAAAGATATGAATATTTACAGTTATCAATTCACTATTCCATATCATGATGTACCTTGAATCTTTGGTTGTGAATTTTTGTTATAGAATGTAGTTTTGTATCTCAATAGTTCTCTCTATTGTCAAGTACTCAGAATTCTATATGTTTGCTTTTTATTATGTTAATGAATATTAGATTCTCAATGATTATGATCTTCGGTTACAAGATTTATGAATGTTAATTTAACTGCCAAAGATTTATGATATCCCTTGTTTTAGATTGATTCAAGATTTATGTATGTTAATGTAATTTGATTTAAGTTGGGTTCAAGCATGAAGTGGTATGATTTAATTGTCCCTAGTTATGTTAATGTGAAATTTGATTGATTGAGCATGGATTTTATTGAACTAATTGCTCTAAGTGTGTTGAGTTGTTCGTGTGGTACTTTAGGTCGTTTGTATGTATTTGAGGTATGATTAAGCATGCGTGTGTGTGAGTTCTGTCTATAATGTAAAAAAGGACAAATGGTCTCGAATTAATCCTATAATTTATATCTGTGAAGCAAGTATGAACCTCATTGATACTGTCTACAGGTTGTTAGGAATAGTGCCCTAGAAAGCCGATTGTATATCCACTTTGTACTTTTCCTTATTGTAATCACAGACAATCTTTGAATAAAATAACGAATTGAGGCAACACTTCTTTATATGCTCTTGTTTGGTATGCGTTTACTTTAATTGTGCATGTATGAGAACTCGCCTAATCCTGATAACTTTAGGACTCTACCATTTAGGTGAAATGGTTCATGAAACGAGCCCTATATCACATAAGTCATGATTAGTAAAATACTCCAAGCCGATGAGTCCTACAGACAGTGGGAGTGTCAACCTGACTCCTCTAAGGCTTGCTTGTGGGATCACGCCCTTAAGAAGGACCACCTTGTTTCATGGAGGTGCAAAGTGTATAGTTGATACGTGCGTGATACATGAGGGTGCTTACTTTAATAAGTAAGTTCACTGAGGTGTCCCGTGTGAGAACATTCCTAAATGGGAAAGAAAGTTTCTATTTCAGGAAATGGAAACTTCCAGATTAGGAAATATCTCACGAGTCATTGATGTGATTAATTGATCCTTAGACTTGAGGTTCCATGTCACTTTATGAGTTAACTCTGTAGTCTTAGGTATAAGGTTTAAAGGGTGTCGCCTTAGACAACTGATTCAAGGCTTATGCTGGGGCTGCACAAGTGATTCATGAAAGTGAATGGGAACCAAGAAAGGACCTACACTTGCATTTGCAAGGTGATCTCTTATTGTGTAAGTCATTCATATGCCATATGGAGTCCTTGGCCAAGGCAGTAGATCAAGACATCAAGAAAAGGGTTTCTTGGATTGAGATCAAATGGATATGAAATGCACTTAGCTTTAAGACCGGATTATTAGGGTTCTGATTATTCCCTTACCCTAGATCTTGGTTGAGAGATAGTAAGTAGGAGGATTGTATCTCACATTAATCGATGACTTAAAGGTTCTGTCGAATCCGAACATTCTAATTCAGCTAGGGGTTAAACACCTGTTGCTAGACTATGGTCGTTTAATCTGTGGATTGATTAATTAATTAGTGAATTAATTAATTAGGGTCACTGCTAATTGAATTGAGAACCTAGAGGGTCACACACAACAACTTGGTTACATGAGTTGAGGCTTTGAAATGATTAAACGAGTTAATCGAGCCAAGAGGGTTCCACACGTGTGAATCTGTAGCACCCGAAAAGCTAGGCACCACATCCCCCGCACTATAGTCTCAATCCACATATGAAATGGGCAATCCATACATGAACCGACACTATAGCGAATGGGAGACAATAAAAAAAAACGACACAAGGCTAGGCGGGACTAACCCCAAACCAACCAATCAATTCAGAGTAATAAAAGCGGAAGCAATAATTCATTCAATACTTATAGGTACCATATTTACATATCTACTAATAGGTACCAACATTATATATCAATACAATATCATCTCCAAAATAAGTAACAAGGCATGCTACAAAATATATAAAGTATCTATACATGTACAAAAGATGAAAATGAAGTGTTTTAGACCCAAATTAAAGACCATCTAGACTCTAATTCCCGCCTAACACGCCCTGCAAAACAACTGAAAAGTTGAGGTGTCAGTCCAACACGGACTGAGCGAGGGGGTATAAATAAATATAAGCGCACATACATGCAAGTTATAATCTCAGGTAATAATACAATCACCCGAGGTTACAACTAAGTCAATTTATCAATTTAATCAATTCAATACAATCAATTTGTGGCCCGACGAGTGAGGGCAATTCTCCAACCTTACTCCAACTGTGTACAATCAATCAATCAATTATTCCATAGTTAGGTGATCATGCAATTCATTACAGTGCACAATTAGCAATTTCAGTAACGCCTTCTTCCTCCGGGTGATGGTGGGATTACAAGGCCCCACCATCCAATCAATCTGGGCAGAGGGTACATGAATCCCTAACCCCGGAACTCCTTCCTCCCCTAATCTCCTAGGGGGTTCAGGGGTCATCCCATTTTGGTGAGAGTAGCCCTCGAGTTACCCGTCAGCCCATGCTTTCCCGGTTGGCTCGAGCCACTACCCTCGGGCCCACAGTGCAATACAATACTCGCCAAATCAATCAATCAATCAATAGTTTGGTAAACCTTTGAAATCCAAGAGCATTTGAAAACTATAGGTATAATAGGTACATTTTGGCTTAAAACTTCACATAGGGGTTTTACGGGTTCTATGTATCTAGAATTAAACCTCACCTGAACGACCCAAAACAAACAAGGAAACAGCTCACGGGGCCTGCTCCTCGTCACCAGGAAGCTGGTCTGTGCAAGAAAGACAATTGTCCGTGAGACACGACTCAAAATATACCAATTATGACAAACGGTGCGATAATGAACATTAAAACGTGCAATGATAATTTATGGAATGATATGTTCAATTTCATGCATAAAACAATCATATAATAACACGTATCGATCAATTAAGGCATTAAAAATGGGTCTGGAAAATGCAATTTTATGCAGAAAATTTTGAACACTTTCTGGAGCCTGGGAACGGTCGTTCCAGTTTTGAACTGGGGCTGGGAAGGGCCGTTCCCAGCTCCCCGAACCAAATCCCGCACGTCTGTAATGGTTTGGAAATTTTGGGGCTGGGAATGGCTGTTCTGGCCATAGGCTAAAACTGGGAAGGGCCGTTCCCAGTCTCACGGGACAGCTGGCAAGGGGTGGGAACGGTCGTTCCCAGAATGAACTGGGACGGGAAGGGTCGTTCCCAATATGCAGATGCAGTAGAAACAGAGCAGTAGCAGCAGAACAAGCACGAACCAAAACTCAAACACTCCAAATGAATCAAAATCAAGTTTGAATGCACATAAAACATGATATACACATATTAGCATACATATAGATCAATAACAACTCATAAAAACACTTAGTTCCACATTAGATCATCAAGAATCCATCAATACAAACCTATATACTCATTCATGCTTTAAGTCCAAAATCATTAAGTTAAATGCATCCAACTTAAGCTCAAAGTTCACAAATAAGTTTCCAACAACAAATACACAATTTAACCAACACATTGTAAAGCCCTATCTATACCATATATTCAATAAAATCATCAATTCTCCAAAAATACCTCAAATGAAAGAAATGGAAGATGAGATGAAGATATGATGTTGATGATGCTTCAATGATCACAATTCCAACAAATTATAGCTTGAATGATGAAATTCCTCACTCTTCCAAGTAGGGTTTGGGTTCGGTTGAGCAAGGAAGAAAATGGAGCAAGTATGAAGTGTGTATGTATGTAATGAAACAAGGTACGTGATTGCTGCTATGTAAGGGGAAGAAAATGGCCAAATTGCTATTTAGTCCTTCCATTTAATAAGTCATGCAATGAAGTTCAATTCCATAACAAATGAGCAATTAAGTCCAATGCAATTAAGTCCCAAAATTTATGAAAATGAGCTAGTAAGGCCATAAAAGAATTAAATCACGTTCGGGAAATCAATTCACGATGCAATCAAGTTCAATTTATGCGATAATTATAATATGATATGAATTTCAATGAAAATACTAAGAATATAAGTTTATAAAAATTATGTCATGGCATGAAAAGTTTAGGAAATGATCAAATAATAATTAAATTATACTCTCAAACCCACACGTGTCGATCATACCTGAAATGCCGAAAGCTGGGGCATAATAATCCTCCCTCCTTAAAAGAATCTGGTCCCAAGATTCACTGATCGGAAGGGAACAACTCTGGATGGAACCATCTCATCGTGTTTTCGGTTTCCCACGTGGCTTCTTCGGTCTTGTCACTTCTCCAAAGAACCTTAACCATGGGAATCTTCCGGTTTCTTAATTCCTGAAACTTCTTATCCAAAATCTTAACCGGGTTCTGCACAAACGTTAGATTCGGTTCCAATTCCACTTCTTCAACATGAATGATCTCTGTTTCATCGGGGTAGTATTTCCTCAGCTGAGATACGTGAAATACATTATGAATCCCCGTGAGGCTCGGTGGTAGGTCCAATCTGTAAGCAACTTCTCCAACTCTTTCCAAAATTTCATAAGGACCTAAGTAACGAGGCTTAAGCTTACCTCCTTTCCCAATACGAGCAAATCCTTTACGTGGAGACACCTTCAAGAATACCCGGTCTCCAACTTCAAACTCGAGATCCCTTCTACGACGATCGACGTAGCTCTTCTGTCTGTCCTGAGCTGATTTCATCTGTTGTTGTATTAATTAGACTTTCTCAACCATAGCTTCAACGGCCTTAGAAGGTTTTTCCAATTTCTCACTTTTCTTAACACCTTGCTGCTTAGTCCATTTCCACTCTTCCAAGTCAAAGAACAACGGAGAACGACACTTCCGACCATAAAGTAGCTCATACGGTGCCATTCCAATCGAAGCCTGAAAACTGTTGTTGTACGCAAACTCAATCAAAGATAGCTTATCACTCCAAGAAGACTGAAAATCCAAAAAACAAGCTCGAAGCAAGTCCTCGAGATATCTTATTAATCTCTCGGACTGACCATCCGTCTGAGGATGAAATGTTGTACTAAACTGGAGCTTCGTACCCAAAACCTCTTGTAATTTACGCCACAACTGCGAAGTGAACCGTGGATCTCTGTCTGAAACTATACTAACCGGAATCCCGTGAAGTCTAACAATCTCCCGGTTATAAAGCTCGGCTAGCTTACGAATCTTATATGACATCCAAACTGGCAGAAAATATGCAGACTTCGTCAAACGGTCCACAATCACCCAAATTCCATCGAATCCACCTTTCACCTTAGGTAATCCGGACACGAAATCCATCGTCACCTATTCCCACTTCCACTCAGGAATAGGTAACGGCTGAAGAAGACCTCCCGGTTTCTGATGCTCGGCTTTCACTTTCTGACAAGTGAGACAATGCTTCACATACTCGGCCACATCCTTCTTCAATCCACGCCACCAATAATATTACCTTAAGTCCTTATACACCTTGTTTCCTCCGGGGTGGATAGAATAAGCCGATCTGTGAGCTTCCTCGAGCAATACCCATTTCAACTCTTCGGGTACAACCACTCGGTTCTTGAAACAAAGAAGATCGATTTCATCGAACCCGAATGGACACTCCGGATCAGCTCTTGCCTTAGCTACCAAATTCTGAACTTCCACATCCGTACTCTGAGCCTCAAACAACCTGTGCTTCAAATCCGGCTGCATCGAAATATTAGAAACTCGAGCCCTTAAAACAATTGGCTCGATTCCACTACTTTCACCCACTTCCAAGCTCGACACACTAGCCTTCCTACTAAGTGCATCGGCGACCACGTTGGCTTTACCGGGATGGTACTTAATCGTACAATCATAATCTTCCAACCTTTCCATCCAACGCTGCTGCCTCATATTCAAATCCTTCTGAGTGAATAAATACTGGAGGCTTTTGTGGTAGGTGAAAATCTCGAAAGACACCCCATACAAATAATGTCTCCACTTTCCAAGTGCAAAGAATACGGCGATGAGCTCAAGATCATATGTCGGATAATTCTTTTCATGCTCTTTCAACTTCCGGAATGCATAAGCAATTACCTTACCCTTCTGAGTCAACACACATCCCAAGCCTTCCTTAGAAGCATCCGTATAAACAGCATATCCTTCAGAACCTTCCGGAAGGGCTAACACTGGAGCAGAAACTAACTTTTCTTTCAAGAGAGTGAAACTCCTCTCACAATCTTCATCCCAATCGAATTTCACATTCTTCTTCGTCAACCGGGTTAAAGGAGCTGCTAACTTGGAGAAATCCTTAACAAACCTCCGGTAATAACCTGCCAATCCCAAAAAACTCCTGATCTCCGAGGCATTCTTAGGTTTCTCCCACTTCAAAACCGACTCAATCTTTGAAGGATCGACCTCCAAACCATTGCCCGAAATCACGTGACCCAAGAAAGACACCCTGTCAATCCAAAACTCACACTTACTGAATTTGGCAAATAACTGATGCTCCTTCAAAGTCGGCAATACCAACTGAAGGTGCCTTGCATGCTCCTCGACAGACTTAGAGAAAACCAGGATATCATCAATAAAGATAACCACAAACTTATCCAGAAAAGGCCTGAAAATCCTGTGCATCATATCCATAAAAGCTGCTGGGGCATTAGTCAAACCAAACAGCATCACTACGAACTCATAATGCCCATACCGAGTATTAAATCCTGTCTTAGAAATATCCTCTGCTCGGATTCGCAGCTGGTAGTATCCTTGTCTCAAATCCAATTTCGAGTAGACTTTAGATCCCTGAAGTATGTCAAACAACTCCTCGATATGTGGAAGAGGATACTTGTTCTTGATCGTTATCCAGTTCAACTCCCTATAGTCTATACACATTCTCAAAGTCCTGTCCTTCTTCTTTACGAACAAAATTGGTGCACCCCAGGGAGAAGAACTCGATCTAATGTACCCAATCTCCAACAACACATCAAGTTGAGTCTTCAACTCTTTCAACTCGGCCGGAGCCATACGATACGGAGTCTTGGATTACGGCTCTGCATTAGGGTACAAATCGATCACAAACTCAATTTCCTGTTCTGGAGGTAACGAATCTAATTCCTCAGGAAAGACCTCGAGAAACTCCTTCACTACTTTCGTTTCTTCCAGCTTACTTTGATCCTTGGGTTTGTTGAGAATATAAGCAATGAAACTCGTGGCTCCCTCTCGAACCAACTTATGAGCTTCCGAGAAAGAAAGTAGAGGCACAGTCTTGGAACTCCAACCCACTACCAAATCTGATCCCAACTGAACCTTCTTCGCCCAGCAATCAACTGTGGCAGAATGTCTGTACAACCAATCCATGCCCAAAATGGATCCATAGCAAGTCATCGGCAGCTCAATGAAGTCTGACAAGAAAACTCGACCCTCGATACTCACCGGAACCTCTCTGAACACCCGATCAGATTCTGAACTACCACCAAACGGAGTACAAACCACATAACATGCAGAAGAGCGAGTAACAGGAAAAGGCAAAGAAACAGATATAGCACTCGAAAGAAAGGAGTGAGTAGCTCCCGGATCAAACAAGGTATGAATGCTCGTGCCATGTATGCAAATGGTACCTTCAACTACCGCGGCTGGATCAATATCAGCATCCTGCTGCTCTCCGTCCAAAGCATAAGCACGAGCCCTGATCAGTGGTCTCTGTGCTCCCGGTGGTGGCATCCTGCGGTCTGGACATCCGTCTACCATATGCTCGTCACTCCCACAAATCGAGCATTAACCCAGACACCTCCTGCAGTTATCATAGATATGCGTAGTCTGACCACAGAAGGTACAAGCAGGCCTCTCGGGTGGTGGTGACAAAGCTGGAGCAACTGGAGCTCTAATCATTGGTCCTGCTGGTCGGGGCTTCTTCCGTGGGCCCTTTGGAGCTGGTGGTGGAGAAGAATAAACCATCGGCCTCTTGCCTAAACCAGA
The DNA here is from genome assembly GCA_037501455.1 of Lantana camara. Classification (NCBI taxonomy): domain Eukaryota; kingdom Viridiplantae; phylum Streptophyta; class Magnoliopsida; order Lamiales; family Verbenaceae; genus Lantana; species Lantana camara. Next base: position 24,736,071 of record CM074860.1, read on the forward strand.
ACCCGAACCTGAACCCTTATACCCCGATCCGGAACCTCTGAAACCCGATCCGGACCCTGAGCCCGAACCTGAACCTGAACGATAAGTAGACCGCCTCGCATTCACTGAGTCCTCAACTAATAATGCCTTCTTAGTAGCCTTCGCCCACGTACTCGTGTTGACCGCCTCGGTCGCTATCTGAATATCTGGTCTAAGGCCCTGAACAAACTGCATCGCCTTATGGAAATCGTCATTCGCTATATTAGGAGCATAGTGGGACAATCTCTCAAACTCGGCGATATACTCTAAGACCGACCTGCTTCCTTGCTTAAGCTCTGTAAATTCCTTCAATCTTCGAGTGCGAGAAGATGGAGGAATAAACTTATTTCTGAACTCTCTGACAAAAACTTCCCAGTTCACTTCCTCGCTTGCAATATCTAACATAATCCGGGCACTCTCCCACCAAGAATAGGCCTCACCCTAAATCAAAGAAATAGTACAACAGGCCTTCTCCTGGGACTCACAAGGAATGAGCTCCCAAACTCTCTCAATCTCTCTTAGCCAATGTTCGGCCTGAATATCATTTCCTTTATAAAACTTGGGAGGATGCTGGTTCTGGAACTCCCTAAAAACCGCTGAAATCTGTGCTCCTGGCTGTGGGGGTGGAACTGGTGGTGGTGGAGGAACATAATCCCGGACTCTCTGATCAATAAGACCCACCACTGCGTTCATAAAGTCCTGTGGCTGAGCCTGAGAAGGTGGAGGAGGAGGTGGTGATCTCTCACGGCGATGATGACGACGATGTCGATGTCTAGGAGAACGATCACGATGATGTCTATCGTAAGCCATCCTGAAATCAAGGCACTATTATGCATGTTCGATTATAGGTGCAAATGTGCGCAAATAATTCACAAATTGCACATAAGTTATAAAATTCAAACAATTCACCAAATTCAAGTAAGTTCAAATATGTCAAATAACGATGCAAGACTCTCAAGTTGACAATTAGTTCCTATACCGCGCGACCTAGACTCACAAGACACGACACTAGAGACCCGATTTTGCAACCGGGCTCTGATACCAACGCAGGATGTAGCACCCGGAATGCTAGGTGCCACATCCCCCGCACTATAGTCTCAATCCACATATGAAATGGGCAATCCATACATGAACCGACACTATAGCGAACGGGAGACAATAAAAAAAAACGACACAAGGCTAGGCTGGACTAACCCCAAACCAAACAATCAATTCAGAGTAATAAAAGCGGAAGCAATAATTCATTCAATACTTATAGGTACCATATTTACATATCTACTAATAGGTACCAACATTATATATCAATACAATATCATCTCCAAAATAAGTAACAAGGCATGCTACAAAATATATAAAGTATCTATACATGTACAAGATGAAAATGAAGTGTGCTAGACCCAAATTAAAGACCATCTAGACTCTAATTCCCGCCTAGCACGCCCTGCAAAACAACTGAAAAGTTGAGGTGTCAGTCCAACACGGACTGAGCGAGGGGGTATAAATAAATATAAGCGCACATATATGCAAGTTATAATCTCGGGTAATAATTTTTTTTTTTGAAATAACAATACAATTTAGTAAAGTAAAAGATACAATCGCCCAAGGTTACAACTAAGTCAATTTATCAAATTTAATCAATTCAATACAATCAATTTGTGGCCCGGCGAGTGAGGGCAATTCTCCAACCTTACTCCGACTGTGTACAATCAATCAATCAATTATTCCATAGTTAGGTGATAATGCAATTCATTACAATACACAATTAGCAATTTCAGTAACGCCTTCTTCCTCCGGGTGATGGTGGGATTGCAAGGCCCCACCATCCAATCAATCTGGGCAGAGGGTACATGAATCCCTAAGCCCGAAACTCCTTCCTCCCCTAATCTCCTAGGGGGTTCAGGGGTCATCCCATTTTGGTGAGAGTAGCCCTCGAGTTACCCGTCAGCCCATGTTTTCCCGGTTGGCTCGAGCGACTACCCTCGGGCCCACAGTGCAATACAATACTCGCCAAATCAATCAATCAATCAATAGTTTGGTAAACCTTTGAAATCCAAGAGCATTTGAAAACTATAGGTATATATAGGTACATTTTGGCTTAAAACTTCACATAGGGGTTTTACGGGTTCTATGTATCTAGAATTAAACCTCACCTGAACGACCCAAAACAAACAAGGAAACAGCTCACGGGGCCTGCTCCTCGTCACCAGGAAGCTGGTCTGTGCAAGAAAGACAATTGTCCGTGAGACACGACTCAAAATGTACCAATTATGACGAACGGTGCGATAATGAACATTAAAATGTGCAATGATAATTTATGGAATGATATGTTCAATTTCATGCATAAAACAATCATATAATAACACGTATCGATCAATTAAGGTATTAAAAACGGGTTTGGAAAATGCAATTTTATGCAGAAAATTTTGAACACTTTCTGGAGCCTGGGAACGGCCGTTCCAGTTTTGAACTGGGGCTGGGAAGGGCCGTTCCCAGCTCCCCGAACCAAATCCCGCGCGTCTGTAATGGTTTGAAAATTTTGGGGCTGGGAACGGCCGTTCCGGCCACAAGCCAAAACTGGGAAGGGTCGTTCCCAGTCTCACGGGACAGCTGGCAAGGGGTGGGAACGGCCGTTCCCAGAATGAACTGGGACGGGAAGGGTCGTTCCCAATATGCAGATGCAGCAGAAACAGAGCAGTAGCAGCAGAACAAGCACGAACCAAAACTCAAACACTCCAAATGAATCAAAACCAAGTTTAAATGCACATAAAACATGATATACACATACTATCATACATATAGATCAATAACATCCCATAAAAACACTTAATTCCACATTAGATCATCAAGAATCCATCAATACAAACCCATATACTCATTCATGCTTTAAGTCCAAAATCATCAAGTTAAATGCATCCAACTTAAGATCAAAGTTCACAAATAAGTTTCCAACAACAAATACACAATTTAACCAACACATTGCAAAGCCCTATCTATACCATATATTCAATAAAATCATCAATTCTCCAAAAATACCTCAAATGAAAGAAATGGAAGATGAGATGAAGATATGATGTTGATGATGCTTCAATGATCACAATTCCCACAAATTATAGCTTGAATGATGAAATTCCTCACTCTTCCAAGTAGGGTTTGGGTTCGGTTGAGCAAGGAAGAAAATGGAGCAAGTATGAAGTGTGTATGTATGTAATGAAACAAGGTACGTGATTGCTGCTATGTAAGGGGAAGAAAATGGCCAAATTGCTATTTAGTCCTTCCATTTAATAAGTCATGCAATGAAGTTCAATTCCATAACAAATGAGCAATTAAGTCCAATGCAATTACGTCCCAAAATTTATGAAAATGAGCTAGTAAGGCCATAAAAGAATTAAATCACGTTCAGGAAATCAATTCACGATGCAATCAAGTTCAATTTATGCGATAATTATAATATGATATGAATTTCAATGAAAATACTAAGAATATAAGTTTATAAAAATTATGTCATGACAAGAAAAGTTAAGGAAATGATCAAATAATAATTAAATTATAACTCTCAAACCCACATGTGTCGATCATACCTGAAATGCCTTAAGCTGGGGCGTTACAGAATCACACGTGTGGGTCACGTGAGTGGCACGTGTCCTTGGGACACGTGTCTCACACGTGTATATATTTATTTATGTATTAAATAATTAATGTGTTAATTATTTAATAGACTTTGGTTTAATTTTGAATTAAAAAGAAAGTCTTATTTTGGAGAAATTAATCTATTTAATTAATTACGAATTAATTAATTAGATAAAATAAGTTATTTATTTATTAATAAATAAAGTATAAAATTATCCAAAAGGGGTTTGGATATTTTAGCTCTCTTAAAAGTTGATTTGAATTAGAATTCAAAAGTCAAAGTTTGGAATTACTTGATGATCAAGTAATAAGAGAGAGGGACCAAATCCTTAGTCCAATAGGACTAGGTTCGGCCGCCCCTCTCCTTCCTATATATAGGGGAGCTCGAGCTCCCCTTAGAGAGTAATTGACAATTCTTTTGGTTCATGTGTTGAACACCATCCTTTCTCCAAGATCAAATAAACTCTAGGTTAAGCCTAAACACTAACTAGAGAACTAGCATCCTTACTAGTTAGATTGTCGTCAAGTTGGTGGACTATCTCTAGAGAGTTTCAAGTTAAAAGTTTTTAAAGATTCGAGATTTACCAAGGAGAGGGTATCAAGCCGCGAGAAGAGCATTCTTGGGTGGCTTGAAACGCTTCAAGAAAGATTATTGAAAAGTAAATTTCTAATCTCTACGAATTCGGATTCACGATTGGGAGTTTCGATCCTTTTGTTGGAAAAATTTTAAATTTCCGCTGCTTTCTGATTCCTGTTTTCCAACACAGGTTTAGTATGCATGCTACTTCATTGAAAATAATGCCTTTGTTAGATGCGATTTCATTGAAAATAATGCCTTTGTCATGAAATATAGAGGTAGGCGAGTTGCATCTATAGCTTTATTCTAGTATTCATAAATTCGAATTTCGTGCTTTTGTTAGATTCGATTTCTGCTAATGGGAGTAGAATGTATTTATGAAGTGGTTTTCAATTGAAGGCCATGTTTGAGGATATTGGAAAGTGTCGAAGTAATTTGTAAGAGATGTTTCTGACGTTTGAATCATTAAAAGGACTATATCTGTAGTTTTCTGCTATGATTTTGATTTCTGATTGATTCCCATTTCGAGAAATGGGCATTTATGCAAATAGGTTGTTTAACACACCTGTATATAATCAATCTTCTTTTTCTAAAGTTGTTCTAGTTGATGCCGATGCAGAGAAGTTGTGGATATTTAGGTGTTATGGAATATTAGTTTGTTCTGAGATGCTTTTATGGTTTTTGTCCCTTGAATTTGAGGTATTTTTCTTTCTTTTGGAAACAAGAATTGTGGATGATCAGAGCTATACGGTGAAATAACAGGTTACATTAAGGATTAAGAAATGCATCATCCACATAGAGTACGAAAGATAACCGTGCAGCTGCTGGGGAGGGTTAAAGATTGTCGGGCCATAACTTATAGACTAGATATTAAGGCTCGTGGAGAGTTACCAAACCCGTACTCTTCCAACGAATCTGGTTCGTGTGGTTTCCTTGAATTTTTTTGTTTATTCGTGATTAGGTTGTTTTAATTGCCATCACTTCTGAACTTCATTGGGATGGTGCAAAGTTATGGAGTTCTTGTTGAATTATGGTGTTTTTAGTTTAACATTCATTGATTAGCGAATATACGTGGAGAATGTTCTTGATAGGAGGTTGATGCATGTGTCAGATACTCAAATTTTTTATTTTACTTAGATGAGTAGCATAGCCTGCTAATATACATGTTCTTTTGTATTTGTTGGAAATGCATATTATGGTGTAATCTTTTGTGTGTTTGAACATGGTTGATTGTTAGACTGGCTATCCTTTTCATTTATTAGTTTTTTGTTTCTTATTACAGGTTTTCAAGGTCTAGATCATGCTATTTTGTGCCAACTTTTTAAGTAAGATCAAGACAATTCATTTTCCTCGATAAACAATAGCTTCTTAATCATTTAGTTGTAGATTTGATGAAATAATCGTACATGTTTTGTAAATTTTATTCAGAAAGATTTATTATTTTGGTTGTAAATTACTATGCTGATAATGATATTATTGCTATGATTATATAATTTGATGTCTCGTTGAATTGCGTTTTATGTTGGATGATGATATAATTATTAATGTATTTCAGGAAATAATTAAATAAATTATAATTTAATAAAATTAAATAATAATTATGATAATAAAAAGAAATTTAAAATTTTTACTACGAGTAATTGGTCATAGCGAATATTAGTTTTTAAACTTGAAGTTTATTGCTACAAAGTTTGATCGTAGCTAATGTTTATTTTTTACTACGAATTGCATAGTCGTAGTAAAAGGTAGATGTATTTGTCTCATATTTGTTACAAATTAATGTTCGTAGTAAAAGTTAAAATTTTCGTAGTAAAAAGCATTTTAATGATCGTAGTAAAATATTTGTTACAGCCACATCAACTGCGATCAGAAATTCATAGCAAATGCGTAGCAAAAGGGTTTTTACTACGAATTTGGGTCTTTTACTACGTTTATTTGTCCGTAGTAAAAACCAGTTTTTTTTATAGTGATGTTTGCATGCATATGAAGTTTAAATAAAACTTCCCAACAAAGGCCCCAACTATAACGATGTGGCAAATAGCAGCGACGAGACGGGATCGATCAGCCCTCGAGGTCCGGAGACTAGGGTTTCACAAAGTAGCGGCTCTCATATAAGACAAAAGTCAGCTCAATTAATTTTTAGTTAATTTATTTCTCAATAACAATCTTGCTTATAGGACGTGAATGCCACATGTAGGGGTGTAAACGGATAATAAACGGATCGGATGTATGATTACCATATTCTTATCCGTTTATGATTCGGACTGATACGGACAATATCCTTTTAAATCGAATTCGGATAATATCCTTTTTATACGGATACAAGGCGGATTCGGACGGATTCGGATTTTAATCGGATTTTCAACTATTCAAAATTTGACATAAATTATTTATTTATATAACTTCGAACTTTTAATCAGATTATCAACTATTCATTTATAGATAAATTATTTAATAATTATATAACTTTGAATATATATATTTTAGACGAATAGAGAAATAATAAGTATATCTATATAGATCCTTTTTATGTTTTAGCGAATGTATAAATGTGGTGAAATTATAATATTTATCATATAATTAATTTGAAATATAATACTTTTATTAATAACATAATATATGTTAATTATATTATCTCTATATGAATATTGACGTGAACATATAGTTACTAATAAAACCTAAGGTTTTTCTTTAATAAATGCACTAAAAAATTTATTTAATACTAATAATCTATCATACACACACAGTTTTGTGTATATATTTTAATATAATACATTATTTATCGGATACGGATTACGGATAAATTGGATAAAGGATATATCTAACGGATAATGAAACGGATCGGATGTTAAACGGATCGGATGCCTTATTACCATATCCTTATCCGTTTATAATTCGGATGTCTATAATCGAATACGGATAATATCCTCTTAAGACGGATTCGGATAATATCCTCTGTAAACGAATTTGGATACGGACGGATATCGGATTTTCGAATATCCATTTACAGCCCTAGCCACATGTAAGTTTGGCCTCAACTAACGGAAACATCTAAAGATGTAATTTTCGAAAGTTCTGAATTACAAACACACACACAGGTTGGGGTAAAATACAAACACCCCGAAAATATTAGGAGTGACCCCCTTTTTTTTCTCTCAAATAGTCTAAACTTACACACGGAAATTTATGAACGCAATGGCTATTTATGTAACTTGCCACAACGTCGAGAGGTTCAATTTCCCTAGGTTTTCTAAATCTGGTAAGAGTTTTCGCCCTCGTTGTATGAAGCTATTACTTTGCTTTTCTTTTCTTTTTTTTTAATATTTGAGAACTTCTATGTTCCCCTTATGCTTGAAATGTCATCATCTATTAGAAGATTAAAAAGTCTACAAACACAAGCATCAAATGTGGATCTGTATTCTGTTGATGGAAGACACTCAAATCGCGAGGGAATAGAGTTACAATTTTGAGCATTGAGATGTTATGATCCATGAAGTCGGCTAATGCGGATAATCATCCTTCAGGAGGGTTGATTGAAGATTTCTCCGAATTAGACTACATTCAATATATAGAACTCCTAAGAAATTTCATCACCTTATCCGACAGTTCTCAAGTGGGATATTCCCAAAAAAAAAAAAAACATATCACCGTATCTGTGTTGTGTACGTCTATACATTATAGGTTAATTTTAAGCTCATTTATACAAACATCATGTTTTCTTCTCCAAATATTAACATTACAAAAATTATAAATCCGACCAACTATAGCTAATTAAAAAAAAAAAAAAAACAAGAATGGAGGATCTTTAAATATTATAGTTTTATTAGTCCAAAATAAGCTTTCAATGTTTTACAGCTCAAGTATCACAATGAATAGATACACCTCACAGAGGTGTTCAAAAGAGAGGAAAGACGACTCACTAAAGGCAGCAGGCAGTTACTTGAAGTGCCAGTACTTGAAGGTTCAAGCCATCAATGGTCCTGCAAAAAGACAAGCGAACACGAGAGGGCATTCTTGACAGACATTAGCACCAAGTATAAAACATTGTTGAAACAAAGTCTACTTAACCCGTAATCCATGTTGTTTCTAATTAGAAAAACATATGCAGTTCTTGGCTTTGAAACTTTTTTTATTTAGTCTTTTCGTGAACATCTGCTGGGGAAGCAGGTTTCTTACAAGTTATAACATATGTCCATATGGAACGAATCTCATATTTCAAGTAAATATTTACACAGTTTATTTTAAATAATTTTGCAAAGTGGCAAGTATGTGAAATGTGGGATAAAGGACAAACTAAATAGGCCTAATATTTACAAAAAATATAAATCATTTAAGTTTGCCGGAGAAACCATTAAGACATGGGGCATAGAAATGCTCATAGAAAAGGGTAGGCACATCTCTAATGCCAACCCCAGAAGAATAGCTTGGTTTATCTTGCTCAAACAAACTGCTCCAATATAACTCCCTAAAAAATCCACAAATTGGCCTTTTAATTTATATTTTGTGCTTTTTTCAAAAAAAAAAAAAAAAAAAAATTATATTTTGTGCTCATTACACGAGGGATGAGAGAATCAAACAGCTGCAAAGGAATTAGAAGGGGCAATGAAACATGCAAGAATAACACACGTGCTTGCCATCTCACAAAATTTGGCAAATATGCAAGCATCTCAACCTGAAAACATATTGCAATACAACTTACCATGATATGATGGCAACATTTCTGCCTCCACAAAGTTCACCGTATTCATTTTCCCAAACATTTAAGACATCAAATTTTATGCAGAGAAAGTGTAAGTTGTGACTAAAAGACAACACAGAAGTAATTAAAGAAAAACAGAAAAGAAGAAAGCAGCATACAAAACAAACAAACAAACTTGAAAGTGCAAAATGACAAAGTTCCCACAACTCGGAAGATATTATACTTGCTATCAGGGGTTTAAAAATTTTCCAGAATCCACCATTTTGAAATAGTTGAAAATTCATATCAATCCTTTTCCTGTAAATGGTACCCTGAAGCAAACAACATCAAATCTTCGAACCAGGTTTTATGGGACAGCACACTGATTAGTACTCCTTACCCTATTTTCAGACACCCACACTCTCCCGGAAAAATTAAAGTGACCTGATCACACAAAATTTCAAGTCCAAGTCCAAAAGATGCAAAATGAACAGCATTAAACTGTGTACAGAACTCTTAAAAACAAATATTAAGAAAAAGTTCATGCTGCTTTTAGTTTTCCTATCATATATAGAGTTGTATTTTTTCTTTTCTCCTTCTATGGTAGACCGAGATTTAGTGATTCATGTAGTGACTCAGCGTCAGCTGTCAGAGGTTACAACAAATATATTTCAGAAGGCACCTATAATAAGAAGAGCTTTTAAATGAATACAACCTTAAGAGAAAATCCTTGCTCCAGGCACATTACACTACAATGTGTCGGCCAAAAGTATATTTAAACAATTGTTCCCCAAGAAAAAATCTAACCCACCCTCCAACCCCCCTCCCTCTCTTTCAAAGGGAGAAGATTCATGTGTGTATACTAGAGTTTCTGAAGTTAAAAGGAGCAAGGGTCAAAGTTGAAGCATGTTAGTGAGCAAGTTATCAGATTTGCTTGACAGCCAAGTATTATTACACCCAAAATTCAATGATAGTTGAGCCTATTAATTGCCTAATTACAGGATACTAAAGGGTATCATACAAAACTGGCAGGCAACCTTCAATTGCTTTAAATGATTATCTTCCTGGATAATCATGCATGCATTTCTAAGGTAGTTCTTCCAAGTCAAGATATATGTCACTGAACAATCCCCTTAACAATCACTACCCCTTTTTCACTAGAGAAGTTCATAACCTCATAAGGATTCTAGTTTAAAAGATCCCACTACTTCCAAAATGTGGAATCTTACAAAATCAAAGGCGCCTGAAAGTTTTCTTCTATCCTAATTTCCAATATGCTTCACCTGATGTTTATATACCAAAACACAAGATGAACACTTGCTTCTCCTTCCATCCCCACATAACAAATAATCTGATTCCATATGCTAATTTCTTCTGGAAGCTCATCTATATTAAAAGTTTATAGACAACAGAGAGTACAGAAGACATACATAGCGTCAATCACTTAAAAGGCTAGAGAGTTTAATTCAGAACCAGGGTAAACTAATTCAAGGGACCTACATATTAAGTGATACCACAGAAGATTTAAGTATAATTGAACAAAAACAAATCAAGAGAATTAGTCTATCAAACAAACCTATGCACAACCATATCCTTACCACCATTTGAAAAGTGTGAGATCCTCCTGCTTAACTTTCAGCCATTTTTCTCTTCTGCTTCCCGAAGAAAGACAGGTTGAATTGAATTCATCTATTATAGAGAAATTTCAAGCAGAAAAACAATCAACTTCAAAACTAACTTGAACTTAGGAATAAAACGATATCATCAGGATCAGGAATTAGGTCTTAAAAATGACGCAAAGAAAGTTGAAAGGGTGAATGAAACGCATCCTTCAAATTTTGACAGTAACCAGCTGTAAAGATATAATCCTCAGTGACACGTGGATATCAATTATATTAACTAATTAGTGAAACATTATAAATTATTGTTTCCTTAGATAATCCTGAACCAGAACCCTGACTAAAATTTCCAGAAACAGCGCATAGCTTGCACTCTTTTGAATAGTTGGTAAAGATGTATTATTCAACTGACTGGCTCACTATCCAACTTAAAAAGCAGTCCATTTCCATTATTCAGTTCAAATAAGCGGTTGCTGTTTCAAAGAAACTACCACCAGACAAGATGATTGACACACCATGCCCAAAACGTGTTCTTGTAAGCATACGGGTCTGCTAGCTCAATCTAAACCATGGCTATTAATTGATCATAAGACACACCTGAAGTTATTACTCAACAGGTAGTATGTACAAGTTTAATCCATCAAATATTAGAACCCACCACTTCTGAGCTCTACTCTAGACTAAAGAATCCACTGAAACCAGTTAATCTATATCCCTAAAATGTTTTATTTTCATGAAACGATTTGCAAGAAAGTCAAGAAAGCTCTGGATAGATGATTTTGGTGCACTTCTGTCGATATTCAATATAGAGGTCATCAGTAATCCTCTACTGCAATGTACCACATTAATAGGCCACGAACAAATATACAGCTTTGAACTCAAAATTATAGACTTTTTAAAAGGTATTCAGTCTGCAGCAAGAAAATTTATAACTAATAATTATAATACCCTACCTGTTAAATAGCTTTGACCAAATGTTTTGAAGCTCAGAAAAAGATCCATGTTTCCTGCCAATTTTACATGAACCTACCATTTATGGCTACAAGCACGTCATGTGTCTTACCTATATTAGCTGTCAACTATTCCTAATTATCTTTTCGATGCTAGAGGCCGACCAAATACATAGATAAATTTTTTTGTTATGCGGGCCTAGAAAAAATAATGGAATCTAAATAGGATCTTCCAATAGTAAATTATTTACTTAAATACGCAACATCCGAACAATTTTGACGTTCAAAACCATATCCATGTTACGTCTACATGAAACTACCATTTCTAGATCTTAGGTATGTCATGTGTCTAATCGATATTAGCCTTCACTCTATCTTACCATATTTGTTTAGAGTGTGATAGAATACCCCTAGATAATTTCTTTGTTATTTGGTTCAGTAAACACTTGTTGAAAGCACCAAATCATCAACTAGCAGCCCATTTACTAGAATATGCAGTATCGCATGCTCCTCCATGCCTACAGATTCTTAAACCATTTTGCTTGCGGAAATCGCACAGTTTGTTAGAACCTTTCGAGTGGGCCCATGGTTACAGCCTAATGAAAACAAAAATATATTATGAACTTCGTCCTCTCTCTAAAATTATCAGACTCACATCAGCACATTTCACTACTGTTACATTATTCAATATGGCCCACTTTCTCAGCAAATGACAAAACAGTTTACCTGAAAGGAACTTAATACCAGACATCCAGGTATAACACTTGGCGAAAACTGCAGTGATGGGACAAAATTAGGTACTAGGTAGATACTGAGTTGAAGAAAAAAGCACCTAATACGTTATGCTATCTTACATTGTTTTTTCTCTAAAGGATATCGGTTATTATAAAATATATCTTAACAGCCACCGTCCTTAGATAACACTTGCAGATTTCTGATGACAATGCTTGCCGTTCTTACACTTGAATACTCTTGTTTAAGATGCCCAATTGCTGATAAATGCTCCAATTGTTCAAGACTTCATCTAATTTCCAATTATGGCACGTATTTCTTTTTTAAAACACTTGTCAAATATGCTTCAAAAATGTATGTCAGAATCATGTTGGTAGTAGAGCCCTATCCGGCATCATCTATATCGCCTTCCCGATCGAATCTCCATCAAAATTTCCAACTAAATGGTCCCCCCCCCCCCCCCTTCCAAAAAAAAAAAAAAACCCGAAAAAGAGAACAAGAGAGAGGGAGGGATGGAATGTTCATGGGAAAGCCCAACAAGGTGACAGAAAATCCCAACATAATGATTCAAGCCATGCAATAAAACTAAAGAAACCAAACTCACGACTGTTTTGGTAATAAAGAGATGAAAAATATTGGAGAGGAGATACCACCAAGACTCTAGGTCAAGACAAGTTAGTTCACAGCTATACTATAGGGTCCTGGCCCACATGTTAATCCAAAAGAATCCCAATTATCCTATATGCAGGAATTAACTCGTTCTTCCTGGGCATCATTTCATTTAATTGTGTTGAGAGATTTCCTCAAAGCCGTTAAGATAAAGTGTAGTTATCTAAGGTCCTGTTGGTAATGATCAATTTACAAAGTTATTCAAGTGTAACAGTTAGACTTTTGAATTAGATAAGTTGAGAGCAAAACAACTAAGGCCATGCATCTAATGTTATCCATCAGTATTACTATGTACTAGATCGAGGCAATCAATATTATGATATGGGATGTTTTCTATACTTCTCAAGCACTCTAATAAATTCTCAATCATTTTTACATTTACACAAACTAATGCATTTGATGGAGTACATAACCTAAATCTCATATACTTAGAAATTACTTCATTCCCTGTGCGGTTTTCCATGATAAAATCAAGGAAGATATACTTTTAGATCAATATTAATCTGAGAATTACTCATTATCAATCATATACATCCATTGGCATCAAACAAATATTTAAGTGCAAAGTCCTAAGTGTTGTTACCTCTAACCAATCACAGTTCCCAGTTATTCTTCAGTTGTACAACTCTAAAGATAGGGGTGCAACAGCCATTACTAATTTATATCACATTATGTACTTAAAAAAAGAAAGTAAATATTCTGAACCTATATACATGAGGTATTCCATTATCCACGGTGTGAAAAGCCTTTGAAATTCTTTTCAATACAAACATTCTAAATTCGAGATTTAGCTTATCATAAGAGATCGGCATCTTCTCAGTTCCAGATAGTAGCATTTCATTTTTTTTTTTTCAATCTGGACAACTCTTCTTTTTTTTTTTTTTTTTCCAGTAACAAGGGTAAGAAATTATGATAGATTATTAGACACAGAATAGACATGATTTCTGATTCACTCAAGTCAAAAAAAAAAAATTTCTTCAAGTCAACTGGACATGTACTACTCCATTTTCAAAGTACACACCATGATTTTCAAATTTGAACAAGTTTTGCTTTGGAACCAAAGCTGAACGAATAATCATAATCAATAAAAGCAAGCAAAAGAGATGAGCTGAAGGCGAGAAAACGAGCATAGAGTAAAGTGCTCCCATGACATTAACAAAAATAAAGTGCAGTACAGTTCAACTAATATGGTAATAAATCCATCAGAAAACCACCCACGCTGAAAGTACCATGTTCAAAGTCATAAATCAACAAACTTAACTGCCACAAAACTTCTTTCCAAAATCCATCTCCAAATTTAAGACAGCAACCTGAAATGGTACACCAAGTATAAGCCAACCTCATAAAATTTGAAGGAACAATCAAATGCTAATACATAAAGAGAAAAAGTGCCCACCGAAGTACTGACCAGAACTGAACTTCCAAGAATAGCATCTACCTCAGTCAGCGCTTGCTTCCACGGCCTACAGTTCCCCTTTTTCTACTCCTGCTTCCCCCTTCATGCACCATCTTATCAGCTCCAGTTCTGTATGGAAATGATAAAATGATGATAGCACCTCACATGTGATGATACCACAAAAGTTGGACAATACTTACCTCTGTTTCTTTTTGTTATGCATCTTGATCATTTTAACCATATCCATGGCCATCTTCTGGTGATCCCTTGTCTGTGAATGCATGTCTAAGCCTTCGACAGTATCACAGTCGACCTCGCAAATCCTGCACCATGCAGTGCTTGGAGGCTTTCTTTTCCTAGTTTGGTCAAAGGAATCCACACCACCCTGCAAAAAGTAAAAGCACATTGAATCAAAAGCATATGAACACGTATACACAAGCAAGTAAGCATACCAAATACCATAGATCATCAGTTAACAAGGGGAAAAAATGATATACAGAAATATAAAACCTGAATACAACTGCAAATAGAAGTTGGAAAACGACACAGAAACCAAACATTTTGTTAACTTACTGCAAAGTTTCCAGCAGTTCCAAATCCAGGGAGTGAATAATTGTTCCTAGCATCCCCGAAATGTGGAAAACTCGGTCTGTTGCCTCTAATAGGTTCAGTGAAAGGAAGACGGGCAAAATTGCCTGGGCCACCCATTTCTCCCACACGACCATGGCCAGGAAAGGCACCATGTCCAGCAGTCTCAGCTGTACCAAAATGACCAGGCAAGTATCCTTGACCTGAAAACTTGCCCCTCATTAAATGGCCCGGCCCATCTGGACCAAATGCATCATCACTCCCCATTTGATTGTGTAGCATGCCAGGACCCATATGCTCACCAAATCTAGGATTCCCAGGGCCATCAATGTCACCTGTTCGCAGGTGTCCAGGCATTGGAGGGTATCTGCCATCACGAAAAGGATTTCCAACTGGATCAGAAGAAGGATTGAAAGATCCCTCACCATATCTATGTGCTTCCCTGGGATTTATATCATCGAAAGCGCCACCATGATGGAAACTGGAACGGCCACCAAATCCACGAGGAGAAGTGCCATGAACCTCTCTATCAGCACTTCCGCGAGTAAAATGTTTCATGTGATGTTGACCAAATTCAGGGCCTCGCCCAAACATATCTGTATGACCATGTCCAATAGATGGATGATGTGGCGCAAATCTTGAATTTGGACCCAAAGTGCCAGGGTCCAACTTTGCGCCAGCATCATAAGCTGGGCCATGGGGTACTTTATCAAGTGACCTTGTGGCTGCAATCAACCATCAAAAAGAAAAGATCAATAGAGCAGTCATGGAAGAATTTAATGATAAAGTCTTTAATGGTAGGATATTAAGAAAAAAGAAATCCAGATGTAGAACTGATGTTAGATTTTGGTATTTCACCTTGGTCAAGAGTACGAGTTCGGTCACCACGGAAGGGATTCAAATGCTCTCTAGACAAGCCCATCGATTTTTCATCCATAGAGCCGAACATGGAGGTATCAGGAGGAGGAGGTCCCCCATTCATTCTCAAAAGGCTTGGGTCACCTGCATGAGATTTCATGAGCGAACCTCCCTCACCAGGGCCTGACATCTGATCAGCGTCACTTGACCTACCAGCATGCTGGGTACCATACTGACCCTCAAAGCTGAGTTGGGGACCTCTTCCCATAAACCCACGTGGAGCAGATTCAAAACTATTTGGTGAGCCATAATAACCAGGTGTCCTTCCCTCAGATGGGTTAAGAGATTGCCCAGGATGACGCAAGATTGCTGGTCCTTGAGGTCCCAGCTCCTGTGGAGGCTGTCCTTGGACTCGTGTTTCTGGCCTTTGTTCGTGAGAACCATGAGATTGTGGGGGTACTACTTGCCCTTCTATACTTGAAAATGAGATAGCATTTTGAGATTGCTTATCAAAGTTGGCAGAGGATGAACCCACAACCATTGTTTTTGATAAATACTTCTTCTGATTGTCAAGACCCTCTTGTTTCAATAGATCAGAATCCAATACATGACCCTCTTCTTTAGAGAAAGCATCTTCCACAGCTCCAGCTTCAAAGGGCTTTCCACCAGATGCTTGCTCCAATGCAACCTGTGTGTTGTCTTCTTGCTTGATAACAGGCTTAACTAAACCAGCCTTCGACTCATTATCAGCATCCTTGATAGCTGCTTCATTTTGTCCCTTGACAGCTTCTTTGACCTCCCCTTCCAAATCCTTTTCAACTAGCCCCTTCGAAGGAGATCTACTATCTGGCACAATTGAATTCTGCTCCAGCACAGTAGACCTTTCGTAATTCTGATTTATAGACATCTGGTTCTCATTTAAAGCAATTTGTGTAGGTCCAGACGGAACCTGCGGACCAAAACCCGCAGATGAAACTGGATGAGTTTGTGGATGTACCCCAGGGATCGGCATCACAGGTCTCCCAATATAACCTTGGGATTGCTGGGGTTGAGGGGGCCCTGGTGGGCGCATCTGGGGTTGCATGGGCTGTTGCTGTGGGATATTTCCTTGCTGGTGCAACTGATTCTGAACTGGAGCAACAAAATGCTGTTGTTGAGCATACTGTTGGGATGGAGCTTGTTGAACTGGTTGCATGACAGGGCGGTGCAGTGGATACGCAGATTGTTGCATCTGAGGTGGATACTGCTGGTTCTGTGTTGGATGAGTTCCAGAAGCAGGATTCTGTGGTGGCAAAAACATAGATTGTTGTTGCTGAGGCAATAAAGAATGCGGAAGGGATGGCCGCATAACTGCAGGTTGTGGTGGGACCTGACCATGTAACTGAACGGGAGGTACAGTCCCACTTGCCGGATGTGGGTGCCCCAGAGAGGCTCCTGTCTGCATTTTCTGTGTTGGTTGAGGTTGATAGGAATGATGCCCACTAACAGGAGGAACTGGCTGATGTGGAGCCTGCGGCAGGGCAGGAGGAGCGGTGGACTGGTTGAACTGAGGAGGGTAGCTCGGAGGTTGGGACTGAGCATGATAAGGTTGTCCTTGTGGTTGCACATATGACTGGTTGGAAGAATGGATATGGGGTTGGGGTTGCATCTGAGGTTGCACATGAGCCTGAGACGACTGAGGATGATGCATCTGCACATGTGGCTGCTGATACTGAGGCACCTGAGGATGTTGGGCTGGAGGCCGCACGCCCTGGGCAAATGGTGGTGGTTGACTCTGAGGAGGCGGTGGCAGCGTCTGAGGAGGAATCTGAGTCTGAGGCCGTACAGCAGGATAAGGTTGTTGGGGGTTGACTTGATAGTTTGGTGCTAAAGCCTGATGAGGAGCAACTGCCTGGTTCTGCCCCTGAGGTGGAGCTTGAGGTGGCAATTGCATCTGGGATTGTGGTTGCGATTGAGCCTGTCCTTGAGCATGTGATTGAGGGTGAGACTGTTGTGCGGCTTGAGGAGCTGGATTGGGCTGGGCCTGGGGTTGGGCTTGCTGAGGTTGTTGCTGTCCCTGGGGCTGGGTATACATATGAGCTTGTTGATATTGTTGTAAGGGCGGTTGTTGAAGAGCATAATACTGCTGATTGTGCTGTTGGTAGGGGTCATATCCCGCATATTGTTGATAATACTGCTGATATTGTTGTTGGTACCACTGATCTGGAGTTGGTACAGCGACAGGAGCAATGGCTGGGGGCTGAGAGCTCGCATTTACTTGGAAGTTTGGATTTTGCCCAGGCACTGGAGCAGTAGTAGCGGTCTGAGGATTCTGTGCCTGTGGAGGTGGTGGTCCTGACTGAGGAACAGTCTGGTTAACCTCTGTAGTAGCTGCAGAAGTAGTCACTGCTACGCCCTATTGATTCAAAAAGAGGTAAGTACAAAATATATCTTTATTTATCTCCAAATAAGAAAATATGAATGATTTACTCACAGAACAAATCTGAGCATGTTCATGTACTTGACGATGCACAATTTGGATCCCACATCTGTTGCATATGACAGGAGAATTTCCAAAGGTGCAGACAGAACAATGGGAGGTGCAATCAGCCAAAGTGCCCTCCCATGTGCATCCACTTCGGAAGAACAGACAATGGACCTTAACTTTACCAATATTTTCCGCCAATGCTTTATCTGAGTCCGTTAGTAGCTGCCAAAAATGTTGACAATGTCAAAAAATGATAACAAATGGTGGACGCATCATCCAGAATTATAAGGACAGACAACCTTAGAATCAGATTCTGTCACCAAGTACCCATCATAAGGACAAGCCTTGGTACCATTTGCAATGTGTGCCAAACAAGGTTTGCAGTATAGATGAGTGCATTGTGTCTGAAATGCTTCATGTGGATACACAAGGGTGCGACAAACAGGACAAAAGTATTCCCCAGGATAGCTCGATATGTCAACGATGCACTCAATATCAAATCCCATCACGTCTGAAGCATATGAGAGACTGCTAACTGCATCAGGCAGATAAAATCGTCATATTCGAGAGATGACAAAAAGATACCACTACCTAGCAGATTTAACACTCAAACAAGCCTACAAGAGAGAGAGAGAGAGAGAGAGAGTTAAATGCGTGTAGAGGAGTAGCTACATGTGTCCGTTAATGAAATTCGATACATTAAGAGTATTTCCAAAGCAAAAAGAAAGGCATGGAATGCATGCATGTCTAAGTTTTTCTACTACAAAACTGATTGTCCGGTTTTCTAATATGGAAAACTATTACACCTTAAGATATTGGCAATTGATCATTGATACACTACAATCAGGTCTAATAAACTAATCACTGGAAATTTTCATTGAAAAATCAATACACACTAAAATCATAATTCGCAATCAAACGAGAATTTAGTTGTGTCAGCTCTTTACCTAATTAAGCGTCTCTTACTTTTCCTAATCAGAAGAACCAGATCGAAAGGATAAGAATATTTCCGGTAAGCTCTTTACTCCACCCCACCGTTTTATACAATTCATCAATGTAATCATTCAAACCAACAGTCCAAAAATCACAAAGTCCAGCAAGAACATAAAACCTGTCCATAAAATATTCAAGAACAGGCAAAAACAGTACCAAATCACATCCCATTTTTCTGAAACAAACAAAAAAAAAAGGAAAATGCTTGCTGAATAAGCACGAGAATCGGCATCGCTCGAATCAACAACCGAACATGCAAGAAAGAGGCATGAAGGAAAACCCAATAGATAAACGAAAAATGAGACTTTATTGGTGGAAAGATCATAAATACATGCAAAATCACCAAAATCTTGAGGTTCTCCCTTTCTTTTTCAAAATCACCAAAATCTTTACCTGCTCTTCTCCGGCAGTCGATAGGATGGTCGAAATGGGACGGCCCAGAAGTGGTGGTTGGTTATGGCTTATCGAAACGGACAGGGGCAGAGAAAGGATCACAGGGGCGGTGAGATGAAGAAATCAGAGAGATGTCACTGAAAGTAGAAATTTTTGTTTTCTAGGGCTACACTGTTTATATATTCATCAAATAAAAACCATTTTATATTTGAATAAATGTTTTCTTGTAGTTAAATATAAACCCCGTAAAAGCCAAAGTAATGTGCTGGTCTGCTGGACTTCCAAATAAACCCCTTCCGTGTAAGAGTAACTTAAAAGGACGAATTACATTTCAATACCTTCGGATTTGGCCAGATTATAAAATGTTCCCTATTTCTTCGATTATTAATATATAGTTGTTGAGGTATTATTTTCGTCTAAAATCCCTAAATACTGTTAGGGTTCCATCTGAGTTTCCTAAACGATCTAATTTAAATTTAGCTAGAAATTACAAATACATCTCATTATTTTATTATATTACAAAACAATCCCTATATTAAGTTAAAACTATATATTGGTCCTTGAGAACCCTAACGGCGTTTAGGAACCTAAATTTGAAATCATACCTCAGGAATTATATAGTAATAATTGAAAGAATAAGGACCGCATTGTAATTAAGTCAAACCTAAAGGTATTCAAATGTAATTTGCCCCAACTTAAAAATATAAGGTTTTGCACATTGTTTGAAAGGAGATACCCTCACGTTGAAGCTTAGTCAAGTGTTTTTATCCTTGATCTTTAATATATTTTTCCATGGAATATCTACAATTTATTGCATGTGTAAAATTGATAATTGTTTTTAAAAGTTATCAATATTACCAAAAGAAGAATAGTCTGATAATTGAATTTGGGAAGTAAATAAAATTAGAATGGTAAACGGAAGAAATAAAGTGAGGAAGCTAAATTTCTTGATTTATTTCATCCATTTAATTATTTAATAAATACATAAGGAAGTATTGTTAAAACAATTACGGTTTAATAGATATGGTTTCAAATTTTAGTTTCAGTAATAATATATTTTAAAATTTTGCTTTACAGTCAAAATAAATTATAGTAGTTTGTTGGGTTAAATTGTTTATAAAATCGTGTGTTGTGTTAGTGTTCATCATGGGATTCCTTCATTTATTGTTTAGAGACTATTTTTTTAGAAAGAATCAAAATAGTCTCATAATTAATTGTTGTGTATAAATTATAATGCGTCTAACATAATTTAAGTATCAAATATTTTTCTAGGAGAATACTTTTGATTTGAATTCTTACAATCTTGCCCTGATATTTTTAATGATTAATGTTCAATGTGAATATTTCTCTTTTTAGGGTACAACGGTATATATAAAATTCAAGAAATCTTAATTTATATCATATACGTGAAACAAATATTAACTTCACACAATGGGGTCTCCTCAAGTTTAGGGTACACGATATTCAATAGCTTTTTCAAGATATTTATAAGATATTCATAAGTGTCCAAGTTATAGTATATCACATTGATAATAAATGTTAGTTCTTTTCTTGTAATTGAGAGGGCTTTAGATTATGGTAATGATAAGAAATTCTCGAACACTAACTTAACTTACAACTCTGGATTTACAAATTGGTGTGATGTCGTTTACATTTGTTCATCATATATCAACATCTATACATAAATCTAATAAATTGATGCAACATTCATGAACAGTCATATAGCATGGTCAATAAGGAATGTTGCATTGTTATGTATTATTGCAGCTGTTGAGAAATTGGGAGAAATGGGATCAGAATGACACGGGTAGTCCCTGTCCTTAAAGTGTTAATCGCCCCTACTCTCTGAGTTTGCTAAAGGTTGCAGACGATTTACTTTTAGGATATATGTCGAGCTGGTAAAAATATGAATTCAGACAATAGCAATTTGTCATAATTCAGGTGAGTTTTGCTGTGTATTTTTAGGTGAAGGAAGTAGCTATTTGTAGCTCTCAAGTGTTGGTCAAATAAAACTGCAATGGGAATTTGAATGGATTAATTTCAGGTGTAATGGCCTGAAATTCAATCCCAATGAATGCCCACTACTCAGCTGTTACAGATGCCAACGGATTGATTGGATGTATCTGGACATTGGTTCAAAGTGCAAAGTGCGCCATCAAACGCCACATTCGCCCATGCCCGAGGCCGTGCCCTTGCCCGTGCGCATGCGCACCGCCCCGCGAGTGAGCCCATTAGTCCTCTCTTGGGTCCCATAATTTAATAACACATACAACCTTTTAATATATAAAGCTGCCTACTTAGTGTTACTTTTCCAATCTGGGACACAAAAACCAATGCACATTTTCCAAACAACTCTTGATATGCCTTTGCATAATTATTGATTAATCCTCCAACAATTAATCATATATATATTAATTCTCCAACAATTAATTATATATATATGCACAGCATATTCAACAATCCCCCACTTGTTTGGAAAACTACTCTTTTGCCAGACAAGTCCCTGAAGATTTTGTCAAAGATCACATGCCTAGAGGAAGGTGTGACGAACATTGAACCTTCCCTTAGTGTAGATAACTCAAAACTGCATCGAAGTTGACGGTGTCCATAGATTGAACCTCAACTCCTTTGTGATGCAATCGGAGTTATCACACACATGTTTTCTTTCTCATACAACAAGCACTCCTCTGCTTTGCGCTTATAAAGTCATACGCCATATCCCGTTTCATGAACCTTTAAGATAGTAAACCACAACTCTCTATAAGAAGCGGCTTCACTTCTTGTTCATATAGGCAAAATGTTTCTCGAGCACTTGTTGCGGTAGAGCAGGATTTTGTTAAGAGCATGGTTCAACCTTGTCACTTTGCAACTCACTGAGCTATCTTCTACTACATATGAGACCACTTGATAGCTCTAACCAACTCGTGACTTGTTTTTCCCTTTGAACCTATAATCAGGGGAAACCTAGATTATAGGTAGGGTTACCATCACTTATGGTTCGGGTGGTTTAAGTCTCATATCTCTAGTAGTTGTAGCTACTAAGTCTCTCGTCAGAGGCTTAGTAAACGGATCAGCCAAATTCTTATTTGACCTCACATAGACAATTGTTATGATACCATCTTGTATCAATTGTCTCACAAATGCATGTCTAAGACCAATATGTCTAGACTTACCATTATAGGTACCACTATACGCTTTTGTAAGCGTAGCTTCGCTGTCACAATACAACGAAATTGGAGGCATTGGACTCGGCCATAGATCTATGTCTAACAATATATTTCTAATCCAATCAGCCTCTTGTCCAGCTTGTGCTAAAGTTATGAACTCAGATTCCATGGTAGAGTGAGGAGATTATTGTCTGTTTCTTGCTTGCCCAAGAAACAGCCCCACCGGCAAGAGTGAAAACCCACCCACTTATGGATTTGTTATCTCCCCTTCCAACACACTAGGGAATTTGTTATAGAACAAACCAAAGCTAATAGTTCTCTTAAGGTACCCAAGTACCCTACTAATAGCTTTCCAATGATCAGCATTGGGACTGCTCGTGTATCTGCTAAATTTTGAAACTGCAAAGGAAATATCTGGTCTAGTGCAATGCATTGCGTACATAAGGCAGCCAATAGCGCTTGCATACTCAAGCTGTGTAATAGTTCTACCAGTATTTTCTTTAAATTTCAGTCCGTTGTCAAACGGAGTGTTCACCTCTTTGATCTCGAGGTAATTATGTTAGGAATAGTGCCCTAGAAAGCCGATTGTATATCCGCTTTGTGCTTTTCCTTATTGTAATCACAGACAATCTTTGAATGAAATAACGAATTGAGGCAACACTTCTTTATATGCTCTTGTTTGGTATACGTTTACTTTATCTGTGCATGTATGAGAACTCCCCTAATCCTGATGACTTTAGGACTCTACCATTTAGGTGAAATGGTTCATGAAACGAGCCCTATATCACATAAGTCATGATTAGTAAAATACTCCAAGCCGATGAGTCCTACCGACAGTGGGAGTGTCAACCTGACTCCTCTAAGGCTTGCTTGTGGGATCACACCCTTAAGAAGGACCACCTTGTTTCATGGAGGTGCAAAGTGTATAGTTGATACGTGCATGATACATGAGGATGCTTAATTCAATAAGTAAGTTCACTGAGGTGCCCCGTGTGAGAACATTCCTAAATGGGAAAGGAAGTTTCTATTTCAGGAAATAGAAACTTCCAGACTCACGAGTCATTGATGTGATTAATTGATCCTTAGACTTAAGGTTCCTTGTCACTTTATGAGTTAACTCTGTAGTCTTAGGTATAAGCTTTAAAGGGTGTCGCCTTAGACAACTGATTCAAGGCTTATGCTGGGGCTACACAAGTGATTCATGAAAGTGAATGAGAATCAAGAAAGGACCTACACTTGCATTTGCAAGGTGATCTCTTATTGTGTAAGTCATTCATATGTCATATGGAGTCCTTGGCCAAGGCAGTAGATCAAGACATCAAGAAAAGAGTTTCTTGGATTGAGATCAAATGGATATGAAATGCACTTAGCTTTAAGACAGGATTATTAGGGTTCTGATTATTCCCTTACCCTAGATCTTGGTTGAGAGATAGTAAGTAGGAGGATTGTATCTCACATTAATCAGTGACTTAAAGGTTCTGTCGAATCCGAACATTCCAATTCAGCTAGGGGTTAAACACCTGTTACTAGACTATGGTCGTTTAATCTGTGGACTGATTAATTAATTAGTGAATTAATTAATTAGGGTCACTTCTAATTGAATTGAGAACCTAGAGGGTCACGCAGGACAACTTGGTTACATGAGTTGAGGCTTTAAAATGATTAAACGAGTTAATCGGGCCAAGAGGGTTCCACACGTGTGGGTCACGTGAGTGACACATGTCATTATGACACGTGTCTCACGTGAATATATATATATTGTATATATATTAAATAATTATTTGTTAATTATTTAATAGACTTTGGTTTAATTTTGAATTAAAAAGAAAGTCTTATTTTGGAGAAAAATTAATCTAGTTAATTAATTATGAATTAATTAATTAGATAAAAATAAGTTATTTATTTTAAATAAATAAAGTATAAAATTATCCAAAATTAGTTTGGATATTTTTAGCTCTCTTGAAAGTTGATTTGAATTTGAATTTAAAGTCAAAGTCAAAATTACTTGATGATCAAGTAATAGGAGAGAGAGACCAAAACCCTAGCCCATAAGGATTAGGATTTTCGATCCTCCCCTTCTTATAAATAGGGGAGCTCGAGCTCGCCTTAGAGCTAATTGGCAATTCTTTTGGTTCATGTGTTGAACACCATCCTTTCTCCAAGATAAATGAAACCCTAGGTTAAGCCTAAACACTAACTAGAGAACTAGCATCCTTACTAGTTAGATTGTAGTCAAGTTGGTGGACTATCTCTAGAGAGCTTCAAGTTAGAAGTTTGAAGATTCGAGCTTTACCAAGGAGAGGGGATCAAGTCGCGAGAAGAGCGTTCTTGGGTGGCTTGAAACGCTTCAAGAAAGTTAATTAAGAAAGTAAGTTTCTAATCCCTACGAATTTGGTTACACGATTGCGAGTCCTAGATCCTTCTGTTGGGAAAAATTTTTAAAATTCCGCTGCTTTTTGATTCGTGTTTTCCAACAAGTGGTGTCAGAGCCACCTCGTTAATCGTGTTTCTGATTCGTCTCAATTATTCTGAATTTGGTAGAAATTCTTAGGCTTAGATGCGAATTAGGTATTCATGAGTTCTTTTAGAAAGCCTGAATTACGAAACTGTAATTTTTCTTGAATTTCTGAAATTGTTTTCTTAAATTGTGTTTTTGAAAACCGTTTTTATTGAAATCCTTTTAAATCATGTTTTTTAAATTTTGGATTGTTGTTGGTTTTGAACTGAAACACGAAACACGAAAATCGCGTTACGAAAACGCGAGCCTAGGCGTGATAGGACGTCGCACGCCCAGGCCCGCGCCGTCCCGCACAGCAGTCCCGCAGCCGCGCGGGACTGCCCGTCCGTCCCTCCCGCAACCGCGCGGGAGGCCTTCCCGTGCGCGCCTAGGCACGCCCGCCTGCTCCTCCCGCAACCGCGCGGGAGCCTCCTGTCGCCCGCCTGCCTTCTCGCCTCGGCGAAGCGCGCGCGTGCCGGCAGCCTTGCTGCTGGCGTGCGCGATGCGGTGCGCACGCGCTCACGCGCGATGCGTGCAGTCCGCCTGGGCTGGCGTGCGGGCGAGGCCTGGCCCTCGTTTCGCGATCTTGATTTTCATGTTTAGTCCAATCCAATCCCGATTTAATTTTTCTTGAAAAATTTTATTTTATTAAATTTGACTTATTTTTGAAATAATTGTTTAAATTGGGATTTTGAAAATTTAAGCGATTTAAATTTTGTAAAAATTACAAACTTTATTTTATGAAAATATTGAAAGAATAAAATTATTAATTTTCAGAAATTAATTGGAATTTTATTAGTTCATTGTTTTTCGGGTTTTATAGAAAAGGCTCTTGAACAAGAATTGCATCTAAGTCATGTTTTAAGCTATTAGAGCTTAAGGCGAGAATTTTAATTTATTGGTTAAATTTAAATTCTTGCAAAAGCATGTTAGGTGATCATGGGTTTAGACTTATGTATGGTTTTAATTTATTCACATGGATGGTTTAAATTGGGGTTCGAGCCCTATAGTTGCGTTTTTCAATTGAGGTTGGAGCCTCACTTATGTGCGTACTGTTATGTGATTTATTATGTGGCTTTCCATATTACTGTTTTTGAGGCCGGGGTATGCCCCTTGTAATTGTCTAAGGCCAATATGAAGATTGAGCCTTATTACTTTATGTCTTTTTCTTTTTATTGTAATTTGAGAGTAGAGATAGGCGGTGAGGTTTTATTTTCATTTTGGAGACAATGCACCCATGGAGTAAGATGGACCACATTCAAGTAACAATGAGGCCATAAGTGAAGACCCCTCAAAATGTTAGGGAGGGGAATCTCAATTGTAAAAATGTAATAGAGATAGGGCTCGTATTTTGTTACCGCTTTCCCTTATGTGATTTAAACTGTTTATGTGGCATGTATGTTAGAACTTGTGATTGTGGAGTGGCTCCCACATATCACACATAAGATAGGTAGAACCCATGATCATTACATGTTAGTATCATGCTAGGACATGTTATCTGTTTATGTGCTTGTTTGAAATGCATTTAAGTGTACTTGCATTAATCAAGACTAATAAAATTGGATAACATATATGTTGGTGAGGTCGAACCGGACAACTCTCCGATTGATACGAAAATTCCCATTAAATATTAAGCTAATTTCGAACAAATAGGTATTTAATTCGAGATGCAAATTTTGAATTAAATTCCTAGCATTCCATCAATAGGTTTTAAGTTTAGTAAGTGAAACTAGTTATTGTCCACGAGTCGTGGGATAGCTAGTGGAGCTTATTAGTTCTTAGTTACCTAATTGATCATTTTAAATGGTCAATATTTTGTGGTCAATTTTGGCAAGGGCGATGTCCACGAGTCGTGGGTCGTTCGAACTAAGTTTTGATCATGATCTTATGATTGATGGGTCTAGCTTAACGCCTAAGTAAATATGGATGTCGCACGAGTCGTGGGTCCGTATTGAAAGATAGGTGATCCAAAAATAATTACTAAGAGTTCTAAAGGTGTTAGAATTGGTAAGTTGTACCTACCTAGGGTTCTTACTTAGAATGTCCGCGAGTTGTGGGTTTGAGGTAAAATACCTAGGATCTTAGTACCCATTGGGAAACGTGTTCCTCTTAGATCTTTGGGAATTCTAGATCTTTGAAAAACAGTGGGAGCTACATTAGATTAAAGACCTTATCTTTTGTATATCGTTATAATTCAGCATGCTCACTAGTTCTCTGTTTTACCATTTAGGTCGTAGATTCTGTGATTCTCTACGTGTTTTGAAATGGCAACCAAAAACCCTCTTGTATCGATCCTCGAGTCAAACAAGTTGACTGGTCCCAACTATTCTGATTGGCTGAGGAATCTAAAAATCATTTTAGATTCTGAGAAGAGAACTTATGTTCTCTTCGAAGGGGAGCCTAGTCCCGAAGGGGAGGCTCCCACTCGGGCCGAGCGGGACGCGATTCAGAAGTGGAAGGATGATAATCTCCAAGCCCGTTGCCTTATGTTGGCTAACATGTCTCCAGATTTGCAAAGGCAACATGAGGCCATGAAATTCGCTTGGGAGATTTACGACCACTTGGAGCAACTTTACCGCCCTCATGAACGTGTTACAAGGTATAACACTTCGAAGGAATTGTTCCACTTGAGAATGAGGGAAGGTTCAAGTGTCCATGAATATGGTCTTAAGTTTCTTGCCCTTACTGAGAAACTTGCTTCCATGGATATGCCACTGAAAGAAGAGCTTTCAGTGGACTTGTTGCTAGCCTCGCTCCCACCATCATTCAACCCATTTGTCCTTAACTTCAATATGAATCATGCTCATGCTACTGTATCTGAGCTGATTAGTCAGCTTGTGACTGCTGAAAGCACGATCAAGAAGGACAATAAGGTTCTGATGGTGAATGCTCCATTTTCCTCTTCTGGACCTTCTAAAGGTAAGGGCAAGAAAGCCCAAAGGAAGAAGAAGAAACCCCTTAGGCCCACTGGTAGCGTTTCGAAGGGGAAGGCCCAAAAGAAGAAGCGTGATCAGAAAGAGGATGTTTGCTTCCATTGTGGCAAAGCGGGACATTGGAGGAGAAACTGCCCAGAGTACAAGGCTACTCTATAGAAAGGTATCTTTCTCGTTGAAGTAAATCTTTCTATTAATTCTAGTTCTTGGGTACTTGATATCGGTTGTGGAACTCATATCTGTAATGATGTACAGATGCTAAGTGAAGTCCAACAACTCAAAGAAGGAGAATGTGTCTTGAAGATCGGCGATGGCTCAAACGTTGAAGCTCGAGCTTTAGGCACAATTAGATTAGATTTAGGTAGTTTTGAGTTAGTCTTGAATAAAGTCCTTTATGTACCGAGCATTATTCGTAATAAAATTTCAGTTCCAATATTAGATTGTGAAGGTTATGAAACTTATATCAAGTATGGTAAATATTTTATCAAACGGAACAACTCTTCCGTTCACATCGGTACTCTAAGTAATGGACTTTATCTAACTCAAAATATCAATATTATGAATATACAACGAGAAACGAAGCGTAAGAGAGATGGCAAAGTTTCAGCTCCCTTATGGCACGCTAGATTAGGACACATTTCCAAGAACAGAATTAGCAAGATAAACACTTTAGGATCATTCTCTGAAAATGATCTTAAGGAGTTAACTTCTTGCGAATCCTGTCTCAAAGGAAAAATGTCCAAAGTCCCTTTTAAAGGAACCGTGGAACGTGCCATTAAGGTTTTGGATTTGATCCATACTGATGTTTGTGGACCGCTTAGTGTAAGCACAAGAAACAATCATCAGTATTTTATAACCTTTACCGACGACTTTAGTCGATATGGTTATATATACTTAATGAAGTATAAATCTGAAGCTTTTGAGAAATTCTTAGAATTTCAAAAGGAGGTTGAGAACCAAACTGGTCACAAGATCAAAGCACTTCGATCTGATCGAGGAGACGAGTATCTTAGTGAAGAATTCCTTAATCATCTCAAAGATAATGGGATTATCTCTCAGTGGACTCCTCCGGGAACTCCTCAGCTTAATGGAGTTTCTGAGAGAAGGAATCGAACCTTACTTGATATGGTTCGTTCCATGATGAGTTTCAATGACTTACCACCTTCTCTCTGGGGTTATACCCTAGAAAGTGCAGCAAAGATTTTGAATCTAGTTCCCTCTAAGTCAGTCCCTAAAACGCCCTATGAAATGTGGCATGATAAAGTCCCTAGTTATTCTTACTTAAGAATTTGGGGTTGTCCTGCTTACGTGAAGAAGACAGTGGGAGATAAGTTAGAATCTCGTTCTAACTTATGCTACTTTGTAGGTTATCCTAAGGAATCCATAGGATACTACTTCTATGATCAATCTGAGCAAAAGGTGTTTGTTTCCAGAAATGCCACTTTTCTGGAGGAACCGTTCCTTAAAGAAAAGAAAGGCAAGATCATAGAATTAGAGGAAGTACAAAGTGAGCCCACGCCTCCCACTGAAGAAACGTCCCATACTGATCAACCACAACCAATCACGAATTTTGATACACATGTAAATCCTCCTCTAAGGCGTTCTGAATGCACTCCTAGACAGCCGGAGAGATGGTATGGATTCTTCTATGAAATCTCTCAAAAGGATAATGATCCTTTAACATATGAGGAGGCACTTTCAGATTCTGACTCTGAACAGTGGATAGAAGCCATGAAATCCGAAATGGACTCCATGAACTCCAACCAAGTTTGGACCTTGGTAGATTTGCCTGATGGGGTCAAACCCATAGGTTACAAATGGATCTTTAAGAGAAAGCTTGGAGTTGATGGAAGCATTGCAGCCTAAAAAGCAAGACTGGTTGCAAAAGGATTCACTCAAAGACCCGGCGTGGACTTTGATGAAACATTTTCGCCAGTTGCAATGCAAAAGTCTATTCGGATCATGCTTGCCATTGCTGCGTATTATGACTACGAGATATGGCAAATGGATGTGAAAACTGCCTTTCTCAATGGTGACATTGATAAAGACATTTATATGGAGCAACCCATAGGTTTCACATTCAGTGGGAATGAGCAAAAGGTTTGCAAACTCCAAAGATCAATCTATGGATTGAAACAGGCTTCTAGGAATTGGAACATTCGATTTGATGAATCAGTCAAAGCGTTTGGCTTCATTCAAATTTCGAATGAATCATGTGTGTATAGAAAGGAATTGGAGACCTCAGTGTAATTCGAGATGAAAGATCTTGGTGATGCGTCCTATATCCTTGGAATTAAAATCTATCGAGATAGATCTAGAAGGTTAATAGGACTATCACAGTCGATGTACATTGACAAAGCATTGAGGAGATTCAATATGGAGCCAGCAAAGGTTAAGAACCTTCCTATGAGTGTAGGAACATGTCTTTCAAAGAAGATGTGTCCTAAGACTAACCTTGAGAAGGAAAGAATGACTCATACACCTTATGCATCAGCAATAGGCAGCATAATGTATGCAATGTTATGTACTCGGTCGGATGTAGCTTATGCAATAAGTCGTTTCCAATCTGACCCTGGAGATGGTCACTGGGCTGCCGTGAAGAATATTCTTAAGTACTTGAAAAGCACTAAAGTTTATTCTTAGTTTACGGAGGTCAGAAAGATCTTACTGTCGAAGGATACTGCGATGCAAGCTTTGCATCTGACTTAGATGATTTTAAGTCAATGTCAGGATACATTTTCTGCCTAAACGGCAGAGCAGTGAGTTGGAAGAGTTCCAAGCAAACTACCACTGCAGATTCGACCACTGAGGCCGAATACTTAGCTGCAAATGATGCAGCTAAGGAAGGTGTTTGGATTAGAAATTTCATTCAAGAGTTGAATGTTGTTCATAGTATGAAAGACCCCATTTCTGTATTTTGTGACAACACTGGGGCGGTTGCTCAAGCAAGAGAACCAAGATCTCACCAACGGACCAAGCACATTATGAGGAAGTATCACCTAATCCGTGATATTATCAAAAGAGGAGATGTGCAAATTGAGAGGGTCACATCAGCAGAGAACGTAGCAGATCCACTTACTAAACCCCTTAGTCGAGAAGCTTTCCAAGGTCATCTTCAGAAGATGGGACTTAGAGTAGCTTTAGAATGGCTTTGACGGGCAAGTGGGAGATTGTTAGGAATAGTGCCCTAGAAAGCCGATTGTATATCCGCTTTGTGCTTTTCCTTATTGTAATCACAGACAATCTTTGAATGAAATAACGAATTGAGGCAACACTTCTTTATATGCTCTTGTTTGGTATGCGTTTACTTTATCTGTGCATGTATGAGAACTCCCCTAATCCTGATGACTTTAGGACTCTACCATTTAGGTGAAATGGTTCATGAAACGAGCCCTATATCACATAAGTCATGATTAGTAAAATACTCCAAGCCGATGAGTCCTACCGACAGTGGGAGTGTCAACCTGACTCCTCTAAGGCTTGCTTGCGGGATCACACCCTTAAGAAGGACCACCTTGTTTCATGGAGGTGCAAAGTGTATAGTTGATACGTGCATGATACATGAGGGTGCTTAATTCAATAAGTAAGTTCACTGAGGTGCCCCGTGTGAGAACATTCCTAAATGGGAAAGGAAGTTTCTATTTCAGGAAATAGAAACTTCCAGACTCACGAGTCATTGATGTGATTAATTGATCCTTAGACTTAAGGTTCCTTGTCACTTTATGAGTTAACTCTGTAGTCTTAGGTATAAGCTTTAAAGGGTGTCGCCTTAGACAACTGATTCAAGGCTTATGCTGGGGCTACACAAGTGATTCATGAAAGTGAATGAGAATCAAGAAAGGACCTACACTTGCATTTGCAAGGTGATCTCTTATTGTGTAAGTCATTCATATGTCATATGGAGTCCTTGGCCAAGGCAGTAGATCAAGACATCAAGAAAAGAGTTTCTTGGATTGAGATCAAATGGATATGAAATGCACTTAGCTTTAAGACAGGATTATTAGGGTTCTGATTATTCCCTTACCCTAGATCTTGGTTGAGAGATAGTAAGTAGGAGGATTGTATCTCACATTAATCAGTGACTTAAAGGTTCTGTCGAATCCGAACATTCCAATTCAGCTAGGGGTTAAACACCTGTTACTAGACTATGGTCGTTTAATCTGTGGACTGATTAATTAATTAGTGAATTAATTAATTAGGGTCACTTCTAATTGAATTGAGAACCTAGAGGGTCACGCAGGACAACTTGGTTACATGAGTTGAGGCTTTAAAATGATTAAACGAGTTAATCGGGCCAAGAGGGTTCCACACGTGTGGGTCACGTGAGTGACACATGTCATTATGACACGTGTCTCACGTGAATATATATATATTGTATATATATTAAATAATTATTTGTTAATTATTTAATAGACTTTGGTTTAATTTTGAATTAAAAAGAAAGTCTTATTTTGGAGAAAAATTAATCTAGTTAATTAATTATGAATTAATTAATTAGATAAAAATAAGTTATTTATTTTAAATAAATAAAGTATAAAATTATCCAAAATTAGTTTGGATATTTTTAGCTCTCTTGAAAGTTGATTTGAATTTGAATTTAAAGTCAAAGTCAAAATTACTTGATGATCAAGTAATAGGAGAGAGAGACCAAAACCCTAGCCCATAAGGATTAGGATTTTCGGTCCTCCCCTTCTTATAAATAGGGGAGCTCGAGCTCGCCTTAGAGCTAATTGGCAATTCTTTTGGTTCATGTGTTGAACACCATCCTTTCTCCAAGATAAATGAAACCCTAGGTTAAGCCTAAACACTAACTAGAGAACTAGCATCCTTACTAGTTAGATTGTAGTCAAGTTGGTGGACTATCTCTAGAGAGCTTCAAGTTAGAAGTTTGAAGATTCGAGCTTTACCAAGGAGAGGGGATCAAGCCGCGAGAAGAGTGTTCTTGGGTGGCTTGAAACGCTTCAAGAAAGTTGATTAAGAAAGTAAGTTTCTAATCCCTACGAATTTGGTTACACGATTGCGAGTCTTAGATCCTTCTGTTGGGAAAATTTTTTAAAATTCCGCTGCTTTGTGATTCGTGTTTTCCAATAGATTACACTTAGTCAGAACTTTCTCAATATAGTGAGACTGGTTTAGTGAGAAACCCCCACTATGTTTTTTAACTTTAATACCTAAAATAGTATCTACTTCACCTAAGTCTTTCATCTTAAAGACCTTAGATACTTTTTAGTCTCGTTTACTCCATTCATATTCGTCCCGATGATCAGCATATCATCGACATATAAGTAGACTATCACCATATAGTCAGTTGTACATTTGGAGTAAATGCACCTGTCAGCACTGTTATACTTGAATCCGAATTTCAAGATAGCAATGTCGAACTTCTCGTGCCACTGTTTTGGTGCTTGTTTTAGACCATATAGGGATTTGACTAATTTACACACTTTATTTTCTGTTCTCGGTGCTACAAAACCCTCAGGTTGTTCTATATAGATTTCTTCTTTTAAGTTTCCATTTAAAAAGGCTGTCTTTACGTCCGTTTGATGAACAAACAGATCGTAAAGCGATGCTAAAGCAAGAAGAATTTTGATGGAAGCAACTCGAGCCACCGGTGCATAAGTGTCAAAGTAGTCATTCCCTTCTACTTATCTAAATCCTTTGGCAACTAATCTAGCTTTAAAAGCTGAGATAGTGCCATCGGTGTTCCGTTTTCTTCTAAATACCCACTTGCACCCAATGGGTTTCCACGAGGTAAGTCTGCTAATACCCAAGTATTGTTACCCAAGATGAAATCCATTTCATCGTTTACTGCTTCCTTCCAGAAGGAAGCATCTCTAGAAGCCATAACTTCTGCAAATGTTTTAGGATTCGTCTCAAGTGTAAATACAAACGGTATTTCACTTACCACTTTATTATCCTGGTCCCCCTCCACCAAGAATAATAAAGCCTCAGAAGAAATAAAGTCTTTGTCTAGGCTTTTTTCTTTTCTTGCTCTAGTACTCCTTCTAGGCTCAGTTGGCTGTGTAGGAATATTATTTTCCTCAACCGGCCTTATAGGACCTCTGGGCTCAATTTGGGGTGGCACAGATTCGTTTCCAACATCTTTTGAAAACGTACTTTCGAAGAATTCCACGTGCCTGGACTCAGTTATCACGTTAGACTCCAAATCAAAAAGTATATAGGCCTTGCTATTAAGAGAATATCCAACGAATACACTTTTAATAGCTCTGGCCCCTAACTTAGTCCGTTTAGGATCAGGAACCTGAAAGTAAGCCACACACCCCCACACTTTGAAATAACTTATGTTGGGTTTTCTGCCTTTTCATATTTCATAGGGACTAGTTTTCACAACAGTACTAGGCATCCTATTCAGAATATGGCACGCAGACAGAAGGGCTTCAACCCACAAGTTGTGAGGTAAATTTGCATGATTTAACATGCAATTTATCATGTCTAGAAAGGTTCGATTTTTCCTTTCTGCTACACCATTCTGCTGGGGTGTATATCCGGCAGTTGTTTGATGTATGATACCACTTTCTTCACAAAGTGTATCAAAAGCATTCAAACAATATTCCATGCCTCGATCAGAACGTAGAACCTTAATCTTCTTCTCAAGTTGGGTTTTTACTTCTGATTTGTATTTCACAAAAGAACTAAGAGCTTCATCTTTAGTTTTTAACAAATACACGTAGCAAAAACGACTAGCATCATCAATAAAAGTAATAAAATACCTTTTTCCACCTCTAGTTAAAATTCCATTTAACTCACAAATATCTGTATGAATTAAATATAATATTTGTGATTATCTTTTAACACTTGGAAAAGGCTTTCTTACAATTTTTGATTTTGCACATACTTCACACTTATCAAGTTCGTTTTTACCAATATCAATTAATCCCATTGCATGCATATTTTTCAAGTTCTTTGCACTAACATGTCCTAATCGACTATGCCATAAAGAAATTGAAGAAATCATGTAAGCAGAAACATAATTCATATTATTGATAGACTTGTACATCCCATTACAAGCATAACCTTTTCCAACAAATTCACCATTTTTCATGATGATAACTTTCCCAGATTCAACAAAACTTTAAAACCTTTCTTATCTAACAAATCAACAGAAATTAAACTTTTCCTAACATCTGGTACAAACAAGACGTTGATCAAAGTTAACTTCTTCCCGGAGGTAAAGTTGAGTTCAACGGATCCTTTGCCTCCAACATTGGCTTTGGAGCTGTTTCCCATCTGAACCTCTTGCCCAACAGTTTCTTCAAAGGTCTTGAAAAGCCTTCGATCGTTGCAAATGTGAACGGTAGCTCCATAATCTAACCACCAGCCAGAAAGTTCACTTGCCATGTTGATTTCAGAAATCATAGCCACATCGAGGCTAAGATCAGTCACCATGGCAACTAGGTTCTCCTCAACCATATTTGCAACTCCGGATCCACTCTTCCGTTGTGGGCATTCTCTCGCATAATGTCCTGTTTCTCCACAAACATGACATTTGCCTTTTCTTTTGTTAGCAGCATTAGAAGGTTTAGGCTTTTGTATGGTTTTCTTAAATTGTCCAAAATTCTTTTTAACACCAAAATGTTTCTTTTTAGAAGAATTTTCAGATTCAACAAAGTTCACACTCGATTGTCCTTGAACCAAATTCTTTCTATCGCGTTTCCGAGCCTCCTCTTCAACACGCAGATGTTTTTGAATTTGTTCCAAGGACAAATCCTCATATTTATGCATCAAACGCTTTGCATAATCTTTCCAGGCTGGAGGAAGTTTTGCAATGATTGCACCAACCTGGAATGTCTCTGGAAGGGCAATTTTAACCATTCTGAGTTTGCTAACGATTACCTGGAGCTCATGCACTTGCTCCAGAATCGGTTTGTTGTCAACCATCTTGAAATCCAAATATTTAGAAACTAAATATTTGTTAGTATCTTCTTCCTCAGCCTTGTATTTGTATTCCAAGGCCTCCCAAAGCTCTCTAGGCGACTTCACGTTTGTGTATAGATCATACAACCTGTCAGAAAACGTGTTGAGGATGTGACCACGAGCCAACTCTTTATCTTCATCCCTTTTCCTCCTTTGTTGTTGAAGAGTCTCCACGATCTCTTGATGGATCTGCAAGGCATTTCGGGAGGGACCAGCGGCTGTAGTACTTGCAGGAGGATTGGCAGGAGGAGCACCACCTGCTGTAGCGGGATTGGCAGGAGGAACAACACCTGCTGCAGTGGTTGGTGGATCCAAATCAACAGGCTGCTGAGGAGCAGGAGGATCTTCTGGAATTGGTGGCAGGCTGGGATCCAGAACATAGGCCAGCTTCAAAACGGTAAGCAGGAACTTCATCTTGTCTTGCCAGCGGCTGAAATTGTTTCCATCAAAACGATCCAATTTCTGCTGGTTCATGATGCGGAAGGATTCTGATTCCATCTTCTCGCGAATTAACACTTTAAGATTATTGAAAAATTAGGAGAAATGGGATCAGAATGATACGGGTAGTCCCTGTCCTTAAAGTGTTAATCGCCCCTACTCTCTGAGTTTACTAAAGGTTGCAGACGATTTACTTTTAGGATATATGTCAAGCTGGTAAAAATATGAATTCAGACAATAACAATTTGCCAAAATTCAGGTGAGTTTTGTTATGTATTTTCAGGTGAGGGAAGGAGCTATTTGTAGCTCTCAAGTGTTGGTCAAATAAAACTGCAATGGGAATTTGACTGGATTAATTTCAGGTGTAATGACTTGAAATTCAATCCCAATGAATGCCCACTACTCAGCTATTACAGATGCCAACGGATTGATTGGATGTATCTGGACATTGGTTCAAAGTTTGAACTTTTGGACACATTCGCCCATGCCCGAGCCCGTGCCCGTACGCGTGCGCACCGCCCCGCGAGTGAGCCCATTAGTCCTCTTTTGGGTCCCATAATTTAATAACACATACAACCTTTTAATATATAAAGATGCCTCCTTAGTGTTACTTTTCCAATCTGGGACACAAAAACCAATGCACATTTTCCAAACAATTCTTGATATGCCTTTGCATAATTATTGATTAATCCTCCAACAATTAATCATATATATATATATATTAATTCTCCAACAATTAATTATATATATATGCACAGCATATTCAACAGCAGCTAGATCAATTCCAAATTCACACATTTATCTATAAAAATTATAATCTCATTATCAATACACCTGTGCATGATAATTCATATTACATTATTATATTTTCGTTGAAGATCAGATGAGGATATAGGTTCTTTTATTGACTTTGATCGTGCGTTCAAGACATTTTATTAGCTCTGATTTATTCTTTAAATAAAAAAAAGTATATGAGCAATATAATGTTCGAACGTAATATAGCTTTAATTTCATAAAAAGTCAACTATGTATGTGTAATACAGACTATTATGAAATATAATATTGTACATTTGTACATTAAAAAGTGTACTAGTAAAAGTTTGCTTCTCGTGATCTTTAGTTGTCTTATCGTCATTTGAACATTTACACAAGTAGGGTCCAACTAAATCGAAACGAAAAGTGTTTGTTTGGTTAGCATATTCGGCATGATTTTAGAGATGAAGGATGTTTAATAACAGTGATTTATAATTTGTTGAATAAAATTTGATTAGTTTTCCTAAACATGTAATAATATGTTTCATATCTCATGTATTATGGTAAGATTTGTTGGAAAACTAGAGCAGAAACACAACGGAAATTTAAAATTTTTGCAAAAGATTGATCATGGACTTGCAGTTCTCGTATCGTATCTTAGGGTGTTTAGAAACTTACGTAGATTGAAGCTTTCCAGTGATGTCAGTACCGCCTACTGAACACCCTTCAAGCGGAATATCCCTCAAACGGTTCTCGATAAATCCCAAAGCAGCGATCCTCTAAAGCGTATCCACACCAGTCCTAGAACACGATCAAGCAAGTGAGAATGCTAGTTCTATAACTTGTGTTAATGGCTAGGGTTTTACTTTGAAAACTTTTCTTTTATCTTTCTAAAAAACTTAACACTTCGTGAGTGTTGGTCTAAAGAATAAGAGAAGCACCACCACTAGTATTTATACTAGTGTGGATCGAGCCCCTCATGGTTTCCTAAACCTAATGGGCTTTGTTTTCTTGCTCAATAATTAACTAATTAATTATTTAATTTAATTGGAGAAAATAAGTTCCCAACTTGTTCTCCAAGTCTTGCAAGAATAACTTTCTCTCTCCTACAATACGAAGTTAGACTTTTCAACTTTCCTAAAGCTAAAAGTCAAGATTCAATAAATAATTTAATTCTCAATTAATTATTTATTGGGTTAAGCTTGAGAAATAAAATCTTAATAATTAATTCAAAATTAATTAAAAGAATTAAATTAATTAATTACAATTTAATGAATTAATTCTAGAAAAGAAGTCGCGTGTAATAAAATTACACGCTTAAAGACACGTACGTGCCACGTGTGCATGACACGTGGCAGTTACGTGCTTTTGACACGTGGCAATGCCCACGTTTTGCTCTCTCTATTTCGATCAACAATTTGATCGTTCGTTAATCATATTAACATCCTACCATAACCCTCGTGTCCTGGCATTTGTGTGTGACCCTATAGGTTCATTATTCGATTAACAGTGATAGTAATTAATTAATTCACTAATTAATTAAGCACTTCACAGATCACACTATCGTAATCTAGTAATGGATGTGTAACCCCTAGCCGAATAACCAAATGAATCGAAGAACCTTTCAGTCAATAACATACAGTGAAATACGATCCTCCTACAACTCCATCTCTCAATCAAGAACTAAGGCATGGGAATATTCTCAGAGCCTAAATATTCTTGACCTTTAAAGTTAAGTTCGTTTCATATCCATTTAGACCTCAATCCAAGAAAACCCCATTTTCTTGATGTCTTGATCTTTTATCCACCTTGGCCAAGGGTTTAAGTTTAATGGACTACGAACAACTCAACCAGTAAGAGATCATGCTTGTTCTTGCAACAAGTGTAGGTCCTTTGTTGATTCTACTAATTCTACATATGCCACTTGTGTAATCCCAACATAGGCTG
The DNA here is from genome assembly GCA_037501455.1 of Lantana camara. Classification (NCBI taxonomy): domain Eukaryota; kingdom Viridiplantae; phylum Streptophyta; class Magnoliopsida; order Lamiales; family Verbenaceae; genus Lantana; species Lantana camara. The sequence continues at coordinate 24,775,306 of CM074860.1, forward strand.
TGGTTCAGGTGTCTATATGGCGACACCCTTTTGAGCCTATATCAAAGATTACAGAGTTAGCTCATATGAGACATTACAGAATCTCAAGTCTAAGGATTAATGAATCACGTTATTGACCTGTTGGATATTTCCTAATCTGGAAGTTTCTAGGAGACTTCCTTTCCCATTTAGGAATGTTCTCTCACGGGACATCTCAGTGATGAAGTTCTAGTAACAATCACCCTCATGTATTATGAACGCATCATCCTATGCACTTATCACTCCATGAAACTGAGTTATCCTTCAAAAGGACATATTCACATAAGCAAGTCTCAACAGAGTCAAGGTCGACACTCCCACTGTCTGTCGGACTCTCGACTTGGAGAAGTTTCTAATCCTCGCCTATGGAGTTAAGAACTTGTTTCATGTGTCGTTCCCATAACAATAAAGTTCTTAACGGCCTCATCGGATTAGGGGAGTTCAATACATGCAAAAACACAGTCAACCCAAATAGACATAAACAAGCACATAAAGAAGTGAATGCCTATGAACAAAATCATTTCGTTTACTATTCAAAGACTGTTTGTGATGTTACAAGGAGATAGTAAAGCCAACAGCTGCTTTAAGGGCACTATTCCTAACAATCTCCCACTTGCTTGTCAAAGCCACTCAGGTGCTAATCTAAGACCCATCTTCTGAAGATGTCCTTCGAAAGCCTGTTGACTAAGGGCTTTAGTAAGCGGATCTACCATGTTCTCTGTCGATGTGACCCTTTCAATTTGCACATCTCCTCTCTTGATGATATCACGGATTAAGTGATACTTTCTCAAAATGTGCTTGGTCCTTTGGTGAGATCTTGGTTCTCCTGCTTGAGCAACCGCCCCGGTGTTATCACAAAACACTGTAACGGGGTTTTTAATGCTAGGAACTACACCCAGCTCGTGGATGAAGTTTCTTACCCAAACACCTTCCTTAGCAGCTAAGTATTCGGTCTCAGTGGTCGAATTAGTGGTCGCTTGCTTGGAACTTTTCCAACTCACTGCTCCGCCGTTCAGGCAGAATATGTATCCTGACATGGATTTAAAGTCATCCATGTCTGATGCAAAGCTTGCATCACAGTTTCCTCTAATGACAAGATCTTGCTGGGCTCCGTAAACCAGGAATAAATCCTTAGTTCTCCGCAAGTACTTAAGGATATTCTTTACAGCAGTCTAGTGACCTTCACCAAGGTCAGATTGGAATCGGCTAGTCACACTAAGTGCATAAGCCACATCTGGTCGAGTACATAGCATTGCATACATTATGCTTCCTATAGCTGATGCATAAGGAATTTTGGACATCCTGGACTTTTCAAGTTCAGTTTTGGGACACAGCGTCTTCGAAAGAACTGTTCTCGGGCCAATTGGAAGTTTTCCACGTTTGGATTCTTCCATACTAAATCTCTTTAGTACTTTGTCTATGTAAACCGACTGTGATAATCCTAACAATCTCTTAGATCTATCCCGATAGATCTTTATACCGAGAATGTAGGATGTATCACCAAGATCCTTCATCTCAAATTGGTTCGATAACCAAGACTTTGTTACTTTCATATCATCCTTCGCATTCCCAATGAGGAGCATGTCATCTACATAAAGTACCAGAAATTGATCCGAGGTTTCCAATTCTTTCTTGTACACGCAGGACTCATTCGGATTTTGAATAAAGCCAAACGATTTGACTGCTTCATCAAATCGAATGTTCCAATTCCTAGAAGCTTGTTTCAATCCGTAGATTGAACGTTGAAGCTTGCAAACCTTTTGCTCGCTCCCACTGAATGTAAAACCCATGAGTTGCTCCATGTAAATGTCTTTGTCAATGCCTCCATTGAGAAAGGCAGTTTTCACATCCATTTGCCATATCTCATAGTCATAATATGCAGCAATGGCAAGTAGGATCCTAATGGATTTTTGCATTGCAACCGGGGAGAAGGTTTCATCAAAGTCTACACCTGGTCTTTGAGTAAACCCCTTAGCAACTAATCTTGCTTTAAAGGCTGCCACGCTTTCATCTACTCCAAGCTTGTGCTTATATATCCATTTACACCCTACGGGCCTGATCCCATCAGGTGGATCAACCAAGGTCCAAAATTGGTTAGAGTACATGGAATCCATTTCTGATTTCATGGCTTCTTTCCACTGTTCAGAGTCCGAATCTAACAGTGCCTCCTCATAAGTTAATGAATCATTATCCATTTGAGATGTTTGGTGGAGAAAACCATACCATCTCTCTGGTTGTCTAGGAATGCATTCAGAACGCCTTATTTGAGGAGGGTTATCGTGTGTATCACTCTCTTGGGTAGGAATAGGGACGTCATTCTCCAAGCTAGGCGTGGGACCTTGGTCTCGAACCTCTTCGAGTTCTGCGATCTTGCCTTTCTTTTCTTTAAGGAACGAGTCCTCAAGAAAAGTGGCGTTTCTTGACACAAAGTCCTTTTGTTCAAGAGGATCGTAGAAATGATATCCTATTGACTCTTTAGGATATCCTACGAAGTTACATAAGCTTGATCTAGCTTCAAGCTTATCTCCCACTGTCCTCTTCACGTAAGCAGGACAACCCCAAATTCTTAAGTAAGAATAGTTAGGGATTTTGCCAAACCACATCTCATATGGGGTTTTGGGTACAAATTTGGAGGGAACAAGATTCAGATTATTAACTGCTGATTCTAGGGCATAACCCCAGAATGATGGTGGCAATTTAGTGAAACTCATCATGGAACGAACCATATCAAGTAGGGTTCTGTTCCTTCTTTCGGAAACTCCATGCAATTGAGGAGTTCCTGGAGGAGTCCACTGAGAGATAATTCCATTATCTCTGAGATGATTAAGGAATTCATCACTTAGATACTCGCCACCTCGATCAGATCGAAGTGTCTTAATCTTGTGACCGGTTTGGTTCTCAACCTCCTTCTAAAATTCCAAGAATTTCTCAAAAGCTTCGGATTTATACTTCATTAAGTACACATAAGCAAAACGACTAAAGTCATCTATGAAGGTTATGAAATACTGATGGTTGTTTCTTGTACTTACACTAAATGGTCCACAAACATCAGTATGGATTAAATCCAACACTTTAGTGGCACATTCCACTTTACCATTAAAGAGAGTCCTGGCCATTTTTCTTTTTAGACATGATTCACAATGAGTCAACTCTTTAAGTTCATTATCATAGAATGATCCTAAATTAGTTAACTTAGCAATCCTATCTTTAGAAATATGGCCTAAACGTGCGTGCCTTAAAGAAGCCGAGACCTTGTCATCTTTTTTACGTTTGTTTGATTGTTGTATATTCAAAAGATTGGTGTCTTTAGTTGTATAAAATCCATTAGATAATGTACCAAGTAAAGCGGAAGCTTTATTCTTCTTAAGATAAAATTTTCCATTTCTGGAGAAAGTCTCATATCCTTCACAATCTAATATTGGAATGGAAATTATATTAGGAATAATAGAAGGTACATAAAGGACTTTATTCAAAACTAAAGTAAAGATACCTAAATCTAATCTACACGTCCCAATGGCTTGAGATTGAACGCTTGATCCATTCCCAACCTTCAAGACGCATTCTCCTTCTTCCAGCTGCCGAACCTCATTTAGCATCTGTACATCATTATAGATATGAGCTCCACAGCCGGTATGAAGTACCCAAGAATTAGAATCAATAGATAGATTTACTTCAACAATAAACACACCTTTCTTTAGAGTATCCTTGTACTCTTGGTAGTTCCTCTTCCAATGCCCTTTCTTGCCACAGTGGTGGCAAAGGTCCTCTCTCTGATCCCTTTTCTTCTTGGCCTTTCTCTTTTTAACCCCTCCATCGGGTTTAAGAGATCCCTTCTTCTTGGGAACTTTCTTCCCTTTGCTTTTAGAACGCTTAGAAGAGGATGTGACCATCATTATTTTGTTATCCTTCTTTATCATGACTTCAGCAGTCACAAGCTGACTAATCAGCTCAGCGACAGTAGCATGAGCATGATTCATGTTGAAGTTCAGCATGAAAGGATTGAATGATGGTGGAAGCGATGCGAGCAACAAGTCCACGGCGAGTTCCTCGCTTAGAGGCATCTCCATAGAAGTAAGCTTCTCGTTCAAAGCGAGGAACTTAAGCCCATGTTCGTGGACACTTGTACCTTCTTTCATTCTGAGATGAAAGAGCTCCTTAGAGGTGTTGTACCTTAGAACACGCTCTTTGGGGCGGTACAATTGCTCAAGATGGTCATAAATCTCCCAAGCGTATTCTATAGACTCATGTTGCCTTTGCATGTCCGGCGACATGTTAGCCAACATGAGGCAACGGGCTTGAAGATTGTCTTCAGACCATTTCGCAATTGCATCTCTTTCGGCCCAAGTAGGAGCCTCACCCTCAGGGGTAGGCTCTCCCTCGAAGAGAACATATCTTATCTTCTCAAAATCTAAAACTATCTTTAGATTCCGAAGCCAATCAGAGTAATTGGGCCCCGTCAACTTGTTTGATTCAAGGATGGATACCAAAGGGTTTTTGGTTGCCATTTCAGTTTGTAGAGAATCACAGAACTACAACCGAAATGGAAAAACAGAGAAATCATGAGCATGCTGAATAATAACGATTATACATATTATCAAGGTCTTTAGAAATATGTTCTCCCACTGTTTTTAGAAAGTCCAGAAATCCCAACGACTTTAGAAGAAACTTATTTTCTTAGTGGGTACTAGGATCCCAAGCAATCTTAGTTTTGGACCCACGACTCGTGAGACATCCAAAGGTCTAAGATTCTTAGGTAGGTACTAATTACCAATTCGATCTCTCATTGAATTCCTAGTAATGTTTTGCATCACTGATCTTTCGACTATGGACCCACGACTCGTGAGACATCCATATCTACTTCAGTGTTGAGCTAGACCCATCAATCATAAGATCTCAACCAAACTTAGTCCGGAATGACCTACGACTCGTGAGACATCGCCCATTCTAAAATGGTTAAGAAATATTAATTATATAAAATAATTAATCAGGAAACTAAGAGTTAATAAGATCCACTAATTACCCCACGACTCATGAGATAGCAACTAGGTTCGCTTATTAAGTCCGAAATCCTATTGATGGAATGTTACGAATTTTATTACCGTGATAAAATGCCTATTTATTCAAATTTTAAAAGGGATTTTCGAATGACCTCACCAACATATAATGTTATCCAAATTTTAATTGTCTTGTTTAATGCAATTTCACGTAAAGTGTATCACAGAAGCAATTAGCAGATAACTTGTCCTAGCATGATACTAATTATGAGATGATCATGGGTATCCTATCTTATATGTGATTTCGGGAGCCACTCCAAAATCACGAGTTCTAACATTCATGCCACATAAGACAGTTCATATCAGATAAGGGTACAAAATTTAATGGAAAACAGCCCTATTTATTACATTAATAGAAACCCTCCTAAACATTTTGAGGGGTCTTCTTATGGCCACCGTTCTTCAAGTGCTCCTTGTGGATCCTTCGTGTTCCATGGGTGCTTATCTCCAAAATGAAAATAAAAACCTCACTTTCTAAGTTCTACTCTCTTTACATAAAGTAATATGGCTCAATCTTCATATTGGCCATAGACAAGTACACGGGGCATACCCCGGCCCAAAAACAATAATAAGGAAAGCCACATAATAAACACATAACAGTACGCACATAAGTAGGGCTCCAACCCCAATTGAGAACGCGCAACTATGGGGCTCCGACCCCAATTGAAATCATCCATGTGCAGAATTTAAAACATACATAAGACTAACCTATGATCACCTAAACTAGCATGATTCCGCTTTTATTTAAATTTACCCACTAAATTTAAAATTCCTTTTACTTCAAGTTACAATTAACTTAAGCAATTTGAATATTGTTCATTATTCACGAATTTATTGAAAATCGAATTCACCGGACTATGACAAAACAACAATTAATTCAAAATTAAATTTTTGTCCAATAAATCATTCAAAGTGTTTTTCGTAATTTTCTCGAAAAATAAGAACTTGACTTTAATTCATAAAATCCCATATTTTTATAATTATTTCAAATAAATAATTTTATAATTTTAAAATCAAATTTTAAAATAAAATCAAATTTTCGTAATTCGAGATTTTCGAAACTTGGAAAAAACACGAAACGAAAAGGCATCCCGGGACAGCCCGCGCGAGGTGCGCACCCACCGCCAGCAAGCGCGCGCGCAAGGCCCGCGCGAGCAGACAACAGTGCGCACACTGCCCGCGCGGAGCTCTCGGGAGCCTGGCGGAAGACCCCCGCAAGCGTGCGTGCCTCGCACGCTGGCCTGCCCGCCGCGAGCAGGAGTCCCAGGCGGGACGATGGCGGAACGGCGCTCAGGCGCCTATGCGTGACCGGCGTCTGTGCGCGCGTGGACTGGGGTGGTGCGGGGCTGCGACGAGCAGCCCCATGTGCGTACTTGATGCGCGTAACCCCACGCGCGATCGCGCGCGGGTTAACCCGTTCCGTAATTTTCGTTTCGCAATTTCACCAAATTCATGTAATCCAATTTCAAATTAAAATAGTTCAAACTAATCTGAATCAAAACAGTTTAAAACCAGATTAATCAGGAAACAATTTTCGTAAAATTTTCAAGAAACAGTTTTGTTCCGGCAATTTCGTATTTCAAACTAAAATCATGAATACACAACATATACTCAAATTCAAGAAATTTCAATCAAAATTCGTAAAGCTGTAACGATACAATACGAGCGTTGCAAGTTGGCTCTGATACCACTTGTTGGAAAACTATAGCAGAAACGTAGCGGAAATTTAAAATTTTTCCAAAAGATTGATCGTGGACTTGCAATTCTCGTGTCGTATCTTAGGGTGTTTAGAAAATTACGTAGATTGAAGCTTTCTAGTGATGTCAGTACCGCCTACTGGACACCCTTCAAGCGGAATGTCCCTCGAACGGTTCTCGATAGATCCCAAAGCAGCGATCTTCTAAAGCGTATCCAGACCAGTCCTAGAACATGATCAAGCAAGTGAGAATGCTAGTTCTATAACTTGTGTTAATGGCTAGGGTTTTGCTTTGAAAACTTTTCTTTTATTTTTCTCAAAAACTTAACACTTCGTGAGTGTTGGTTTAAAGAATAAGAGAAGCACCACCACTAGTATTTATACTAGTGTGGATCGAGCCCCTTAGGGTTTCCTAAACCAAATAGGATTTGTTTTCTTGCTCACGTATTAACTAATTAATTATTTAATTTAATTGGATAAAATAAGTTCCCAACTTGTTCTCCAAGTCTTGCAAGAATAACTTTCTCTCTCCTACAATACGAAGTTAGACTTTTCAACTTTCCTAAAGCTAAAAGTCAAGATTCAATAAATAATTTAATTCTCAATTAATTATTTATTGGGTTAAGCTTGAGAAATAAAATCTTAATAATTAATTCAAAATTAATTAAAAGACTTAAATTAATTAATTACAATTTAATTAATTAATTCTAGAAAAGAATTCGTGTGTAATAAAATTACACGCTTAAAGACACGTACGTGCCACGTGTGCATGACACGTGGCAGTCACGTGCTTTTGACACGTGGCAATGCCCACGTGTTGCTCTCTCTATTTCGATCAACAATTTGATCCTTCGTTAATCATATTAACATCCTACCATAACCCTCGTGTCCTGGCATTTGTGTGTGACCCTATAGGTTCATTATTCGATTAGCAGTGATAGTAATTAATTAATTCACTAATTAATTAATCACTTCACAGATCACACTATCGTAATCTAGCAATGGATGTGTAACCCCTAGCCGAATAACGAAATGAATCGAAGAACCTTTCAGTCAATAACATACAGTGAAATACGATCCGCCTACAACTCCATCTCTCAATCAAGAACTAAGGCATGAGAATATTCTCAGAGCCTAAATATTCTTGATCTTTAAAGTTAAGTTCGTTTCATATCCATTTAGACCTCAATCCAAGAAAACCCCATTTTCTTGATGTCTTGATCTTTTATCCACCTTGGCCAAGGGTTTAAGTTTAATGGACTACGAACAACTCAATCAGTAAGAGATCATTCTTGTTCTTGCAACAAGTGTAGGTCCTTTGTTGATTCTACTAATTCTACATATGCCACTTGTGTAATCCCAACATAGGCCGTGGTTCAGGTGTCTATATGGCGACACCCTTTTGAGCCTATATCAAAGATTACAGAGTTAGCTCATATGAGACATTGCAGAATCTCAAGTCTAAGGATTAATGAATCACGTTATTGACCTTTGGGATATTTCCTAATCTGGAAGTTTCTAGGAGACTTCCTTTCCCATATAGGAATGTTCTCACGCGGGACATCTCCGTGATGAAGTTCTAGTAACAATCACCCTCATGTATTATGAACGCATCATCCTACGCACTTATCACTCCATGAAACTGAGTGATCCTTCAAAAGGACATAATCACATAAGCAAGTCTCAACAGAGTCAAGGTCGACACTCCCACTGTCTGTTGGACTCTCGACTTGGAGAAGTTTCTAATCCTCGCTTATAGAGTTAAGAACTTGTTTCATGTGTCGTTCCCATAACAACAAAGTTCTTAACGGCCTCATCGGATCAGGGGAGTTCAATACATGCAAAAACACAGTCAACCCAAACAGACATAAACAAGCACATAAAGAAGTGAATGCCTATGAACAAAATCATTTCGTTCACTATTCAAAGACTGTTTGTGATGTTACAAGGAAATAGTAAAGCTAAAAGCTGCTTTAAGGGCACTATTCCTAACAAGATTGCCCTTGATATTAATTCTCGAATATTAGTTAGAACTGGTAAGTTTCAATTTTGCGTATTAATTGAGGTTATGAGATCAAATTATAACGGTTTCTTTTGTCCATTTAATTTTCCAAAACTGTTGTCTTCTACTTTCATAGTACCAACTCAGTTTAGTTGGAAAAATGGCAATCGAACATGACACAAATTCACTAATCATCTATATTGTGGCTTCTAAAGGAATTTATTTTAGCAAATCTCAAATTACATTGTAGACAATAGTATTTGGATGTTAGCATTTATGAATTTAGTTGGAATTCGTGGTTTCGTATGTAATAGAAGTTTAAAATTTTTATAGAACTAGGATAAAAAATTATGAGTGATACGACCGAATAAAACGCTACTATATCAATATCCCAAGTCCAATAAAAGTATGCCATATGGACACTGTGACACCCCATTTCTTCGGTAAGTCAGATATGACTTTACGTGTGGGTTTAATTACGTGATTTTGTTATTTTAATTCTAAACATGTGAATTATGCAATGTCGTATTCCCTACGTGACAATATGGGTTTGATTCCAAGTTATGTGATGATTTATAATTTATTAGAAATATGTTTGGACTCAATTGCCCATTTTTGAAAGTTTAAGGACTTAATTGAAATTAGGGTGTTTGGAGCCATTTTTGGCTATCTTGAGCTCGGGAATTCGGATTCGAATTCCGACTTCGTCATTGAATTCGTTTCGACGATTTTACCTAATGGAACTAGCCTCATATTTTTTCTAAAGTCATTTGAACACTTCTTGCTCTAAAATCCGATCTATAAGGACCGAATCCTTTTGACCCGACCCGTTTTCAACCCTTTTTGGCTGAAAATCTCTCCATTTTTATCCTCATCTCTAACATTTCAAGCAAGGAGAAAGAAGAGAAAAAGAGCTCCAACCCCCTTTGTCCATTCCAACCCTTCAAGCTCAAAAAGTTCCCCGCTTCTCGATCAATCAATGATTCAAGGTAAGCAACGTGTTCTTCTCGACTGAAGCTTCGATTTAATACCAATTTTGCGCCTTGAAAGCTTGTGAATGTATGCATTTGGGGAAGATGATGAATAGTAAGGGGTTTGATTATTTTGGTTGATTATGTTTTGATTTTGAGCTGAAATGTGTTAATAAGTGTCATGTGTTATTACATGATATTATGTTGGAATTAGTTGTTTTATGTGGTTTAGCTGAGCTTTTAGGGGAGACATGAAAGTCTCCCTTGTTTTTCCGCCATTGAAGGCCTGAACTTCGCGTTCAGGAGCTTCCAAACTGGCGTTTGGAGTTCCAGTTCAAATTTCAAACGGTCATTTGGGTGCTCTTAAGTTTTGTTGTCAGGGTGTCCAAACGACCATATGGGTTTTCAGCTTAATTATTAAATGGCTATTTAGAGCCCTCGATTTTGAACAGATTAGTTTATACGGTCGTTTGGGTTTTTAATGTATTTTCCAAACAGTCGTTTGGGAACCTGCTCTTATGTGTGAATGTGATGTTTATACTTCGTTTATGTGTTTTTCTTCCGTTCTTTACGTATTTTCCCACCCCGATCATGTCCCTAATGTGAAGCATCATAAGTGAGTATATATATGAATGTCTAAGATTGATGTGTTATGACTTTCATTGTTTGTTAAACATGTAAGGCTATTCGTGAGTGATATGATTGTGAACTTTATGCTCAAATGTGACATGAATTGAGAACGTGCATCATATGAATTGCATCCTTTGCATTCATAAGCATTTACCGTATGTCTTTGTCGTCTGTGCTAGAGTTTAAGTCTTGTGTTTTGCCTTCAGTTGGTCCAGGTTCAAACTAGGGTGGTGTTTGGCCTTCCGTGTAGGTTTCAAGGTGAACCATTTGCTCTTCGTTCTACTTCATCAGTGTAAGGTTAGGTTAGGTTAGGTTATAATTATGGCCCTAAACTACGTGCTCGTTTTCTAATGCATGCGATTGAATAAGCCTTAAGTATAAGTAAATATGTGTGAAATATGTATCTTATGTAGCACCCCAAACGTAGGGCACCACATCCCCCGCACTATAGCCCAACACGCGTAACAAAATGGAAAGTCTGCACACACGCCAAGCTGTAGCGCCCAGCTTTTCGGCCGTTAGCCCCATCCTTGTGTGTGTGTGTGTGTTATTTTTCTCGTTTCCTTGCTTTGTTGTTTGTTTCCTTGCCTCGTTTATGACTTATATGCTTTGTATACATGTTGATATGTGTGTTATGATTAATGTATCAAGTTTATGTCTTGTTTTGACATGATTTATAAAAGTTATGAAATGATTAAACGTGAAACCTCCATATATTAAATGTACTTGAACGAATTACTTGGTTATGTGACTTCATGACATCAATTTACTCCTTATGCATCTCATATCAAGTGCGTAGCATTGCCGTGCTTCGTATATGATCATATTGAGTCTCACTTTACTTCTTTTGCACAGATTTGGGTCTAGTCGGAGACGAGGGCGGTCTTTGAAGCTCTTATGCCACCTCTTTTGCTTTTATAAGGTGGGTTTCTCTTCTAATAGCTATGATGACCCGATATATTCCTTCTGTGAAAAGTTTTGAGCCAAATTAGAATATTTCTATCGAGTCTTTTAGAGTACATAATTGCAAACATAAAACCTTTCTTTATGTATCCCTACCTTATGATTTTTGGCGAGAGCATGAATGTAAGCACGGGGCCCATAGACTTAGTGCATGTGGCTATCCGGGGAGGCAAGGGCCAACGGTGATCCCATGAACTAGTTCCAATCAAACTACGGTGAAACTGACCTCGCTAGGAGATTTGACGAGGAAGGAGGAACTAGGCTTTTGAGAATTCATGTACCTCACTAGCCATTATGTATGGGTGGCTGGGCCTTGCAAACCCGTCCACCACCAGGAGGAAAAAGGTGTATATGAACAATTAAATAAGAATCGCATGAATGAGCATGAAAGATTATTGTACGATCACCAATGAATTAATATCTTATGTTTACACAAGGTGTAGGTTGGAGATTATGCACGCCCACTCGTCGGGTCATGAATAACCTATTAAATGAATATGATAGTTGTAATCCCGTTGATGCTTTTCTTTAATTTAACCACTTGGGAATGGCTCGCATGTATATGTTTAAATTTCATGATATTATATACTATGCCCTGTTTTATACCCACCAGTCTCCTTTAGACTGAAACCAGTTTGTTTTCAGTTTGTGTTGTGCAGGTTTTTGGGGAGTGCTAGGCGGGAATACGAGTCGGTTGAGTCTTGCATTTGGGTCTAGCACTTTTGTTTACACTTATACACTTAGAGCGTATTATTTGATTATGATAGGCCGTGTGGGCCGTTGATACTTGAACACTTGTATATTTTGGCATTTTGGAGCTTGAAAGCTCAATGTATATGTTATATGGTTACTAATTGCTTCTGCCTTAGTGTCCTTGCTCTGATTTTATTTATATCTCGTTTTTGAATGGTTTAAGTGTTAGCTCCCGCCTAGCATAGCGTGTGTGTTGTGTCGTTCGCCGTGATTTGGCACGTATATGGACTTTCCATTTCATATACGGGTCGGGTCTCGGTGCGGGGGATGTGGTGCCTTGCGCTTGGGCGCTACATCCTTAAGTGGTATTAGAGCTTAGGGTTGCAAAACCCGGGCTCTCGTGTTGTAGCGCCCCAACGGAAGGCCCCACATCCCCCGCACTGAGCCCCGACCCGCACATGAAACGGAGAGTCCATACACGAGCTGAATCACGGTGAACGGGGACTCACACACACACTAGGCTAGTCGGGAGCTAGAACCTCGAAACCAAATAAAGAAGCTTAAGAATTAAATGCGAGTGCGGAAGCAGGATATATAATCAATCACGAGGTTTATTATAAAACACGGGTTCCACTAGCAAGAGTACCTAGTCCCGAAAATTTAAAACATAAATCATAAATCACAAATTTACGGGTTCAACTATCCCTAGAAACCTGTCCCGAGTCAATGTAATATAATCATAACAATTCATACATAATTTTATAACTTATTCAATTTGTAAAATGCATATAAACAAACTCCAACTCGATCAAGAGACTCGACAGACTCGACTTCTCGCCTAGCAATCCAAAACCTGCAAAAACACTGAAAACAAAGCCGGGTTCAGTCTATAGGAGACTGGTGGGTATAGAACGGGGTATATAATAATATTATTGCAGAATTTAAACACACACACATGTGAGCTATAATCCCGTGCAAGGTTTTTGAAATATTTCCCAAGTGGGTAAAAACAAGGAAAACAACGTGCGGGATTACAACAATCAATTCATTCTTTCATAATCATTCATGAGGTCATTACGTGAGCCCTGGCGGGTGGGCGAATATCTCCAACCTACTCCTTATGTGTGCATATCGATTCAACTTTTACATTAGCGATCATGCACATTCATACATAACTGTTCATGTTCATTCATAATCTATCATAATCATTATCATTCATAAACATAAACACTTACACCTTTTTCCTCCGGGTGGTGGACGGGTTAGCAAAACCCGACCACCGGTCTATACATGGGCCAATGGGGGTTTATGAATCCCCCAAGGGCACTCAACTCCCATTCCTCGCTAATCTCCTAGCGAGGGCCGGTATCACCGTAAATGTGGTGGGACTAGTACAAGGGACGGCCCTTGCCTCCCCGGATCGCCACTTGCACAGAGTCCCTGGGTCCGTGTGTTCAATCATGTCCACGCCAAAAATCATAAGGTGGGAATACATGAAAGAAGGGCTTTACGTTGGAAATCATTGACTCTTTTGAAAAGACTCGATATATATAATTATAATATTTTGGTTCAAATCTTTCACATAAAGGATATATCGGGTCATTGTAACTAATAGAAGAGAAACCCACCTGTTACACCTTATCGAACAACACCAAGAAGAAAAGAAGACTTGGAAGTAACCTATGAACCCGACACGTCTCTGCCCTGGAGAAAGCTGTATAAGAAATGACATGGTGCCTACGTGAGACTCAAGACTCCAAATGAACCATATATGATGCACTGGAATGCTATGCACTTGATATGAGATGCATACGAGGTATAAATCATGTTATGGAACCAGGTAGCCAATTATTTCATTCAACACGTTCCATACTCGAAGGTTTCACGTTTAATCATTTCATAGTTCATAGCAATTCAAGTCATGAATTCATATAACATTTATAGCTCAAAGATAAAAAGTTTACAATTAAAGAATAGGCATTCAAATCATTTAAAGAAATACAAGATTCATACACGCAAGATCGAATTAATTAAAAAAATCATAATCTATAAAAGAAAAACTAATTTAATTAATTCAAGAAATTTAATCAATAATATATTTATATATATATATATATATATATATATATATGTATATATATATATATATATATAATACTTTATAATATTATAATATAATGCAAACAATGATCATGCATTTAATATATATATTCATGCATGCACTCCAAATCATACAATATATAAATACATATATATGTAAACTTCATGCATGCAAATATACATATATGTAGGTACGTACCAAAAAAAAAAAAAAAAAAAAAAAAAAAAAAAAAAAAATATATATATATATATATATATATATATATATATATATATATATATATATATATATATAATTTTGCATAATTTTGCATGCATGTATATATATATATATATATATATATATATGCATATATATATATATATATATAAAATTTTGCATATACATATAAATTTTGCATATGCATGTATGCATATATATATATATATATAAAATTTTGCATATACATATAAATTTTGCATATGCATGTATGTATATATGTATATATATATATATATAAAATTTTATAATACGTATATGCAATATATATATACATATATATATGTATATGCAAAATTTAAATGTATA